>JAQFVV010006280.1:2006454-2711454 GCA_028023455.1 Epiperipatus broadwayi | reverse complement strand
GCTGTACAATGTTATAGGGATATTCAGGTCAGTATTCTAATGAATGCATAATTAATGATCTTCATTTGAATCAAGCTGCAATAGAATTGTCTACTCTTTCAGCTAGTATTGATCTTTCTATTATTGCTTTTAACAGCTCTGTTCTTTATATTAGATTTATTTCTCATTTTTAGTAATTGTTTATAATGAAAGTTGGAAGAGTGAATACCTCTTTTTAAATTTTCTTGTGTTTTTTGCCTCCACAATTACACTATTTTCTGCTCAAGATTTCTTTTGTCATTGCAGGTAATCACCACATTTACCTTTTATAATAGGTTTTGTCTACTTAACAAAGAATTAGCAATTGATGCTTTTATCTGCAATATCTGGCCTTGAAAAAGGTGAGTATAGGTCTTTCTGGTTTTTACTGTATATATCTCATGATTCTGCACATTTCCTATTATTTGTTGTATCTTTTGGACTGTCATCTCAGTTCCCTCATTCCTTTGATTTATTATTTGTATATACTCTTTTGTTTATTTTCAATATTTTCTTCTAATTGTTTTGATCCATTTATCTTTTAGTCTAATTTCTTTGGTTTCATTATAATCTTATCTATTATTTTAGTTTCCTTTTGCATTACATCCTGCAAATAATATACAACATTTTCTGCATTGTTATTCTGTTCCTTCTTTTTTTCATTATTTGGATTATATGCTGATTATTTTTCTCAATCATCTGGTTCATTATTTTGTTTATTATTTAATTCTGATATATTTTCTCCATTTTAATTCTTATTTTTGATTATAAATTTCTATTTTTCTTACAGCATTTCAGTTTCTTCTGTTCACTTTTATTATTCTGTCCTCTTTCTTCTACTCTCTTTTTATTATCCTTTTCTCTTTGCCAATTGATTTTTTTCATTTCTGTAATCAACATCTGAATTTGTAGACATCTTTTTTCTACTTTGTTTAGAGGCATCTGAATTTCTTCTGTTCACTTTCTATTATCCTCTTCTCTTGGTAAATTCTTTTGTTTAAACATTTTTTATGTTCTTTTATGCCTTTCTTCTGATCTCTTTCTAATTTCCTTTTCCTTTTTAGTTGATTTTTTTTAAAACATGTCTTATGTTTTCATTTGATTTTCTTCAAATCTCTTTTTATTTACCTTTTCTTTTTGCTGATTACTTTCATTTATTTAAACATTTGCAATGGCTCAAGTGGTCATTTCAACTCTCTGGATTTTGTCAGTTAATTGCTGCCTTTTTTTTTGATCAGCTTCTTCTCCATATTTTTTAATTTTGTCAGCATATATATTTATATTAGATCACTTTTAAACTCAAAATGAATTGTGTTAAATTATTTTTACATACAAAATGCAGTAAATAAACTGTTTAAAAATAATATCTCATAAAATTAGCTTAATCATTCCCTTTCCCCATGCAATCTTTCACAAATACCTATTACTATTACTGTTAATATTTATAATCTGCCTTTCTTTGAATCTTATTGTCTCAATAACTGACCTTATTTTATTTACTTTATTCCCCCTACTTTATTCTCCAATTCTGCCCTGCTTATGCACATGTAACTGATTTTTTAATTCACCATTATATTTATTATTAAATGTTTTATATACATGTGTATATATAAAAACAAGTTCATATAATAAATTATCAGTTCAAATTTTTTTATAGGGATCTGACCTGAACATGACAGGAAAAGAATAAATAGTAGTCTGAATTCTTGGAATGGATACAAAATATGGCTAGCAGATTACAAGTTCATCATGCAACATGAACACCGTAAAGTTTATCACAACTCAGATACTACAAGATAGCTATAATCCAAAATAAATATAATAGGAGAAATCTTTGCAAAGTGTAGTTCTTTGGAGTCTTAAAAGCTGGTAAATAGAAAGTTTCTAACTATGCCTTGCTCTTTTTAGGTGCATAAGCTGGTTATTACAAAACTTCTAAACTATGCCTTGTTTCATTTCTATGAGACTTAGAGGCTGAAGATAATGGCAAGACTATGTTAATTATCCATGACAAACAATTAGAAATATTAAAACATAAAAGTGGTTTGGAATAATGATGAGATAGAACACTTTATAGAGTTGCATGAAAATATTGCATTCTCAAGCCAATGACAAAAACCTTTATTTATCACCAGTATTAGAAGTATAGCTACACCAACTCCAACTGTCAAAAGCTTAATCCAATTTCTAAAAATAATATTTTGATATTCTGTTCAACTTTACATATAAACTTCTTCCATATATACTGTAATAGAATAAAAGTGTGATAGGATATTATTTAATACCCCAACAGATTTAGGTATAATTTGTAACAAAATAAAGTAAGTCATGATTAAATAGAAAGAATGACCTTAGCATGGCTTATTAATTTGGGTGCCTCTTGTGTAAAAGAATGAAAGTGGTATGGATAGGAAATAAAGACCTTTGTGTAACCTGCAAACTTAAGACACTAACTGTAACAAGTAAAGTGTAACTTAATAATTGATTACCAATTATAACCGAATAAAATAAAAAAAGATAATACTATTGGAGCAATACTATCTCATAAATAATAATATGCCCTTGGTGGATTAACTAATTGTAATGGGATAAAATACTAATAGTGATTAAAGGCTTTGGATTCATGTACATTAATCTATCCTTAATAAATTATACAAAATTTCCTCTTAAAATTTTATAAGTTTACAACATCAAATTGTAATGGTGTCTACAATACAAAGCTATAATAGAATAGAATACACAAGATCTATTTATTTAATATACTGCACCACTTATACCAATTTATAATAATATAACATAAAAGACAACTCTTCACATAACCTGATAATTTACAATATCAAATCATAATGACATAAAATAAATGAAAAATTCTTATTTGACATTTATACAAATACAATTAACAAATCATAATAAATTATCATTTAAACTAAAAAAGCCAAGTTATTAAATTCTGAATTATAATTACATAACATACTTAGCACTATTAATACTCTGTCAAAAACAAATGGTAATATTAAAAGCTTAATATTTAAATTAAATATGTAAATAACGCAGATGAGTTTTAAATCTAAGTAAGATAAATCATTCTCTTTAATAAAATCCACGTACCAATTCCATTTTTCTAACTAAATATTAAATTATTATAACATACACCAATATGCTTATACTTTGTAAATTATCAAAGTAGCTCAGTTATATATTTTATTCAAAATTAACTATTGTATATAACTGTTAAAATAATTGTGGTGATCTAACTACTTATACCTGGTTTAATGATAATATTTTGGATTTACTATAAATAAAATAATATGTAATAGTACATACACTTACTAAGCCAATCATTAATTCCTGGATTATTTTATGACTCTTTATTATAAACTATATGGTGTAAGTCAATACATGAACACTATCTATCAACATGTTATTAGTGAATAAGTTTGCAATATTAATTGAATGACATTTAAAGCAACTTTATTTGTTTAAATGAATTTAAATTTTTTTAATAATAAGTATATAAAAATAATGACAAATAGGCAATAAACATTTATGATATACACTCTAATTAAATATCATAAAAGATAAGTGTTTATATATCAAAAGTTCACCTATATAATATTTAATATATAATATAAAAAATTTACATGAAACAAAAATGTTGCAGCATATGTACACTATTTAAAATACAAAAAAGTTAATGACACTTTTATAATTTTCATAATGAAGTAATTGATTAATATAAAATATAATATTTATAAATTTATTTATTTGTTCACCTTATTTTCCAAATAAAATATCAATAAGTAATTGTTACAGTACAATTCTTACAGATTTTCACTATTTATAACAAATATATCCAAAAGTAATTTGCAATCAATGAATAAATGTATATTTTAAATCAAAGTGTTAACTATTAAAATTTTCACATATATAAAACAAGCAATTAACTAACTTAAGATGCAATAATCAATGATACTTACAAATATTGTACTAATAAATACAGATTAAAGTATATCTTAACATATGACCTGATCACTCTTTTTCTATATGGCACTTCAAAAAAATGCAATCATTCCAATGTTTATTCTCTAAGCTGTATTTTAAGGGCATTTACTAATCCACACAAAATAGTTTACTTCCTGTTAAATATAAATAAACATAAAAACTTATAAGTAAAATTTTAACAGAGAAGTTATAAATGAATTATAATAATAAGCTGAACATTTTTGAGGATACATGCCTCATAATCATAGCTTTCTCCAAAAATATATAATAAAATATATGCAAAGATATTTAAATTAGCATGTGTTACATCGTTCATTTCTTCTATATATCAAAGCAAGTGTCTTTTCTATTTATAGCATTAATATTTCCATTAATGTAGAATGCTTTTTTTATTTTTCTCTTATGATCATTCGATTCTGTGTATATAATTACAGAATTAGCAGGTGTAAAATTGTCTTCAGATTTTATGGCATGCTCCAAAAATACAGATGTATTGTTGTTCTTCTGAGTTCTATTGTAAGTGTACAGGTGTTGAGCAAGTCTAATATTAATAGTAGCTTTAGTTTCACCATAATATACAGCTTAGCATCTGTCTTGAGGGCATGAAATGGAATATACTATATGTGGAATAAATAATTGATCAATGTGATCCTAATTCTAACAGAGTGATCAACACCTCAAAAGATCATATTGATCAATCATTTACCCCATATATAGTATATTCCATTTTATGCCCTCAAGACAGATGCCAAGCTGTATATTACAGTGAAACTAAAGCTATTATTAATAATAGACTTGCGCAACACCTGTACACCTTACAATAGAACTCAGAAGAACAACAATACATCTTCTGTATTTTTGGAGCATGCCATGGAATCTGAAGACAATTTTACACCTGCTAATTCTGTAATTATATACACAGAGTTGAATGATCATAAGAGAAAAATAAAAAAAAGCATTCTATATTAATGGAAATATTAATGCTATAAATAGAAAAGACACTTGCTTTGATATATTGAAGAAATGAACGATGTAACATGTGCTAATTTAACTATCTTTGCATATATTTTATTATATATTTTGGAGAAAGCTATGATTATGAGGCATGTATCCTCAAAAATGTTCAGCTTATTATTATAATTTATTTATAACTTCTCTATTAAAATTTTACTTATAAGTTTTTATGTTTATTTGATCCACACAAAATAAAAGTATCATAAGCAATTATCTAAAACAATGTGTATTTATTAAATTCAAATATTCTTGGGAGTATTGAATTTTATCCTTCATTCAGTAAATATTTAATATTGTAATGGCATCATAAATAAACAGATGCCGGTTTTTATTTATAACAATATGATGTAAAAATAAGCTGGTTTAAATCCTATGTCAGAGTACTCCATTAGTGTTATAAAATTATATCTGCAGATGGGAACAATTCTTATATAGAGCAGTATGTTATTCTATATTTCATTATTAAAACATTTTCTTTTCACACGATAATCATTTTCAGTAGGGAAATATCAAGTTGAATTTGAATGCTATAAATTACTTTTCTCTTTTTTTAACAAGTTTTCAAAAATCCAGTCCAGTTTCCTGGACAAATATAATCATTTCTACTCCATCATATTTATGGTTTCAAGCAAATATTTTCAAATTAAATTATATAAAAGAACTTAGGTTTGCTTCTATGAAACTCAGAATATCAGAGAGTGAATTCAAATCATTCAGTCTTATTTATAACATCTTACAATAGACATAATTAAAACAAAGGTTATATTCTTTATTCACACTTATACCAGAATAGCCCCATTTTCCATGCATAAAATTTATTTTTAATCCAATAAACATCACATGATAACCATTTCTTATGCTTGCTTATAACTGTTATTAAAACAGACAAAACTCACTATACATATTGCAACACAAGCCTTCTGGCATCCATTGATTACTCTATCTTGCAGTGTGTGGCAATACATATAGGGTGTTTTGCCTGCTTAAAATTTCTTTTACAATAATAATTATAAAATAGAATTTTTTAATAATTATTACACATAACAAAACATGAATAATACTCATTGTACTCAATACAAACTACAACAACTTACATTACCTTCTCTCAATATAGTATTGGAAATATATTTATGTGTATTATTCCAATAAAATATTGCATAAGTCATATAAATATAATAACAGACACCACCTAAGACATTAAACATTAATGTGTATTGTTTGTAACATACTACTTACGAATGCAATAAATAAAATATATAGAATAGAGAAACAACAATAATTTTATCAAAGTTATAAACTTTATTATTTACATGTACATTTTGACTGAATAAGTTGAATTTATAATTTAAAGTTGCAATAATAATGCACTTTTTGCATTAGCATTCATTGTCATAAACTATTTTAACACTCTTAAACTAATGCATTTCCTATTAAAACTAATTAAAAAATAAAATAAAAAGTTTATACTTGACATTCCATAACATACTAACACCAAATTTTAGTTGACATATAACCTTAATATCATTATTTTTACAATTTATATTTAATCATTATCTATTCTCTTGTCACATAATTCACAGTAATATATTTATAAAACTTAATTGTGCATCAAAATAGTAAGTTTTTTTCCAGGTGCAATTATATTTAAGCTTCAAACTATGTGGCCCTTTTGTATAGTGACCATCAAAACTCAATCATCATTATGCTACATGTTGGATGCCATTTCTAATGGTATAAAATAAAGAGGTGAATATGAAAGTGATGGAAATTCATCATCATTCTCATTAAACAAATATACAATGAATAATTATAAAGAATAAATATCAAATGAATAATTATAAAAACATCAGCAAGAACAAAGCCATAAGAAGTCATACTAACAATAAGTTACAAACTACAAATTACTCAGAATTACACATAAAGAATCAACTTAATAATCAACAATCAATCCTTGTTTACTGGATTAAAAGTGATGCTTTATAAAAGGACTAGTTATCTAGATGCTACCAAACTTGGGACATGATATATAATAATTATTTGTATGCACATACTTAAGTTTTAATCTATCACTCATACTGAAAAATAAAGTTGGGAAGCTGTAGCATGCAGATCATCATCAAAACCCTGGCAATGATACCATGAACATACAGGACTACAGTAAAATAAAATTCAGTAAATAAACTTTAAAAGTAATACCCTTTTGCCAATGAGAGAATTATCTGGATGTCCAAACACCAACATAAACTCCTGCATTCATATAACTTAATTATCATTGCAATCTAAAGCTAGATCAAGATCATAAGACCATAGGAACCATAACTGTGTACAAGGGGAAAATAAAAATTAATAGGCTTATTTTACTAATTGAACACCTTTACTGGGATAATTTAAAAATTCCTAAAACACTACCCTATAATGAAATTCAGCCACACAAACTGCCAATTCATGAAACAAATAGCTGGAGGAATAAAGACATAATAACTATTATTTTTTAAACAATTATTTAATAAACTAACTAATTTATAATTTAAAAAAAAATAAAAATGGCATAATAATTTAGGTTTAAGTACATTTTATCAAAAAATATAATTTTCTACAGAAAATCTGATTAATCAGTTGACTTTTATCCATTAATTTAATTAACATTTATTCTCACTGAGTTATTATTTTCTTAATAACTAAATTTGGAAACATTTTACAATCAGAGATAAAGAAATTTTAAATTAGTGAGAAATCCTTTCTATAATTTTGAAAGGAAAATCAAATGAATAAAAAATATGTTTTAAAAGAAAATATTAAATTAATAAAACTATTCATTATGACCAAATATTATTTCTATAAAAATATATTCAACAAAAATTTTAAATTAGCTAAAACTCATTATAATTTTGGAGAAACAATAATATAAAAAAAAAACAAGTTTTTTAAAAAAATTAATTAATAAATTATTATTCATTATTACATTATTTCTATAAATTTATTTATCTATAAATGTAGATGTAATGTGTGCATTAAAATATCTTTACCATGGTTTTTTTAAATTCCTTTTATGATAGTTGCAATTTTTAGTGATCTTTCTTATTAATTTTCACTATTGAATTCATCAATCTCCCTTTTTATAGGCCTATAGAAGTTCTTCATTAACACATCTTTCTAGATTAATGCACACAGCCAAATGTTTCCCATTTTTGCAATAGAATGTTTTTAAGCATTTGCACAGAAAGAATTTATCAATTTCTTTCTAATAATTTTCTCAGTTGCACAATAAATGAATTTATACATTGTCTTCAATGTATTTATTTTCATGTGAGGTTACCCACAGAGAAACAGGGACAATTATACTCTTGAGTGGAAACAAGGTTTGTTACAGTTAGGAGTATTCTCATCCTATTTACATTTTTTAGTAAGAAGGCAACATGGTTAGGATTATGCTTAGATTCTTGCTAAAACATTGTGCATGATTTTCTTTAAACCCATTTTAGAAAACTTTTGTTTACTTTTAATGTGCTTATCAAAGATGAACTTTTGCCTTTGTCTTCTTCAACATTTGAATCAGAAATGACTGTTCTTATAAGACACTAAAGTTACTGATTTATCCTTTCCCCTGTCTTATTTTTTGGAACAATCGTGTATCTATTCAATAACAATCTTGTGTTCAACCTGATAAAATTTCTCCCTAACAAATTGAGTTTAATTTTACAAAAGGTTCTTTTTCCTTTACAAATTAAATTTGTAAAACTTATCAAAAAAAAAATTCCATTCATAAGAAAAAATTATTCTGTAGTTGTTTTCTTTTTTTATGACAAAACAAAAACAAGATAATCATTTAGTTACACTGACATAAAAAACATTGTCTTTTGTTTTTGAGAGAAATAAAAAAAAAAAAAATTAAATAAAATGTAACAAAAGGTTAAAATTTTATTTTATTTTCTTTAAAAAATAAAAACTTTTTATTTTATTTTTTAACATTAAAATTATGACTTTATTTATTTACCTTAGTACTTGTTTAAAAAAAATAAACGAGTATATATTTAAAATTATTGAAGAGAGAAGTTAAGAGAAATTAAGTATTTGATTTTATATGTTTTTATTTCTTTTACAAATATTTATACCTCATTAAAATAATATTCACATTATTATTATTTAAAGTAAATATCTAGAATTTTTGTATTATCATTTGGTAAGGGAAAATGCTTAATTAAATGAATTCTTATTAAAACCATTATTTATTTAAAAGCATGTAATATTTGACATGGCCAGAGTTGGCCACTGACTACAATATTATAATATATATATATAATGTTAACTTTCCTATTTTATAGACTGTTGTTTTATCAGTCTGGAATGGAAGTCAAGAAATATGCCCTCTACTGAAATATTTTGAAAATCTATTTTTTATGAACTACAAAAATCATATATATATATTTTTAATATTTTAATTTTAAAAATATTCTGAAGATGTCAGAATAATAAAAAAGCAAGAATTTCAAAGTATGGAAAGTGCCACAATGATATGCATTCATTGTATTTTAGGTGATTTTGAATTTTGCAATATTATTTTGAGAAAATATTACAAGTGACTAAAAACTTGATTTTCTTGAAAGTTTTTGATTATTTTTTGATAAAAATTGAATCATAATTTTTAGGAATCAAGAATATATATTATTGCATATATATTTTCTACAGAATATTTTCATTTTTAAATATAAATGATTATATTTTTCTAAATAGTGTTGCTATGGAAATTATGACTGCATTAAATACAACACCAAAAAATTATGTCACTAAGACAATCCATTACAAAATATTGCAATATTATAAAAATACTAAAAAAGTTTAAACTTTTAAAGCATAAGTTGATAGGTTTAGTAAATATTAATGAATATTTATTCATATTTTTGATACAAGTGTCAAACAAAGAAGATTTTGTTTATTTTGCTAAATGATTCTGCTCCTTCCAGTAGTCAAATGACAAAATGGTGCTTTGTTTTGATTAAAATCTAATTTTTAAAACAATTCTATAAATGAAACATGATTTTTTAAAATTTATTTAATTTCTAAATCAAAATATCTATCAAACAAGGTCAAATTTATTGTATTCTGATAAATAATAATGTTTTAGTACTAAAGTGAATGTTGAAAACTTATAGCAAATATGAAAAAAAACCTCATAATTTGAGGAGAATTAAAAAAAAATGTTATAATAACTTTCAGGTAAATGTCATCAGAAATGGAAATTAATAAAGTCCATTACATTGCTTTTTAAAATAGATGTTTAACATTTGATGAGGGTATAAAACCATGTGCCAAAAATTAATATATATATATGCATAGCTGTTATATATGTCATTTTTATTAGTTTTCATATTTTATCCTTTAAATGTTTATATTTCTTTATTTTGCTAAATAAAAAGAATCAATCTGTATTATAAATATTGTACAATAAAAAATTGGACTGATTAATATTCACATTCTTTGCCTTAAGTATTCAAGACAATCTTCTTAATATACAATTGAACCAATAGGAAAGTAGAAGCATTTTCTTGATATTGCATTGATGGATATTGAAGTGAGAGTTTGTATCATTCCTGTTACAGCAATTCCTATTTTTTTTTTAAAAAAATATTGATTTTAACAATCTATACATACATATATATATATATTGTGAATGTTCAGATTGATGATCCAGGTATATAAAAAAAAAAAAAAAGAAAATAAATAAATAATAAATAAAGAAGTTTGTTGATCTTATTTGATTTTTTCTTTGCTTAATAGATAGATAATGTAAGATCTTGGAAATGTAAATTTAAATTTGATCACCATGGCAACCTTAAAGCTTTTAAATAGAATTATATACTGTTGATTCTAGCTTTAAAATAAAAATAACTTCACTATAATCAAACTTAAGAAAAACATATAAATAAATAAATTTATTTAAAAAATAGGATCGATATTATTTTACATATTTCATATATGAATGCAGTCACCATAGTAACATTATTACATACAGTTCAATGTTTTTATGTTGTGTATATTTGTTTATAAATTAATTTAAAAAAATATTATTATTAAAAAAATATAGATATGTGTAAATTATTGATGTTCATCAAGTAAATAAAAGGTTATTATATCAATTTTGTATTTTGGTTTGTAAATAATAAAAAAATTGTAATCGAATTTGGATTTAATTTTCATGTATCTTTTTCTCCAAACTTACCCCAAAACCGCGCGAAAACTACTATAAGAAAACTGATGGAATTGAGGTTTAATTGAGTAATATTGGATGGTCGTCAAGATACGAAAAATGTCAGAAAGAGAACATATAAAAAAGACGCGACAGAATATAACAGGATCTTCTTCATCATTTTGCTATAGTCAAGGACAGACATATTTTCTGTGTCTTAACAAATAAAGTTTTTCAATATTTTTTTTTGTGTGTAAAACCATAAAACATGGAAAAATAGTGGAATTATCTGCCCATTCAATCATTTAGAGGGCAGTTGCGAAAAGTTTTCGGGGAAGCGGCAGAAAAAAGTAAAAAAAAAAAGAAACCTATGAAGTAAAAAAAAAAAAATGCTTTATAAAAAAAAAAATGGATTTGCGTAAACATCGTCTCACGAGTAAAGGAACATGGACCAACTGGATCAATTCACATCATAAAAGGGATAATCAAAGTGCACTCACCTCTTCGGATGAAAAAAAACAAAAAACTTTTAGTGAAGCATTATAAAGTTTGCGATTATTATTTCTGACAAAGAAACTTCTCTTTACACCATAAGAACTGAAGTCAATCAATGGGCCAATAAATAGTGAACGAACAGACTCATATATATATATGGTATGATTTTTTTTTTTATTTATATAAAATGTGCGTGTATTAATTTTTTTTATATGTAATAAAAGGGGATGATTTTTTTTAATTATCTCTAAAAGTAATATAATTTATTAAATGAAAATGATCGGAAAGACTCAAATATATTTATTATTTCATATTCATTTATCCGTTATTATTTTGATAAACAAATAGATTTTGATACCCTCCTATTTCACATCTTTGGTATCGGTTATATGTAAATTTTTTAGCAAAATATCCAAAAGCCTTTCCCTTCATTTACTCATTCATTTTTTTTTTTGTCGTTATCGTTGTCGCAACACATCTAGAGATACACATAGCAATTTATTATTTTTATTTAGTCAACCAATCTAAAATATAAAGTCATTTCCGATGTATTTTATCATTAATCTTGCCAATTTTCTTTTATATAATCCAATAAATTGAGTTACTTTAAATATCAAGACTAGTTTAATTATTTTGTTTTATTTGGATTGCATAAGACGACGTAGCTATTTAAGTAACAAGATTCAAACTCAGCTTGGTAAGTGAATTAGAATATAAGATAAGATATGTTTTGCTTATTAGTATTTTATTTTGTTTCCATATGAATTTTATATTTGCATTTGCATTCGAATATTATATATATATTCTCATTTATCTTAGTTAATATTACAAAGTCAATCATTTCATGTTTGTCTGATTCCGTCATAAAAATCTAAATAGATCGTACTTTATCGTTTGGTTCAGAATAATTCGTCTTGGATATTTTTCTTAAACTCCTATAAAATGAAGAGAATAAACTTCATTGACCGATTTAATTGAATATTGTTTTGATTTGTATAAATATCAATTATAATCATATGTTTTAATTGTTGCCGGTCAATTTTTATTCAATTGTTTAAAATTTCAAACAGATTGTATTAATACTCACAGGTGAATAAACATCCAATAGAAACTTGATATGTCTTTTATGTAATGTGGTTGGACATTGTAGAGTTAGAGATGAGCTAATAGAGTGTTGATATTAAACTCCAGTGAAGTATTCTATTTTAAAACATAAACGAAGCACTAATTAAGCATCACTTTATTGGAAGATATTTATAAATTATTTATAAATTATTTTGTAGCTTCTTAGTAAACCATAGACGTATATTAATTTGTTTAAACATTTAAGTGAGTGCATAAATTTTCAAAGTGTTTATAAAATTATAATAAAACCAGTTGATGCCCACAGAAAATTATTAATTAAAGATTGAAGTAGAAAGAATTGTATATCGCTTATTGACACGAGTGTTTATCTTTCTATTTAGCGTTTATTAAAATAGATATATATATATATTTGGGTTCAAGTAGTATTTTGTTTTGATATTTAAATAATGTCTATATGTAAAAAAAATGTTTTGTAAAGTACTATTACAGGTACTTAGAAGCTTATCCATTAAGTTAAAAAGGCAGCATCTTTAAATAATAAAGTAGATTTAAATTACTATAACAGTAACAGGCTAATAAAATATATATATTGGAATCTGTTTTAGTTATTAATTGGATTTGATTTTGATTAGATTGCCAATCAAGTAGTTAGCCTAATCCTATATTATTGTTTAGGGCAATAGTAGTTGGTTTCACTGCTCTTTGCAATTTATGTTGTAATTGTGATGGATTTGTTGATGTCTGGAGCAGATAGTCTCATTATTCCTTCATTTCACATATAACTTAAGTAAATTAAACTTTAAGAGAGATTATTTGTGCTTTGTGATGGTTTATTACATAACGGCGACCCGATTGAGCTAGACCAGATTAATTTAAATTAGATTTTTAGATTTTTTTATCAGATCAGATTGATCATCCTAACCATCACCTTCATGCATCAATTCAATCAGTTACAAATTGGCACCAACATTTTGGGCCTTCTTTCTTCAATTTAAATGGAATACAGCATTCAACAATTCCGACAGTTACAATATATATATATATATGAATTCAAAGTATTATTTCTGGAAGCTTCCATGTAGTAAAAATGTAATAAATAAATAGCTGACCTTTCAGTATAATAACAAGTACTTTCATCAGAGCTTTTTCCTTCTCAAACCACACACATTTTTTTTTTTCTAATGATTTCAGAATGAAGCTCTGAGGAAAGTATTGGTTATTGTACTGAAACATAAGCTTTTTAGCTATTATAGTTTTACTACATGAAAACTCCTGGAAATAATACTATGAAATCAACATTTATCTGTGAGAATATTAGAATTAATATATATATATATATATGTGTGTGTGTATGTATGTATGTGTGTGAAAATATTCCAGTGCATATTTCTAGCTAAAAATTAAATAGAAAATATTCAAATCACCCTCACAATATGGAATTTTAGCAACACTCTCTGTGAATAAATATAAAGTAAGTTTGAAATATCTGACTCAAAAAAATATTCTTTTGAGTTAGCTGTTTGAAGTTAAGGCTTTATATTTATTCACATATTGCACTTGAAATATCATATTTGTGAGAATGATTTGAATATATATATATATATTTAAATACAAATACATTGTCTATACTGAACTTAATGTAATTAGAAGGGATTTGAACTCAGACTTTCAAGCTTGGCTATTCACCCTATCTTACACAACTGATACACTTGACCAAATAATGTAATAAGGATAAATAATCTCCAATATATGTATTTTGTGTTGAACCAGCACTAATCAGTTGGTCCAGATCATCATCTTCCACATATATTTATAATCAGTGTTCAGTTTATATTAAGATAGAAAATCTTCAAATTTAAATGGACATATTAAGGTACTATGAATGAGGGGTCAGGTGACATAATGTCTACATGGATATGACAATACAATTGGCATCAACAAGAGCTTTGAATTTCATCATCAGATTTTCAATGATATGGATGACTGAAGAATTGGAGATTGGAGATCTTATTGAAGCTTGTCCATTAAAGTATGAATATTTGTTATCTTAATATAAGCTGAACAATGATAATATATGTGTGTGAAAGATGATGATCTGGACCAACTGATGAGTGCTGGTTCAGCATGAAATAAGTATATTGGATCTTTATCATATTATGTGGTCATGTGTATTAGTTGTATAAGATGAAGTGGATATGTTTAGGGAGCTTGAAAGTCTGAATTCAAATCCCTTTTAAATATATGTATATATATGTCTCATGAATAATATATATGTGTGAAGGCTTTTTATGATAGCATTCTACTTGTAATTAAATAATGACTATTTTCTTAAATCTAGATAAAATTGCTAGATATTGCTGAAAAAATTCAAACTTTACTTATACTTTTTCAAATATATTTAACTATTTATAATAACACGTAGATTAATATAGAAAATAATATTTCATGTAGTATATATATTTTTCTTCATGAGTTAATGACCTGAGAATGAAAGTACTGGCATGGGGATAGAATGGATTATTAGGTTTGTAAATACTGAATTTGTGATGATGGTCTTACAAATTATACTATATTGTCAAAGACAATAGCCAGTAAAAATTTCATGTATTATCTATGAATGTCTTTCTTATTTATCCATTTATTTTTTTAAGAGAAAACTTAATGAGTGATTTCCAAACATTATAGTATTATAACACTAGATTGATATATGAATTTATATGCTATTGTTTTATATGAGCAGTTTCTTTAAATTTTCTTGTTTTTACTTGTTTCTGTTTGGTCAATATTTTTTGTTTTCAAATCAAACTTATGTTTATTGGTGCATGCAGGGATATTACTTTATTCATATCTGTGGTTTTCCTTTCTTAGCCTTAGAATGCATAATTATTTATTTTAAAAATGACTAGTTTTACCAGTGGCCAAAGTTAACATTTGTACAGGATTTTATACATGCAATATATGTTTTTTCAAGTTTAAGTTTTGAAGTGGTTTGAATTTCTTATAATTGTACCTTTGCATAATGTTCTCTTTAATTTTATGGATTGCAGACTTTGTTTAATTTGTCAGATATATCTTGTTTGATGTTTCTTCTTGTTGCCTATCTAAGTTTTTTTAATGATAGCTGTTATGTAATCATTTTCATTGTTTAAAGTTATTGAAAAAAAAAGTCTTTTGCTTCATTCACATTGATAGTACAATTCCCTTCTAGTGATTCTGTTATGAATTATATTACATTTCTTTTGTATACAAAAGTTTTGTATAAATAATAATTCTAATTTGTCCATGAAATTAACTTGTTATATGATTATATAATATTACCAGGTTTTGTTCTTGTTCTAATTCTATTGTAAATTTAATTGAAGTAAATATGTTGTTGATGCAAGTCTAGTATTGTTATAATATTAATTTATCATAGATAGAACATTATTTATGGTTATAATTTCAAGATCTTCCACTTCCTAATCATGGATAATAGTAATGAACTGATAACTTATGGCTTGATATTTTTTAGAAGAATTTTTGAAAGGTGTATTATTGATATACAGATTGTTAAGGTTCCATTACATCATTAACTCAATAACTCACTCAAAATTGCTTTTAAAAGAAACAGCAGAAATTAGACTTGAGAATTAAATAATTACTTAAAAATGATGCTAATATAATTCCTATATTCTCATGATAAGAAGGCTGTTATTATATCTTCAAATTAAATACATTTATAATTATTATTTTATTAACAAAAAAAACTACAGTTTTAATGAATACTACAGAATATGACAAAAAAAAAACAAGAAAATTCTTCACAGCAGAACAATACAAAAGGTAGAGAAACATCCTATATTAGCAACAAAAACAAAGCTAAAAGCATTATTTAAAAACATCACAGTTTTTCAATGATGTTGTGAAAAAAATAAATTAACAACATATTTTAAAAAATCTTACAAAATCCTTTAAAATCTATTGTTAGTTCTAGATATTTACGTATCAATATTTATAAAGATTTCTTCTTAAAATTCTTAATTTTTTGGCATATAAGACACCAGCATTTATCCTGGATTTTACAAAATTTGTGAAATTAATCAAGAACATGAAGTTACAAAGAATTGATATCTTGATAAAATTTGATTTGAAAAATTTATCAAAAAAATACCAAGTGATGAGGTATTGAATGTTGTAAGAAAATGATTAAATAACAATAATAACCTACAAATGAGAACAACTATTATTATAAGGAGTATAATGAAAGTCTTAATATTCTGCACACCATACTTTTAACACATCACAGAATTTGCTCCAAAAATCTAGATATAACTATAGGTTTATTATTGCTATTTCTGATGCATAACATTTAAATGGAAAGCATAAATAAGAGCTCACTATGGCATCTCTGATTCACAACTTTTAAATGAAAGAGTTTGCAAACAAAGCCATACACACTATACTATTCCCATCAAAAATGTGACTTCACATATAGTTAGATAATGGTTTATTCATTATATTGACCATTTATTTATATGTTGAAGCATTATTACAAAAATTTGAGATTGTATCTACTTAAATTTAATATATGATAGAACAAAACAAAAATTGGCATTCTTAGATAATCTTGTCATAAGTCCATTTACTGGGAAAATCAAACAACTGCCTGCAAGAAACATGCATATACAGGGAAATTTTTAACATATGTACTCACATCAAAAGCACAATCATCATCAACCATTATCAATCTACTGCAGGATGAAAGTCTCTCTAAGTTCAATCTATCCTCTCCAATCTTTAGCTTCTCTTCTCCACCAACCACGACACACTTTCTCATTTCATCCATCCATCTAGCATGTGATCTCTTTCTGGGTCTTTTAAATTTCTTGGAATCCAGTTTAAGATTTCAATTGTCCACCTATTATCATCTCTTCTAGCAATATGTCCAGCCCAATTCCACTTCAGGCTTTTCATTTTTTCAATGAAGTCAGTAACACCTGCTTGTTCTCTTACTAATATACTGCATTTTTGATTTTTTCTTGACACTCCCAACATGCATATCTCCATGCTTCTTTGAATGGTCTGAAGTCTCTGTATTGCTCTTCTATTAAGTGTCTAAGTCTCATATCCATAAGTAAGAACTGGTAAAACACATTTATTAAAAAACTTTTTTTTCAAACACATAGGCATATTTCCTTTTAATATCAAGATATTTTTACCAAAAGCACTCCAAACAAGTTTAATTCTATGATTAATTTCATCCATTATGTTTACATCTGTATTGATAATGTGACCAAGGTATTTGTAGCTGTTAACTTATTCTAACTCATCATAATCAATCTTTATTTTCATATTTTGTGAAAATCCATTAAACATTACTTTAGTCTTTTTGACATTTATCTTTAGTACTACTTTCATCTGATAACTCCTGCAACATTTATTTGCAAAAACAACTACATCATCTGCAAAATCTAAATGATTTAAATAATCTCCATTTACTTTCACTCACTCCTTTAGCTTCCAATTTTAATTCACAAAATACTTTTTGCAGCACTGCTGTAAAAAGTTTTGGAGATATGGATTCACATTGTCTTACATCCTTCTCAATGTCGACTTTCCTAGTATCATTTAATTGTTGCTGTTACATCTTTGTAAATATTTTTAAAAATATGACAACATCTGGATCTATACATTGATGATCCAATGCTTTAATCACCGAAGAAATGTTTATAGAATCAAACATGCCTTTTCATAATGTATAAATCCAAAACATAATGACAACTCATATTTATTTGTCCTTTCTATAACTTCTCTCAATACCTGGATATGATCTACTGTACTAAAACCACTTTTAAATCCAGCTTGTTCTCTTGAATATATTATTATTTAACATGGCACAAAAAGTTTGTATAGTCACCAGAATTTGGAAAAGTCTTACATAGCACAAGCTCTCATTAGGAATAGTTATCCACTAGTCATCATTACAAGAAATAGACAACAAAAGAGAAACATAGAAAAATAATCATAGATAGTATAGTATAATAATTCATACCAATGATATCAGAAAAGTTAAAGACAATCCGGTCAATATAGTATAAAACCAGCTTTTCAAATCTATAATACATCATGATAAATTCTAACATCTACAACTGGAAATGCTGAGAACAAGACTTACATATATAACTAAAAAAACAAACACTGGTAAAACTAACAGCATCATCAAAAATAAGTAAAAGAACTTAAAACAATGACAAGGGAAAACAAAAAGGTGGGTCTAAGTTAACAGAAATATCTTCCGAGATAAATTTATTAAATTTATCAGAATAGCTAATTGGTTTAAGTTCCACCTTTACTTAATTATTCATAAAAGTTATCACTGATCAGGAGGGCGGAGACAATTTCCACTTAAACGTTATCTTATATAGTAATCTATATGTCTTAATTAGCAGTTGAATGTATTTAAAAAAATATAAATAAAATTCAAATTTTTCTTAATAATTTAACAATTTGTGATTGGATGATAGAAATACTCCAACATGCAACTATAAATATATGTTAATTGAAAATAGTGTTAATTTTAATGATATTATAAGTTTATAATTTTTTAATAGAAACTTTACACTAAGTTCTTTAATATATGGTTATTATAGTAAGTAAAAGCAAAGAAAAACTGCTGTTATTATATAATTTATAGTTGTCGTTTTATTGCTGTCATGTGGCTTTTATATGTTTCTATACTCAGCTGTTACAGAAGACATGTGAAATATTACTATACTAGTCATTTTCTTTTATTTATACTCTTTTTTATATCGAAAGTTATAATTCTTACATTTATAGAATTTTAAAATATCTCCCCTAACTTATTCCATTGCCATAATAGATTCTTTTAAAACTTTAAGCTTTACTAAAATTCAATGAAATCTTTTTAATTTCTTTAAAACATTTGTATTTAAAAATAGTTATTATTGAAAGTAAAATTTAAATAAAAAAGCTTTTTAAAAGTACTTAGATATTTTATTTTGTTTGAATTATTTATAGATAAATGGGAGATAATTAACATTAGGATATTATTAAATGACAATGGTTTACTGAAGTCTTTTGCCAACCAACTCATTAACCCCATTTATTCGAACATTTTTTTAAGGGTAGTATCACAATTTTAGTGAACTCTGAATATTAAAAACTGAACCATAAATTAATGAAATCTTGGGCACAGTTTTAATTCATTAGTAGATTTCAATCAGGATATATTTTATTTGTTAGTTCTAAGTTTGTAGTTTTTCGGATATTCAGTAGTTAAAAGCGTAGATCGTAGATTCAAATTAATATATACTTGCATGCATAATTATAGATTGGATTTAAATAGAAATTGCTTTGCTTTGTTTGATGGGATCCCAACATTTTCAGGATGCTACTGATATTAGTTGTGATGATACCAGTATGTCCAGCAGAGAATATTGATTCATGAAACATTGTAAAATATCTAAAGATGGCATAAGTTAAATTAATGTTATTTAAAATTGTGACAGTTCTATGTTGTTTTAATTAGTTTCACTGTATATATATAATTTGAAATTTTAAGTTATTTAGTATAGTTGATCATATATTTAGGGAAGCTGTTGACATTCAATATATTTTATTTCAAGTCCATCCCTAATATATATGGTATATAATGAGTAGTAGATCATATTTTGTTTATACACTTGTAGTACTTTTCAACATACGCACACACACACAGACACACACATATATATAACATGTTCTTTATAAAAATAACATGCATTTACTAATTAACATTATAGCGTAACAAAAAATAGAAAAATAATAATGTTATTATAACAATAAATTGAGAGAACGCATATACTGTATATGTGTTAACTTATTCATATTCACTCAAATAATAATAATAATAATAATAATAATAATAATAACAACAACAACCAAATAACAACAATAATAGCAATAATAATAAAAATTACGGTAAAATATTTTTATTTAAAAAATAAAATAAAATGGACAGTGAAGTATTAGACTTTGATGTTATGAAGCCATTGAAGCATTAGAATAAAAACAGTTTAATTACAATTAAAGATTTATCTTGAAAAATATCCTTTTTCTTTAATAACTTTTTTAATGAAAATATAGTAACATCCTCATTTTTGGATAACACAGTCTCCACAGTTATTTTGATGTTTTAAAAGTCCATCTTAATCTAAAAAAGCTATAGATCACCTTATACATACTTTAAGCTTTCTGATGATATAATAACATTTTCTTAATTATTTTTTTTATTGCTACTGAAATGGTAACTTTTGTTTTATCACTTAAAAAGACTATATTCAATTTTTTTTAATTTTGTAGATCAGGTTTTACACCTAAAAACATTTTATTCTATGAAATAATGTACTTTATCAAACTTTTGGAAGGAAAAAAGTGAAAAAGAAATACATGTTCTCTTAACATAATTTTAATAAATGTGATTAATCAATGAGATAGCATATATTTAAACTGTAACACTTGAAAAGTTAAATTTAATAAGAGTGCACCAAGATAAAAACTATCTTTTGCCATAACATAAATTATACAGACATAAATTTCATTAAATTAATGAATTGTAATGTTTTTATTTTTTCTTTACATTCTTTTTTTTTGGATAATTGAAGTATTGTATATTGACACATTTCATGCCAAGTATAGTGCTAACAATTATATGATTATTAGATTGATAAACTTTTCAAGCACCAATTCTATAAATGAACCAACCTCTATTGTCAAATTAGCTTTGCATATATAAAATAAATAAATCTGCATTTGTTTTATTAATTTCATACAGTTAGCTCATCTAACAAATAGTATTAATCAGGGTATACTCAATTGTGAATATAGTTTAATTTAATATGTTAACAATTTAACTTCATAAAAAGAGGTTATTTAATTGTCATTATAATACTTATATAAATAAATTAAATTAAATATCAAATTTGTAGATATTAATTTATACATATATATATACATACATATTGCTAGAAGAGATGACAATAGATGGACAATTGAAATCTTAAATCGGATACCAAGAGCTTGTAAAAGATCCAAAAAGTGACCACATGTGAGATGGATGGATGAAATAAGAAAGTGTGCAGGGCTGATGTGGAGAAGAGAATCTAAGGATTAGAAATAATGGATTGAACTTGGAGAGACCCTCATTCTACAGTGGATAGATAATGGTTGATAATGATACACACATACATGCATATAATATAGAGATACTATAGTGGAATGTATATTTTAATATTTATTTTAATAAACTTGTAGACTTTCATTATGTTAGCCTTATACTCATGGTTATCAATATCATTAAATAACATCCAAAACCTCATTGTTTATTTTTTGAATGTTATTGGCTTTCTGTTCCACCATGTGTTCATTTTGTTCAATAAATTATGTTTTCATTTTATTCATTAACTCTGACTTTAATTTTTCTCTTTTCATCATTTTTCTTTGCAAATCACTTCAATTATACTTATACCAAACTCATGTCAATGGTTTTTTCATAATTATAAAATATTGATGTATTTATAGATGTAATTTTTGATTTTCTGTATAAAAACAAATGCTGCATCATTCTTTAGTTTTCCTTAGTTTTTCTGAAGTATATTATAATGAATAAGCAAATGTTAAAATATTTATTGACTAAACAGGTTTGGGTTTGCAATATGAAAGAATTTATTCGAAGTTATGTACTTTTGATAACATACATTGCCATAATCATAAATAATAAAAGGGAAAGGATTTGTCATCTATAAATAATGTAAGTGTATGAATAATAAATTGGATCAAGATCAAAATGATTATTTAAAGATTAATTTACATACTAATGAGAAGTGAGGGGCCTATAAGTGCCATTTTTTAGAAAAGAGGGGTGCAAGAGACTTTTTATTGATGGCATGGATATCTTTGGCAATTGACAAAGCCTCAAAGCCTCCTAAACCTTTCCCTTTTGATCATTGCACTTTAAAAAAACAATGTCAGCTATAGAAAGATCAAAGTTATCACTAGATAACAACTCATGATCAAGGAAAAGGAAAGAATATTCCATACATTTCCTAGCGTGGTTATACAGATAATTATGTTAGGTGAGTTTAGTGGCAAAGTTGGCATGGGTTTCCCCATAGTACATCTTTAAACAAATAGGGTCAGAGCAGTTGATTCTTATAAACAATTTGATGTGAGGCCTCTTTGGAGATTTTATCCTTTGAATTATTTAAAAGTTTGTTAAAACATGGAGGTGAATGAAAAGTAATGTTGTATTTGTTGATATAAATATTTTTTAGCTTATTCATGACTTTTGAGATGTATGGGACTAGACCATTTTTATTATTGGAAGGAGAGATTGTAGGGTGAGAGATTTTATTGTTAAAATTAGTAATTATTATGTGGATATTTTTAAGATTGTATCATATGTTGATAAGGTCTCTAATAAATAATTTGATATTTTGGTTCTGATCAGTCTCATATTTGCAGACCTTATGGTTTCTATGAAGAAAGTTTTTTAAGCCTGCATATTTAAGAGTGAATGAAATATATTAATAGATAATTAAAAAGTTTATATGTATGGAATATGTGAAATTAGGTCAGTCAAACATATCAATTTTATCTTTTGTATAAATTAATTACTTTGATCAAAGTCATTTGTAGCATCTTAAATTCACATTGAATTTTTCTATGCACATAATTCCACCTTTATTGCCAGTACTCAATATGTGTAGTAATGACATATATGTCTTATGATTTCTAACTTTTTTATTTTTGTACTTATGATTAATTTTAAGAGACTCCACATGACTATCTATCTATCTATCTATCTATCTATCTATCTATCTATCTATCTATCTATCTATCTATCTATCTATCTATCTATCTATCTATCTATCTATCTATCTATCTATCTATCTATCTATCTATCTATCTATCTATCTATCTATCTATCTATCTATCTATCTATCTATCTATCTATCTATCTATCTATCTATCTATCTATCTATCTATCTATCTATCTATCTATCTATCTATCTATCTATCTATCTATCTATCTATCTATCTATCTATCTATCTATCTATCTATCTATCTATCTATCTATCTATCTATCTATCTATCTATCTATCTATCTATCTGTCTGTCTGTCTGTCTGTCTGTCTGTCTGTCTGTCTGTCTGTCTGTCTGTGTGTCTGTCTGTCTGTCTGTCTACCTACCTACCTACCTATAATTAAAGTTTGTTAAATCAAGTTTTGACTTGATTGTCTGGTTTTTAGAACTATTCATTGAGATATACAGTCATGTAGAAGAGATCATTATGATTAAAAAATAAAAATTTTAATATAGCATACTGAATAAATGGCAAAATAATAAAATTAATATAATATAAAAGCAAATTATGGCACAAATGTAACAAAAATAAGCAAAATAATGATATAATTTTTAATATAAAACATTAAATAAAAAATATTAACTTAAAAATGAAGTTAAAAAAGAGAAGTTATAAATAAATATAATAAAAATAAGCTAAACGTTTTCGAGGATCCATGCCTCATAATCATAGCTTTCTTAAAAATACATAATAAAATATATACAAAGATATATAAAATATATATTGAAAAATAAATTAATTTTATTATAAAAGAAGAGAAATATTTAATGAAATAGAGATGACAGAAGAAAAAATTGTAAAAAATTAATGAAATATTTATTCCTAAGGAAATTTTAATGTAAACAATAATATTTTTCTATCAAGTACTTTTACTATCACATAATAAAGAACTAGTGATACCTATGGCTTTGCTTGTGCTAGAAGAATAAAAAATTTAATGCATTATGTGGCTGTTCATCATTAGCATTACCATTTTCAATCATTATAAATCCACTGAAGGATGAAAGTCTCTCTAAGATCAATCCATCTTCTATGATGATATCTAGCTTATCTTCTTCACATCAACCCAGAATACTGTCTTATTTCATCTATCCATCTCACATGCGGTCTCTTTGTAAGTCTTTTTGAATCACTTGGAATTTAGTTTAAAATTTCAACTATCCATCTATTACCAACTCTGGTACAATAATTTCAGCCAAACACAGTCTCTTAATTTTTTTAATGATGTTAGTAACACCTGTTTATTGTGTTACCCATGTATTTTTTTTTTGAGATTCTCTTGTTATTTCTAACATGCATCACTCCAAACTTTCTTAAATGGTCTGAAGTCTCTGTTTTTGCTTTTTTATTGAGAGTCCAAGTCTCATATCTATAAATGACAACTGATAAAACACATTTATTTAAAACCTTTTTGAACACATCGATATATTTCTTTTTAATGTTCAGTTCTTTTTATGAAAAGCACTCCAGCCAAGACAATTTCTATGAATAATATCATCTCTTATGTTCTCTTATGTCATATATATTTGACTAAAGTATTTGTAGTTGTTAACTTCTTCTAACTCATTATGAATCTTCATTTTCTTCTTGAAAAAATCCATTGAAGATTAATTTAGTCTTTTCAACATTTATCTTTAGGTCTATGTTTTACTTTCATCTGATAACTCTTGCAACATTTCCTGAAATCCTAAAAGCATTGTTTTAAAAATAATTACATCATCTGAAAAATCTAGATGACTTAAATAATCTCTATTTAATTTTACTTCTTTAGTTTTCCATTTTAATTTCCACCCTACTTCTTGCAAAATTGTTCTAAAAAGTTTTGGAGATATGGAGTCATCCCACCACACACCTTTCTCAATGTTAATATTTTTAGTATCATTATGTAATCTAATTGTTGCTGTTGTATTTTTATAAATATTCTTCAGAATATAACAATATCCAGATCCATACATTAATTTTTTAATATTCAATAGTGTGTTCATTCATTAAAATTCAAACAAGCATAAAAATAATGTTTCAACATTCTCAGGATAAAGTAAATAAACTGATAAAAATTAAGCTCTGTAACATGACCGACAAATACAGCTAAGTGGTGTAATCTTAAAAGAAATAAAACAAATCAATCTTTAAAAAATATTCAGTTAATATTTTATTTATGTATATTTAAAAATGATTATAAACAATAACAATAATAGCCATTTTATCACAAAGGCTTCCTAGTTAATTTATGGACAGTGTATTTGAATAATATATATCATCATATGCTTATATAAGATATATTTTATTATAGGTAAAGATTCTCTCAGTAGTATAATTAAATAATATTCACATTTTACCTAATTAATGATTTAATAATTCAAAATGATCACAGACCCATTCTTTGGCGAATAACTACTAACTCTTTAACACAACAAATTTCTCTTTAATCTAAGATATACATATTCTCCTTATATGACTTTTTTATAAATAACTTCCTACAAACTAAGCATGAAGGAAATACCTTTCATTCAATAGCAAAATGTTTCACATACAACAATAGCATCTCTATACATATTTATACAATGCTTAAGCTTTATTAATATTTAATAGGGATTTGGTAAACAATACTGCAATGATTCTAAGAGCTACTATTTCTTAATATACATTTAGATATGACTTTTTCTAAGTCTCTAGAATCCTATACACATGTCATTTTCACTCAAAGAAAAAAAATTATAAAGCAAATTCACTGATAAATATATCAAATGAATTATCATAAGTTATGCATAACTGAAAATGTGTATAATAATAATGAAAAGAATTTAACAATTTACATAATCTTAATCTAGATATAAATTCCAATACAAATTTAAATTAACATATCTGTGCTATACAATGAGTATATGCATGTTATGAATCATATAAGATTTAATTATAAAATTCAATATCTGTTTTTTACTCAAGCATTAAAGAAATAAAAAAAACATATACAAATATATAAATATATGTTTTTATCTAGATATTAATTATAACCAGTTTGTTCTTTCCCTTATTTTCTCCTTTATTACCAAAATAATAATAATAATAATAATTTTTATTTGTCATTTATTAGACTAGAGATTATTCCATAATGAATAATAATTATAATAGTTTCAAAAAGTCTGTATTTCACCTTCAAACTTGGTTGACCATTGCTAGGATGGTTAAATAGTGTATTGTTTGCAGGAGACACAGATCTGAAGTTGATTCAACTAAAGATAACAGATGGAGTTAACCAAGAATTCTTGGAAATGCAATTCAAAGCAAGATGTTAATCCTTTTCTACTCAAATATATGGGCAGATAGTTGTTTATTGCATTTTTTATTCTACATAAACATATTTGTGCTAATGGCCTCTGACTGGTGTAATCTAGTAGAAAAAAACCAAAGAGTAAAAAAACTCTAGACAGGTAAACTTGTTTATTGATGCAACTTGGTAATCATGTAGAATTTAATTCCTGTGCTCCTAAGCCACCATCTTTAATTTTAAAAAAAATTAGAACAAATATAATTTATAACATATCTTCTGTTTGAATATAGTAAATATAAAAGTATATACATTGTTAGACCCAGAAAATATGAAATCATGTAATAAAGCTGATAAAATAGTCATTACCTTAAAACATTAAGAAAAAAAAAGATTTTTAATACTTTTAAACATGTTTTACATTGGTTCACAAATTCTAAATTTTGAAAGTTAAATGTTAAAGTGACAATTTCATAGATAGCTTCATCATATTTGTCATAAAATGGTAAAAAAATGGTATATAACTTCTCTTACCTGAGATAATTTTTTATAGTAAAAATTATAAAAACCATGCAATTGGTGGCTTTCATTTTTACTAGCAGACTCAGATCTTGTCCTTCCATGCAGGGTATTATGCAGGAGATCTATTAGAAATGGTTGGTTTTAGTGAGGCCAAAAAAAATAACAGTAAGAACAGTGCATGAGATATTATGCAAAAAGAACTTTAGTAAATTGTAATTTATGAAAAAATAATTTTTTTTATTATGAGCACTGATTATGATGTATGAGAGGATGCTTGAAAGTATGTGTTCAAGAAATTATTACAAAATTGTAACAAATGAATACAACACTACTGTAATCATGCAATAATTTAATGAACATATAAACAATCATATAAATAAAATCATAATATATCTTGCCTATTGCACTAAATATAGGTATATGATTGAGTCTGATGTATATGTTTTTATATCACTGCAATGTAAATTGTCTAAAATTCTATAGCATATTTATTGTTTTCTACATATATTTAATTATATAAAAAAATAAGTAATACAAAATAAGTAATAAAAAAATAAGTAATAAAACTAATTGAATACTCACCAATTCCTGGCTAAACATTATCATCCACTTCAAATTTGAATCCAGTCATGAAGGCATTAGATGTGGTTACCACATCCTTGCAGATAAAAAATGATTTCAATTCTTTTTTTGACATAGCAAATTCCAAATCCTTTTTTTTTGACATTGCAGCTTCCAAATCTGAACTGTCATGAAAATGAGATTCTAGAAAAATAAGTTTTATAAACACAAGAATTAGAAATTTCATAGCCATATCAAGCAGTAAGAGAATGCAATTCAGCCATAAAAAAGCTTTACAGTTAGTAAATCTAAAAAAAATAAAAAAATATTGAAAATTGTATATTAGAAAAAAAAATGTAAAAAATTTAAATATCATCGTAGAAAAAAAATACATACATCTTTTTAATCATAAAAAAATGGTGGAATGAATGGTCTAAGTCCCATATGTGTACAATTTACTGATTCCATGCAAACTCAGTTGAAACTCTAAACTTCTGAACAGGGGCTGTCAGGGATGGTGTGGACAAAAAAAGTTTAAAGTGAATTTTCTTTTTCAATTAGTGAAAAAAAATCAAAGATAACAGACAGAAATTTTTTAGATGCTATGAAAGCATAAACAAAGTGATAGTAGTAGTAGTAATAATATCCATGTCCTCTTCTTACAATTCTTTTATTACATCAGCCATTTCCATAGTATTTTTTTAAAATAATGAGACGCATACTGTTCAACTTTTATCATTAGTTATCATATTCATGCACACACAAGATGATAATTATTTTTCAACTTCTTTTTGAACATTTTAGCATCCAATTGATGCATTAAATATTTAAAAAAAATACAAATAATTTAGAAAAAATAAAATAAAATGTGCATAAAAAAAATAGAGATTAGAAATCCATTCTCCAATGTTTACAAATAGACCTGCAAACACATCTTTAGTTATCTTTACCATTAACATGATTTATAATAGCCATTTAATATAATTTCATTATCCTTCTACTTTTTTCTTCTTTTATTTACATTGCATTCTTTATACAACTTTAAATAAAGTATCAAATTACATACAAAAATTGAAACATTTTATACATTAAAAATATTAATTGTAGTGAACATCAAATATTCATACATTTAAATAGATATATGTATAAAGGATTATAAGAAACTATTCTTTAAAATAAATAAAAAATGCTTGAAGCAATTAATAAACTTTCCTCTTTTTTATATACTCCTTTTCTTTATCTATAACTATTTTAAGGATTGAGAGAAATATTCTATATAGAATATATATATAGTCAATTATGATATATATATATATATGACAATCCTAATATCAATAACAATTAACAATATCAATCTGCTATCAAGGAAACCTCCACTTGTGAGTCATCCCTATGCTACCAAACAGACATTGGCTTATATAATTTCACCTAGTAAAAATAATATTTCAGCATCTTTGAATTATAATTTAATGCATTAATAATGCAACCTAAGAATATTAAAATTATATATACATATTAACAAATTTTTCCCAGCATTAATACTTTCCAGACCCAAAGGCATACTGAAATAATAATAAAGGCCAGTGTAACCTGTTCAAGTCCTTAGACTTAATTTGGCATATCCAGAGGCAAGTCTCACCAAGTTGTTGCAAGCAATATGCATGGATGAAGTTTCCTTGAACAAGTGTCCCTTAGATTTGCTTTTAGACCAGTTGATTATTAATAGTTAATTATTAGAACTCCTCTTCTAATTGGTTGATTATTCTGATGACATTTGTAGATGCATCCTCCACAAGTAAAATTTATTTTCTAATTGTTATTTATATATTAATTAGTTTTAGATTATTTCCTGATGGAATTCTGTTATCTTTTTTGATTTTTAAGAAATTAATTAAAGTTGTTTTCTTGGTTTATAATTAATCTTTTACATTCAAATATCAGCCTTTCAAGCTAATTGTGCATCTTCAATACAAGATATAGTATTTATGCAGGAATAAAATGAATCCATTTATTCCTATGACTCAAATGCTTATATATGAGTAAATCTGAAGTACTGGCAAGGAAAGCGTGAGGGTGGAACACTCACTTTAAATTACTATATAGAATGTCTGAATGAATGACATCGGTGAAATTGTCTAGAATTTACTAAACGTCACTCTAACTGAAACTTAATCATATGTAAATAAGCATTTATTTTTATATAGTGCATGTTTACAATTGTATTACATTCAAATATCGGCCTTTCAAGCTAATATGTGCATATGCTTTTGCGAGTGTTAATAATAATAAATGAATACTTCCCTCTCCAATACAAGATATAGTATTTATGCAGGAATAAAATGAATCCATTTATTTTTACGACTCAAATGCTTATATCTACTGCTTCATTAATTTTTAATTTTACTTTTTATTTAAATTTTTTGACCTTATTTTTATAACTTTAAATGTGCTTCTATTTCAACATTTGTGCATGTATGTATTACATTATTGTTTATAACTGTTTTCTATCTATATTTGTGTATGTATTTTAACTTATACATATAAACAAACCACATTTGTCCCACTTTCAGAGATTTATATTTTCTCTGAAGTCAGAATAAAATTATGAAGACAACTCGTTTTTTATATTTTTCTTTTAAACCTATCTGGAGATGGATTAACTTCAACATAGGCGTCTTTTGTCTCAGTATATATTGGGACTTTTAGCATTTTTTTTGAAACTAAATGCCAGGGCATGTCTTATACCAAAATATTAAAAAATATCTAATTTAAATTTTAAAATAAATAGATTTTGTTAGTGTTTTATAATGCTATAATTTTTTATATAAAAAGTTATTATATCAGTATACTTGTAAATTTTATAGCTTGTAAAATAATTTTAACAACTTAACTTATAATATTTTAGTTTTGAATAAGTGCAAATCATATCCTAATTATTTAAATTTTTAATAGCTGATAAATTAAAATGACAGATAATGTATTTAAAATTTAATAGTGCTGATGTTGTCATAATTTAACTATTAAAATATTTTAGAAAGCTGATACTAATTTTAAGATTAAAACCAGATTCAAATTCAATATACAGGTTTGTTAGTAATTAAATAAATTCATAATGTTTTAATTTTAGTTCAGTTTTAACACACAATATTATAATTAATGGGTTTTAAATTCATTTGCTTACAAGCAATTTTGTAAAGTTAATAATAATTAAAGATAAGATTTTTAAATAATAGACAAATGAATACCTGAATGAATGAATAAATGTAGTTTTAATTATAACATTTATTTAGTTTAATGTATTTTTAGATATCTAATTTTAAAAGACAATATCAAATTATATTCTGAGTGACTTTTTATAAGTTACAATGAATGATATATTAAATGTGTTAAACATTATGAATAATATCTTTACTTTTAAAACAATATACATTTCAATTATATAATATATTTTATTTTTGTTCTAATATTTAAGTTTTAAATAATAATTGTAACAAGAAATATTTTTAATTTTTTATCATGTAAACAAGAAATTAATTTATTTTAAGGCTAAATATTAATTAAACTTTGGGTTTGCAAGCTTCCTTAGTTTTAGTAGAATGTGAATTCAAACCAATAAGGGAAAGATGGCATAGATTTAAATGTTAATAACTAGCATTTTAAAGTGGTCATCTGATCACTGGCCTAAATAAGTAAAATTGACACCCCCACACCACTCACTCTAAACACTTCTTCATTACCTTACTTTTGTAATCATTTTTTTTTTTTTAAAACTTCAGTTTAATTTTAAAATATAATTTCATTTAAACTTTTATTTTCTTAGTTTAATGTATGTTAAGGTAAATTTTAATTATCTAGGTACAATTTCTGAACATATACTTCAAGGTCAAGAATATTTATTGCAGGTAGCTTTATTGATAAAATTAGTTAATAATTATTATAATGTTTAAACTTGAAATATTTAAACTTCCTGCATTTGAAAGCTGTGAATGATATTATTGGCTCTCTGTTTACAGACTGATACTAATTTCAACGTCTATTTCATATTTACATTTTCTGTAAAATATTTGAAGCTCTTAGCAGCAAGCACAATAATGTTATTACAATTGTTAAATAAGTTGAGATAGTTTTCATAAAAATACTCATTTTATATCAAATATTATTTAAAATTAATTTATCTCAAGTGAAACTTAGAATTTCATTTAATAAAAATTATTTTCTCAGTTTATATCATATTTGCAAGAAAGAAAGAAAAATATTCAACTTCATAATAATAATGTTTGACTTTAATAGATAATTAATTGCACTATTAATTCAATAAAAGACATTATATTAACTTATAACAGCATAAAGAATGTCTTGTTTATTATGACTAATTCCACCCAAGCAAAAAGAAATCATTTCTTGGACCCTGGGGGTGGGGGGATAAAATAATTGACTTGCATTATTTAAGAATTCATTATGACAAAGAAAAAAACAAATGAACACAGTTTAATAATGTTTAATAAATGTTTTGAAGTAGTTTAAGAAAGTAGCTGCTTTATAAATGGGAATATAATTATTCTGAAAAGTAATATTATGTTTTAAATTAAATTTTAATGAACATTGCCTGCAATATTAATTTTGTGAAAGCCTGCAAACTCTCTTTCTTTCTCAACATTGCTATGAAAACCTCAACTGTAGTTTAAAAAGTGTATCATCTTAAAAAATATTTTTCATGCTAAATACTCTGACAATTTTATATGTGGTATTTAAAAGAAGTATTTCTCCCATGGAATACTTTATAGGATTAAAATTGAAATGCTTAAATTAAATGTGAAAAATATTGGTATTGCATCTTAATATTTTCTATTTAATCCATAAAAATATGCTCAATGATTGGCCATACTTACAATTTTTTAGCATTATTTATCTAAACTTTTACTTAAAGATAACTGTGAAGCTTCTACATTCTATATTATATATTTTAATGAAGTGGTATTTATGCTGAATGTCTTTGCTGTTCACAGAACTTTGTTATTGAATAGACTATTCCTATTACCATCTAATGGTTTAATGGTAAAAGAACAGACACAGCAAATAACTTTATCATTAATTTATTTTATTTTAGAATGGTAACGGTTCATGTTTTATTTATGTTTATACTTTTTGCTTACAAGGTTATTTTAAATGCATATTATTTTATGAATTTTATATGCTATTTTAGCAATACTATTTTGATGGTTCCTTTTCATATGAATCATTTATTTCTAAGAGGTATATTATTGTGCTGGTGCAATATATAATTGTATTATTTATTTTATTGCTTATTTTAATCAGGCTATATATAGCATTATTATTTATTGTTGCTTAGAGATTGAGGCTGAAGTTTCTCCCCTTTTTTAGGAATGCTTATTTTTTTCCAATATGGCAAAAGATATGTAGCAAATGCATCTCTTATTGTTTTTGCTAGCTTATTTCAAAAGAGATGGAAGCATTAGTCTTTCTCATGTATTTCATCTCACTAACATACATATTTTGGAAATTGAAACTTGTCTCTCTCTAGTTTATGGCAGTCCTATTTAATACTATTGTGACATGTGCATTCTCATTATTACTTGACTAATGACAATGTCCTAGTTCATTTTCTTATTGCCCTCAAAAAAAGATGTTTTGAGTAATACCTTTATACATTTATTTTGCTTTTTTTAGTATTCTAGTTTGTGGTTGAAATGTATTTTAAAAAGCATGTGTAATATTTTATCTCGGCTTTCCCTGGTAATTATAGTTGTTTTTATCAAGGTATTGAAAAATACCATTCTTATCTTTTTAGTATTTTTGGTCTATTTAGATATGAATTACATATTGTTTAAGATATGCTGAATTAGAGCATTAATATAATAAATAATTAACTTCAAAATTTTAAATTGTATTTTACATGTAAATAGACAATATACATCACTCTTATCACACCTTCATCACTGTTTTGGTAAGCTTGTATTTTATATAAGGTTAAATATTCATAAAAGGAACACTGCTCATGAAAATGACATTATCATTATATGGATGAATTAATATGAGAGAACTTATTAGAAGCTAAACTAAGAAAACATTCTTTTAACATTTTACTAAACCAAATTTATTATTTTTCATGATTAAGGAAAAAAAAAAGTCTAACCATTGTATTTATAAAAAGTTATCTAATTCACAATTATAATACTATCATGTTGGAGAAAGATTGTGATTGGCTGGAAGATTATTCTAGAAAAAATAATGGGGTTGAAAATAAGATAAAAGACCAAATTGTGTAGTAAGAAGTAGATTCATAACTTAGCTGTTGAATAGAGAGTAGTGAAGTCTTAATCCAATTGATAATGAAGAAAGTACCAGAACATTAACCAACCTATTGCATAAAATAGCAGGTTTAATCAAGCTTTTAGCATACCATGAGTTGTCATAACAATGGGTTTCTGCAATGAAAATCATGTGCTAAATTGAGCTAAAAGCTAGACAACATCTTCTATGTAACCTGCTTTTATTGGAATAAAAATGTAGAGAAGGTACTCCTTAAAGTAATCTGCAACCTTATCTTCAATCAAGAGCATGAGTTTCTGTCTGTGTTAGCCTCACCTGAAAATTTTAGTGGGGAGAAATGGATAATATTTGCTATTTTTAACCTGAAAATACTGCATACTAAGAAGAAGACAAATGGATCATATTCATATACAAAAGTTTTCAAGAAAAAAAACTCAACTGGAAATTATAATTGGAAAAAAAAACTTTTCAAAAGAATCACTGTATTTTTACTAATAGTAAAATATAAAAAAGTTGTTTTTAAATATAAAAGTATATTTTTTTGAAGAGATGATAATTTTAAATATTTTCATTAAGTTAATGTTTTTAAATTGTGAAACATATATGTTTTTTAAACTTAATGTTTTTTTTTTTTAGTAAAACATAATATTTTACTTCTAAAAACTTAAAAAAAGCTTAATTAAGCTAAATCAAAGATTATTATTTTTTTTTTGAAAATGTTGTTTTTCTAACTCTTAGTTATGTTAAAGAAATAACTTAGTTAGCTAATTAAAAATTAATTTATGAATAGAAATTAGTTGATTGATTATAATTTTTATAAAAATATATTTTAAAATTTCATACTATCATGCAATTTTTTTGTTTATTGTTAATCAATCAGTTATTAACTAATTGTTTTTTAAAACATATTTTTTAAATCTTAATTTTTTTATTCTACCCAATTCCTGTTTCATAAATTGCAATGTGTGGGATTTTATTTCAAGACAGATTAATGTTCTAAGATTTTTAAAATGATCCCAATAAAACTATTTACTTATAAAAGGGTAAGCCTAAAAATTATTTGAACCAATTTATAATAAGCTGCTTTATTTATTTAGTTTCCTGCTGCTCATAATAATAGTTTATAGAGTTCTTGCTTCATTAAATAGATTTGTGTATAACAGTCATATAAAGTAGAGGTTTATGGACATCCAGATTATGATGATCCTGGTTGATATAAAAGAGATATCTTTTAAGGTCCATGCACTGCATTTTTTATTTATGATTTTTTTAGAAACTTAGTTTATAGTTGGCCATTATATAAATGATACTAAATGGCCAGAGCACTGATGACAGTCAAAATATTTTTAGTATTTCAGCATTATTTGACTTACTGTTGTATTTTGATGGAGTAGCGCCTAAGTATGTGCATCCAGATAATTATTACATGGTTTATAATGGACCACTTTCAAATAGTCACAAGATTGACTGTTAATTTATATTTATTATTAATCATTCATATTATTTTTATGTAATGCTAGTGAAGTTATACTTAGTTCTGTGCAAAGCTCTTATGTTTCTTTGTTTTATATTTAATTTTATATTTTGTTTGTTTGGGATGATGATGTTTTCCCCATCAAATTAAACCCTAATGTGGTATATTGTTACAAATGATTACCAAATTGTGGGATATTGCAACCTCATATTTTTTTCTTATTAATCCCATTTTTCTATATAGTTATAATTGGCACACAACTTATGTGACCATTATTTTCATACTTTTTCCATTGGCATCCAACATGGGGTCAATGATGATCATGTGCTGGTGGTTAATGACCAAAAACACTTGAATTTCAAAAATGCACCTGAAAAAAAGTTCTGTATTTTGATAATGATTAATTTAAAGCATATTATTGTGAAATATGATAAGTGTATAGAGCAGCACTTCTTAAACAATTTTTCATTCATGATCCCTCTTTATCATTGAGATTTTTTTTTGACCTCAGATATTAAATATAAAATAGATATAGGAATAAATATTTCCATAAATAATTTATTTCTTTGGTAAACAATATACATATGAAAAAAAGTAATTTTAGGATTTGTTTTAAGTATACAAAAACAAATGAAAGAAAATCACATTTTAATGAGCTGGATGTGCTTGTTTTTTGCTGCATAGCAAATTAAATCTTGGTGAAATATTTGATACTGCTGGACATAAAGCATCTTCAACATTTTTCAGTGTTGAATGATATTTGGATTTAATATATGTTAAAGCTGAAAAAGTCATTTCACATAAGTATGTGATGCTGAATGGCAGCAGAACATTTAATGCCATTTCAGAAATTGTAGGAAATTCAGTCCTAGCTCCGATCCAGAATTCAGTCAAGGATTTTTGTGGAAATTTAAGTTTTAAGTTTGAGTCATTTGATAGCTCAGGAAATTCTTTTTGAGCTTTATATGGCAAGTGATTAATCTCATTAATGTCAATCAAAAATGGTCTTTGAATCCAAGATAACTTTTTGAAATCTAAATTCAATACAAAATATTTGCAAAAACTGTGTTTCTAGGGTTTTTAAGTGATCTATAATAATTTTTACAATTAAAATTTTAAAATTATTTTTTTCAATTATAAAATGTCGATAGTCAAAAACATTTTCAATGAATCATTTTACACCCTATCCTTCCAAATGTTGATCTTTTTAATAAAACCTTCAATTTTATCATTTGAAATAAAAATATTGGTATTTTTTCCTTGAAGAGGCAAATTAAGATCATTTAACTTCTCATAAATAACAGACAAATAGCATAGCTTTGATAGCCATAAGTCATTTCAAAAAATCAGCAAGATTGGATTTTTGTTCGGTTAAAAATACAATAATTTCTTCTTTTAATAACAATAATCTTCTTAAACCTCACCCTCTTGATATCCATATTACTTCTGAATGTAATAATATTTTTTTGTATTCAGAGACTATGTCTTTACAAAGATTTGAAAATAAATGGCTGTTAAGGGCATGGCTTTTAATAAAGTTTATAATTTTGACAGCATCCTGAAGCATATAGTTCAATTCCATTGCTATTTTTTTTATTGCAAGGGCCTCTCAATGGATCAGGCAGTATGTAAAATTTACATGATTATTACCAGAAGCTTTAACAAGTGTAAAACCAATATTTTCAATAGTCATTGCGTTTGCACCATCTGTGCATAATCCAAAGCACTTTTTTATTTTAAACCTTTAGTTTAAAAAAGATTGTCTACTTTATGTCTTCCCTACTTGTATGTTCTTCCAAAGAATGACAAAATAACAATTTTTTCTCAATGTTTTTTTTTATAAATATATCTAACATATACTAATAATTGAGCTATTTTTGAAATATCAACTGTTTTGTCCAACTGAATTGTAAATATTGGGCTTTCTTTATATCTAGTAATAAATTGCTTTAATTGGTCATTGCTAATTTCAGAATTCTATTAGTGGCAGTGTCATTTGTCAAAGGAATTTTCCAATATTCATCACCATATTTACTTTCGTGAAGTATTTCTACTATTTTAATAGCAACAGGTAATATAAGATCTTCTCCAATGGTGTATGGCTTTTTACTTTTAGCAATCAGATATAAGACTTCATATGATGTGAGTAAATATTTTTCATTAACAGTTACAAATTTTTCAAAATATTGTTTTTCTTTATTTGAAGTTTTTGACAGTCATTCAATATATTCTTTTGGTTTATTAATACACGAAGGATGCTTGGATTCAAAATGCCTTTTTAATTTTGATGGTTTCATATTCTCCATAGACAAAACATTATTGCAAATTAAACAAAGAGATTGTTCATTACCATCACAGTTGTTGAAAGTAAAGCCAAATTACAGAAATGCCTCATTATATTTTCTTTTTCTGATTATGCCTCTTTCTGATTATGAGGTCCTTATTGAAGAGACTTTGTAGCATTGCCATCTGCATCATTATCTTTTGTACTCAAGTTCAATCATTTATCCAAGGATAAAAAGTATTTTTATCCTAAAATATAAATAAAATAACAATACTTATTAGTTAGCAGAGACACCAAGTGGCAGTCATGTTTTTTGTTTAATTATACAGAGCATATTTACTCCCATATGTTCTATTTTTTAATATCCCTGTATGTTTTATTTTTTAATATTTAAAAAAAATATCAATAAATCAATTATAAATTATCTGCTAAGTTTAAAAAATAGGAATATGTTTTACTTGTTAATAAAGAAATGACAATAAGTTTCAAATAAAAATACATTTTTATAATAACTGGTAGGATGATAAATTTTGAATAAAAAAGTGAGGAAAAAAGTATACAATTATATATAAAAATAACATCTTTCATAATATTATTCAGATAAATACTAGTCTTAGTCGAGTAAAACAGTAAAATACAATATTGTATTGTTTTTGCAATGTGGACACTTGTTAAAATGAAACCGAAACAAATAACTTGACCAGAAATGCATTATATAATCATAGTGGTGCCAATCTTATTTTTGCCACTGCCACATATATTTTGATTCTGAAATAACTTATATGCTAAAATTACAATGTGGCACCACTATTATGACACATTTAGTGTTACTTTTTAATATTGTAATGGTCAAATATGTACATTCGCGTAAAAAAAATCTAGAACTTTAGTAAATTATCCCAAGGCCAACCAGAATATGGTGGTGAAACCACAGGTCTGATATAGCCCTAGTTTCTTTACTATTGCTCAGAGATTTACCACCTTACAGATGACACACTTGAGTTTACAGCAGTATTTCCCTTCATCACATTCTAGCAGTAGAACATCAGTAGAGTGAAAGACTGAAAGAAAGTTGACATTCTATCTAGTATAGCTCTATAGGTATCATGTGGCTAGGGTATGATTACTAAATAATGGAATGATTTTTACTAACTAATAATAAATAATTACTAAATGATGGAATGATTATGAGTCAGTGAGCAAGACTAAGATATGAAGCAAAGTTAAATTTAAAATTAATTTAATGAAGTTAAATTTTGAAATAATAATTAAAACCATATTACACTAGCTAGATGCTCGGTCTCACATGCAGGTGATTAAGGGATGTTTATATTAAAGATCGGGTTCACACACAAGTGATGGTTTTAGATATATAATTCTTTATGGCTGAGTTTTACATAGCTTGGTTTATATATGTAGATGGTGTGTGAAATCACTTGCAGGTGATATTAAGTTTCTAATTACAAATTATCGGATTCCTTACATATATGTATATCACTCATAGGTGATAAATTTAATATTTATGCACTCCCAGTTTATATATAGCATTTTAATCACTGACAGGTGATTGCAGTTTTTAGGTTACAAATATTTAATTTACTTAGCTATATATATGTGAATCTCTCGCAGGTGATGAAATTATAATACATTTGAATTTACATTTTCATGAGCTTTAATATTATTTTTATAATGAAAGGAATTTGCTCATGATTATTTATGCCCAGTTTATGCTATCTCATAGGATGTAGATTTGCTTTATAGTTAATAGAAGTAATTATAAATATTTTAAAAAAACATAATAGCTAACTAAGTGCAAATAATCAATATATTCTCTATATAGATAATATGCATATTAAATTGGATTCGAATTCAGATCAAAGCTGAAAATAACAATTATAATGGCGGGATAAACTGATTATTGGAAGCCAGACTTCAGATACTAAAGCATATAGAAAACATACAATTCTGAGTCCCTGCATCTCATATATGTGCCTTATTCACACGATTTTTACCAAGTAACAGTTCCCTTTTACCAAACTCATTGCTGTGAAAATAAGAGATATTTAGTCCAGATGATCGAGCAATTTATTTAAATGGGAGTCTCATGCTCCAATCCTAAGGATGCAGAATGGGGAGGTATGAACCCATTCACCATCTGAAAAAGAAAATTGCCCGAATTAAGAGTACTGGTGTAGCCCTAACACATATGCCTAGTAAGAAAAGCAGCAACAAGTAATTACGCTGTAGCGTTTCTTAAGGACATATATGCACCACTGACAACATTATCATATAATAAAAATTAAAGATGCTAAATAATAGTTTCCTTCATGAAACTACCCCGTATCATTTCATATGATAGTATTTATAATTATACTATTAAGGAAAGCTTATGAATCCAAGTTATAAAGCTATCTATATAGGCATTTATTTCACTAAGGAGGATTACAGCATATAAAGGGAAATTACAATATAGAATTATAGATTTATGCTGTATTTCATCACTTCAACTGAATATTGGTTAAATATTATATTTAGAAGCAAATCTATCTTAGAATAACTGTAAGCTTGTAATTATATCTTAATTAAGATATTTTATTCATTTCAAAACAGAGCTTTAGTTTGTGTTTCTATATATGCGAAATTACATATATATGCAAAGTTACATATACATGCATGAGAATCTAATTATGTCTCACTAATGATTTAATTATGAATAAAACTCGGTTTTGAATACATATAGCATAAACAGTAACATAACTAAAATAATAAGATTTGGCATAGATTTAATTAAAAGAAATGTAAGATTTAAAATAAGATAAGATTTCACGTATGTGAAATCTGAAATTTAGCTTTGTTTTAAAATGAAACTTATATGACACTAGCTGAAATTTGATTGATTCAGTTTCAATAATTATGAACTGTTTATAAAATTAATGACAGCAAATATTATCATTAACTTAAAATATACAAAATGACTTAGAAATTTAATAGCTATTTTATAATAGATCATTTTGCATTATACGTGACAAAATTATATTAAAACATTTAAAATATAGATTTTAGCAAGTTAAAATTAAATTACTTTTAATTATTCAAAATGGGATGAATACGTAACTAAATCAATCAGACATAAATTCAGCAAGTAAACCAACAAATAAAGAAATCATATCAACAAATAAAATATGTTATTAATGCAAATAATAACTCAGATAAAATCATAAGGCAGTTAAATCAGTGTTTATCAGTTAACGAATTATAACAGTAAATCAGAAATCAGTTATAAATTATTAAATCAGTTTAAATATGAAATCAGGCAAGTTTTTAAGATTGAAACAAAATAAAAATTACATTTAGAAGTAAGTTTAGTTTCCATTATTATTATGGCCAATTGATTTAGATTAATCTAGCATTTTAGAGTTGAGTTTAGTTGAAAGCTTTAGAATTGAAGGAGTATTTACCATTTTCTTCTCCTTTCTGCTGACAAGTTATTTCTTCATTGTGGGACTTCTTTAGGTGGTGATGGTTGTTACTTCATCTCTTCCCACATTAGGCAACTTCTCATCAGAGGTGAGAATGGAAGAATTTAGGCCTCTACCCCAACATCATCATCATCAATGCTTTTACAAGTACTTTATTAAAATTATATTCATAGAGTGTCCTTCAAAGATGGCTGCAGCAGCTTATATATCAGCATACCCCCCTCTCCTTCATATTATTATTTTTAGATTCGTTTTCTTAGCTTACTCGCTGTTTCAAAATTTAGTAGGAATCCCGTTGTGATTATTTTTTACTTAGGTCAATTTTAACCTCTGTGACACGTGGTAATTTATGCAATCTTTTTTAATTTAAATCTAATTTTAACCTTTAATTGTAATTGGCTCAATTTTATAGTGAGAAGGATTAACTTTTCTGGCACCATTCTTACTAGAAAAACAAATCTAAAATTATGGAAAAACATTTTGTTATATATGTAACTCAACCATTTAATTTAGTGATATATGCAGAATTATATAATTTCAAATATTATTAATTTAATAAATATTTTAAAATAAAGAAATTTTAATGTTTTAAATTCTGTTAACATTATTATTCTAGCATATATGTAGTCTTAAGTTACACATACAACTCGTTTTTCATTTAATTATTATTAGAAATATATATATGTGTGCATTTATAGAGGTTTACATATATAAATGCAATTTTCTCTGTATATGTAGATATACACACACATACTTGGTTAACATATTTAGGTTTAAATTTAGCTATGTTTTTATGATAATATTAGCAGGATATACGAGAATTTGGTGGCTATTACATATAAAAGAATACTACTATAGAATATAGTAGGTGAAACAGTTGGGTTGTAAAAGCTGACAATTTCAATATGTAAACATAATTTACCGCTCAACTTGGCCATCATTATGATTTTATAATTGCACTGTACAGAAAATGTAATATATTAAATTAAAGATAATGAAGGGATTGCGACTAATATTTCTTTAAATTTCTGTATCTGAATTAAATTTTTGTGACCCCACTTTTTGCTTCATGAGCCCATTTGGGGGCATGTCCCACAGTTTAAGAAATGTTGGTATAGAGAATGGTTGTTATAATTTGATTATAAATTATAGAATAGATATTTATTTAAGAAGTTCACATTTAAAGTTGGAACCAAAAAACAAAGCATGATTTTGGAGATTGAATTAAGTTTTTGATTATTAAAATTTGTTTAGATATACTTTCAGTTTTGATGATGAATATATGAAAGAGAAAGTGAGATCAACTGGTAGCACAATAATCTTACCAAAATCCAAATAATTAAAAGATCTAGAAGTAGATCAAATGTTCATCAAAAAAAGACTCATCACAAATATGGTACTTCTTCCCCTACAAGAGCACAGCCAATTAAATGAACAAAAGATAGATCACCTCTCAACACAATGAGTTATAAGAGATCTGATCATGATCTCCAGTTACCCGATACAGTGTGCCATTAAGCTTCTGATCAAGAAAACAACAAGAAAAAAAAGATGTAACAGAAACTGAAAAAGAAAAAGATACTTTCCAGATATTGGGGATAAATATTATGAAGTATGATAACTTTGCTTTTAGTGCTAATGGGGGATAAGTAATGTTCTTATAGATATAAAGATGTGGTGTGTTTATAAGACTTCCAACATTTTACCTCTGCACTGCACTTACATAGGATTTAAACTTTTTTTAAATGAGCCCCTCAGAGGAATAGGGTTTTATATCAGTAGAATACTATGTTGTGTACCAAGAAAATAACTGTGCCATGGGTGTAAAATCTATAAGTCATAAGGTAAATGAGCAAGGTATTCCATTAGGCAAAATATTCCTTTGATCATTTTTTTTCAATGTGCACTCTGGGTAGTTGTTTGTGCTTAAACTGAAATGCATTTATAGTGCTCATGCCGCATTGCAAAGTTGTATTCTATGATGAGATGAGGCCTGTATATAATATGCTAATAGTCACCACATCTCCAGAAATAACAAAATATAAAAAAATGAAAATTATTTTTGTCTAAATAACCCAACATTGCTTAATAAATTATATTCCAGCTTGTAAGTCTGTGAAATGTTTAGTACCCATCTAAGCATGGCTAACACATTTTTGTTGTAGTGAAATGACATTGGCTGAATCAAACTAAAAAGGTATTCATCTCAATTTCATTTTCCATACATGACCAGGGTAATGTAACCAGTTGAATACATAGATGCATTAAAAATAATTAGATAGTTGGCAACATGTTTTTCAGGTTTAAGTACAGAATTATTTAATTAATGAGGAAAATAATATTCAAATTACCCATGCATATTTTTTATAATAATAATGGGTCTTTAATTGACATAATGTTTACATTTCCAAAATGATAATATGAGGGTTCCCATACCATAATTTTGTTATATAATAATATGATTTTAATATTTAAATATAGTAATGAGTTATAAATGATTGTAGAAGAAAGAAAATTGTAAAAAAATGTAAACATTTTTAACTTTCACTTTTCAGTAATTAAAATTAATTATAGTTTTAACTTAACTATGAAAATATATAAAGAAAAAACAATTTTCCTTTTTGTAAATTATTTAATAGATATTAATTGTAACATTAAAAGTGACATAAAAATTTATTTTTAATAGTATTTTTAAAATTAAAAAAAATGTTAAAGCTTTTGTTAAATTTTATTTTTAAGTAGTCAGAGTTGTTTTTCTCTTTTACTTATCTCTCTTCCATGCAAAAAATCAAATCAGTGCAATTAATGGATTATTTTTTGTAAGAAAATTGTTTTAATTAGAAAGTAATGTAGAATTTTATGATATTAATTTAAGTTCTTGACTTGCTTTTCAATGTCTATGATTAAAGAGGAAAATAACTGAACCATTGTATTCAAAAAATATTTAATTGGCTGTTATAAAAATTATTGTGATGGAGAAAGATTGTGAATGGCTTGTAGACAAGGTTGGAAAAATATAATGGGGTCTCAATAAGTCAGAAGACTGAAGTGTCTGATTATTTTTTTAAAGTAGATTCTTAACTTAGCTGTTGAAGAGAGAGTAGTCAAGTCTTAATCCAGTGATAATGAGGAAAGAAGCAAAAATCTTTACCAAGATATTGCATAGTATAAAAGAAATTTTATCAAGCTTTTAGAATACTATGAGTTTAGTTGTAAAAATGGATTCTACAATGAAAACCATGTGCCAAATTGAGCTAAAATCTAGAAATGATCTTTGTTCATGTAACAAGCCTTCATTGGAATAAAAATGTAGAAAAGGAGAAGTTATCCCCAAAGAAATATGCAACCTTGTTGTCAACTAAGAGCACAAGTTTCTGTTTGTGTTAGTCTCTCTTGGGAAATTTTAGTGAAAAAAAATGGATAAAACTTATTATTTTTAAGATGGAAATACTGCACACTAAAAACAAAACAAATTAATCATGTTCAGGTATAGAATCCCTCAAGAAGAAAATTCAACTGAATATTATAATTGGAAAGAAGGACTTTTCAGAAGAATCAAATTATTGTTAAATATGTATACACACTCTTTTTTACTAATAGTAAAAAATAAAAAAATGATTTTTTTAATATAAAAGTAATATTTTTTTTTTGTAAGGATTGATAATTTTAAATATTTTTCATTAAGTTAATGTTTTAAAATTGTGAAGCTTTTTTTTAAAAAAAACTTCAAATTTTTGTTTTCGTAAAACATTATTTTTCTCCTAAAAGCTTAACAAAAGGTTAATTAAGCTAAATCAAAAATTATTATCTTCCATTTTGAAAATGTTGTTTTTCCAACTTTTAGTTATTTTAAAGAAATAACTTAATTAAAAGTTAATTTATGAATAGAAATCAGCTGATTGATTATAATTTTTATGCAAATATATTTTAAAATTTTATACTATCATGTTTTTTTGTTAATTAATTAGTTATTAAATAATTGTTTTTACAAAATATTTTTTTAATTCCTTTATTCTATCAAATTCCTGTTTCATAAATTGCAGAGTATGTGTGACTTTATTTCATGATAGCTTAATGTTCTAGGATTTTTTAAAAATGATCCCTGAAACTATTTACTTATAATAGAGTAAACCTAGGAATTATTTGAAGTGATTTATAATAAGCTGCTTTATTTATTTATTTTTCTCTTGCTTGATTTGTGCATAACAGTTATATAGAGTGAGGGTTTATGAACATCCAGAAGATAATGATCCGGGTTGGTACAAAAGGGATATTTTTAAGATCCATGTATTATATTTCATTTTATTTATTACTTCTTTAGAAATTTAGTTTATAGTTGCCTAGTACATTAATGATGCAAAGTGGCCAGAACATTGTTGTGGGTCAGAATGTTTTTAATATCTCAGTATTATTTAACTTATTGTTGTATTTTGATGGAGTAGCACTTAAGTATATGCATGCAGATAATTATTGCTTGTATTCGTGCCCTAGGTTTAGCAGTAGATATATAATTAGCATGGTCTATTTTGGACCCCATTCTTCTACAGTCACAAGATTGACTGTTGATTTATTTTTATTCTTGATCATTCATGATGATGAATGATTATTACTTTTGTGTACTGGTAATCTTGCTAGTTAATTCTGTGATGATCTCTCATGTTCACTCCTTTTGTATTTAATTTTATATTTTGTTTATTTTGGATGATGATGGTTACACCATCTATTCATAAGTTCATTCTAATGTGGCGTACTGTTACAAATGGTTATTCAATTGTGGAACATTGTAACCTCAGATTCTCTCTTATTAACCCATATTTTCTGTATAGTTACAATTGATGTCCAACTTATGGAACTATTATTTTCATACTGTTACAATATATATATATATATATGGAATAACAAAAGAATATTAAACAAATCCAAATACAAAAATAGATATAATTATAAAGATAAACATAAAAACAATAATAATTTATCAGAGATTATAATCTATATGATCAATAACATAACAGAATGAAGACTTTTTTTATATTATTAAAACAATCTCTAATAAGATCTCTTTATAATCTGACATAAAAATAGTTTTGAAATTAAAAGACTATATATTTACTTCCTATACTAAAAAAACCCAAAAAATTATATTCATAAAATAAAACCTTTTAAAGCAGTACTAATTTTTTTTAATAAATATCAATATGGTTTCTTAGAATAAAATAATAGATTTAAAAATATTTATAGTCAACGCTATTATTTACTTCAAAATAAAAAAAAAGATTCTCCAATTTACAATTGGGTTTTTTATAATTAATTTTAAATAAAAGGTTATACAGGGGAAGTTCTAGAAATTAATTAGGTTTTAGCTACCCATGTTATAAATAATGGGGATTAACTTAATCAATTTCTGGACTCTTCTCCACACACTTTTATTTCATGTTAAATATAAAAATTCCAATTATGGTTGAAGAAATAATGATACTCTGTTAATGTAAAGTAAATAAAAGCATTGATTACAAAATATTTTTATAATTATTATTATTTAATTTTTAGAATTGAGATTGTAATCAAAGATTTATTTTCATTTCAGTTTTGTATGATGTGAAAATACTTTTAAGGTCATAAATATTAACCTATTCAGACAAAGTCACCATATTAATTTTTTAGTGAATTGGTATGAGATAGTTTTTTTTTACCAATAACTTCAGTTTTAACAATGGTAGAGCAGAATGTTATACATTGCCAGAAAATAGAAATACCAAGGGAAAAATGATGCTAAAAATAATTGTTACCATTAAAATTTAAGGAGGAAAAAGAATTTCAATATCCTAAAAAAGTAATACTTTATTATTTATTATATATATGTGCTGTATGCATAGATAATGAAGCTAGTATATATATCAAAAAATGCTATGTTAGCTGAGTGCTTTCAAGAAACTATTTGCTCTCATATACATAGCTACTATTTGGTTTATTCCTAATTTTTAATTTATGACAATTAAGTTTTTAAGTTTTTAATTTACATTTTTACTGATAATTTCATTATATTTCTCATAAAATTCTGATTCCAAATATATGTAATAAATATTATTTGACATAACTCATTGCTTCAATATTTGCAAAAACAGCAATGTGAGACTGCTTCATTCTTTCTTGAACACCAGAAGTTAAAAAGTTTCAAAGCATCTATAAAAAACTTTAATAAAAAAATAAATATTTAATCAAACAATAATTATTGTAAATCCAATATAAAATCATCTTTACCAAAATACAATAAATAAATAAAAAATCAATCAGGGTAACATTGTTAAAAAATGGAAAGAGGAGAGGATAAATCACCAGCTGATCTCACTTTTTATTATAAATACAATAAAGAAATTAAAAGCATATAATTTAAAATTCCAAATAAGATTATCATGGTAATATACACATGTATATTATAAAACTTGTAGGTAATATTTACTAAGGCTGTAACCTCAAGAATATGCATGTAAAAATGTGATAGTAGGGACCTCTACAAGTCTTAACCACAAGCTTAAACTTTGGAAGAAAAGGGGGGAACCCTTCTTTACTTCAACATACTTTCTATTTGAATAGGTGAAGCTGAAGCGGTTAGATCTGAGAGCATAAAGCTATTCAATACTTCACTGATTAAGTCCACATTTCTTATTACACATTAATACTCATGAAATCTTTTGATTTACAATGAGTCAATGGAAAGAACTTATAGTTAGAAATCTAAAACGATAATTTAAAGTTGTAATTATAAATTTATTTAAACACACATTGATTACATAAGTAATATTTACTATGCATTATGCAAGTCCTTCTGATAAAAGTTATGAAATCTTAATAGCCTGAAAAACAAGATATACAATAGATAGGAGCTCTTAGTTTACCATTACTTGCTTAAAACTATTTTAATTTTAGATTTTTGATAAACAAACCTTGTTAAACACAACATATTTATACTGAATAATAATAATAATTAATATATAGAACATAACAATAAAATAACATTCATTCAAATGAAAAAAACATCTATAAATCTGAAATTTTCACGAATTTCTCATTTCAAGGACAGTCAAAGATTTTTAGAAAATAAAAATATGTGGGTATATTTAATTATTTTTTTTATAAATTCACATTTAGAACTAAATGTATTTTTAATTTTTACTAAAAAAAATCAAAGGCACTTATTCATAAAGGTAACATTGTATTTATATTCTATTTCTTTCATGCTATAAGTCTTGTATATGAGCATACTCATTCATATTATCTAATATGAGAATGCAAATATTAAATATATTAATTCATATTATTAAATATTTTTATTAATAAAAGATAATATATTCTAGACATTCTGATTACTAATTAGCAAAATTCATCAGAAATGAAGTTGACATAATGTTAATTTACTTTGCATATGTCTATAATGATAGTCACTTTATAGATGTGTTTTCATTATTACTAAAATAGACATGAATAAATTATCATATATTTTGAGAGTCATTATATCTAAAAAATAAGGTTGTCTTAGTGTCGGATCAAAATTGCAAATGTCTCTCAACTGAACTACATGGACCTTGCATGAAATTCTCAATATCATACCAAAAACACAGATAATTTATGATCTAATACATTTTTCCAATTACATTTTTTTAATAGCATATTTATTGGTTTCATCAATAATTTTACCACACATTTTATTATTAAAATGTAAATAGAAAATATCGAAAATTAAATACTCATATATAATAGAGAACTTCAAACCAGGAGACATTATAAAATTGCTTCTATTCAGTTGTTGTTCCATTATGTTAGGTGGCATATTAATATTTTGTTGGGATGAAGGAGCTGCCATATTGCTAACTTCAGAAAGTACATATTGTCTATTTTTTTTCATTTTTTGGCTAGTAATGAAATTTTTTTTATTGAGAACAAATTAAAAATAGATAATTAATTTGGATTGCTGGATTATAAACTACAATGAAAATCTAAAGCCACTAATTATGAAACTTTAATGCACATTGAATCTCTTTCCAAATCCATTTCTTTTGTTACAAAACTCACATCATGTTTTCTCCATACAATTTAATTAACTGTGAGAAAAATTACACAAAGTTATTAATAAAAATTACTAACAAATCCAATTTTTTTCAAAGGAAAACATGCATATATTATAATATTCAAAAAAGAAAAAAAGCACAGAGAATGACAATATTGGTTTATCATAATCCAGATGGTTTTACCACAATTTTAAAATGAAGATTAAAAAATTAAAAAAATTAATGGTTTTTGCATGATGTGGCCACAACTTGTTAATCAAGTTTATAATATACTTTTGTTCATCCACCCATTGCTCTGTATTTAAGATATTAGGTAACCTACCTAAAATATTTTAGTATCATATTACAATGCCAGTGATTTGTAAAAAGTGTACCAAATTTGAGTAAATTATATTGATATCTACGAATAAAAACATATTAAACCTTACTTTTAAAATTTTATTGCAATTTAAATAAAAGTGTTTATAAACAAACAAGCAAACTAATGAATAGAGTTTGTAATTTAAATAAAGTATATAAAATACTATTTTATTATTGTATTTTTTTTAAGACAAAATAAGAAGTACATTAAATAATATATATATATCATCATCCTCAACCATTCTCAACCCCCCCCAGGGAGGAGGTCCTCCAAGTTTTTTCCTCTTTTCCCTCCTTTTTTTTTCTTCTCTCCAAAACCCCCACCCTCTTTTTTTTCTTCTTTCATTCATCTATTTTGTGTTTTTTCTAGGGGTATATATATATATATATATATATATATATATATATATATATATATATATATATATATATATATATATATAAATATAACTTTTAAAAGTTAACCTTGACAATGGCGGATGCTAGTTCATTGAAATATCAGTATGTAAAGGAAAATAACACATGGTTTAACAAAAAAAAACAATAATTTATCTTTATCATAAATGTGAAAACCTTATTATATAATATATTGTACCAGGCACTCCCCCACCACCCCACTTACACACTTCAATTCTGGTGTACATATTAAACATGAAAAATCATACATAAAGTTTGGGTACTAATCTTAATCTAGATATTAATTTTATAACTTAAATTTCAAGAATGTACTATTAATTCAGCATGGTTTTGAAGCATTGTTTATTTCATTTCCATGCCAATGGACATTCAGATGGCCACTATATACCTTTTAAAGGCATTATTGCAATACCTTTATGTGCCATTCCCCAGGAGAGAAGATTTCCCCCTTTGGAAGGATACACAGCATCCATTCATTTAATCACACCAATAGGGTTTATTAACATATTATTGGGATATCAAAATATCTACTGCCCAGTATAGTAGTGTCCCATAATGCTAATCTCACCTCTCTTTATCTCAGATTAGCAAAAAAGAAATTTAAAGCAGCCCTCAGAAATATATATTCTTATTAAAAAGACAAAAGATTAATTAACAAAACACCTACATGCCATGAAATATCTTAAGTAAAATACTTATTCATTCACACATAAATATATAATGATTAAACCCCACTACCCCTCACCGATTACAAAGAATAAATCAAAAAATATTATATGTGATTAAAACTGTACTCCCTTAATTTACATGCATAAAAAGTGTTTGTTTGGATAAAGTGATCTGAGTTCTGTACCCACACATTTGTTTTAGGCAATATAACCAAAAAAAACCTATTATCATCATATACTCGGTCGTACATGTATGCTTCTTTCTGCATTCCTTCCACAATTAATATTTTGAAAATTGTGTATTATCATGCACGTAAGCATACAAAGGAATAAAATAAAACCATTATTTTATGTATCTTATCTTGACTTTATTGTGCCAGCTTTTATTTTGGTGGCTAATTAATTTGAGCAAAGCACATTCCTTTCAATTACAGAATTTTATTCTTAATTAATTCTATTATTCTCTTTCAAAATAATTTTATTTGACCTATAGGCAAAAAAAAGAGAACAACAAGAGTTAACTAGGTGAAGTTACAGGGTGATATATACAAAAAAGGATTGATCCAAAGGTCAGTAGAATATAAAAGGATTGTTAGTGAAAAGCTTAGTCAGTGGATACAAAATGAATAATTCATTCATCTAGTCTATAACAAAATACTGTTGTTAGTAAGCCCTGTTTTGGTGAGCTATGGTTGGAGGGTTTTATTAAATGTTAATAGTTTTTTTCATATAAATTATTAAGGGGTTGGATGATCAGGTGCTGTTTAGGCCAGTTGTGAATTCACAGGTTAATATGACCAGATATGGATCTGCCTTTCTCTTGTCTTTTTCCTGGATATTTTTAATTGTGCTGAGGAAGCAGTTATTAGTTCATCTGATGATAATTTTTGAAAAATCACCTTGCATCTGGTCACCAGATGGCAAAGTTTATGTAGGTGGCAAGCCTGATTTCAGTGAAAATGCCTCTATTTAAAACCCTTGAAGTGATATTAGATCTGGACCATTATTTTTAATGTGTTTCTGGAAGTTTTGCCTTAGTCCTTGCCAGATTGGGCAAAGACAAAGGATATGGTCAATATCTTCCAGGACAGAAAGACAGAGACAGCAGATAGGATCTATGTGAAAGCCTCTTTTATTAAGAAATGTAGCGGTGGAGAGGCTACCAAGGTTTAATTTTGTGAAGGAAGTCTGTCTGTTAAGGTGCCAATTTTAATCTACAGGCTAGTTTATGCAGTTTGTTTATGTCAATGGGGAGGTAAATTTGTGCCTTCTGGGTATTTGAGTTGGATAGGTCAAATGATTCCCAATAGGTTATTTTTGAACTGAACATAATTGAAGAAGGTATGATGTGAGCAAAAATGAATGAGATCTGTGTTTGAAGCCAGACAAGAGTGCACCTTAGTGTGGTGTCAGTGGGAGGAACTTGTTCTTTGGGGAGTGGTCATTGGAAGATCCTGCAGTCAGAGTAAAGTTTAAAGATTATATTGTAAGTTCTCTGTATTGCAAATGCTTTTATTGAATGCAGTCCCAATCCATTCATGTCTCTTGGCTTTTGAAGATGCACAGACTAATAAATGATCTGTGCCCACCTCTACAAAGTTGCAGACAGTGGGATTCTACTTTTTTAATGAAAGCTTCTGTTGGTTTAAAGCCCACAAGATAATATATGATCTTGGGGAAGTATGAGGGAGTTGAGGAGTGATACCTTTCCAAATGTGGTTATGTATATTCTTGAAAGACATGTTATGGTGATGTCCATTTTATTTAATAGTCTTCATTGAATTTTCATCCTCATTGCCATGGGAGATAGGGACATATTGAATCCCAAGAAATGTTGAGGCTTAACTTGTAATGAACCTGTTATCCTGTTAGCTGTTTTAATATTCCAAATTGCCAATTTGCTCCTGTTAATCATAAGCCTGTGCATCTGGCCATAGTGCTGTAATAGGCTTTCAAGGATGTTTATTTCTTCATGTGATTTGAGAAACACCACCACATCATCCATGTAAGAGGTGTGGGAATGTTTTCATTAAGTAAAGGAATGGAAATGCATCCTCAATGCTCATAAGCAAGGAATTCATATAGATCATGAAGAGGAGAGCACTTAGTGGGAAGCCCTGGTGGATGGAGATGCAGGGTTTGAAACCAGGGGCAGTTCTCCCATTCAGAGAAAAAAATCTCATGATTTTGCTAGAAGATTCTCCATGATCTAAAATATAGGCTGGAGGAACCTGAAGGATCTCCAGTTTACCAAGTAGCACATCTATTTGGACAGAGTCAAAAGCCCCGACAAAGCCTAGTTGGACTGCGACTGACCAGGGCTGTTTTGTTCTACAGATATTATCAATGAGGAGTCAAAATTGGTTGACTGCATCACTGGTTGATGACCCCATCTTGGCATATTGATGTCTGGATAGCTTTGCTATGATTTTCTCTTGAATTTTATTTTTTATAATGCTTTCAATGATTTTGATTAAAAGAGGAACCATGGATATTGGCCTAATGTTATTTAGGTCAACAGGTAGATCTTTTTTTTATAAAAGGGACCACTGATATAGGATAGATCCCTCAAAGATGTAGGCTATCAGTGGCTAAGAGATCAATGATTCCTAACATGTATAATAAATTTTTCCAAATATATTAGAAAAAATCTAGGGATTCTGTGCATGCTGGGATGAGTGTGTTCAGGAAGGCTTTTAATTTTGGAGATGATATTGGCTTCGATAATGTTGTGAGAATTATTTGAATCTTTGACAAACTTGCATCGTCTAGTAATGGTTCCAATGGGCTGTAATTTGATGGAATAAAAATCCCTAATAAGCACAATGATGCCAGAGTAAGTTTTACCATCAGCAATATTGTTGTTCCAGATAGTTGCATGCTCACTTAACACAAACATATTCCACAAGAGTCATGCTGTTTTGTTTATATGTATGTTTTAGGCATAGGATTTCTGGGATGTTGTGTTCTGTAACTTTTACACTAATAAAGTAAAATCCTCTTTGAGAGGTCATTTGTCAAAAAACAGAAGCTAGATTGTCATTTATTTAAAAATATTCAAGATTATTTCCCACTCACTATTGTGGCACTTTAATCAATTCACTAAATAATTTACATAAATACAGAAAAATTCAAAAAGATAAAGTTAATATATATTTGATGTGTTAAGGCCAAAGAAAACTTCTAATTTTAATGTTACTTATCCATGATCTATTGAGTTACTAATTATATTTTTAGATATTAATTATTAGACTTATCAAGTATTTTCCATTTTTATCTGACCTTTGTAATGACAATATAATAATTTTGACATGTTATACCAGAAAAAAGGCACATTAAGCAAAGTTATTGTTTTAAATTATGCTTCATAATAAAAATGACAAAAATTGCATTATATTACAAGCCTAGCTTTTTTTTTTTAGTTATTGCATCAACATTTATTTAACAATGAAAATATTTCTGAACTCTTATAACATTTAATATATTCATTCATTTTGAAAGAATAGCTAGATAAGTCACACATTTGCTATCTGAAATAATCATGAGCATATTTGAATATTTTCAACCATATAAATATCTGAATTCCATCAGAGATATATATTTTAGTACACATAGATCAAAATATTAAAAATTAAAAACAAAAATGTAATAGTAAAGAATTAAAGTCAATGATAAGCATTATAGTTTGTCATTCCCCTTCCTCATAACTATGTCACATTATATTATAGTCATATTTTTATATTTAGTCAGAATCACATTCAGCTGATTAACTCATATTGACAATAGCAAAATTATTTTTTGCATTGGTCCTTGGATCAATTCTAATTCTGGCACTTATGACATTCAAACTACTTATGAACTCCAGAGCACTGAAGTCATTCAATTATTATTAATATTGCTGTTGTTGTTGTTGTTGTTGTTGTTGTTATTATTATTATTATTATTATTATTATTATTATTATTATTATTATTATTATTATTATTATTATTATTATTATTATTATTATTATTATTATTAATTCTTTAACTTACATAATATCTAAGTTCTCTATTTTAATATAATCTACAAAAAGCTTCAAAAATCAATGACTATCATATAATAGTGTATTTACAGCCAGAAATCATTCTTGGAACAGAGATTTAAAGGCATGATCATTAGGTTATCACTCAATACAAGTTTGCATACAAACAATACTGGAGTAAAGAGATGTTTTTGATTTAATTCATTTTAATTTGGAACTTTTACTTTCTGGATCAACTATATTCAATCTGCAGCACACAGACCACATGCTCCTCATCAAGCTTTTACAGGTTGTTCAACAATTGACTGACAGTTAAGTAGATACTGATGACCCCCGCAACTCTCCTTAATTAATGAAAAACCTCTTGCAATTGCTGATGCACTAGTAATAATAGCTATCAATTTTTTAATTTCACAGATTCTAAACAATCATGGTTAATGTGTGTGAAAAACCTGTCTTTTTTGTAAACGATAACCACTTGCATTTGATTTTGATTTTTTTTTATTGAAGTGCGAATAATGTTACCTGTCAATTTTTTAATTTCACAGATCTAAACGACTCAGATGGAAGAATTTTCTTTATTGTTAATGAGTAACCACTTGCATTTGATTTCGTTTTTTTATTGATGCACTAATAATATTAGCTGTCAATATCCGATCATAATTGCACCAAATCTATTTAATTTTATACATGAATCAATACAAACACAGGTGTGTAAAATATATTTATCAGAAATCTGGAATAGTCCATTATTTGAAGACCAGGTGAAGTATGACATGTTTATCATAAGTGATTTGAAAAAAACTTGGAATTATTTTGTAACATACTATTTATATAAAACTATAATTTAAACACTCATAATGATATCTTTAAACAACAAACAAAAAATATGATGAAAGGTGAGTATTTCAAAATAACTGTGAAGAAGAATATTTTGTTGTGTTAAATAAAAAAGATTCAGCAACATGTTGAGAAAGTATCACTTCAAAAAAATATAACATTGATTGTCATTATACGATTAAACATAAATCTTTTAATGACACTTTTTTTCTCATGGATCTTTAATAAGAAGTAAAATTAGCTTCCTTTAAAAAAATCATTGCAATAACAAAGTATTATGTCAGTGATAATCTCACAAGAAGAAAACATGACATGGGCATCATATAAAGTTTGTTACTACTTGGTAAACATATGAAACTATTTACTGATGCTGAAATTTTGAAAAAATGTTTTATAAATACTTTCAATATATTATTTGGTAAATTTAATAATAAAAATCAAATAATAGTACAAATTAAAAATATTATAAACAACTCTCAGGTTCTATTTACATTAGACACACTGAAGATATTATAAAACATATCGAAAAATTGCAATTATTTTAGTTTGGCTGTTGATTCTAGCATCAATATTTCAAAACCATCACAATATGCCACTTACAACAGGTATTGTATTGAACAGATGAAGTTTTTTTAAAATTTCTCCTTATGAAAGATCAAACCAGAGATGGTGATTTTTCCAATAATATTAATACTTCTCTGAAAAAGAATAATATTAAAATAAAAAAATTGGTTCCTGTGTGCTCTGATGAATGTTCTTCAATGATTAGATCTGAAAAGATTGTTTCCCCTAATAACAAAGAAATATAATTTGACATATTTATTATTATTTCACTATTTAATTAACCAAGAAATCTTAAGGAGCACATATATTCTTAAAAGAAGTAGATGCTGAGATGAAAACTATCATAAACATTATGAATTATATTTGAGGCTGAAAATTAAACCACAAAAAATTTACAAATCTTTTGTAAGAAATAAATAGTAAATATGGTCATATACTTTTGAATAACTTGTGAAAGCTAAGCAGAAGTAAAGTTTTGGATCACTTTTTTTCATTGTGGCATGGAATTATTTTATTATTACAGGAAAACAATAAAGTTCATAATAAGCTTGACAGTAATGGATAGGGGTGTCTGTTAGCTTTTTTTATGTGATATCACAGAAAATCTTTGTGATTTTAATATTAGTTTACAAGATGAGAATAAAAATATTTTGCAAATGGCAAATAAAGTGTTTATATTAGAAGAAAAACTAAGTATTTATTATCAAGAGATACAAAAACAAATACTACATCATTTCACAACATTAGAAAAAGATAAGCAAGATAGTATTGGAATTTCTTCAGTAATCTATATCACCATTTCAAATTACTTAACTGTCTTATTAAAAGAATTTACAAGCTGATTTCAAGATTTAAGAACTATTAAGAATTGTCTCTTACAAAAAAACCCTGGCACTTAGAATTAGCAATGATTACACAATTAGCTGCATTTAGACATGATTATGTTAGGCCATTTGATGAATTTGTTGATTTTTAAAGAAAAAAAGGGAGGGAGTGGAGTGTTGGAGTGTATGGCATTTTGGATATTATCACCTGAAAAATAAAAAGTGTGCACAAATGTTGCTCACATTGTTTGCATTGACATATCTTTGTGAATCATCTTATTTGAACATAAAATATGTGAAGAATGCATATAAAAATAGGCTTTCAGATTCACATCTTGATAATATATTAAGAGTAGCATGTAGCATTTATAAACTTGGTTAATGTAAAACATTTGTCTCAATATCAAAACCACACTAATATTTAAATAAATATTTGGATCATGTAAAGGTCTTTATGCTTTATTAACCTGTTAATTATAAGATTATACCACAATAATTTACAATCTATGAACACACACAAATTGAAAAGTCAAAAATATTTTCATGTGACACTAAATAGTTTCTGATGGATGACATAACATGTTGCAGGCTGCTTGTTGTAGCAAACAAATGTATGTGGCCAGAGAAAATAAGGTTGAGTATGGCTGAGCTAGATAGTAATAATTAGATATTTATTTATTGAGCAAATAAATAAAAATTAATAAAATCAAGTATTATTCTTTTAAAAAAAAAATCAGTGAGACAATAAATACGTATATTAAAACAATATGTTATGTCTTTTGCCTAAAAGATTGCTTAATTAGCGAACATAAGATTATTCAAGCAACAATACAGTCATCAACATCAATAATTTGCCATTGCAAAACACCTATTTCAAGCATCTCAGTATTAAAAAATACTTTGTAACTTTTAAAAACTCTTAACAACTCAAAGATACTTTTTAAATAATGACAATTTTATGAATATCTTAGCAACTAATGATATCAATTATTTTAATCTCATCTTTTTTTAAATACTATAATTTTGGTTTTAAAATGAATATCTGCATTAAATATATTAAAAATATTTTATAACATAATCTTCTATAAAAGTGTCAGTATATAGTGTGTTTCTCACTGGTCTACAGGCAAGTTAAATTAAAACTGTTGTGTTCTTCAGGATGTTTTAGCGCTTGCAAAACTCTTGACTTTACCAATATTTCACCATTTATTAAAAAAATAACACTACTAAAACACTAAACATTTACTTTTATTTAATTGAAAGGACTCTTGGCAAATGATTAGTATACTGACTTGTCATATCATCAACCTGGGTTCAAGTGTAAACTGAAAGAATTTTGTAAGGTTACAAGTAGGCTTGATTTTTTTTTTTCAAGTTGTAATCTGTAAGCAATTCAAATAGCCATCCGGAGGTGATGGTAAATGAGTCACTATCATCATCATTATCAACAATTATCAATCCATTGCAGGACAAAGATCTCTCCAAGTTCAATCCATCTTCTACAATCTTTAGCTTCTCTTCTTCACATCACTCCTGCACACTTTCTTATTTTATCCATCCATCTCACATTTGGTCTGTTTCTGGATCTTTTACAATCTCTTGGAATCCAGTTTAATATTTCAATTGTCTATCTATTATCAGCTCTTCTAGCAATATGTCCAGCACAACTCCACTTCAGTCTGAGAACAAACAGATGTTACTGACCTCATTGATGGACATGAGTATCCAGCTAGATATAAATTTATTGTTATCTAAAGTATGTAATCATTAGTTAAAAGTTAAATGTTTCATTGTAATATGAATTAATTGTATGAGTATCTGTAAATTATGGCAGAAAAGATATTGCAATTATATAGGAGCCAAACAATGGTTTACCACTATCTTTAAAAAATATTCTATATCTATGTATATTTATCATGGGCATATTAAAATTTTTAGGTAATAAAGTACTATAACCATATGAGAATACTGGTACAAGTAATAAAAATATTATACAAACTCACACATATATAATATAAAAATATCTATATTGTCTATATTAGACTTAATGTAATATAAGGGACTTGAACTCAAACTTTCAAGCTCCCTACATCTATCCAATCCATCCTATACAACTGATAGACATGACCACATACATGTAAAAAAAACCCATCTCCAATATACATATTTTGTACTGAAATATGTATATTGGAGATCTTTTATTTTTTTCACATGTATATGGTCATGTGTATCAGTTGTATAAGATGGATTGGATAGATGTAGGGACTTGAAATTCTGAGTTCAAGTTCCTTATAATTATACATATATAAATAATGTTGATTATATAAACTATTCTTGAATATGATAGAAAATAATTTAAAGCCCAAATGATAAGACTGTTTTTATTTGAATACTAATTTGGATATTATTTCTCAATTTTCAGTTTATAAAATTTAATGTATTATTAAATAATATGAAATAGAAGATCCTGTGACTCATATTTTGTTTATATAATAAATATACTATTAAAGATGGAGTTGATAAATGAAGATATTGGAAGGGATGTGATAATCCATTTATAGGTAATAAGGAATTATATGTTTTACTATTTATTTTTTTTCTAGTGATATTTTCTTGTGTACATAAAGAAAAAAAGATATGCAAATACTTTTGGAGACTTATGCAAAGGTGAGTGAAAAATCGAAATTAAATTTAATGAAAAACAAAAAAAAACAAAATAATGATCACAAATACCAGAAAAACAAAAGTTTTAAAAAGTTTATTTTGAAAGAAGCTAATATGAAGGTTGTAAATAAATTCAATAATTTAGGAATCATTTTTATATATTATTATAATATATTAGTGTAGCAGAACTGTATAGAAGTAAATTGGGATACATAGCTTAAGACCCTAGAATGATATACTGTAAGCTTATAAATGTATGTTATATATTTTAGAGCAGTGTTTTAAATTTTTTTACTTATGTTACTTCTTGGTAGCCAGTTTATATAAGATATATTCTTTAAAATAACAAAATGTTTGTAATTAATATTGTTGGTGTTATTTCTAATTTATAAACTAAAATTGTAAATAAATAGCCCAATTATAAAATTAAAATATGATTGAATAATAAGGAAAACAGGCAATGTGTATATGTTTACATTCCAATCTCAAAAGATGTAATAAATTCAAGTAAATACACACTGTATTATATAAAATATCATTTTCAATCATTATTCAATTTTTTATATTTATTTAATTGCTTTAATGCTTATTTTGGAAATATGCATATTTCAGATTGGTAATCATTATTCCAGAAAGAATTGAGAGAAATATGAAAGCATACTCATGCGCAGAGCAAATAAAGAAATTCAAGAAAAAATGCAATTGTTAAATTTTAAATCAAGAATATGAAAAGTAAGTATAAATTTTTTAGACTGCAGTTTACAAAATAAATATAATAGAGATTTTTAAGGAAACAACAAGCAACAAAGATACAGATTATGTCAATAATTTATCTGTGTAAAAAATAAAATAAATGTGTTATGAAGATATTGTTAATTGTATGGTAGTAAGAATTTTAACAAAAAAATAGTTTCATTAATGAAAAGCAAGTAGTTACAAAAGTGTAGAACAGAAAAAAAGTTTGAAAAAATAAATGTATTATCATGAGAAAATTAGTTTATTATAGCAGCATAGAAAGAAATATATTTTTAAAGCTTGAATATAGGTATTATCAATAAAAGAATATATTTATAAATGAATAACAGAGGCAAGTTTGTTTGTAAACTATGTAATAAAAAGATGGTTTTCACTAGAATGCAACCATAAAGAAAATGATATGAATAATAAAATATATGGAAATATATATGTAGACTAAATATAAAAAGTGATTTTTTTAGTTTTTATGTTGGTGATGGTCAAAAACAATGCTAAAAATAAGATAGATTAAAAATAAATTTGATGTTTTAGTTATTTTAATGGTTAAAAAGATAATGATAAGAGAAAAATCATAAATAACATGCTCTTTGGACTTATTGACTGAAAGATAACATTTCATTGCATTGTAATTATTAAGCAGTGAAAATCTGCAGACATGGTTTAGAAAATAATGGAAACACTTGCCATCATGCCATATAGAAATGAAATTATTTACTGATAATATTTTTATGATTTAACTAATCTCTAAGGAAATCTTAAAATGTATTTGGCAAAAAAGTGATATCCATTTAATGACCAAAAGAAATTATAGAAATGTCTGAGTTTATAAAAGCCAAAATGTTAGTACTAGAGCAGTCAAGATAAAAATCAGATGAAGAATAATGTATTAATTAAACAGAAAAAGCAACCTGCTAGAAATATCAGTGTTTAATATTTTATACTTTTAAAAAAGTAATCGCTGAAAATTATGAAGAGTTTTAGGCATAAAATAAATACCTACAGAAGAAAAATTATTATCAAAGATTAAAAAAACAAGTGTTTCACATGCATAACTAATATAATTGATCCACCATTACAAAGTTTTTATTTTATGGTGTGAGTATTGTGATATAAAAAAGGGAAATGTTTTAATAATAGCAATTCAGTGGATGATGGAAATCTCATTATTAATTTATATAAAACATTATATACACTTTTTAAAACAATATTTTGGCGATCACCAAATAGAAACTACCAGCCAACTCCTCCTCTCATAATCATGAAATGAAAGCAGAAACATTATGTTTTGGATAGACATATCATTATATTCTTTTTCCTTAGTTATTATTCAGCATAGATGCATTATAATTAAACATAATTTGAACTTTGAGGAACTACATTTTTTTCACAAGGAAAGACTGGTTACAGAGAATACTATTATTTTCTATAAATTTCAATACTCTAATTTATGCAGTTATTAAATAAAGTACTAAAAAGAATAGAGGGTAGTAATGTTATATATTTTTCATAGCTTCACAGTTATGGTAATTAAAATGTATCAACACCTGTATAAGCTATTATTAAACCAGAAGTTAATATCTTTTTAGACAGTTCTCAAAAAAGTTAACATAAATTTATTCTACAAGTGTTATTTTTTTAACCAAGCATTTAATCACAACATTCATTTTTTATTTTATTTAATCTTAAATGTAGACTATAAATAAAATAAAGTTTACACACATTTATATTTAACAGATTGAAGCTCAAAAACACTATAACAGAATATACACAGGGAGCCCAAAACAAGAATAGTTCTCTTATACATGTATCTATTGTAGTCATAACTAGTTTTTCTTATAGCATTTCCAAATGTATACCATATAATACTAAATTGTCCAAGCACTTTACTACTGTTACACAATGATTTTTTTACCACCCTTTCTTACAGTTTACAGTTTCAATTGCCCCAGAAATTTTCATCAGAACTTTATATCTCCTAGTTAGGAGATGTAAAGTTCAGAAATTATGGTTGAGGTTAGGAAATATAAATTTCTGAAGAAGACTGTAAACTGTAAGAAAGAGTGGTAAATAAAGCATTGTGTAACAGTAGTAAAGTGCTTGGACAATTTAGTATTATATGGTATTTATTGTAGTATATGCTTCTAATGCTATTTACCACTTGTGGGGATCCTTCTGCATTAATCTTCCAAATGACATTACTATGTGAAACTGTGATGTGACATATCACATTTTTTTTATAAAGTGTCTTTCTCATATTTGTTGGCTTTTGTAATAGCTAAAAAGTTGGAACAATAAAGGAAAACAGCAGGAAAACAGTTGTAATACTTGAAACAAATTACAAGCAAGCTGATCTAAAAAGAATACAAGCTTACAAGTGATTTAATCAAAGTGTCAAATTCACAATGTTCCTAAAATGTGTAGTGAGTGAAGTCTAGAATCAAGACAATGCTGATTTTTTTTTAAAAAAAAAACTATGAATAACATTTTTCTCTCAGAATAAGTTTGTAATGATCAGGAGTTGTGTCAGAAAATCTGAAACATTTATGTAATGTGTCAAAATATAAATGTTCTATTTTGTGGCAAAGTGCGGAGTGTGAGTTTTACCATGACAAAGCAAATCAGTGTGCAAAGCATTGAGTGGAAAACAATTTTTAATTAAATTTATCAGAACCCAGGTTATCTATCAACATATTTACTTTATTTAGATCCAAATGTAAGTTAATAAATATATTATTAACAAATGTCACAAATATGAATGTCACAGAAATCAGCTAAAAAAAAAAATCGAAATAAAAATGGATATTATGCTTTGTTATTTTGTTATTGTTGCCATTCTTTAAAAAAAAAAAAAGAAGATAATATCTAGATCATAAATAAAAGATATATTATTTGTTTTACTTAAAGTGACTTTGTGAATTTTTTATTTTTGTTTGAATTTTATCACTTATTGATACACGTGGAACATGTTGCAATTCTTAATTTTGATAACTTAATTATTTTTATCCTGAGAATACTTAAATGCTAATAATTACTTGCACAAATATCAATAAGCAGTTATATTATATAACATTAATAATTTAGAAATATTAAATAAATTATTTATATTTAGTTGTTTGTAAGTATAAATTATATTCAATAAAATATTCCTTTTATATCTACTTTATATTTTGGCAAATAATCAAGTCTTATTAGTTATTTTTACAGCTAAACCCTCAGAGTAAGTAAGTTAAGTATTGAGAGAGGTAATAAAGTTGGATATATTCTTTTTGTTTACATTATGAGTTTGCTTTCTTTAGTTCTAAGGTATCATGTCAAAAGTTAGTCATTATCATATCAATTGCCAGTGAAGGCTGACACATAACTGAGAAAGCTTCTACTTCTTTGTTTGCTTACTATTTAATTGAAAGTCCACTTTTTATGTGATATAATCTAGGTGTATAGAACGTAGATAGCATGTCGAATAAGACGAAACTTGCACACCCTGGACTATTACAATTTTGGACAAAACAATCTGTGAAGCATTTAAAAAATAGGCATCTCACCATGTGTCATTACAATTTTGGTGCCACAGTTCATGGGGAATTTGAATAAGAGAATTCTTATACATATGATTTAAAAAATCCACATACCAATATTCTCTCTCATTTCCAGTTATGTATTATTTTGGATTTCCAATTCCTAGGGATTGATAAAGCATCTCACCTTCACACCATATATATATATAATAAAACAAAAAACAAATTGTGTAAGTTGCTTTTTAACTTGTATTAAAATGTTCACTAGAGGGAGCTTACCAATAGCTCTAAACAAGTTTTAATTTATGAGTGCCAAAAGAGAAAGAATTCAAAATCTCTACCGGAAAGTCCTCATCTCCAGACCAATTGGTTTCAAACTTATGGCTCACCTCAGTGAGGAGTTCAGATTCTGGACACTAGATCTAAAATACCAACTCAAAATTCAGCATTTATTTACTAATGTTACTATCAAATTGAAAATCTGAAAATTTCAGACACATAAATGTCTTCAAATCTAGCCTTACAAACCAGATAGCTATATGAGCCTGATTAGTTCAGTATTGCCTTATATTAATAGCTAAAGCAATATAACATTGCAAAAGTCTTCAAGGGTGCACTTATAATAATTAGTAAAACAAACAAATTGTGCAACTTACTTTTTAGTCTGTATTAAAATGTTCACTAGAGAGAACTTACCAATAGCTCCAAACAAGCTTTAATTTATAAGTGCCAAAAGAATTCAAAATCTATATCGGAAAGTTCTCAGACCAATTGATTTTGAGCTTATGGCTTACTTCAGTGAGGAGTAGGATTCCAGACCCTAGATCCAAAATACCAACTCAAAAGTTAGCACTTATTTAATACATTACTACCAATGTGAAAACCTGAAATTTTCAGACACGTAAATGTCTTCAAATCCAGCTTTACAAACCATATATGTATATGGGTCTGAACTCAGTTCAATTTACCACATATTAATAGCTAAAGCAATATAACATCACAAAAGCATTCAAGGGTACTTATAATAATTAATAAAACAAGAAATGAAATGTGTAACTTGCTTTTTAGCTTGTATTAAAATGTTCACTAGAGGGAGCTTACCAATAGCTCCAAACAAGCTTTATATTATAAGTACCAAAAGAGAAAAAAATCAAAATCTCTATCGGAAAGTTCTTAAGGCTTATGCAATGTTATATTGCTTTAGCTATTAACATATGGTGAAACGGCACTGAGTTCATGCCCATATAGCTATCTGATTTGTAAGGATGGATTTGAAGACATTTACATGTCTGAAAATTTCAGGTTTTCAAATTGATAACATATTAAATAAGTGCTGACATTTAAGTTGCTATTTTGAATCTAGGGTCTGGAATCCTAACTCCTCACTAAGTTGAGCCATAAGCTCAAAACCAATTTGTCTGTGGATGAGGACTTTAGAGATTTTGAATTCTTTCTCTTTCAGCACTTACAAATTAAAGCTTGTTTGGAGCTATTGGTAAGCTCTCTCTAATGAACATTTTAATGCAAGCTAAAAAGCAAGTTACACATTATTAATTATTATAAGGGTACCCTTGAAGGTTTTTGTGATGTTATATTGCTTTAGCTATTAATATATGATGAAACTGAACTGAGTTCAGATCCATATAGCTATCTGGTTGTAAGGCTTGGATTTGAAGACATTTATGTGTCTGAAAATTTCAGGTTTTCAAATTATTAGTAATGTATTAAATAAGGGCTGACTTTTGAGTTGGTATTTTGGATCTAGTGTCTGAAATCTTAACTCTTCACTGAGGGGAACCATAAGCTCGAAACCAATTGGTCTGGGGATGAGGACTTTTCGATAGAGATTTTGAATTCTTTCTCTTTTGGCACATATAAATTAAAGCTTGTTTGGAGCTATTGGTAAGCTCCCTCTAGTGAACACACACACATACATATATACAATCCCAATCATGAGGCTTGAGAATACTTGTTAGTTTAAATCAATAGGTTTATGAACTTGTAACTGATGGGGAATTATCAATTGTAAGTAAAAGATTTATCTCATAATAGAAATAATAATATTTTTTTTTGTATTTCATTTATTTACTGTATATATCTATCTCACTAGGATAAAAAGACAATTATACATTATATATTATACAATTATAATAATCAAAATAATTGTATATATATATATATATCATGTAACATATGATTTTATTTTATTACTATTATTATTTTGTTGTTGGGGTTTTTGGCTTAATTAAATTACTAAGCCCATTAATATATGGGTATCTGAATTAAGTTCAGACCATATATGGATATCTGAATTAAGTTCAGACCCATATGATTATTTCAGTTGGAGAGCTAAATTTAAAAACTTGTAGATGTCTAAAAAAATTTCTATCTTTTTCTTAAGAGTCAACTTTTACATAAATGCTTAGCTGGAGTTGTTTTTTTAAATCTGGTGTCCTAGCTCTTCACTGAAGAGAGCCATAGCTCAAAACCAGTCTGGGGATGGAGACAATCCTAAATAAAGATGATTTGAATGCTTTCTCTTGTAGCATTTATCATAAAAAAAAGCTTGTTTCAAAATATTGGTATGCTTTTTATATTATATTTATATAGTAAACAAAAAACAGACTATGTAAGTGCATCATAATTATTTGAAATCTTCTATGGATAATTTGAAAATGATTTTACATTTTCAGAAACTAAAACTAAAATTAATTATTATATTTCAAATAAATATTCAATGGCAATATGATACTTCTGTACAGTGTGTATATGTTGTAACTTCAGTTCTCTTATGCCCAATTTTATCATAAATAAGCTCTTAGTATAATTTTATTAAATCATGTTAAATAGCAACTAATCCAAAAAAAATATAAAAGAAATCAGAAGGTAAACAATATTGCATGTTTTTTTTTTATTCAAGCTATCTACATATGTTTTGTGCAATAATTATCCAGAAAAAATACCATACCTTTACAAGCCTAACCAACATTTCTCATCTCTACACCTATTCATGTTTTGCAACCATACAATCAACTTCAAGTAATTACTTAAAAAATATATAAAATACTTTCACTCCTATAAATGTATTTATAATTATTTACACACTAAGATGCATGTGGTTTGCATGTCCATAATATTTGACAATAAGAAATATTATGCAGCCAAATAACAAGGAATAGTTCAACTCATACCTATACTCTTTCATTTTTTTACCCAGAAACACCATGACCAAAACATGGCAATTCTTAAACTCTTATTTCTATTAACACTTCCTATCAGATTTCACTACTGAAAATAAATAACTGGACTTTTCTATAATTTAGTCAACATGATTGGACTTTTCTATAATTTGAACTGGACTTTTCTATAATTTAGTCAACATGATTGTATTAAACTATATAACACACTTCAAACTTGTATTACATGTCATTAAAGTTAAACACCATATTGCACCATTTATGATTGTAATTTTACCAAACTTTTGCCCATGTAACAGGGTTTATTCTATTGTAAATATATTAATATTTAAATATAGTTTATTATTAATAAAGTTTTTTAAATAAAAATACTGAATGTTTAATATTAAATTATTTAACAATGGTAACAACTTTCAATTTATATATTTCTTCTTAAAAATATATTTAAAAATGTACTATCAAATTTTAAGACCATGAAGGATATACCATCTAGTCAAGCATTGGTCATCGAGTGGTCAGCACAGCTGCCTTACAAGCAATTGTACCATGTTCACAGGTTTGCTTCCTGGCCAATGCTTTGAGACATGAAAAAACAAAAGGATATACAATCTAATCAGACATCTTATTTTTTGCCTAACTATTTATACAGATATACATTTATGTATATATCTTTTCTTACATTTGTTTGTTCATTTATCTATTTATATTTTATTAATCTATAAACTATCCATTTGTTTAGTCATTCAACTTTTTATATATCTTTATCAGTATCTATCTATTTTCTAATTAACCTATTTTATATCTGTATACCTATCCATTCACTCAGCCAACCATCTCTCTTTCTAATTACCTATCAACTTCCATACATTCATCCATCTATTTTTTTACATACCCATAGAATCATATCTATCTATCTATCTATCTATCTATCTATCTATCTATCTATCTATCTATCTATCTATCTATCTATCTATCTATCTATCTATCTATCTATCTATCTATCTATCTATCTATCTATCTATCTATCTATCTATCCATCCATCCATCCATCCATCCATCCATCCATCCATCCATCCATCCATCCATCTATCTATCTATCTATCTATCTATCTATCTATCTATCTATCTATCTATCTATCTATCTATCTATCTATCTATCTATCTATCTATCTATCTATCTATCTATCTATCTATCTATCTATCTATCTATCTATCTATCTATCTATCTATCTATCTATCTATTCAATGACATATTGGTCTATTCAGTTATCTACCTATGTGCACATCTATCTATTCATTTAATCACATATCACTTCACTTATCCATCCATAAATTTATCACTTATAATAAAATTATACGTCTTTCATTTACACAGACACGCAGTAAAAATATATATAAAACTTCAAATACATTTTTTTAGTATCTCACAATGTATTTTGAATTTCGTAGCACATGTTATAGACTGCCATATTAATCAATTATATGCTGTGCAGTAAATTAAAATTTTATTAAAAATCTAATAGTGATGCAGTACATTTGACCTTTTAATAGTGACCATAACTCAGTGTCTGGCCATGTTATTTTGACAGAATGATAAGTAAATTTTAATAAAGTCTATTATTGAATTATAGTTTGTCCTTTACTATTGGAAAAAAATAATAGATGAATTTTGTAAAAATTCGTCCCTAATGGAAAAATTTGCTATCGCATTATATGGAATCGATTCACCTTTAAATGATTTAATTAAAAAAAAAACAACAACTTATAACTCATGCAGCAATATGAGAATGGATATATAAGTTATATGATCAGATAACTTTCACAATAATTTTTAGGCAAAACTTTATTTAACGTCTCGTAATTTAAGAGCTGACATTCTCCTGTCACATATATTTTATACATGTATAAAGAAAAATTTTGTGCTTGAAAGCCAATGTCTTGACTTCCAGTACTAAGAAATTCAAAAAATACATTTTTGAGATACCACAAAAAATGTATTTCAAATTATACACAATCTTATTAACGTGTCTATCTAAGTAAAAAAAATATAAAGATATCATCTTGTAATATAGATAATTGACTAATTTATGGAGTTACGCTTACTTAGTTTTCACTGTTAAAAAGCATATATCTGTAATCACAAAGGCCTTTTTTTATATAAATAAAATATAACAAAACCTGCTATAACATAATTTTACTACATCAAAAGTAGCTACTCTTTTATGAAAATTGTTACTCTAATTTCAAAAGCAAAAAAGAAGAGGAAAAAACAGGCTCACAAAACTCAAATATATCTACACATATTACAAGATGATTCTTTATTATGATTATCATGTGATGCAATATATTAATTTTAATTATAGAAAACTTCTTTTTGAAATATTTTGACTCTTTCACTAATCATAACTCTTTACTGTATTTTATTTCCAGCTACATTCGCTTAGTGAAAACAATCAAAATGATATATCTTTAGAGGAATGTATTTAAACAAAACTGATTCATTTATATTATTCAATAAACTTTGTATAATTGCTGTTAATATTATTTTATTTTATATTATTTAAGATAATTGTGTAAAATTGTTTTTTTTTTTTAAAATTTATTTATAAAATAAACGTGATAACATATAAGACCAAAGACAGAAATCGTACTAGGAAAAAATGCTAAGACTTAATTTCAAACCCTCATTGATTTAATTAAAATTCAGAAATCAATCTGGTACTGGGATTAAATAGCACTGTCATCAGGTTAACATACTTACTTAAGCTTATAATAGATGGTACTAAAATAGAGAGAGAAGAACTACCCTTTTTAAATTGACATTCATTTGCTTTAGACCAATATTATGTTTCAATTTATGTCCAAAATTAAAAAGTATTTACTTGAAAAACATAAAATGCCAAAATGAAAAAAGATTAGTAGCAAAACGATTTATTTCTAATTTAGCAAAAAAAGAAAATAATGTTATCTCTAAATTATACAAATTAAAAATGAAAATAAAATAATAAAAATGTCATTACAGATTATAAAAAAAAAGTTAGCCACGTGGTATAAGATTTGTTATCGACACATGCAAAAAATAACTTTGACAAATAATAAATCCATAAAAAAACAATACTTATTTCTATGAGAAATCTAATAATGGATGTGAAAATGATACATGCACGTGTAATGGATACAGGCTTCATAGTTATCAAATTACTGTTATGCATCATACTTATAAATGAGGTGAACTCCTGGTAAAATTATTCCATTATATTAATGAAAATATACAAAAAAACGTTTCATAAGTAATCGGTGTATATATTAATTTTAATATTCTCACTGATAAATGATGAATTCTTAGTATTATTTCCAGGAGATTCCATATCGTAAATGTATAATAGCTAAATAGCTGATGTTTCAGTACAATAACAAGACTTTCATCAGAGCTACTTATATATATATATATTGGTAAAAATCAGTCATATGTCACATGACCTATATAGCTTGTATTACCAATATGTAATATGTAATATTGCTATTAGCATGCTCTTTATATATTATATATGAAACAGAATCAGTTGCACATCACTACATGAAGTTTTTATTATAAAATATCACTACCACCAAACATTACTTTTTAATTTCAGCAACACTTTCGTGAGAAACAAACATAAATCTGAATAAAATAGCACAAGTAAAAATTTCACCTTTTACTTGTTTGCTACAAAGTTGTATATTAAAATCCAGATTTATTTTAACAATAAGCATGAACATAAAGCTGCAATGATATGGAAAGCAAGACTAATGCAATAGTCATTTTAAATTTTGAAAACTCCTAAACTCACATATATAAGAAATAAAACCTTTTTTTTAAAATTGCAGATAATATTATTTCTTTATCAATTTTTAGAATATACAGATTTTATCCTGGCAATTGATATTTTTATAGGTATTGAGTAACACCACACTTAGTATATCTAAGTGTAGATTGCTTGTTTTGATGTGCAGGTTTTGTAGTAGTGCTTTTCCAGCACCACAAGATGTAAATTCAATAAATATTTAATATTAAAATTATAAAATTGGGTAAGTTTATATTTTTTAAGACTATTAAATACATTTATTAGGGACTGTATAATAGAATAATTGTTTTGTAAAAATGAGAGAACTTATTCAAATATTTATATTGTAGAAGGTTTTATTAATGATCTAATATTATTTATTTACTATTTATTATTTTAAACAGTGAAGTACAATTATCATCCATATTAAATTTTGCTTAGTGTATCCAAAGAATTCAGCTTGATAACATTGTTTATTTTGTTAAATGTTTTAATGTCAAAATAAATGTTATTTTTATTGTTAATTTATTTTCTTGATTAGTTATCATCATCTGCATATCTCCAGAAATCTAAATATCATAAAGTTTATTGTAAATTGTCTTTACTTTTATGCATTAAGAGCACCTGAATATTAAGAATTTGACTTGTAAGTCACTTTCTTAAAATATGCATCTCGGGTGTTAAGAACACATCCAAGAAAATGATTATTTTATTTATTAAAAATAATTATACTTATTTATTCATTATTAGAAAATCACTTTAGTTAATTTCATATATTAAAAGGTTACTTTGTCTTATATAGAAGATTATTTTGTTTGTTTATCATAAAATGAAATAATGGAATTATCTGGTTTTATTTTAGAAAATATTTAAAAGAGAATTTAACAGCATAGCATTTGGAGTGCCCATAAAATCTCTTATCCACTCATTATATTTGAATACTATCCCAGTATATAGTTTTATTTTAAATTAAGAGTTTTAATGTTTATTTAAAATTTTTAAAAATTATTGTTGTAATTTTAAGGAGACATTATCTTAAGGCAAGAGCATGCGTCACTGCTGTGCTTACTAGAATTGCACTCTTTGTTTGATAATTTCTCAAAATTAAAAGAGAAGAATAAAATTTATAATTATCAAAAATATTAGTCATATGAATACAGAGATATCTATTTACTCATCAAATTATTAGAGAAAATTATTTCACTTAAGAACAAAATTGTTTTAAAAGAAAGTCATGGTTTTATTTGCATAAGAAAACATGCTCTATTTGATAAGAAATTTAATAGTAAATATGATCATGACAATAAGATACTCATTATAGTTAGAAGAGGTGTTGTGAGTAGAGAAGATGTTAATTAATGTAATATAACCTTAAATGACATATGATTTAAATATTGAGCTGTTATATTTTAAAGATTGAGTATGAGAAGTTTCCTTTTCTTAATTTGCTAATACCTTGCCTTTATCTTAATAATTATTATTATTCACCCTCATTGTTGCTCTTATTATTGTGGCATATGACATTCAAAACCCTCTGAGCTTAACCGCTAGTTTTATTTTTGGTGACTTTTATTAGAGTATTATTCTCATTCGTTATTTATTTTAAGTTATAATATATATTGTACACATATGCATTCACACATATATATATATACAACTGAACACATGCCTATCTGTTAATATTATAAGTTGATTAATATATGTCTTTTATTATTATGTTCAAATGATTCTATCTTTTTTTTTATTTTGCTTAGCTTGTCTCCAAATAAATAAATAAATAAATATCAAAGCTGTATCATACTTCCTATCTTCGCCTGCTATTAATGAATGAATGACAATAACCATGTAAAATAATTATATCACTTCAATATATATATATTAAGTGGTCATTTCATGACATATAAAACTATTTAGCAGATATAAAGAATAGGTACAGTAGAATGTAGTAGAATAAATAGAATTGTTTAGAAAAGAAGTTAATAAATTGATTTATTTATTTAGCTATAACCATTTTTTTTATGAATTAATAGGTTTAAACATCATGTATAAAAAAAGACACAGTAAAACATTTGTGAATATATGATTAAAAGATTGTAATTTTATAAATATTTATTTATAACTGAAACATACAGGCTTATTATATACCTGTGTTTATATACGTAATATATACGGTATATGAGCACAGACTTTCAAATGATCTACCACTCTCCACACTATTTCATAACACTGATACACTTGAGCACATACATGTAGAAAAGATAAGTAATCACCAATATACGTATTTCATGCTAAACCAGCAATCATCAGTTGGTCCAGATTACCATCTCTACACATATATGCTATAAGTGCTTAGACATATATTAAGATAGCCAAATCTAATACTTTAATGGACAGGCTTCAATCTACTCCATACTCCAACTCTTCAACCATCCATCCAATTGAAAATCTGATGATGAAACATTCAAAGGCTACCCTGAGGCCTAGATTCCTGTCACACCCATGTTGACCTAAGATCAATCTGACTCCTCATGTACAGGACATAATCCATTTAATACATATACAAGGAATGTGTAGGCATCTCTATTATGAAATAACTGAAACACACAGGCTAATTATATACCTGTGTTTATATATGTAATATATAGGGTATATGAGCACAGACTTTCACATGACCCACCATTCTCCACACTATCTCATAACACTGATACACTTGAACACATATATGTTGAAAAGATAAATAATCCCCAATATACATATTTCATTCTAAACCAGCAATCATCAGTTGGTCCAGATTACCATCTCTACAAGAATCTCGGCCTCAGGGTGGCCTTTGAGCATTCCATCTTCAGATTTTCAATTGGATGGATGGTTGAAGAGTTGGAGTGTGGAATAGATTGAAGCCTGTCCATTAAAGTATTAGATTTGGCTATTTTAATATATATCTGAGCAGTTTTAGCATATATGTGTAGAGATGGTAATCTGAACCAACTGATGATTGCTGGTTTAGCATGAAATACGTATGTTGGTGATTATTTATCTTTTCAACATATATGTGTTCAAGTGTATCAGTGTTATGAGATAGTGTGGAGAATGGTGGGTCATGTGAAAGTCTGTGCTCATATACCCTATATATTACAAATATAAACACAGGTATGTAATAGGTCTGTGTGTTTCAGTTATTTCATAATAGAGATGTCTACCCATCCCTTGTATATGTATTAAATGGATTATGTCCTGTACATGAGGAGTCAGATTGACTTTAGGTCAACATGGGTGTGACAAGAACCTCAGCCTCAGGGTGGCCTTTAGCATTCCATCATCAGATTTTCAATTAGATGGGCATCTGAAGAGTTGGAGTGTGGAGTAGATTGATGTCTGTCCATTAAAATATTAGGTTTGCTATCTTAATATATATCTGAGCACTTATAGCATATATGCGTAGAGATGGTAATCTGGACCAAGTGATGATTGCTGGTTTAGCATGAAATATGTATATTGGTGATTATTTATCTTTTCAACATGTATGTGTTCACGTGCATAAGTGTTATGAGATAGTGTGGAGAGTGGTGGCTCATGTGAAAGTCGATGCTCATATACCCTATATATTAAATATTTATTTAATAAATAGGATCTAATTTATTCTTGACATTATAATAAATAAAAGGTCATTTACACTTAAATTATTTCTACACACACAATTTTTTCTTTTAAGCAGATAAATAAATAAAATTATTTCTATATTTTGTTTCTTTTAGCTACTAAAATTGGAAGTTAAGACAAAGGAATCTGTATAGTTATTGTAAACAACGGATTTTATTTTAATTAAATGATATCTAAAGATTGTTGTAAAAGTAAACATTTAGACAACTAGTCAACATTTTTAGAATTTTTTTGTTTTATAAAGAAATCTATTGGGTTATTATCAGAAAGAAATACATTTATTTTGTTTCACAATAAGATATTGAGTTCTTTTATGACAAGATTTAAAATAGTTAAAAATATATTTGTTTTCTTTTGTTGTTGGATAATTTAATTAATGAATAAAGCTTTCCAGATATTTATCTTGATTAATTATTATTAAGGCTTGATCAAAACTATTTAAGAGGGGAATTTATTCTGTTTAGTAAATGAGTTAGAAAGAGGAGTAATGAATATCAGTTAGTGTCTCTAGTGCAATCAAGACTATATAAAGAAGTAAGAGAAAACATTCTTATATAAATCCTGATTTAAAAGTGAAATGTTGAATTTGTAAAACTCAATGCCATTCAAAATTTTTTTTATTTTAAAATATATATTATGAATGAATAAATATTTGAAAAACAGGCACTCTTCAAAAACCTGGAACTTAAATTGTAAAAATAATCGACAATCTCATATTCTTCTTTTAAATCATATAAAATAAGAAGCTAATATCATTTGCACAGTCTTGTGTCAATCAATAAAATAGCTTACACTATATTTATAGTAAGATATAATTAACCACAATACAGTATATAGTCAGAGGTAAAAATAATAATTTAAAATTACTGTTTTGGATCAGTCCAATCTATAGTTTTTTTAAGACATATATATATGAAACAGGAGTAAAATATTTCCAAGCTGGAGTTCTTTTTACAGTTTATTATGAAGATTTTAAATTTATATGACATTTCTTTTTTAATGGAATAGGTTAGTGATGGCAAACCTATGGCACATGTGCAGAGATAGCATGTTCGAATGTTTTACTGGTGCGTGAATTATTTATATATTATAATTTTCTTCATTGTTTTTTGTTGCTAAAATTTGTACTAATAAAAATTTACTGTAAACTAAAAGTAAAATAAATAAATATAATATTGTATTAGAATTCAATTTACAAGTGAATTGTTATTGCAAACAATAAATTATGATATTTTAAGTCAAATAAAGTGGTAGTGGCATCATATTTTATAAACCTGTCTAATAATTTCAATAAAACTAAAAAGTAAACTTCGTAAAATATTATATAACTCTTTGAAGTAAGTTTTTTCAAATACAAAGTAAAAGTAATCAAATGGTTTTCCGACCTAATCTTTTTTCACCTAAACATGTTGACACCATTAATTTTTTTAATGTAATCAAATTGCAAACAAAGGAACAAAATGCATAATCAATGCCATCAAATGATGTTTTTTTGCTTGAAGTTTTGCTGTAAAAGTGAAACGATAAATTCTTTATTTATAAAATTATTAAACCTCATTTAAATTTACTTTTAAATAAATTTGTTACCATTATATTAATATGATTAGTGAAAAAAAAAATTATCAAACATTAGAGAATTTCAAAATTGGTGGACTGATCAGTATGGAATGATTAACAAAGGACCAAGGCAATATGTGTTTTATATTCTAGAACAATTGTATTGAGAACATCATCGGTCAAATGGCATTATGAGACCAATCATAAATCACTCTGTGAAAAAATAAGCATGTACAAAAATAATATATTGCCCAAGCATTTAAAAATATAAATATTTAATTAATATCTATAATAAAATATATAAAAAATCATTGAAATATAACTGCTGTTAGTTTTTTTATTTCAAATGTAATTGCCAAACATGGGAAACCTTTTAATGATGGAGAATATATGAGAGAAGCTTGGATGAAATGTGCCACAGTTCTTTTTAAAGATTTTTAAAACAAAGCAAAAATTATTCAGAGCTTAAAAAATTTATCAATGGCTAGAAATACAGTTAACGAAAAAATCCTGTAAATGGCTAATAACATAATTTACAACAAAAAAGAGATATAAAATCTTCTAGTTTAATTTCTCTCTGCCTCGATGAAAGTTCAGAAATAAATGGATCAGCTTGTTTGGCTATTTTTATTCACTATTGTGTATAGTTATTCACTATTGGGTTGGGAATATAATCAAAAAAGAATTGATCAGTTTAACTTCATTAGTAACACACAACAAAAGGAATAAATATTTGCAACATAGATGTTGCCAATATTGTATGAGTAACTACAGATGGTGCTTATGACTGGAAAAGAAAATAGTTTTCTCACTTTATTTACTATATTGAACATTTAATTTTGGGTTTTATTGCATTATACATCAGAAGGTTTTATGCATGCAGGCCAGCTTTAAACCACTGGTTGATGTTAAAAACATTGTGATTAAGTTAATGAATTTTATATCTACACTTTGAGTGAGATAAAGTAAGTATACTACTGTTTACTTATGTACAACAATGTCTGATGGTTAAGTAGAGAAAAAGTTCTTCAAAGATTCATTTAGTGTTTAAAAGAAATTAGATTGTTTTTACATAATAAGAAAATCATTGAAAAATATAATGAATTAATGGATGTTGAATGGCTTTCAAAATTAATGTTTTTTACTGATATGTTTTCACATCTAAATGAATTAAATGAAACTGCAAGATTATAATAAAACAATTGTTGACATGTTAGATTTGGTCATAGCATTTGAAGTTAAATTACAATTTTTCAACCATGATGTTATTTCTTACATCTTAAAATATTTTCCAAATCTAAAAAAGTTCTTTATTGATTTAGAATCTCATAAGAAACCAGATCAAGTAAAATTGATGCAAGACTTTTGTTCTGTTATTTAATCAATAATTGATCAATTTTCTTTAAGATTTACACAGTTCAGACAATTTTCAGAAACATCAAAAATTTATTTTACACCCAGACATAACATCAATGGATAGTTTCAAGTTAGAAATTTTTGAGTGGCTTCATTTGAAAAATATAGAAATGCAATCAATCAATCAATTTTCAATCCAGTTCTGAATGGAAACAGAAATTTTTGGATTCGAAGAACGAATTAGAAACAATGAAAAATGATCGATTATTGGGTACATGTAAAAAGAATGCTGAAGAAGAACTAGTAACTGCATGGAATGCTATTCCTGAAACATTTAATTGTTTAAAAAATTAGCGACCGCTATATTAACATTTTTTCCTCCACAAATTCCCGTAAATCAGGGTTTTCAGAAACGAATTTAATTAAAGACAGTTCGAGAAATAGAATGACAGATGAATTTAGTTCAGCATGTACATCATTAAAAATGACAAAATATAAACCAGATATAAAATATTTAGCATCCAATGTACAACAGCAAAAATCTCATTAAATAATATCTATATTGATTTTATGTGTTTATTTCCAAAATTTTGTTTTAATTACCATTATTTTTTTACTATGACATTTTATTCAAATTGTGCTTTTCTAAATAAATATCGTTCACTGTATTAGCTTATTTAGAAATTTTGTTTAATTATTATTGTTATAATTATTTTGTTTTATACACTTTTAAAAATAACTGTATGGTACCCAATCATTCAATAAATATTTTTTTGAGAATTTTGGCACGCACGCATAAAAAGGTTCGCCACCACTGGCATATGTTATTTGATTTACTTTATTATTATTATTTTTTTCTTTTTCAAGGCACAGTTATATTATCCCTTATCAGTTTCTTAGATAAGGATGAGGGATTTCTCTCCTCTAATGTACAATATATCTAAAGCACATTTATAAAATTAAATACTTATTGTTTAGTTATCTTTTGACATTTCAGAATGTAAATTTTTAAAAAAAATAGCATTTCAAATTCACTAATTTTGGATCATATGTTGACTTTGAGCAGAGAGTGGTTTCTTTTGTTCTAATTGGACAACATAATGACAGTTGGATGAAGAATGAAACAATTAAGAATAAAGAAGAAACAATTTTTTTTTTTAAAAAAAAATCCCTTTATGTATATTATTGGCTTCTGTTTTCTATGCCTCAGTGATCTTTATTTTAATTACATTTATTTACAGAAAATACTTTAATAATTGAATTGATCAAATTATTGCTTTGGGTTAACTTATTTTTATTTTATGTAATTATATCTTGTTTTCAGATCCTTTTATATCCGAACACAAAAATACAACTTTAACATTAAAAATCAGTCTTAATCTTTTTAATCTTTTATTTATTGTTATTATTTAAATCAAGATGTAGATGTTTAATTAAACTTTTTAAAATCTACTTTCTTTAATATTAATATATTTAACTAATTATAACTGAAACACAGGCATATTATGTATCTGTGTGTATATATGTAATATATAGGGTATATGAGCACAGACTTTCAAACGACCCACCGCTCTCCACACTATCTCATAACACTGATACACTTGAACTCATATATGTTGAAAAGATAAATAATCACCAATATACGTATTTCATGCTAAACCAACAATCATCAGTTGGTCCAGACTACCATCTCTACACATATATGCTATAAGTGCTTAGATATATATTAAGATAGTCAATCCTCATACTTTAATGGACAGGTTTCATTCTACTTCACACTCTAACTTTTCAACCGTCCATCCAATTGAAAATCTGATGATGGAATGCTCAAAGGCCACCCTGAGGCCAAGATTCTTGTTACACCCATGTTGACCTAAAGTCAGTCTGACCCCTCATGTACAGGGCATAATCCATTTAATACATATACAAGGGATGGGCAGACATCTCTACTATGTAATAACTGAAACTGATGATTTCTGGTTTAGCATGAAATACATATATTGGCACCATTTATCTTTTCAACATATATGGGTTCAAGTGTATCACTGTTATGAGATAGTGTGGAGGGTCGTTTGAAAGTCTGTGCTCATATACCCTATATATTACATTAATAGACACAGGTATATAATAAGCCCATGTTTCAGTTATTACATAGTAGAGATGTCTGCCCATCCCTTGTATATGTATTAAATGGATTATGTCCTGTACATGAGAGGTCAGATTGACCTTAGGTCAACATGGGTGTGATGAATCTCAGCCTCAGGATGGCCTTTGAGCATTCCATCATCAGATTTTCAATTGGATGGATGGTTAAAGAGTTGGAGTGTGGAGTAGAATGAAACCTGTCCATTAAAGTATGAGGATTGGCTATCTTAATATATATCTGAGCACCTATAGCATATATGTGTAGAGATGGTAATATGGACCAACTGATGATTGCTGGTTTAGCATGAAATACATATATTGGTGATTATTTATCTTTTCAACATATATGGGTTCAAGTGTATCAGCAGTGTTATGAGATAGTGTGGAGAGTGGTGGGTCGTTTGAAAGTCTGTGCTCATATACCCTATATATTAACTAATTATGTTGTTTTTTCCTCATTAAACACTCATACAAACATGAATTTAAACATACATTCTTTTCATTTTTCCAATTCTAAATTTTAAATCTTTAATAAAAAAAAACTAACTTCACTATTTTAATTTATTTTATAAAATTTATTTAACTTTTTTTAAATTTAACCAGTTATAATAAAAAAAAAAACCCTATTTCATTATTCTATTTTATTCTAAAATATTATTTTTAATAACTCCTTAAAACAATTTTAATACTACATATTGTACTATTACTTTTAAGAATTATTCTACAAAAATTATTTTTTAATAACTTTTCTTAAAATTTTTATAATGCTATTTTTATTAGCTATCCTCACAATGGTTGCAAACCATCTTACTCTCATTTGTAAGATCACGTGGCTGACCATGAAATAGATAATACATTGACTATTCCAATAAATAACTTGGTTATATTTATATATTCTGAATTAATTACTATGTTAATGCAAAGTATAAGGCAGATGAGGAAGTTGCAAGTTTATATATAAAGATTTTTATCCAATATCAAAAATTTCTTCAGAGATATCAGCTGATAAAGTTTTTATTTACTTTCAGTCAAGACTGTTAATCGGTCTATGAGATATATTCAACAATTTTTAAAATAATACTAAATGCACTTCATAATATTTTTAGTAAAAGCTTTTGGTATGAATATTTTGATCAATCAGAGATAAAGAAAGTTGACAATAAATGTTCATAACTATTTTTTACAATCTAATCATCATTATAAAATTATTTCCAAACAAGTCCCTAGAATATAGAAAGATTCTAGTTTTTTTTAGGATTGTTTATGATGTTTGTTATCTAAAAAAATATGTCACCTCTTATCGATAAATTAAAGAAAAGTCTTCCCAAAAATCGCCGAAATCTCAGATCTCTCTTGCCACACTTAATTTGCTATTCGATCTAAGTCCTGTCATCGCACCTATTTATTAAATGTTTATTCAAAATCTAATGTTATTATATATTGGCTCTTTATATTGTGTAGTGCACACAATGTGTGTTTGAGCTGTTATCTATCTGAATTCATTGATACTAGACAAATCTAATGGTAATTGCATCATAACACACACGAACTGATTTAGAAAATATAACAGATATAAATTTCAAAAACTGCATTAATCAGCTACTTCTTAGGCATGTTCTGTAAAATAACAGTTCCCCATTTTTCACATGGTTGACTGCCAAGTTTAATGATTTATCTGGTAATTTAAAGATTTTCTATTGTAGTTGTTCGCACATATTTTTTTCATATCTACCAGTTAAGATTTTAATCCACATCTGCTAAATCTTAAAAATATATTTCTGAGTATTTTTATTATAGATAGTTGACACATACTTAAATATCTAAATAATCCTACAGTATTAGTTGATAAATAAGTATATAGATAATACTTGCAGTAGAATAAAAGTACCTAGTTAATTTGAAATAATCAGATGAATATCGTTGCTAAGATTCCAAAAAGCAATCAAAAGTGATTATAATATATCGATTTTTACTATTGGAGGAAAGGAAAAGTGTATGTTATGCTTTTAAATGTTTTAAACACATGATTTGTCTTTATTTATGCACTCAATAAATCATTCGGCAATCCACGAACATCATTTTGGGAGGTGGGGATGGAATCAATTTTTATTTTGAACAATGCCTGAGCGTGTGATGTGATGTGATGTATTGTGGCTTCTCCTTAAATGAAGTCAAAAATATCTCAGCAATTATGCCCAGATAAACCTGTTAGCCACTTTATTTTCCATTCCCCACTCTAAATTTTCCCATAATCTGCTCTATCCCATTTCCACAATATAATCTTTGTCAACTCTATAACCTTTATATCTAAATCCCCCTTATATTTTCCCAAACCCAGCATAAAAACCAATAATTAACTTTCTATATAATCACTTTTTTCATATTTACTCTTCCATAAATTCATTATATGTACCTTTTCTGTTTTCAAGCATTTACTTTTAATTAACAATACCTAATATTTTCTTTTCCTTCCTTACATAATTTACAAAATAAATCACCCATATTTTTCCATTTACATGTATATTCTCTCGTATCCCGTTCGAGCCTTAAACAATAAACTACTTTCCTTACTATTATCATATATTAACTCACACCTAATATTCTGTTTATTTCTATATATATTTAAACTCTTTTTACTCTCCATACTATTTCTCCATCTCTCTAACTGTCTATTCTTTATTAACAAATCTATTCTGTTATCCCATTCCTTACTACTATAACACTCAACAATCCTCTTAACACAATCATCCCATCTTTTGTACAAATATACTGATATAAATTCTTTATCCAAATCTTTTGCATACCGCATTACCTTTCTCACCCATCTTGTTACCTGCCCTTTACTCATAACCCAATTAAATACTATTTTGGCTATTTTTTTATTATCCATAAACTGCAATCTACCAAACATTTTCATTTTACTTTTTGCATCTCTCATATGAAAACTTGACTATCCCATTTGTTCTTGAATTGCCTCCCTTGCTGTTCATACTTCTGCATCCAATGCATGTCTTCCTACTTTCCTTTGAACTTTTTCTAAGTAATTTAATATCTCTTTACTAACATATAATGCATCATTACCATATGTTAACCCTGCTACTGCAACTCCTTTCCATATAATTCTAGCTACATCATATTTATTATATGAAAACACTGTTAATTTCTTTATCAATCCCTTTCTTTTCTTTGCTTCATTTATCAATTTTTTCTCTCATTCATCCAAATAATTTTTCTGATTACTTATATACACACAACACACACACGTTCATTTTTAATCATTTAATTAGATACTGAAATTTTTATTGGAAATAAAAAAAGTTCTAAATAATAGTAAAAAAGATAATGAAATGTTACGTGCGCTTTGGTGAATCAATAATTAAACTTAGATACCATTTTTTTACTTAAAAAAAAAACACAATATATATATATTTTAAAAAGTTATTATAATTTTATTCATAATTATTTATACCGTTTTTTTAAATTAATAATAAGTTGTATCTAATTACATAGTTATTAATTAAACAGGAATTTAAAAAATTAATTAATTACGAGCTTGAAGTAGTTAAAATTGTTTGTATTTACTGAAGCGTTTAATTTTTAATCAAACTTTATTAAGAAAAACCTTTATATATATACAATTTTCGTAATATTATTTTGTAATATCTATATATATGTTAAAAGGTAAAACAACTTTAATTAGATCACTGCAGAGCACAAAGCTCTCCAACATCCTGTCACAGAAGAAACTAAAACACCACTAGGGGAATTAGTTACCTTTTTATTTTATAAACTCAATAGCTATATACCCCCCAAAAATTAATAGTCACTAGATTTATTAAGAGACAGATATCTGATAAATTTTAATTTTGTTTGACAATTGTTATCAATAATAATTGCGAGCTCATACAAATTCAAGTTTTATATAAATAAGAATCATCAAATCACGAGTTCATGCATAACAGCTATTAAAAAATTTGTTGCTAGACTTAATAAGTTGTTTGCGATTATACTTTTAAATATATGTGTGTTAAGTTTTCTATCCAAAGCAGGATAACTAGATAAATGGCACTACAATAAAGCAAGAATAGTTTATCATTATTCATGACAATCTGCTGTTATTTCCTACCAATAATATAATACAATTTATTCGATCATCTCAGTATTAAATAATGATAACAATCTTCTTGGTAAACAACACAGGTTTTAATACTTAGAGATGCATAACAAACTTTAACAATTCATATACATAAAATGCTAATACAGTAACTTTAGATTAAAGCATAATTAAAATTGCTTGTAAGTAGTTGTATTAGTAAAGCTAGTGAAGGAAGTAATTAAGGTAAAAAACTGTATTTAATATTTAAAAATAAAAACTTTTGCTTATCATTAATGAATAGGTTCATCCATAGTTGTAAAAATATTTGAATTCTAAACTTTAATGTTCTTACTTACTTTGTATGCTAATCTTTTCAACTTTTCCATTTTTATCTCTTGGTCAATCCATACCAGTGAGGAATGTATGGGTGTATATAAACAGTCATTTATTTACAACTGACACCCTATAAAGTAAAGATTTTACAGCAACTCCTCATAGAAGAATGATGAAAATAGTACTCAGTTATTGACTGGACAAGATTTGAAATTAGCCTCTAGTTAAGACTAGTTTGATATTCATTTACCATTATTGCTGAATTATAGATAAGTTGGCTATGGGTCAGCTACCTTAAAAAACAACTGAAGCCTTTTGAAATAAATTTCATTTTAGATTCAAACTCCAGATCATAGGTATGCTTATATATATATATAAACAAAATGTGCAAATGCTAAACTGGTAACAATATAAAAACAAATATCCCTTAAGAAAGTTTAAATTATATCAGGCAATATATTCACATGTAAAAAATTCTTTGAAACTTTGAGATCATATTAAAATAACTTATTAATCAGCGCTTCCAGGTTGATCATTTCATGACTTATAATACTATTCATCAACTCCCTGTACAGATATTTAGTAATATACTAATGTAATAAACAATACCTTTTACTTATAAATACTGTATCAACTGATTAAGTAGATTTTATAGCATGAAATAATCTTGGCAATTATTAAATCTTTAAACAATACAGTAAATTAAGCTAAATCAGAGTTGGAAATAACTATAAATTACTGCATTAAAGATTAATTAATAATAGCCTGATTTGTTATTTTAGTATGTTGTAAAAATTGCTAGGAGTTTATTATATGTGAATTATTGGTTTGTTTTATTTAAATTTTGTAAATAAAAGTTTTTGTTTAAATATTATTACTAATTTAATAAGAACTCATTTGGTTTATTATGCAGGTGATCATTAATTAATATTAATTAACATGTAAGGCAATAATTTATAGTTTTCACTTCTATTTTAGACAATTTATCATAATATCTTAATGCTTAATATTTAAAAAGTCTGATATAATTATTTTAAATAGTAAAATCTAATTAGTACTGTGTTTGGGATTCATAAATAAATGACTATTTATTGCAATGGGATCTACCACATGTTTGTACAAAAAGTTTATGAATGACATTGTAAGCTAGAGTTAGTTGTTTTAGTATAATGTCAAACTTGCCGAGTGCTTGTTATGCATGAATGGGGTGATTTAAACTTTGTTAAAATGTATTTGTATATATATATATTGAAACAGTCAGATCTAAAGATCCACCTGTTTCATCTACTATAGTCATAATAATATATTTATTTGTATGTTATTTCACTCCAAATTGGGTGTATTTCTTTAATTCAGAACTCTGAACTTGTGCTCTTAAATAATTATAGAGTATGTACCTGTATAAGTGCCTATTTCATTGCAATATAGATGCCAGTAAGGATAATATACACATACATATAGCCTTCCATTTATTGAAATTGTGTAAACCTAACAGTCTGTGCAGCTTGAATTTTCATATAGAAATATGTTTAAACTTAATAAAAAAATCATTTATTTAAAATATTAGTATTAAATATTCTTTTAAAATTATTTTAAGTTATTCTTCATTAAAAATACAGATGGTCAAGTTGTTTACAAGTTAAGATTTGTTCAAAGTAATATTTCATTAACGATTGGCCAGCTTGTCTTTACTTAAAACTAGTTCCAGCTTTTATTCTTTGTTAGAAGTTCCACCAATAAAGTTGTTCATGAGTTGAAGCTTGCTTAAAATTATATTTTAGTCAAAATATAATAGCATTTTCTTAAAATAATTTTAGATTTACAATTTTGTTTAAAATTGCAGACTATAAGTTGTTTATGAGTTTTTGCAGTACTCCAAAATAACATTTTACTTCAATTAGCCTTATAGCTAAAAAGTCAATTTAAAAATCAGTCAGTCATAAATCCTAACTTGACCATTTGAAGGGACTCCAGGAGAGTTTCTTTAGAGGTGGTAAAAGATAATTGAGAGCATGAGGTTCAAAATAGTAAACAAGTGATGTAGTAAGCACAAGAAAGAAATAGGGGTGTGTACTAAACTTAGCTATAAAAACTTGCAGTTTTTATTATATATATATACATGAAAAAAAATATTATTAAAAGTTTTTTATTATTGCTAAGATGAGAACCATAGGCTAGTGGAAGATAGATCTGCCATTTGTCTTCCACTAGAGGTTCTATAAATGATAACAACAACCATCATCTTATGCCTAAGAACCAGTAACAGCTGCCCTATAAGTATAAACCAGCCGCATAAATAATAATGGAGCCATATCCAGAAGCCACCTTTGCTATAATGAAGCTGTAGCCAGTAAGTCAACCCAGCCATAATCAAATTGTATCTAATAAGCCAAATTAAAATGGTGAAGCCGCATCCACTGAATGGCATCAGAAAGCAAGAAAAGTCAGATTTGCGTCCATCCATGGAGGAATAGAAATCATGCTGAGAGAAGCCACTTGTACCTAAACTTTTACTAGAATCCCTCTAGAGAATTATGGTAAAGCATGCTAAAATATGATTCATTCTTTAAAGTAACTATCAAGCTAGTGCTCATTATGTTTCCTATATAACTCTGCTATGTAAATGTAAATCTGCTATGTATCTTTATTTTAAATTAGTCACTTTATCAAATCTTGCTTGATTATCATTATCATTATTATAATCTTACACATATGCATATATTTATTTTAATATATAATGTTTAAACCTAAAAAATAAGCAATAAGTGTATTGACTTCTTATTTATTATTTAGATATTATTTAAGCCATTCTTTATTATAGTTATGTTTAATTTATGCTAAAGTAATCAGAACGAAGTTTGGTGAACTATTAATTCTCAGAGAGATATATATATATATGCTCTCATTGTGCTCATTTGTTCTAAAGAAACAGACAAACTGTCTTCTGTACTTAATATTCTTTGCTAGTGATAATATTGCTATTCATAATATTGCCTAGTAAATAATTATAAATAGTGTCTATTTGCCTTTAAGGGAGAGTGATTTTCTACAGTATATGTGCAATGAATATTTGGACCCGTAATAACTCTTAAAATATACTGTAAATCTATAATTATATGTCTTGAATGATACAGATAACTTTTAAGCCAGATTCTAAGTATTTTTCTATAGTATAATTATTATGTGCTATTTCAGAATTGATTAATGGCAGTAACACTGCTAGATGCTCCACATTTTATGTATTTAATGAATTAAAATGATTATATTAGATTCATGGAGTGAATGTGATGCTCATTAGCAGATAGTGCTTAGCTTCTTGCTATATTCTATACATATGTATGTGTCTGTGTTGGGTTTGATTTAACATCAAACCATGCCAATTAGTTCAGACAGCCAAGCCATTTTATATATGATATTTGAAAGAGACCAAAAGAACCTCATCCTTGAAGTAACTGTTCGATCCTCCAGACTAAAAAGTCTCCTTTATTATTATAGCAAGTAGCGTGGTGCAAAGAAATGATTACTTGGTAATGAATTTTTATAAGCACACCTTCAATATGCATTAGAATCTGCAGTGATGCTGCTCCATCAGTTCCACCCACCTTATTCAATAATTTTGGCCTTGATCCAAGCCAGAATCTGGGTTAACTTGATTAATTTGTGTCATAAGTTAGATGTAAACTTTATTGATAATTAATATACTTCCTATCTAGTTTGATCACACTCTTTTGCTAAGTTCTTGGCATGTATTTAGGCATTAATCTCTGCATAACTGTGTATCATATTATTCATCCCTACATAATAACCATGTATCATATTACTCATCCCTATGTATTAAAAGGGAAAATGGCAATGTAAAGGTTAATTAGCCACTGTAATGTTTTGTTTATCGTATATAAAGCTAAAATATTGATCATATGTAAAATAACATTCACCTGCATGTGAATCCTTTATATACCTGAATTTTAATATTTGCTACTTTGTATCATGAATGTATATTTATTTTCCTTTGTACAAAGCTCAATTTTTAACATGTTAATCCTATATAACTTCACCTGTGTGTGATAGATTATGTACATTTTGTTTTATTAATTATGAATTTATATTAAATTTTCTAAAATATATCATCTCTCAGTCTCAATCCTTGCTCATAGTCTTTATGAATCACTATTTAAATCATTTAGTATTTGTTAAGGGGGGATAAGTCTCATGTTCTATTGATGTGGTAGTAATGGAACATGGTCAAAATATCGAGTGTAACCTCAGGCAGGTCATTCACTAATATGGAATTTTGGAAGCACAGGTGAGAGAGTTGAGGTACAATCAGACATAGGGTGTCACATCCCGATTTGGTCAGCCTGTTTCTCTTTTGTTTGAACTCTCAGTCTGTTGAGCAAATGTACAAACCTGACCGTTACATAGACATTATTTTTCTTCGATTATGGTGTTGCAACTTAGGGGCTTCGAATAACATACCCACACTTCCTTTGATTGGTCTATAATATATATAAATGTTTTTCTCCTGCAAATATTTAATAAACTGCAAATATTTAATAATATTTGATAAATGTTATTTACCAGAAGTATTTTATTATTCAACATTTACATTATTAGTAGACAAAATTAAATAATTCACATAATTATTTAATTTTAAAACCTTAGTTCAAGGACTTGAGATATATTTACTGCAGTAATATGAATATTTATAATGATTTAAATCCATGAACATAGTTAATAAATAACTATGAATTTATCCTATACTTGCTAGCAGAACTATTTAAAATTTACTAAAGATATCCAAAAGAAATGCATTCAACATTTAATAGTTATACTATAGATTTTAATAACATAGTTATATTATATAACAGATATGTTTGCTGTTCACAAGACATTATTGCCATTCTTCTTTTTCATATTCAAGTTTAATGGCGAATAATTCAAGAAAGCAGAAGGATATTATTTAAATTATTTATTTGATAGTAAAAATGGTTGAATTTATTTGTATTATGATTTTTTATTATATGGTGTATTATGTGCATATTATATGCTATATTTTGAAATATTAGAGATTAAAATTCTGAGAATAGTACTTTATGATATTTACATGTTTAAAAAATAGTATGTGTCTCCCTTTTTAGAAATATGAACAATTTATGTATGGAGGTATATTATTATGCTGTAAGATAAATAAGATGTTTATTTCTATAATTTATTTTATGATTATTTATTGCCTAATGTTAATAGAACTATACTTGGTAATAATTATTGCTATTTATCATATTTGATATTTTCTAGTTATTTTATTTACTTAGAAATATTAGATTTATTATTTCTCTATTTTAGGAGTGCTTTTATATGCCAGTTTATTTAATGATGATAGTGTTAGTCTCCATCATTATTTTTCTAGCTTATATTTCAAAAGGAATGGTTACATTGTCTCTCTCTCTTACTATTTGTTGTCTTACTAATATTTATATACTCATAGCATATATTTTAGGGATTGTACATTAGACCCTATTTTAAGGCAATTCTTATTTAGTATTTTGTCTCTGATGCACTTTCTCATTATTTTCCTGACTAGTGACAAAGTTCTAGCTCATTTCTTAGCCCTCAAAAGTAGATGCATTTTATAAAATATTCCATCATATTTTCAATTTGTCTTACTTTATTATTATTGAAGATATATTTTGTTTGTAGTTATAGTATGTGCAATAAAGCATATGTAAGATTTTACAAAAGCTTTATAAGTCATATGTCTGAACTTTGCTAATTATCAGGACTAAGTATGATAAACAATTAATTAAAAAAATTATAAGTTTATTTGGTTATTTTCTCATCCCTGGTGTTTGCCACAGGATGGCGTTGATGCTAATCAAAAACATATACATATAACGATTCCGGGCCGGACCTAAATGATCCATTTGATCTAAAAAGATCTGATTTCTTAGATTTGTAATAAAATATTCTACTACTATTATATGATGTTAGTTTTTTTATTTTTGTAAATGTTTATTAATCTTATCTTGTTTGTGAGTTTGTGTATGTATCTTTAAAGTTACGGGGCTTTTTCAAATTTTTTTTTTTTTTTGGACTTTATGGGTGTCTTTTTAAAGTTACAGAATTTTTTTTGCAAGAGTAAATCAATAATTTGATTCAAAAGCAAGACGTAATAAGTCAATGTTTATTAATCTTAGATTGTTTTTTAGTTTGTGTGTGTGTCTTTAAAGTTATGGGGCTTATTCTCATTTTTTTTGGATTTTATGTGTGTCTTTTTTTAAAGTTATAGTATTTTTGGTCAAGAGTAAATCAATCATTTTATTAAAAAAGCAAGACATAATTGTAAATCTATCAAAAGTAATGTAATTTATATACTACAATTTAGAATTGATACCCAACTACTATTAGTAAGGATCGTCATTGAAAGACTCAATTGAAAAATGATACCCGACTAATTTCCGTTTTCTTTTTTTTTTTGGGGGGGGGGGGGCAGTAATGAATCAGAAAGTGGGTTGTTTTTGTTAAGTCTGTCTATATAAAAAGGGTACCATTATTGAAATACTAAATTTAAAAATGATAGCTGACTAATTTGCATTTCTTTTGACAGTAATTAATCAGAAAGTGGGTTTCTTTTTTTTTTTTGATAAATCTCGTGTATATATAAAAACAAACAAACCGTAATTCAAATACTCCATTGAAAAAATCAAACCCCATTGAATTTGCTTTTTTTTTTTAAAGACAGTAATTAATCAGGAACTGGGTGGTTGTTTTTGTTAGTGTGTAGATATAAAAACTAATCTTATTTTGAAATAATAAATGTAACAAAAAAAAAATCCCCGACTATTTTTATTTTTTGGACAAGTAATTACTAATAATTAGACACTGGATTGTTTTTGTTTGTGTGTATATATATAGCAAAAGTAACTGGTCATGGATGAATTCTCGCGAAAACGGTACTTTTCGCGTGATCCTTCAAATTTTTTTCCCTTCTGCACCTTTAAAAGCAATTTTTGAGGGTTACCCATTCATAATGGAATCTTCAGGACATTATTACTAAACTTACAACAGTAAAGTAAGTTACAACACATTAAAAAAATAGACATCTTATCAAATTTAAAAAAACTACGACTGCTTCAAATACACACACTCTCACACGAAACTACAGAGAAAATAGATATTCTACTATTACGAGAAAATGATGAACAAAATCGACTACTATGGAGCCAATCAAGGCATTTCTTTCTCTTTGCTTTTAGCATAGAAAAAAAGCCATAACCAGCAGCCGTCGGGAACTCTTTCTGTGTTTTATCATAGCAAGAAGTCTCTTTGTGTTGGCTTCTGTCACCACCTCCTCCATCCAATATAACATGAGGACTCTTTTCTGCATTTATAACATAGAAAAATTTCTCTTTTGTTGGGTGAAGGCTGGTGAAATGGTATATTTCTAGGAATTAACCTAGAAATAGCAACATCTCGAGGCGAACACCAGGGATGAGAAAACAACCATTTATTTTAAGCACAAACAATATAAATCTGACTTATAATTCCTTCATTGTTGGATTGGTAAGATAATATTATTATTCTTGAGTATGCTAAATATTCATAAAACAGATGCTACTTATATGAAGGTTATTATCACTGTATGAATGAATTGATAAATGAGAACATTGGACTAATCAAATAACAGAAAGTTTCTTTAATATGTTGGATTATTTTTGCTTAATCCAATGAAGTTTATTCTAATAAAACATGATGAAAATTTTATTTTTAATCCTTCTGTTATACAATTTTGAAAAAGTCACATTGTAAAACTTTTGGCTATGGTGTCTCAAATATGGATTATTTGTAATTTTGTTTTATCTTATTGTAAATAAATATTCATATTGTTATTTAAGAAATTTTTATAGTTGTTTCTTCACATCATTCTACTTATCAAACAAAAATTATTTCATATATTCAATATAATTTAAATGCTTATAAAATATTATACAGTTGTTATAAGTGTATTTACTAAAAGAATACATGACATTTAAATTAATAAAAATCACTTTATTGAATCATTTAAGCATTAGTATTATGTCTAAGAAAAATATATTCGCTTAATAAAATTTTGCAATTGGATTTGTCATTTTGGATCACTTTAATTAATTTAATTTCTTATTTCAAATCACTGTGCATATTAGTTCTAAAGATTATTACCATATTTGTAAGATCGTATTTATTATTTTACGATAAGATTTAATTTTGCAAGAACTTAGTTAATATTTAGAAGGTGTTTATTCTAGGATGCTTAGGATGGTTACAAAATCCCTTATCCATTTTTAATATCTGAGTATAATCCTAGATAATTCTTTATCTTATTATAAAATTAAAAGATTATGTTATATTTTATTCAAGTTAATAATGTTATTGTCATAATTATGATAAGACATTAGCTTAGAGAAAGTCTATGTCTTATTTACTTTATTAACTAGGACTACATTCAACATTAAATAAATCTAAAGAGTCAGAAAAATTTATAAGATCATATGCCCGGAGATACCCTGATTTAATTTAATGAACTATATTATTAAATTGATTATTTTATTTTAATATTGCAATCTTACATTCAAAGATGGATCTTAATTGGCATAGATTTTAAAACATTATGTTGAAAATTATAAGAATTAAACAATCTTATATCTGATCAAAGCAATGAGATACTTAGAAGATGGATAAAAAAATAATAGTTATATTAGATCTTTGTAGAAGAAAAAAATGTAAATGTAATCTCAATGGCATATGTTTACAATATTAAGATTTTTTTAATTATGCTAGAATGAGTCGAGATTTCTTTACCTCTTGATTTATTAATAGTATTACTTTGTATTTTATTATAGTGCTTCTTCAATATATCTTCTTGTATTGTGGTATATGTTGCTGGAGCCGCTGAGCATATCTTTGTGAAAAAGCTATCGAGAGATATTTTAGATTGGATTTTGTGCAGCAGCGTCATTCCATTTCTTTCCTTATGTTACAATATATATATATTGTGATATTATTTTAAAGCCTTGCTAATCTTTCAATTGGTTTATATAAACGTGTGTGTTTGTGTGTGTAGGTGTTTGCGCATCTAAAGTCATACTATATAGGATATAGTAAAATTTATATTTAAAAAATGTTAATATTATTTATTGTAAATTAATAATTTCTAATATTTGCAGTCAATTGAATTGTTAGTTAGTGATCTTTTTTATTTTATTTTGAAACCATTACTTTTTAAAAGTATCTTTTATTTACTCAGTAGAAATGCATCGAATATGTCGCATATAGATTTATTTATTTGCTAAGTTAAATGCACTTCGTTTGTTTATTTATTTTTATCTTTTTATTCTTTTCAAAGGAGAAAAAAACCTTTTGCACAAAGAAATAAAGTTACACGAAATTAAGTATAATATATATATTAAATATATATGCACACATTTTCCTAAGAGATATATAGCATAATGGCTAGCACATCTGCATGTCAGGTTGTTATTCTGCACTATTATTTTTTTTCAGTTGAAAAAAAAAAAGTTTTCACATTTTTTTGCTAGACAATCCATAGCCAAATCAGCTAATCTTCCAAAATCGGTTAATAAATGGATACTCAACTATTCTTAATTAAAGAGAAAAACAAAGATAAAAAGAAGCTACGATACTACTATCTGATAATTGTATATATGGGAAGAGAGAGTCTACCTTTCTTTTTTATATTTTTTTTAGAGAGCAGACTAAGAAAATTGTGTTCATTAGTTTATTTTCTTTACACATTTACACACACACAAATACAAAGTTTGTATATATATAGGATTTCATATTATTATTTTCCGGAGAGTATGTGTAAGTAAAAATAAAGTAGTTAAACAGCTGACATTTTAGTACAATAACAAGTACTTTCCTCAGAGCTTCATCTTTTTCAAATCATAAGAATGTGTGTGAGATTTGAAATTGTTTTTTTCATTTTATTATTTCCTCCTTATACTCAAATTCTATTGATTGAGAAGTTTTAAAATTTATTTTATCCTCCAATAGCTTTTCCAAATATTGTTAATTTTTTTCAATTCGCACTTCTCATTAATGCTCTTGGCATTTTAAAAGATTCTATAGCTTTCCTTAGCAGTCTCTGGTCATATTGTTCAATTTTTGCCAGACTATGTGATTTATTAATAATGATCTCATGGTTAGTTAATATTATGTGCAGATAAATAAGTGATGATTCAGATTTTTCTCTAACTGCCCAAATGTGTTCTTTCTTTCTTATATTTATTCTATGATTGGTATGTCCAATATATGAATGTCAACAAACTCTGCACAGAATTTCATATATATCACGAAGTTCCAAAGAAATTTTATATTTAGGACATGGAAATATTTCATTAATTTTTTTAAAATGAGTATAAACTGTGTGTTTTATCAGTTATTCCCTTTATATACAGCAGAATTATCTTAATTTCTGAAGTATCAAAACCTGTTTTCTTATTATGTGAAAAAGACCTAATAATAATCCTGCAATCAAAACCATTAAGAAAAAGCATTTTTTTAGTAGCAGAGATATCCTGGTGAAAATGGCTGTCATCAGAAAGTTTTTTAATTCTATCACATAATGACTTTGCCATTGAAAATAATTGTGCTTGATGGTTATAAAAAGAAAAATGTGGATACTTCACAGTGTGTGATTGTTTTCTATATATACTATGGATTAACCACCGGGTCGTGGACCGGCATCGGGCTGCAGAAGTTTTCTGCTGGTCCACAGCTAGACTGGCAAGAAAGTTTATAATAATAAAATAATATGATTTTAAACTTTTAATTAATATGAACAATTTTTATTTATTTTTTCATCACATTTTTTCCCGATTAAAAAAAAAGAAACAGAACAAAAACAAAATCTAATCAATCATACATAAATTAATTTGTTTTTCTATTTATCACAGATGTTTATGGGGGGGGGGGGTAGAAAAAGTTTTTTATTATACAAACTCCAGTTGGTCATGGCTGCTTGTCAGCATTGTTAAAACAATAAAATGTAATGTGACTTTTTTGATCTCTTAAATTTTTTCTACTCTCTCTTTTAATATTTCATTTTTAGTGTTTTTTTGGCTTTAACTTTTATTTTGAAAATCCATTTTTATTACCTTTTTTTTTTAAAATAAAAACCAAAAAATAAGTTCTGTCTCTAACATTTACAAAGTATTTCTCAATATACCACCACCACCCCAAAATAAAGTAAGATCAAAACTTTTGACTTTTTCAAGCTTCGTTTTCTTTTTTTTTTGTTTAAAAATACGCCCACTTTTTTTGGCCTATACGGCAATATTTTTTTGGCTTTATTTGTATACCACTAAAATACTAAAACTTTTATTTTTAAAACCAATTTCTGTTACCTGTTTTTAAAAATAAAAACAAACAAAAAATAACTTTGGTGTCTATTTTTTGTCTCAGTTGATGACAAAGTATTTTTCAACCCCCCCCCCCAAAAAAAAAATAAGATTAAAACTTTTGACTTTTTCAACTTTCAGGTGAATAACATTTTATTCTTGTTTAACAATGAAATAATAAATGTAAAATGCAAGCATGTTAATGAGAATGATTGTTATTGTATGTTTTCTGTAGCAATATGACTGCGCAACTTGAGAAAGAGTATTCAACATGTGAAGGTAAGCAACACCATTACTATACACATTAACTAGTGTGCTGTTTTGGTCAGTTATAACAATTATGCTTATCTAAGGCTAAGCAGGTTAAGAAAATTTATCTGTAAACTTCTGCCGGTCCGCAAAATCTTATCCTTATTTTTATCAGGCCGCAGGGGTGAAAAGGTTGAAAACCACTGAATTAAAGAAACGTCCTTTGTTCTTTCAATTATTTTCTAATTCCATAGCAAATTTGATGTTGTGAAAAATCTTTTTATACAAAGTTATATGATTTGTCAAAAATTTCCAAACCAGATATTCTATTAAGACTGCTTGTAAGAAAAGTTGGGATATCAACACAGATACTAGCTCATTTTTAGCTTCTTTTTTACAGCCACATTCAACAGAAATGTCATCTTATGTTAAGAATGTGAACCATTTTCTTAAGCTTATCTATTAAATTAACTAAGAACAATATTTTGGTAAGTTTTGATATTGTTTCACTTTTTACTAATGCACCTGTAAATAATATTATTAAAGTTTTGAAAAGTATTAAATTGCCTGGTTTTGTTTTAGATTTGATTAAACATTGCTTAATTAATGAATACATTTTATTTTTTGTCTTGGATCGTCATATGTATAAATAAACCTGATGTTTAGCTATGGGTTCACCAATTTCTCCAGCATTGTCTTCTGCTTTTATTAAAAGCATGGAAAAGAAAATTTTGATTTAAGCAGTTAAAAACCATTTTTATGGCTGAGTTATATTGATGATATTTTTGTTACATGGACTCATGGTTGGCATGCATTTGATGACTTTTAATTTCTTAAACTCTTTCTCCAACAACAACAAATTTGCTATGGAAATAAAAAAAATAAGAATCAACTTCTATTCTTAGATGTTTTAATGGAAAGAAAAAAGATTTTTTTTATCCCATGGTATATAAAGAAGGCAAACACACACTAGGCAGTATCTACACTTTTTTCTCATCATTATCCACAATTATTTTCAGTGGCAAAGGTTTTGTTAGATAGAACTAAGAAACTTTTTGATGACAACCATTTTCACCAGGATATCTTTGCTAATAAAAAAATGCTTCTTTATAATAGTTTTGATCACATGATTATTAATAAAGCTTTTTCCTATAGGGAAAAAGATCTTGATACTTCAGAAATTAAAACAATTCTGCCACATGTAAAGGGAATAAACGATAAAATTGGTAATGTTTTTTTTTTAAAAAAAAAAGAAATATTTTCATGCCTTAAAGAAAAAATTCCTTTGGAGTGTAATTGTATATATAAAATTCTGTGTAGAGTTTGTTCACTTTTATATATAGGCTAGACCAGTCATAACAGAAATATATGAAAGAAAAAAAAAATATTTTGGCAGTTAAAAAAATCCAATTCATTAGTCATTTGTTCATTCGTAAAATTAACTAATCATAAAATCAATTTTAATATAACTAATCCAGCAAAATTGAACAATTTGACCAGAGATGGCTAAAGGAAGCTATAGAGATTTGTAAAAGACCCAAGAGCATAAATGAGAAGTGTGGATTGAAAAAAATAAACAATATGTGAAAAAAACTATTGGATGATAAAATATTTTTTAAAACCTCTCAACAAATAGAATTTGATTATGAGAAGAAAATAATAAAAGGAAAAAAAACAACTATTTTATATCTCACACACATTCTTATGATTTGAGAAAAAGAAAGCTCGGAGGAAAGTACTTCTTGTTGTATTGAAATGTTAGCTATTTAGCTATTTTAATTTTACTCCCTGAAATATATGAAAGTAAATCACATTTATCCATGAGAATATATATATATATTGAAATTTTTATTTCATTGGCAATTTCAATTTGTTTCCAAAATCAGGTAGAGGAAAGAGTAGGAGAAATTTAAAATTGGTTAGAAAGAGAGTGATTTAATTTAAAATTCAATTTCTTACACATATGCAGAGTGTGCATGTTTGAGTATTTATGAAAATAAAATGTCCAACATTAATTTAGTATATATTCACAAATAAAACTGTATTAAGATCAAAGCTCTATTAACAATAAAAATACTGCGATGCTTAGCATACTTTCAGCATATAATTATAATAGACATAGCAATGCTTGTAACAGAAGCAAAGGAACAGATTTTTACTCCCTTACCTCTGTTGCATGCATCACTATGTCTATAACAGTTATATTTTGAAAGCATGCTAACCACCAGAATATTTTTATTGTTAATAAAGCTTTTCTCTTAATACAGTTTGTTTATTTGAATGTACATTACATTCATAGAGATGAAATATTCATAAATTTTACTTATAACAGTAATTTAAATAATAGAAAATTTTTAAATTTAGTTTTAAAATCTAACTAAATTTTAGATAATTTTTTTTAAAAATTAAATCTGTTTTTGGTAAAAAAAAAAAAAAAAAAAAGGGAATTAAACTTCATTATTGAATGCTCAAGATGAAAGTTTTAATTGTCTATTTTTATAACTTTGTGGTTTGAAAAACAAAGAAATTAATTAATTAGATTTAAAACAAATTGATGTGAGGAGGTAATGAATAACTGAGACTTATTTATCATTTTAATATAAAGAAAAAAAATAGAATAATAATAGAAATAAGTTATCTCATGAAGATGTATAAATACCAAAAGGATATGTGTTATTCAGATCAGTTTCTAGTTTTAGGATATAGTCAGACAGTTATTTTCTTGGATTTTTATTAATAACTGAGAAATCTTGGAAAAAAACTCATTTCAGTCACTGTGAAGCAGCAGAAAAACATCAATGCTAACTAAAATATATGATAAAGAAAAAGAAGCCACGGGTAAATAAGGGTAAAACTCCTTGAATCTTTTTTTCTGTGATTGTCTGCCTCATTTCTGAAGTGATATTCTGAGTATTATTTTTCATGATTATCTACTATTAATTAGTTTCAAATCAACTATGAAGAATTATTCCACACAGAAAAGTTTAACAAGATTGACTTCTTTTATTAAATATGGCATCTTGCCCAAGAAATATAAAATTATCAATAGTATTTTAGATACTATGAAATTCAGAGATAATTTGAATTGATTACTCAAAGATGACTTGGAAAATCTTTTCACATAAACAAAAGCCACATATCAAGATTATAAATTATTTATTTATAAATTTTTACAGACTTTTGCTAAAATTTTAGAAAGAAAAAAATCAAGAATAAATGATTTAAAGATTTAGCAATATATATATAATCATTATACCACTCTTAATTTTGCTAAAGAAAAAAAGAAAAGGTTTTTTTTTTTACAAATAACCATATGGTTTTTTTACTTGATACAATAATCTCTCTTTACATTTTATTTTATTATGGTCAAAATACATTTCAAAATACTAAAAAAGTACTAAAATAGGAGAAGGTAAAACAGTAGGCATTAGTAGTATTACAGAATGAATTAATCATACTTGAAAAAAAAATATAAAAAAAAAAATTTGAAATATATTTTAATAAACGTATGTATTATGGTATATATTATCTTTATGAACTGCCAGATGAAAATTATTTATTTTGATAAGAAATTCTTTTATAAGAAAAAAAGAAATAAATGAAATGACATAAAAATGAGCTTGCAGAATAAATAACTGAATAAAGAATTTATTTTTATGTGCAGATTAAAAATCAATTAAAATTAAATAGCTTTTTAAATCAAGAAAATAAAATTAATTTAAAATTTGTGTATAAATGCTGTAAGGATGACAAAACCCAATTTCATTAATTGCATGCTTTTGGAAATGAATTACATGAGCTAAAAGTGTTATGAGTTATTCATTTTGAAAAGATATAGTGATATGAGAAATGCCATGTAACTCATTTTATTTAAATATAACATATTAAAGAAGTGGAAAAATATTGAATAATACTTTATTTTGATACTATTAATAATTTATAGTATAAAGGACTCATTTTATTTATTATTAAATAAAATTTATATCTGAACTCTTACACAAGCAGAGAAGAAAATATAATCAATATTTTGCATATTAATTATATTAAAAGTTAGACTGATATTGTCTATGTGTACACAGACTGCAGCCATCTTTCATGACTATTACCCCTGCTCTATGACTTCTAGAAGCAAAATACCTCTCATGTGAATAATTTTACTTATACTGGGTATAAAACCTGCACACCATCAAGAGAATTAACTGGAAAATCCACAAGAGATGATTTTAAATGCTCCTAGCACTTGATTTCACAGCTAGCTCAAATAAACAAGGACCCTCCCCTCATTTGACTATTAGATATTGCATATTTTAAATCACAAAACCAAATAATTAAAAAAATTTGTTTTAATTAAATTTCATACAGTGAGATACAGAGAAAAAAGTAGCAATTAAAAATTAAAACAACATATTTATATACATATCAAATTATAACAACAACAGAAATAAAATAAAATAAAATTGAACTAATTACAAAGTTATTTTAGGAAAATTATTTTCAATTTAAATTAGAATGTAAGAGTTTACACATTTCTTAGCTGTAGCAAAATTTATAATAAAAAAATAAATCTAATCCCTTGTATTTCAGTTTAAGTCTGAAACTTGATTTTTCCTTATATTAATCTAGGTTTTGGTTAGATCTTCTTGAAGTGATCACTCTTGTCTTTTTGGCAGTACCTAGAATTCATGAACACTATTTTGAGATTGGCTTCCAGTTTCCTTAGCAGCTTGTAGCTTCTTCTTTCAGGTCAGCATTTATCTCCATGTAATTGTTAATCAATAGTCTTGGACAAATGATGGACAGATGTCTTGCAATGACAAGTCAAGGTTTTGATCATATCTCAAATTATCAATATGTTATAGAACTGCATAGTGAAAAACCAAATGAACACCCCTTTTGCAAATCTAGAAGAGCATAATGATGTTAGACATTCAAAGAGATTCCTATACATTGCTAGAGAAGTCCACAATGGTGAAGACTGCCAAACTCAGAAATATTATAGCAAAATTGTAGCAGCTTGAATAATCTGAATAACTTCAAAACTATGTTGAATAACTATGTTGAATGACTTCAAAAACTCTAATAACTTCAAAATCTTTAAAAAAAAAAACTGAACTAATAAAAAATTATTAGCTTATATACTCTTGCCCAGCCACTGTCTGAGTAAGCCACATTATTAATTACTTTCAACCTTCTTTTCTTTCTCTAATTAATTAATCTTTTTTTAAATAACAGATTATAATAAAACAACTTAATCTGTTTTCCTTGATTAAATAATTTACAAAATTATTTTACTTTTGACTAGATAAAGATTTTTTTATATTTAATTAGATAACTTTACATCTTTCCTTTTGTAAATTAATACGTCAAATTATTGAAAACAATTTGAAGTTATTCCTTTTGTTTTCTTTTAATTTGTAGTTTTTGTAAATAACATTTTAGAATCTGTACTTTTTTAAAAAAAAAAAAAAGATAAGCAATTTTTTAATGACCTTATTTGGCTAATGATTACTTTTATTGGATTTCTTTCAATATATAATTAAAATTCTTAAACTATCATTATATTTTCATTATTTTTTTTCTTTTTGCTTTTATTTAAATTAAGATTGGTATAATTTGACCAAAATTTTATTTCTCCTTTTGTTTAATTCTACATTGGACTTTTGTTTCTTATTTTAAAATCTCCCCCCTTTTTACTTGCTATTGTGCTAACTACTTAAATGATAGCCGTTTTTATTAAATATATATATTTAAACAAACCTTTTAAATATTTTATGTAACATATATATTTTTACATACATGTTATATTGCACTATCCCAATTTAGAAGTAAAATATATCAATTACTTTTTGCATTGACCAATTTTCATTCTAAACAATTTTTTTTCTTAAATTCATAATTTCCTAGTAGGTAAGTTTCATAATGTGTGAGATTCACAATGAAGAAGAGTTTTAAGAGAGGTTTCAAACTTAATGATTTTGCATTTTGCATACAGATCGATTCCGTATTAATTAAACTACATTTAATTTCTTGTGGATATCTTGGCTACAGTATGAGTCCAGTTTTTTTTTTTATTATTTATTTCACTAATGGGGAGATCTACGAATGCCAAACAAGGATGGAGAAATTGCACGCAGATGATCTACACAGCCTGGAAGATAATTGTAATATTTTTTGGCACAAATCTATTTAAAAAAAACTATGATATTTAATTATAAATTCTCAATTAGTTAAAATTCTATTTTCTATTCTGATTATTTTATTTCTAAACATTTTTAAAATTATTTGTGGAGCTAAGAACTTATATATGTGCGACCTAACTTGAGTATTTGCAATAATTTTGTTATAAACTAGTAATAGAATAAAATATTGATCTAATTTAAACTATTTCTTATGTACTGCAAAGCTAATGATGCTCTTAATAATATTCAGTAACAATAAATGATATTCAATAATAAAATTCAGGGTGAAGGCTGTCATAATTATAGGTCAATACAGACATTAATCGCATATTTAAAAATTTACTCATTGCAATATACTATCTATATAGCTTAAACCGCAATCCCCACTGAATATAGACAATGAATTTAGGATTGCATTATCAGCCAATTTCTGTTTGTGTATTTTATAGCTACTTTTATTTTTTAAATAGCTTTGAACTCGTTGTTATCTATATTTAACTACTTAATATGTATGATATTAGTTAAATAAAATTTAATATATTTTTGAAAAGTACTTGGGCAGAGGTTTTCCCTCCATTTTTCATTTAATTGTTCGTGCTGTTGTTTTTGTATTTTATAGCTACTTTTATTTTTTAAATAACTATGAGCTCATTGTTATCTTTATTTAATTACTTAATATATATTAGTCTGTTATTAAGGCTTGAATTATTATATCTGTTAGTTAGATAAAATTTAATATATTTTTGAAAAGTACTTGGTCAGAGATATTTTTTTAGACCGCCATTAATTTGGCTACATTAATTTTTTTGAGATTTAGTATGTTTTTGTATTATTTCATAGGCTTTTGAAAATAGCATTCATGATTTTTTTGGTTTTTGTAATTTGCATTTTACTTATTTTTGATCAAATTCTTTGTGTGGAGGGGATTGTGTTTAATATATTAGACCAGTTTCTGTAATTTGAATTTTATAGCATTTTATTCAATTTTTTTATTTATATTTTAGAAGAATTTGTTTAATTATTTGATTTGTTTGCTTTAGGTGTTAAAATTTTTGTAGGGGGATTTGAGGATTTGTTCTATTTGTTGCCCTAGGCATTTTAATTATCCATTCTCACCTCAGGCATTTTAATCTTCCACCAATTTTAGTGATTCTAGCATTTTAATATATTTTATGTATTTTTACCGATTTTGTGTGTGTGTGTACTTTTACATATTATTGCATTTGATTTTTTACTTACTTTTGATGTCTTGCCTTAGATGTTTTAATTTAAATTTTTCATTGATTTAAGCCATTTTTGTACATAAATTTATCACTTGCAGGCTTCTTAGTGGTTCTGCAGTGTCACCTAGTGGTCACAGTATGTGTAACCAAAAACTACCATTTTTGATTACATACTTTTAAAGTGGGTACTTTAATAAACCCTTTAAAATTAATTAATTAATAAAATATATAAACAGGTTTGTATGAAGATTAAGATAATGATATTGCTGATGATTGATAAATGAAACAATTAAAGAGTTTGAATTAAAAAAAAGCAACATCAACAAATATTAAAGCAGAAAAAAACAATGTTAATCAGTTTGAGTTTAGTTGAGCTACAGTCACAATCAATTTAGTGGCAGGTTGAAATTTATAGTTGCAAAATTATAAGTATATTTTTTAGTTGCTATTAGATGACAACTAAGAAAAGTCATTATATATTTTTGATGCATCACTATATCATAGCCATGATTGGATAAAACATCAGAAAATACATTGATTCAGTTATTATTGGATGTTTGAAAGAATAGCTATCTTTACTATCTCTATCATTATGCTTCCTCTAAGGATTAATCATCCAACATCAGTAATATTACCTTGAAGCTTCATTAAAGCCCTTACTTATCTGGAAAATGTCATATCATCAAGTAATGTCAAAATTTTATAAACAACAAACACCAAGAAAAAAAAATCTACAATGTTGAATGGACATTATTAGTAAGTCATTTGAATTTAAACAGACAAATTTTATAACAATATTAGATAGACTATGTTAATAGAATGTATGAATTTAGACAAGTGAATTTTTAAGTATAACTATAACTTGGGTTATTTAAATAAATAATAGACCTTAAATATATCATAAAATTTATTGTTTTATTATTTTAAATGTTTATATGATAATTAGATTCATGAAATTAACATTTATATATGTGCAGATTAACTTAATAATTTGTTTTAGAAGGAAGTTAGTTTATTACTTGTTATTTTAAAAACCTTTTTAATCTTTAGAGTTAATAGCTAATTTGACATAAACAAACTTTTTTATGAATATTGTTACTTATATCAAGTGCATAAGTTCAAAGTCATAAATAGCTATTTATTTGTCTGGGACTAATGTTAAACCATAAAGTTTAATCTGTTAATTTGTTTATAGCATACGTTTCCTAAAAGTGTGTTGTATTTAATAGTAAAGTAGTATTGTTGTAGTTATAAAAAATAATTATGCCATAAGCAATGAATATTGTTTGCATTGATTTGGAAATCCAACTATTGTGTATTCTAATTAATTAATGTTAAAGACATTTTTAAAATTTTATTTTTTAACAATTTTTATGTTTCCATTATTTAAAAAGGGAATATTTATGTATTATATTTCTTTGTTTAATAGCAGCTCTCCAATATATTTAATTTTTTGCCATATATTTTCCCAATGAAAACAATGAATACTGTATTTTTTAGAATGCCTGAGATAACCTTTGTAACATAAACAATATATTATTTTCCCCACAAAAACACACTAAAGTTATCGTTTGGAAGTTCATAAGAAGATCAAATACTAGAAATATCAGAATTGAAATTGATCTGAGGATCTATAATTTCAGAATCTGATATTCTATCACTATACTAAGCTAATGGTGTGGTTTTCAATTGTGATCTTTGTAGTATCACATTCATCAAATTGAAGAGCATTCTTCAATAAAATTTTTCTAATGCCTTTATGTAGCATCAATGAAATCTTACTTCCATACAATAAGTTAGCTAAAATAAAAATTTATATACTGCTAATTAATTTAGTTATTTCCTTGTTATAAATTACCTCATTGTTTAGCTTTTTAAAAATAGTATCAAATTAGAATTCTATGTTACCTTTAAGTCCATCCTTCCACTTATAAATAGCTATGAAGATATTCAAATTGATTTACATTCTCGTGGTCAGTAACTATTCAAACTAAAAGTTGGTGATAATTTTCTTTCATCATTGATCATACACAATTTATTAACTCATTAATTTTTTAACATAATTTTTATATATTGCTTCTGGAACAAAGATTAAGTACATTTTATAGATCATTAAGCAAGCAAAAATAAAACAATCATCAGTATAATGTAAATCTAGAACCCAAGAAAATAAGGTACTTGATTTTGTTTTTAATGGACTAAAATTAAAAATTCCACTATTAAATCTGTATTGCATTTGATTCCTGTTTTATCAAGCCACCATAACAGTTCCAAACACTATAATTACAAAAATTAAAACAATGTTGAAGCATGAACATACATTCTTGTTTAACATGAGTATTCATATCAAATTCCTTGAATTTTTCACATATAGTAATAGTATTTTATCTAATGTTTTTGTATAGAAGCTGTATATTGTAAATAAACTTGAATGATAGACCAATTAATTTGAAATAAATCATAGTCCAGTTCAATTAATTAAGACAAATGCCTTGATTAGATCAATAAAAGCATTAATATAAATTATTTGGTTCACAACATTTTTCTTGTATTTGTCTAGCAACAAAATAATATGTGTAACACTTTTTGATTCTCAAAAACCATACTGAGTTACTGTTAACTTTTCATCTATGTCTTAATTAATTTAACAAAATCATTGACACTATTTTTATTACAATAGGTAATGATAATGCTTTATCATATTTACTGCAATTTTATCTATTCCCTTTATTTTTTCAAACTATAACAGTAGAATCATTCTTAAGATACGACAACACAACTTCACGAGTCCATATATTCCAAAAAAATTCCAGTATTTTTGAAACTAATCTATCATAGCATATTTTTAACTTTCTCCATTTATATCTTCAGACATGTAGCATTTCCATTTTTAATTTTACTAAGAGCTATTTTGATTTTACAAAGCTGGATATCTTTATATAAATCTAAATGAATAAATGAAATGGATATATCATTAAAAGTCATTGTCTTGATTCTGGTACCACTGTTCAAAAGAAAATCAAAATATCATTACTATTGTTTTAAAAATTATGATATTGTACAATGTCTTGATTTTCAGTTCATCAATAAAGTTATATGAAAGTAATTATGTTCAGTGAATACTTTACAGTTTTAAATCCTCCAATAATTTTTAAGCATTTTTTTAAATCATTGAACTTTTTATGTTAAATCTCTATATTTATTATGAATCTTCACATTCAATTTATTATTCTGTCAGATAGAAAATATCACATATTTTCTTTTAATTACATTACTAATAATAAGATCATTAATGAAAAAGAAATCTTGATTTTTTTTTCAATGAATCCAAAAATAGATTTGTTTGTATCCATAAAATATTTCTTAAAAGAATTTCATGCCTTAATGACAATAATCTTGAAATCCCAAATCAGAAATTTTATTGTTTAATAGTTTTTAAAACTTAGTATCAATAATAGACAATCCTAAGGAATGAACATTAGACTTTTTGTGAATAACATTGTAATAAAATAAGATCTGTTTTTAATGAAACTATCATTTAAATCCTTAAGCATACTAATTTTTGATCGATCCAATAATCTGCACTTACAAATCCTTACATTATATAAACTTCTCTTGAATTATAACTAGTAAATATAATGTAATATAAATGTCATTGTTTTGAGCATGGATGCATTTGTAATCCCTGTAATAAATTTCCTGCTTAAACAAATGCAAAAATTTAATAACAACAGAGCATTTGAATTTCTTTACCAATGGCTTTATTTCCAATAACTTTGGATGTATGTCTATTATTTGCACTATCACATGCATTAAAGATTTCAAGGTATTAAAAATATATTTTAATCATATTGCTGTTATAATGCTATTCTGCAAAAAAGTTAAAAAACTTTCTCTTAAATTATCCAAATCTAATGTTGATGCAGTGTACCATTAAAATGAACAAATTTAATGTTATTAGATTTTTATTGATACAATAAAGAAATACATGAATAGAAGATACTAAACTAGATATTACAACAAATCAAACACCATGCATTCCCCATTTACTGATTGATCTATTTTTTCCCAAAGAAACTTATAGACATATATCACTTTTCTTAAACTTTGTTCTTCTGAAAGATGAGTTTCATTAAATCTTGATAAATTCTTTTAGCCACCAGTGCTTTTTTTTTCATTTTGATCTAAAGACTTTGAATTAAATAAAGTTTGTATATTTAATGCGCTTATATTTAAAAAAAAAAAAATATTTACAATAATATCTTTAATATTATCACTTTCACTTATTTTAGCTCTGCTACTGATAATATTATTTCTACTGCTTAAATAAGTAATTCCCCCAAACATGATTATTTATCCAGACTATGTGAATCAGGTCATTTTTACACTATATTTTTTAAGTTACTTCCATGTCCATTACAGGTAGATGAATTTCTATATATGATTATCTAAACATAAGTCATTGCTTTCTGAAACGTTTATCTCAAATCTGGTTCCAGATTGACTTCTTAATGAGTGTATTGAATAAAATCACAATTAAGTACAGCCACCCTACAAACCTATACCCAGCATTGCTTTATCTCAAGGTTTTGAGCTAAAAAAATAATAAAAAGAGGAAGAAGAATCAGAAATGCTATCCATGTAGTTAAAAGATAAAATTGTATTTGGACAAACACATCATTTTATTGTTATCCTTAGTATAGAAAAATCACTGATAGCAATATAGATTGCTCCACAGACAAAAGTATGCAGCTATAGTAAATTAACATTCTTTCTTATAAGGTAATTGGAGGTATTCTTGGTCAGATGCTGTTTATTTATTATTTTCAGTTAATCTGATATCTATTTTTTTGTACTTCACACATAATATTAGATCAGAATATTTTGAGGCCAAATATTAATATTTCACCTTTTAAATCATATATCAAAAATGTACAGAGAAACTCTATATTCTTGCCATACTTAAAAAGTGTTTTATTATATGTTAATTATTATGGTAAAGTAAATAAATTGAAATCAAAAATTGAAAGAAAATATTATAAATAACTTTTGACTATCTTTATGATGCAAAATGCTTTCCAAAATATATGATAAAATACATTGTTTCAAAAGAGTAATAAACAATTGCAAACTATCACTGATGTTGATCAAATTTTACTGTTTGGGTCTTTTATTTACTTTTATTTGCGTTTGGGCAAAGAAAATGCGAGAGGATGGTCTGAGTTATGAGGGAAACCTTGATAAAAATCAAAAATGTATATTTTTCATATATAAGTGTGTGCGCGCATATAAATATTTATATCTATGCAGGTACAATTTTATTAGTAAATATATGTTGATAGTAAGTATCTATGGGTAAGGAGATAGACATATGCACAAATAAAATAAGTATATTTTCATAGTAATGCTAATAAAGCATTGCGTTTAATTTTCGGAATTCCCAATATTTTTGTATCAATCATTTTTTCTTAGAATTTGTATAGCTAATTGTACAGAATATCTGCAAAAAGCGATAAATCTTACTGTCAAAAACTTCTAAAAAAATTCAATTCCTTTCACTTTTTCTTTCAAATTATAAATCGGATTCTCTTCTAAAAGATGACATCTTTTTCAGCAAAAATGCTTTTATCGAATTTTTGAATTTTTATGTTCTATAATTCATCAAGTTATAAATGAAATTTTGATAACAATACAAAACTTGGTCAGAAATGCTTCTGAATTCGAAAATGAATTTTCAGAGTCTTTGTTTGACATTTTTAAATGATCCGAAGATTTCCCATAAATATTCAAGATATTGTCCAACGTTAGTGAAATAATCAATGCTCAGTTAATTGTACATATCCTAGAATATATATATATTTGAATGCTTTTTTAAACTTTTGGTGAAAGAAAACTAATTAAAAGAGCTTAACCCTTAATCAAACACCTATATGAATTGTATATAATTATTACAAAATATAATATAGATTTAAAAAAGTTGCCAGAATATATAGTATTAAATCTATCTGTTAATTTTTTTTTTTAAATAAAATTTTATATTTTTAATTTTTTTTCAGGTTAACTACTTCATGGCCATCTAATTATCCTATTGATTAGTAAATTATTTTTAGAGAATAAAACAAAGAAGGAAAAACATAAATCTCAGCACTTTCCCCATTTGACTAGTCTTTTTCTAATTGCAGAAGGATTCTGGAGAAGTCTTTGTCATTCAATGGAATAATTAAGAACTATTTTATCTCATCTAACCACCAATAATCCACCACCAATAATGATCAAGGGTTGCCATTTGATCTTAAGAACTTATAATAAATCTTATGATGTGTGGTGAGAAAATTAACTTGCCATGATTATGTCCTAATGTTTAATCTAAAACAGAATTGATTTTTTAAGATGGTATGGATGTTTAGATATACTTACTTATCTAAAGAGAGAATAAAAGTTTTATGATGAATGTTGTGCTATAACTGAAAGATAACATAGATTTCTTTGCAATCAAAAAAGAGTACTTAGCTTCATTATTTTTATAGTATATGATTTTTTAGTTAGAAAATTTAAGATTATATATATGTGTAAAAATTAAAATACTTTACATTCTTTTATTCTAAGCAGAAGCCTCTCTAACAAGTGTTCATAAATGAATAGTTAAAAACAGAATTATTCATTATTGTCAACTGCCATGTAATGAGGATTTGAGCATTTTTCATTCTTGTTTTATTTACTATCTAATATCAGCTAGACTCCTATTTTCTGACCAACATAAAATGATTAGTAGTAAATTATAAGTAATTTTGTTTAAAAAAAGAACACTGTATAAAATATCAAATCACATTATTTATGTTAGCCAACTTTTCTATATTAGTAAAAAAATATTTGGATGGCTTAAGACTTAGGAGTTCACATCAAGATTCACATAAAAGTTGAGCATGGAAAGTGACACAATTGAGCTATAGTATATGGACTTTGGTCTCCAGAATCCATCACTTTACTACTTCTCTAAACCAAACAGAGAAATATTACTGGATGATCCCTAGTTTTATCTACATAAAAACTCTTTCTTGATTAAATTATGAAATATATGATTAGCTATAGTGAATCAATGATGGTAGTGGAACTAGAGATCAGCCCTGAATTCAAAGCATTTAATTCTTAATACTACATTTTCCATTGAAAACTAGGAGGTATTTGAAATTTATGTGTTCTGGGAAATAATCAAAATTGAAACAACTAGTGAATCATGTGTACCATTAATTAAAAAATAAGATTAGTTGATCTAAAATTCGCATGTGCTATTCCAAAAAGAGATAGCTTGCTCCACTTATATTAAAGGTCAAATTAAATAGTTTCTCATTATTGTGATTTAGTGGTGACATCTAGTTTTATTCATTAGTAATTACGAATGCACTGATTTAATCAAAGACAGTTTATTGCCTAAGTCACTGTACGTATATCTGGTTATAGTAAAACTGGATGTCACTGATTTCAGGATATTAAAATTCTTAATTTGTTTAAGCATTGATTGTCATCAAGTCTGCATTTGGAATTGACATAAAGTTGATTCAGATATGATCCACAAGTAGTACACTGCTTCTCTTCTATTGAGTCACAACAGTTACTATAGTTGATCATCTCTAATATATAATAGGGTATTAATTGTTCTGGAATTTTATTTCTTAATTAAAATGCATATTTTTTATTTTTAAGCTAATTTTTGTGAACATTTTAAAAATAGTGTAGCATGTTATAAAATACCACTAATATAACTAATGATGTTTTTATAACACTCACATTGAGAACACCATCAAATGTATAAAGTAAGATAATTTTAAATAATTATCTGAAAGCAAAGGTTTCTTCAGCATATCTCTAAAGAAAAAAAGTACTAATTAGTTAATCAATTGTGAGTTGGTAAGAGTTTCTGACTTGTTTTTTTTTTCCATTTAATTCTCTAGCTGAGAATAGACAAGTATCCATCTATTGGCCATTAATTGTACAGCCATTAAATTGTCTGTCAAGCAAGTACTTAAAAATATATTAAAGTTTTTTATGGACCCAAACTTTAGATCATAAACTATAGTAACTAATAATTGAAAGAATAGTGTAATTCTCATAAAATATACATTATTTTTAAAAACAATTCCCATTGTTTGTCAGGAGATACTTTAGAATCAATAAATCTTCATTCTAACAGATCATTTTGTTATATGTATCTCTGCTAAATCATCAGCATTGAATCTTGTTGAATAACTAAGCAACAGATTACTGTAACCATGTTATAATACTTAATCATCAGTAATGGAAGTTTATTATTACTTGTGGCACTTTTAAACATTTTATTTTAATGTCCCTTTACAGCTACATTATAAATAAACCATTAAATCATTAATATGTGCACACACATACATAGCAATTTAAAATGATAAATCTTCAAGAAACTTCCATAAACTAATCTTTAATCTATTGCTATGTTGATAAAAAAATAAGATAAAAAGATTATTCTTATATAATTAACAGGAAAGAAAAACAATTCTGTGTCAACATAATAACTTCATTTCTATTTAAATATTGCTGAGTATGTTCTTATTGATGTAATCTGTAATTTTATGGTCTTAATTTGATGACCACTATTTATCAAACTTTAATATCAAATACATAGTAATGTGATTTAAGTAAAAAATTATTATATTGATGCAGGATTGGTCTTTCTTCATGGCAGATAAACAAGGGTTATAGCTTCCAAAATGCGTGCAACAGGTTTGATTGTCGATGATGTTTTGAATGTTGGATGATCTTTAATTTGTTCCATATACTTGCAAGGTCATTATTATTTATTATTATATATTATAACAGATTTGGTGAAGAAAAGCTATACCATAGTACACACACATAACTGACCTGATTAGTAAACTGACAAAACTTGTAAGTCTAATAATCTACCAGTTCTAATATATAACTTTTTCTTTCCTCTTCAACCTACATCACAAATTGTTTATCACTAATCCCAAGCGATGATAATCTATTTACCAAAAGAAAAAAACAACTTTAATTAATTAATTAAATTGTTTATTTATATTAACTTAATTAATTTTCATTATTCTCTCCTTGAATTTTCAAAAGTCAGCGCTTTTTACATAATATAGATTTTTTTTTTTTTTTACAACACGGCTTTAAAATAATTCTATATGGAGTTTTATATATATTCTCAAAATAAATGTAATTCTCTTTTATGACAAATTTTATCCAAAGTTTATTTCATAAATAAACAGCCGCTCCGATGCACTTTTCCCACCTTCATTATTAAAAAACCATTAACTGTTATATAATACTATTACAACTATTGTCAGTAGTCTAAAGGTTTTTAGAAACCTTATTTCTTTGTTGATAAATGGTTGTATACAGTAAAAAGACTATAAGCGCGTACATTCCCTTTACCAACAAATCTTTTTCCATTATTTTCATTGTGTGTGAGAACCTACATTAATTTAAAAAAGATAACCTATTCAAAACTGCGCTCAATAAAGTATTAATCACGAAAATTACGTTTAACTGATCATTATAAAAATTCATTTGAATTCTAGATTATAACTTATAATTATTATTAGATTATTCCATATAATTTATACTCTTCACACCTTCATCGAACGATGAAGTAATTTCTATTTTATTTTATTTTTTGAAAATCTAAAACTTCGCATTATTAATTGTTTTATGTGATTTGTTTTATCAAACTTACACAAATTTTTAGACTTAGCTGTTAGCTCAAAGTTTTACTGAAACGCCATGATTCCCTAGTCATCACAATATATATGTATATACTATAATATGCTTTTATTATACTTTCACTTTCAGTTTTAGCTTAAAAGTTTATTTATTTGTAGACACTATTAAAAAAAAAAGAAAGAAAACTTTTAGATTTTCTAATTATCCATTGTATCGATCGTTTTACTTATATTCTGTAAAGAGAAGTAACATTCGATCAAGGTTAGAAATTTGATGGGAAAACGACATAAGATTGCTCAAATAGATCAGAAAAGAATTATTACATTTATGTCTTTCTTTAACTTCTCAGGAATTAATAGACTTAGAACACATATTACAATAAATTACTTCGAAAAAGTGATAAATATTTAAAATGTGAATTTATTTAGTTTTAAAATGAAATAAATAAAAAAAAAAGAAAAGAAAATATATTTATTTTAATTCTGTATACTACATTAATCTTAAAAATATACTTTTTTTTTGAATGGATAAAATGTTTGTCTGTCATGAATACCAGTGAGTTCAAACCCACAGTAGAACTTGAATAATTTTTTAGTTAGCTAAAAAATTTCAAAGCAAGCTAATTCACAACTAGCTTAGGAAACCAATATTGAAAAATAAATAGTTAAAAACTATTAAAAACTCATTTACTTAAACGGATGTGAAACTATTCTAAGGTTTAAGTAAAGCAAGTTTCAGACAAAAACGCTTTAGTGGATTGAAACTGTAAAGAGTTGGAGTGAATTATTGATAAGCGGTCATTTTAGATCTTTATTTTGGTATATTATAATGAGAATTTAAAATTTTAAAATTATATTATAATTCTAATAAATAAGTAATTAACACTTTTTATATCACAAAAATATTTCAAATAGATTGATGGTGGTAGTGGTGGTAGTTGGAGGCGGGGGGGAATGACTGATCATCTTTTGGTAAATGATACAAACATTCAGATGTTATATCCCCTTATCTACTTATCTAGCTTTGGATAAAAATGTCCAGCTTAATGAAATTAAAATATTTCTTCTAATCTTATAATGAAATATTTGCAAATCCAATTGCATTCAATTTCTATGATATTTCTATGATTCAAGTTTGTAAAAATATAAGGAATCAATAAAAATGCAGCAGTTATTATGAAGTACAATAAACACTCAGAAAAAGCCCTTACAAAAAGTTAATTGAATGTAAAAAATTAGAGATATAACTTTTATTGTCAAACAAATGCATAAAGAAGTATTATGAACAAAATCATGCATTGATTTGAACAAAACATATGACTCAATTAATCAACAAGGTTGTGTGACAGTGCTTGAAATTAGCTTATTACCTGCTAACAATTATTCATATTATACAATCATTCTTACATGCTGGTATTAGAAGAACCATTTTTACTTTTGCTGCAAATCTTAAGAATTTAAAATGAATATTGGTGTTAATAAAGATATGAACTAGCACTAACATATATAGCAATTATGAAAAATATTGCAATGAAACTTGATAAAAGCACATATGGATGACTCATTGTGAATACAGTCTGTAACACATTCAACTTTATTCTAGTAAGTATTTCTCATAAAATTCTTTTTATTGATATTAATTTATAGCAAAAACATTCCAAATGATTTTTGAATATTGTAAAATATTTATTAAATAAAACCATTTAATAATCATGCCAACTATAATTATTACGGTTTTTAACATTTATTATAAATTTTGGTACCTTATATTTAATTTAATAATTGTAATACAAAACATAATCACTTTATTAAATATTATTTTCAATGGAGAAAAACAAAATCATGTCAAAATATTAATATTGTTTTTTTATACATAAATATTAATATTGTTGTATGCTTGTTAAATAAAAAGACCTTTATATAAAATCAAATCATTGATGATATAAAATTAAAACTAGGCAAAAAACACTAAAATATTTATTTCTCCATAAATAAAATACATAGGCAGTGTAGTTATCTGTTTGGTTACCTATCAGTAAATAGATATCTTGCTATTTTAAGGTGGAACATAAAAATCACAGATCAATCTTGGCTGGGTCAAATGAATCTATATCCTTATCATAAAACAAATATATTACAACAATGGTGGCGAACATTTTTACGTGTGCGTGCCAAAATTTTTCAAAAAATATTTATTGAATGATTGGCGTGCCATACAGTTATTAAATCAAAATATAAACAACTTAATTATTGCAGTTTTTTAAAAGTTTATAAAATAAAATAATAATAATAATTAAACAAAATTTCTAAATAAGCTAAATATAAGTGAACGATATTTATTTAAAAGAGCCCAAGTTGAATAAAATGTAATAGTAAAAAATTAATAGTAATTAAAACAAAATTTTGAAAATAAACATATAGAATCGACATAAATAGATATTATTTAATGAGATTTTTGCTGTTGTACATTGGATGCCAAATATTTTATATCTAGTTCATATTTTATCATTTTTAATAATGTATATGCCGAACAAGATTCATATGTCATTCTATTTCTCGAAATGTCTTTAATTAAATGTGTTTCTGAAAACAATGATTCACATGCATATGTAGAGAAAAAAAATGATAATATAATGGTCGCTAATTTTTTAAAACAATTAAATATTTCAGGAATAGTATTCCTGGCAGTCAATAGTTTCTCTTAAGCATTCTTTTTACATATATCCAATAATCGATCATTTTCCATTGTTTCTAACTCATTCTTCAAGTCAACAAATTTCTGCTTCTATATAGAACTGGATTAAAAATTGAATGATTGCATTTCCATATCTTTCAAATTAAGCCACCCAAAAAATTTCTAACTTGAGACTATCCATTGATATTATGTTTGGATATAAAATAAATTGTGATATTTTTGAAAATTGTCTGAACTGTGTAAATCATTCATCAATTATCGATTGAATAACACCACAAATGTCTTGTCAATTTTAATTGATATAGTTTCACATGAGATTCTAAATCAGTCAATAATCTTTTTAGATTTAGAAAATATTTGAAGTTGTTAGAAATAATATCAAGATTGAAAATTTGTAATTTAACTTCAAATGCTTTGATCAAATCAAACATGACAACAATTGTCTTATTATAACCTTGCAGTTTCACATTTATTTCATTTAGATGTATACACATATCAGTAAGAAATATTAATTTTGCATGTCATTCAACATCCATTAATTCATTATATTTTTCAATGATTTTCTCATTATGTGAACAGTCTAATTTTTTTTAAAGACTCATAGAATATTTGAAGAACTTTTCCTTAACTTAACCACCAGACATTGTTGTATATAAGTAAACCATAGTATACTGAGTTCACCATACTCAATGTGTAGATATAAAATTGATCAATTTACTCACAACATTCATAACATCATTCTCATGCATAAAACCTGCTGATGTATAATGCAATGAACACCTAAAATTGAATACCCAATATAGTTGGTAAATAAACTGAAAAAACTTTTTTCTTTTCCAGTCATAAGAATTATCTGTAGTTACTGACACAATTTTGGCAACATCTATTCTTTTTTTTGTTGTTACTAATGAGGTTAAACTGATAAATTCTTTTTTCATATTGTTCCCAACACAATAGCAAATAAAAATAGCCAAATGAGCTGATCCATTTATACCTGTACTTTCATCAAGGCAGAGAGAAATTAAACTGTGATTTTAGGGATATTTTTTGGTGGTAAGTTATGTTGTTAGCCATTTGCAGGATTCTTTCTTTAATTGTACTTTTAGCCAATGATAAATCTTTTGTGCTCTGAATAATTTTTGCTTTGTTTTCAAAATCTTCAAAAAGAACTGGTGTATATTTCATTCAAGCCTTTTTCATATATTCTCCATCATTAAAAGGTTTCCCATGTTTGGCCATTACATTTAAAATAAAAAAAACTAGCAGCAGTTATATTTGAATGATTTTTGATAAATTTCATTATAGATGTTGAATGAATATTCATATTTTTAAATACTTGGGAAATATAATCTGTTTGTTCATCTTTACTTTTTTTACAGAGCGATTTATGACTAGTCTCATAATGCTGTTTTATCGATGATATTCTCAATACAATTGTTCCAGAATATAAAGCACATAGTATCCCGGTGTCTTTATTAATCATTCTCTACTCATAAGTCCACCAATTTTGAAATTCTCTATTGCTTGATATTTTTTTTTTATTTCCACTAGTCATATTAACATAATAGTAACAAATTAATTTAAAAGTAAATTTAAATGAGCTTTAATAATTTTATAAATCAAAGATTTATCATTTCATTTTTACAACAAAACTTCAAGCAAAAAAAGTCATTTGATGGCACTAATTACATTAAAAACAATTAATGGTGTCAACATGTTACGAGAAAAAAGATTAGGACAAAAAACCAGTGAATTATTTTTATTTTAGATTTTAAAAAATTTACTTTCAAAAGTTATAAAATATTTTAGTGAGTTTACTTTCTAGTTTTATTGGAATCATTTGTCAAGTTTATAGAATATGATACCACAGTAGACTGGTACCAATTTATTTGACTTAAAATATCATTATTTATTGCTTCTAATCAGAGTTCAATTGTAAATTGAATTCTAATAAAATATTATATTTATTTATTTTACTTTTAGTTTATAGTAAATATTTATTAGTATAGATTGTAGCAACAAAAAAAATATTGAACAAAATTATGATATATAAATAGTTCACATGCCAGTAAAATATTTGAATGTACCAATTGTGACACACAAGCCATAGATTCACCATCACTGTATTACAATATAACTTGGTCTTTATAAAACTTTTTGGTGAGCATATAAATCTTAAGTTTTATCATTTTAAATATAACATCTATATATGTAACATTCATAGAATTTGATCAAAAAATAGTTCAGCTACTGGCAAAATATCCATATCAGGTCAGTTCTGAATTTTAATTTGCCACCAAAAGAAACTTTTTAAAAACTAGTGAATGCAATACTTTTTTAACAAACAGAGGTTTTCAATGTTTGATACTTTTTAAGAACCACAAAATAATAATCTTTGATAGAATGGATATATGTTTTACCATGGCTCAGAAAGAAATTACTACTTCCACACTCATAAACCTTTGGAATTGTCACATTTTCATAATCAGTAAAAATGTATTTCACTTTATTCAGCTTTAGAACTATTTAGATAAATGTGAGTAACATAATATATTAGATGAAAGTGTCAAATTAATATTCCAACTAATTCATGGTTACTGGTATTTTTTAGTGAGAAACATAGTTTGCATTTTAGTCATTCATCATCATAATTTAATTTCATTAAATTATTCAAGATAATAGTCAAATTTTAACATGCACTGAGGTATTAATCTAGATGCAATTGCCTGTTTGAATTTTGATATAAACTTAAACATTGAAATATCAACCATTTTCATACTAAATATCTATTCAGATTCTTAATTTAAAATTTGCATTAAAGCATTAATAATGAAACAATAATAGGAAGTAAATGTGTTTGTAAACTAATTGACTTTAAAGTTAATCAAAATTACATTGGAAAAACTTTTGGTAATTATTTTGTCACTTTACCACAGGTTAAATACAGTTATGAATCTCACATATTTGAAAATTTTACTATTAAAATACTTTTATGCTAGCCATGATGGAATTAGAAAATAATTCATAATTTCTGTGGCACACTTATTTATAAAGAAATTAAACTGTTAAAAAATTACAATTTTTTATAAAGAAGTTAAACTGCTAAAAAATTTGTGTTAACTATTATTTATTTTTATTATATAAATATATGTAAAGAGATTTGATTTTTCAGCAGTATCAAAATATTAAGTAAAAAATTTAAAATTATAGTCTAACAAATGTCAACAGAAAAACAAATATGATAATTTTCTAATCGTTAGTCATTTTTACTGCATCAATACGATGTACAAACATATGCACAGAATATAATTCAGGAATTTCATTTATAAAAAGTTGAATTTTTTAAAAAATGATATAAATTCTTATTTGTGAACAAAACAAAAAAGCAAAGAAGTTTGCAACTTTTGCATTAAATATTTATTCTTAAAATATCAACTAGAAAACAAATGTTGATAAATTGTTTTAATATCTTGTCAGTTTTAAATCAGTATGTTTTACCAAAAACCATAATTTAGAAAGAAACATATAAAGGGGCAAAGTTTTGATTTCTTCATTTTTTTGCCATTTATGCAAATAACTTTTTTGTAGTAAGTAAATATAAATAGTGAATTTAAATTTATTTAAAAAATCATATTATTTTTAAGCATTCTTTACTAGTAAATTATAATTATAAAATAATGTTTAATTGAGCTCAACTAATTCTATTTACATGTAAATTTTTTTAAATTAATAATCTTTTTAAAACATCAAATAGAAGAATATTTTTAAACCATTTTTTTTTATTATTATAATTATCTCAATGACTTTGTTTATATCTATCAAAAATTTAATATAAGGAGAGTCAGAAAAAAAAGAATTTCGGAATAATGGTACTCATCCTGTAATTTGAAGAGTGAAGACCATCATGTAGAAAAAAATCCCAAATTAAAATTTCTTATTTAAATAATTCGAATTTTTCTTATAATTTTGCAGTGCTCATATTTTCCCATAGATTACACTGGGCAACAATTTTTTTTCATTTTTTGTTGCATGAAGTTTTAGAACATTTTCTATATATTTCTGCAACACTGATTCCAAATCTGAAATCCGTTTTTTGATGCATGCTCTAGTTTCTATGCAATTTTAATTTCTTTTTATTACAGTTAATGACATGCATTGGTTTTCAAATTGGAGTTAAATGGCAATGACTTTTGACTTGAACATAACCACTAGGCATGTAAAAAAATATTATCTTATAAAAAAAACTTTCTTATTTTGTTTTTAGATTGAATTATAGCTTCTTTGAGTAGGCATAAATGTAAGAATAGTCCTGACATCTTTTGTTATATATGTGGCTGTCACACACTTCAACATCAAAGGTGCAATATTTCATCATTTGTGACATGTGCATATATTGCCTATTTTCAGGTTCCCATTGGCGATCAAAGAATTGGGCTCCTCATATAGTGTGTCATAATTGTGAGGAAATGCTTTGTGACTGGACAAGGAATGCCTTTTGGTATTCCCATGGTTTGGCATGAACATAAGGACCACAGCAGTGATGGTTATTTCTATCTGTATCAGCAAGAAAAAACAGCATATGATCACATATCCTAATATTCCTTCAGCAATACAACCTATCCCACACTCTGAGACACTACCAGTTTCAGTTTTCAATGGTTTTATTTTTTCTAAGAACAAAGAAAGTGAACATGATGATCAAAGTGTATTTTAATAAGATGCATGAAGAAATGGTTGTAGAATCTGAAGGTTCTTCTTCTGATGCCAAGCAGTTATTAACCCCTCAGCAGTTTAGCCAACCCAAATTGAATGACTTATTAAGAGATTTGGGTCTATCAAAGAAAGCATCTGAGTTATTAGCATCCAGGCTTCAAGAAAAAAATGTACTTCACTGGTCAGCTAAAGTATCTCATTTTAGAAAGCATGAACCAATTTTTGGAATTGTTAGTGATGAGCAGGGAGAATGCTTTCAGTAAGATCTGAAGATGATGGAAGAGCATTAGTAGGGGTGATGGGACAGAAATATAATGGCAGACTATTGCTGGAGCATCAAATGAGATTGTCCTCAATAAGTACATAAACACAAGAGCTATAAATGCAAATTTTTGCCTGTATAGAATTTAAATAAGTTTTCACATGATCACATTTCCTATACTAGCACATTAATTGTTGATAAACAGAGCAAAACTCTCCATACAGTATTGCTACCTGTGCTAAACAGAGTAATCAATGGATGCCAGAAGGCTTGTGCATAAAATCCCTATCTAATGCCTACTCATCCAATATCCCCAGACTAGTTTCTGGCTTGTGGTTGCTAGAGGGTTGCATTAGATCCTAAGATCTAGATGCAGTGCTGTCAGATCCAAAGCTCCTCACTGACGAAGGCCACAAGTCAGAAACTAGTCTGGGGATATTGGATGAGTAGGCATTAGATAGGGATTTTATGCACAAGCCTTCTGGCATCCATTGATTACTCTGTTTAGCACAGGTGGCAATACTGTATGGAGAGTTTTGCTCTGTTTAAATAAGTTTTGTAAAAATTTTATGATTAAAATATGTTTTAATGTGTTCCATTTCAAAATTGTAAACAAATTCTGATGCAGTCATATCTTTTTGTGTATTATTATATTTACTGCATTATATAAATTATTATATTTTCACAAAGATGATGCCCAAGAAGACATTCTACTTTATTATGTTAAACTAAATGCTGAAAATTTTACAATAAGATGAAAACCTAAAACCTTGAATTGCAAAAAAACTGTAGCATACAGAGAAAAACAAATGTCAGATTTGGTATTAAGTCACTCAAATTAAGTAAGAACAAGGGTTTTTGTGGATGCAACAAATATTTTGTTCCCCAGTGTTATTTATATTTGCATAAATACATAAAAACATTTTGAGGTGGTCTGTTGTTATCAAATGCAGATTAAATGTAAAATAAAGGAATTATATTTTACTTTTGGTATATCTGTATTCTCTTTGTATTGTATCTTCAGCATATTCTTTCAATAAAAATAATCAATATTGTACCTGTTTAAAACATATTTATGACATTTTTTATATTGTAAACAGAGTCTATATTTTCATCAAAAGCTAAAATCAAGTTTAAGATAAAGTACTTATTCTAACATAAGTCTATAAAATTTCATTTGTTTTAGATGTTCCTACAATAAAAAATGTACCTTTATAACAACATCAACAAATCTAGCAAGCTATTCTTCTGGTTTAAAAAATCAAATGGTTTATTACCTGAGACATTATATGATAACTGCAGTTCAGAAATGAAAGAGTTGACCATTGCCCTACACACTTCTTTCTTATGCATCCGTCATTCCTTTATTATGCTAATTCTTGCACAAACATCAGTCAGGTAACTTTATTATTGAATTTTCAGAATATTAAAGAGCATTTGTAAACAATAGTTTTTAAGTAACTTTAAATTATTATAATGGGAAAGATATTTCTCAGTTTTATATTTTAAATTTAGCAGAATAAAAGATTACATAAAAGAAATTTAATTGAAGTGCTTATATTTCTATGATTAATTTTAATTTGTTAAATGCAAATACTATTACCATAAAGATGTTTATGCATATGAATATTCAGATTCATGTTTATAACTTAAAGTTTATCAAAATATTTATATGGATCAACATTTTTAAAATGGTAATCATCCAAATCGAAAGTTACCAGAAAGTGTCCATTTTTGAATCGTAATTATGAAAATAAAGACTTCATAAAATGAATCAAAATTTTGAGGACATTCTGTAGATTAGTCATTTAATTAATATAACTAGTATATTCATTAATATACTGTACATCTAGAAATTAAAAAAAATAACAATTTCTTTTTAACTTTATGTCACTGTAAGATTAACATTCACACCATCCATCTTATATTATGCCTTAATACTGGCTTCATAAATTCATATATAAAGTAGAAATGGGTAACTTTTTTTGTCAGTGGAATGAATAAAATGTTCTTTTTATGATGTGGGCTGGAGTAGATTGAATGATTTAACCAAAAATTCAGAACTTAAAAAATGTTAAGTTACTTGAATTACCAAAATATTAACATAATGTAAAAAATTATAAAGGCACTTACTAGTTAGATCTGCTGTGATGAAAGTCAGTGTCACAAACAAATGTATAAATAAACATCAAAGTAAACACATTTAATAATCTTCTAAAGAGGAAAATAAATATTTTTTAACTGAGTATTACATAAATCAGTAGAAAGCTATTATTTAAAATGCTGCAAATTTTATAACTGGGATGATGAATTGATCATTTGGAGAAAATAAGATGTATATGTGATTTACTGACCAGCTTTAATTCCTGCCAAGTAAATTTTTTGAATGACATATTATCCAACAAAATGATTGATTAAAATTTTGAAATTGTCCACTATGGAGGATAATATAGTCCATTATCTGTAAAAGATAGTGATAGACTGGAATAACTATTTGCAAGAAGTTTGTGCATGTAATATGTTATTCTGAGAAAAAAATTAAAATCCTATGAAAATGATGATTTGAAAGCTGCTGGATATGAACATTTTTGTGTATAACATAGCTATACTTTCCTCTGAATTTTGCAAGATATAAAAAACTTCAGTCCATCTCTGTAAGAAATAATCTTTTTTTATTTTCTTTTTTATTGGAATAAATATATATATATTTGCTAAAAGTTTAGTTGTTGCAACATCATTTCTTGCAAAAGCATGTTCATTTATTTACAGTAAACAAAGTATAGGTCTCCATTTTGTATGAAATAAGATTAGTTCTCATCATTTTTGCAAATAACTTAATTTGTTTCAAATGCATAAATGCATGTTTGTTTATTTTCACTAAATAAAGAAATAAAGTTATATAAATTCAATTTATCCAAAACACTTCGAACACTTTTTAGCAAAAACCTTTTATTGTACCTAAATACGCATACACCTACAATTTGACTGTTCTGTAATCTTCTTCACAGCCAGTTTCTGAAGAAAACTGCAGGATAACCAAAACATAGATGTATGTGTATATAGGTGCAATAAAAGGTTTTTGATAAAAAGTGTTTAAAGTGGTTTGGATAACATATAACATATTACAACAAAAATAAATGAAAGGATTATTTTGGTAAATAAAGTTATAGGTCACCATTTTGTACTAAATAAAGTTACTTGTCATCATTTATGAAAATTGATGGATTAAGTTTGTCAGAAAATTCTGTACAGGCATTATTATTTTTATGAGATCACAAGATTTGAAAGTTATTGCCAGACAAATATATGTGTGATATTTCACAGCAGGTCTAATACAAAATTTAACGACATAAATAGGAATTGATTATAGATAAAATTAAAATTTGTCACAAACATTTTTATTGTCTAGTCTCCTAATAATGTGTTATATATGGATTTTGTCTATTCATACAGAGGACTGAATTTGACATTATCATGAGCCAAATGCAGCCTGTGGGTTAGTGTTGACCACCCCTCCCCTGATATAAACTGTTCCAAAACTAGTTTTTATTTCAGAAATATTTCACCACCCACAATAATGCTTTTTCTCATATCCCAGCTACAGCTATACAATATTATTTGGCATATATTATTTTTAAACATTGACACAAAATTTCATAATTATATCAATCAAATGATTTACCACATCAATAAAAAAAAATATAAATCATATCTTTGTTTATAAAATTTTTTTGCATTTGTCTGGTAACAAAAATATGTGTATTAAGGGCCATGGTTTTTTTAAAACCTCACTAAGTTTCTATAATACTCATCTATGATTAAAAAAATATAGTCAAGATTTTTGAAAGTTTTTTTCTATATTGCAGAAAATGATATTCCATTAAATTTTCTGCAGATTTTTTTTTTATTTTTTTTATTTTTATAAATTAGAACACTAGGAATGTTCTTATGCTCAGATGGCATAATGTTCATAGCTTCTTATATTTAAAAAAAATTGCAATAGTATTGTAATTAACACATTACTACCCATTTTAAAACTTCATTCTATAGATATTTTAGTAAGAATTGTAACTTTTTTATTCTTAATTTTTAAAATAAATTATTTTTCAGTAGTGTAGCTAGAATTTTTGAACCCCTATACAAAAATTTTCAAAAAAGGTTGGTTTTTGATATTTATAACACAATAATTTTTTGAATATATACACATGTGATTGCGCATGCATGCACACACACTCACATATATAAACAAAAGTATTTATAAGATTTAAAAGCAAATAACCATTGCCTTGAATTGCTTTACAAAATCTATGCAACTACTGTTATTTCATCCACTGTATGTTTTCTTCAAATCTAAATATATTTTAGGATAGATACAGTATTCAAAAATGGCATCCTAATAATTCTATCATTATTCCAAAATCAAAATTCTCTATCCATGTGTTAAAAATATCATCATTATTATATAAAAAGTACCATTTATTGATTTAATAGAATTGTAGTTTATTTTTCAGATTCAAATGTGATTTGAGTCTTGCTTAGCAAATATTTTACTTTGTTGCAATTTTATTTCATCTATCATTCTTAAATCTTTTTCCAGTTAACATACTACTTATGAACCTTCCCATTTTTTTTTTATATAATAAAGTTGTTATAATAATGTGATCATTACTGGAAGTTTGGTCTTTTTTTTTTTTTTTTAGTGAATTCAAAAGTATACTTACTTATATTTATAATACAATCAGTAAAAGTATTTTATGAATCAAGATATAAGTTTGTAAATCCAAATTGGCAATTTTAGAACTTGATGCCTACTGAAATATAGAATAATAGCATTTAATTTTAATTATAAATATCAAGTTTTATACCACTCTTTTTTTGAGTGAAATGTATTTATAAATATAATTGTCATTTTAAGTTCGATGCATATTTTCTACAATATATCCATCAATATCCAGCTAAACTGCTCATTTACTATTGACCCCTCTTCATATTTTAACTTTAACATAATATGGTTCCATTGACTTTACAGTGCACCCATGTTAAAACATTAGCACAAGCAAGAATGAATTCTGGTTTTTTCATAGCAATTTTTCTACCAAAGCAAAGTATTCATAATAATCTATACATATGTACAAAAATTTAATAACACACATCATTTTAGTTCATAGAGCCAATACTATTTTAATATTGAAGCGCCAAAGGTTATAATTTACCTAATATATTTCGTGAGTTCTCAAAAAGAAAGAAATACATCTATTGTATTTGATTAAGTATTATAATCCAAACAGAAAACTTTCTTTTTCTGAATTTTAGATTTGTTAAATGAAGACATAAACACTAGAAAAATAATTTTTAATTCTATTAGCTTTTCACTGATACTTTTAAAAATTCCAATAAATGAAAATAATAAGTTAAACTTCATAAATGAAAATAATAAGTTAAACTTCACGGAAATGCAAAACAATACAATCTCCTTTCAAAACAACAACAATATATCTTTCATTAATTAAATGTTTTTTTTTCTATTGAGTTTTACTGCAAACAGCCTTTATATACAAATGCAGATCTTTATTCAGGTTTGATAATACATATACATTAAATGTACATATATTAAGAAAAAAAATTAAAATATAAGTTCTTCAACTTCAATGGAGAGCAGATGTGTCCATAAACAGGGTTGCTCAAACATTAATCATTCACCATTTGAATCTTACATTCGAAATCAGTTTTCAACACGACCCATATTGATTGCATTACTTCTTAAGATTATAACTAAAGACTCACCTCCTATTAAACCTATACAAATTATAGTTGTATTCAAAAAAAATAAAATTGGAATAGAATAGGTAGGTGTTAAGCTCAAGCTCTTGTTAATGGCCACATTGGATGGATAATAGGATGGTCTTCAGATTTAAACAATCTATAAACTCGAATGAAAGTATTTTTTGCTACTTTATAAAACACAACATTGACTTACCAAGTTTTGTTTGCAATATAGAGTATTTCTTTTCTCTTTCTCCAGACCCCCTCCCCCCATTTTCATTTAATTGTTATTACCCATGCAGAAAAGTTTGGTCAATAGAAGCCCTTTACTCTATCAATCATAACTCTGCTAATTGTGATCATATGATTATGTGTTCTGATAGGTAGATTAGCTAGTATGTGGATGCTTAAAATATGTGAGTAAATAAGATAAATAATACTGAACAAAATTTTAAACAATAATAAATTAATAATATTGTTTGATCATATTACTTTAATAATTTGGCATATATAAATCCTTAATAAAATAATTAAACAATAGCAGCAGAAGTTGCTAGTTTAATTCTAGAAGTCTGTTTGATCACATCATATTTTACATTTTTGGAACACTGGAATTTCTTTTTGATTTCTATAATTTATATTTTATAAATACATATTAGTGATTTACTAATTTTACTGCTTTTTATTTTAATTTATGAATATAATCAAAATTTATTGCTCACCATTTGGCTACTCCTCCACTAACTAAAATAACTTTTTCATATTAGACACACCAATATATGTAGTATGATTAACCACAGGCACCACACCCTTGGAGAAATTTGTTATAACTAGTGGAGGCTGTATAAATATTTGCATTAAAAGCAGTAATACAATTTATTACTCTACTGCATAGACTTTTGAGTCAATATGAATATCAAATCCTCATATTAGTTTTTTACAGTTAGTTTTTATGAGTGATGAGTATTAGATATCTTATACCTGTCTAAGTGTCATCTTTAATTACTTTTATTTAGCTAAATTAATGATAAAAAATTATCCTGTGTTTAACACACTATTAGACTCGAGTAAAAGTTCATGTATTAATTCCTAGCAAAGAAAAATATTTAGTCAATTACATGGAATTGTTCATCACTGTTATTGAATGTCACATGACCTCTTGATCAATAAACCAATTATAATTATTGAAAATTTTAAATACCTGAAGTTTTGGATTCAATTTATTTTCCTATACCTAAAAGTCTGCTAATATATCAGCAACAGCATATTTTAATAACTTTGCTTATATGGCAATAGTAGCACCTTAGGTAAAAAGTTGATATATATACTAAATTCAAATGTAAATGACATTCTCACTATCAGTATTAAAAGGAGTAAAAACACTCCATACTTCTATTTCAAAAATATATATTGCTGGCATAAAGCATATGCTGAACATCAGATAGTATGACAAAAAAAATTTCAGACTAGTTTCTGGATAATAATCTTAATCAATGAAGGATATTGAATTTACATATATTTTAATTATATGTCTTTTCTTTAGACTCAACACATTTATATTTATCAGACCAAATCAGTTTATAAAGAGATCTTTATTTTTCAATTATAAGTATTTAATATTCATTTATTGACCAATATTAGATTGCTAATTGAATTAAGTTAGTCAGACTTATCTAAAAATCAACTTCAGCTTGATTTGAACTCCAGGTCATTGACATTACATCATAATATAAATAAATCAAGAGCTAAATTTTGATTTACAAATGTCAAACTTACTCCATCCATAACTTTGACATGTTCCACTCTAGATAAATATATTAATGATTATCATTATTCCAATTTACGAGGCTGCTGTTGGCCTCATTGCTCTTCATAACTTGGAGGAGTCAGCTCTTGATTGATTAAGAACTGCTGGTGATGATGTTCCATGCACTGACACCACATGTTAAATGAATAAATAAATGCTAATCAATTATTGAATTAGTGATTACCTTCATGGATATATGCTTAATTAAAAAACAGATATTTAATCTTTAACAAAGGTTTAAAGTTTATATCTGGGCTAGAAAATAATCTCTAATTTAATAAATGATTAGTTTAATAATTATTAATATAGTTATCTAGAGGGGATCATATCAGTGTTGTGAATGAAGTAAGTATGACCCTTGTAAATTAAAATGTGCAATATCAATAACAGTGAACAATTTCAAACTGTTGTCAAGGTAACCTCGTTTTAACTATATATAAATGGTTGAATATAAAATACATATATTGGAAATCATTTATCTTTTATAGTGTCTTTATCATGTGTTTCAAGAGTGTATGTAGGAGTGGAGGGGTTATTAGAGATAAATAGGTAAGTTAGATAGATGGATATATTTAGTAGATAGATAAGAGAATATGCAAATATATTATTAGTAAAATGCACAAATAAACAGATAAAAATAAGTAAGTAGATAATATATAGATAGATAAATAAATAGATGTGTGTAAAATACTCTGCCTAGATAATAATTGAACAATTATTATAAACTGATTGCTATTATCTTGCTATATAATATAATTAGGCCAAAGAGTATTATCTGATCAAACGACATTTCATCACTGATCGCGTTTGCTAATGCTTTACCGTCATTTTAATATAGCTAAGCAATTGTTTTATTATTAAATATAATACTTAATGAATGATAATAGTATGATAATAACTTATGCTTGCCCCCTCTTATATATTTAAACTGTAGAATATCCCTTGCTAATGAAATTTATTTTAGCATCTCAATATATTTTGAGTAGTATCACAAACTTTAATAAGTCGGGAGATTTAACCATATAAATTTATAAGATGTATAAATGTAAAATATTGAATTTCAAAAGTAGTTTTATTTTTGTTAAGTTAGCAATGCTATTTTAATAACTAAACAATGGATTTGGAAGTGTTATATTGATTAAATTGTGGATATTCCAAAAAAACTGTTATTTCACTGCCTAACAATAGTAATAATGATTACTTCAGCTCTCATCCAAATTATATAGATACCAATGTTGTTAAGCAATTATTATTTGTTCAGGGCAATTGTCTTTTTTATACCGAAATAATTCTTGTATTTTTAGTAAATTATTGATCAATAGTTTTTAAAAATGATTCGAAAAGCAAAAATAATGTTTCGAAACATTTTTCAGAATGTTAAAATGAAATTTATTGATATTTTACATTTATTTAGCATTTTTTGCCGCTCCTTGAGAGAAAAATTAAAAAAAAAATATCAAAATTATTTTATAATGAAAATTATTTGTAATCAGCAAACATAATGACTTTCGACTTAAATTGATGCAGAAATAGTAGGAATTAAATGTGTTAATACAGTATTATGACCTATTTAAGACAACACAAATTAGAGACACATAACTTTATATTTTAAAAATATAATTCCAGTATTTCCAATCCCCAGTATGCTTTTCTACAAATTACTTTAGTTTATTTTATTATTTGGTCTATCTGCGCATTTGAGGTCTGACTGTAGATCTCTTAAAATTTTTTGGAATCTAGTGTAGAATTTCTTTTTAACTATTTATTGACATTTGGTCTATTAATATGCTAACCTTGTTATATAAAATCTCTTAATGATATTAGCGATATTTAGGGATAGTATTAGCACTTTTGATTCCAAGATACATTAGATAATAATAAATAAACAACTAACATCGTAAACATCCCAACATTTTTAAAGCAATCTAATAAAAAAAGATTGAATATAAAATAGATCGATAATATTGTGAAGTTAAAAAACTATGGACTAAAATTATTTGAAATAATCCAAATTTATAGCCCTTCCAAATATAATATAGAGTGGCAGATTCTAAAGCTCAAAGCCCATTGATCACATCTCTATTCTGTCATTTCTGGTGTTACAATTTCATGTAAACTCCAAATGAACTTCCAAAAAACAAAGCATTTACTTTTTTTTTTTTTTACTTATTGATATACATTTTACAAATCTTAAACATAAATTATAGAAGAAATGTATATTATATTCAAAGCATTTATTCAATATACATTTGTCTATTAGTGTTTAGAAAATTCCATTCTCACAAACACATGTTAAGTAAATAAATGTCATGTTTTTTATTATGGGTCAGTTCTACTCTTATCCATGATTTCACTTTTGTGTATTTTTATAATTCTGCCTCATACAGGCAGTTTGGCACAGTTGGTAGTGTGTTTGACTTGGAATTGGGTGGCCCCAGGACTGATGTTGGTGCTTGCAGGTCTATGTTTAAACTTTTTATAAACTTGTGAGCAAAAAAGCCATATGTACTATATTTTTTAATAATTCTAATATACATTCTAATTATTAAATTAGAAAATCATATAACTTTACAATACTATCCAAAAATCAAAATTTTACTAAAATTCTCTCATGACTATGGTGTCATCTATTAACAAATAAATCTTCTCAAGTGAAATTCAGTGGAAGACTATGTTGTTTGTATTTAATTGAATTTCACTTAATAAAAGAAGCCATGACCATGAGAAAATTTTAGTCATCATTTACCTTTGTGGCTAGTATAGTAATGTTATACAATTTTCTAATTTATTTATCATTACTAGTATAGCAATAGGCAATATATGTTATTAAAACAGGCAACACTCGCCATACAATAGTGGCACTCAGTGCAAGCTAGAGTAATCAATGGATGCCAGAAGGCTTGTGCATAAAATTCCCAACTAGTGCCTACTCATCCAATATTCCCAGATTAGTTTCTGGCATTCATTATTTATTCTAGCTTGCTGTGTGGGACAAAATGTATAGTGAGTTTTGCCAGTTTTAACAACAGTTATAAGCAAGCATAAGAAATGGTGATTATGTAATATTTAATATTCTCATCATCACACTACCATGTACATTTTAATACATGAACTCAAAAACAAAAGTTTCTCAGAATGAAAATCTATTCATCACTTCTAATGACAATCTACAGAAGAACAAATAATTCTATTATTGCTTAATTATCAGACCTACATTTCAATTATTAATATATAAAGTCTTATGATATAATGGTGCCCTTAGCAATTTAGAGCAATAGTGGTTTATTGCAGCAGTAGAATTACTATGGAGAACAAGATCAAAGAGTCCTGATTCCAGATCTGTCTCTTCTGATGTTCAAATGTCACAAATTCTTAAACAAATTATTTATTTATGTTATAATAGTAAATCAGTGTCCTTGTTCTGACTGTAGTTCAAGTATAGACAGTGGATAGAAATTTTTTAAGTAATTGAACATTTTCAAAGCAACTTTAAGATTAGATAAATTTTATATAATTAATCTCATTTGTCATCTAATATTGATTAGAAAGCAAAAATTAATAATAATATGAATCAATCAGATAAATGCTGCTGCACTGTTCATAAAAACACAACTACATTATATTAGGTAAGGAAAAGTTCAAAAGCTTTGCAACTGTTGTTTACTTTCCAAATTTCATAAATATTGCATTTTTAAAAATTTTGTAATATAATTCTAAATACAAAATTAAAAAATACATATTGTTAAGATGATGTCCAATGATGAAATTGACATTAATAATAATAAAAAGTCATATAGCCTTTACTATTGCCTAGGTTTGCCATTGAAAAGAAAACAGAATGAATACATGTTACGTTATTATTATTACAACAAAGTGATTTTGATTAAGATATTATTAATAACAATCAAATGTTTATTCTTTTTTTATTAATTAAAGGGCAACCAATTTAGAATCTAAAGAAATGCATCATCAATTCAAGTCTAAATCATCATTTTGAATATAAATACACTGAAAAGTGTTTATCTAATGTAGAGAATTTGTATAATGTATATTTAATATAATGTTCACCATCTAGATTTGTCTAATTAGTAATAGAGTTTACCAGAAGCATCAAATAATCTTCTTAAACATTCCAAAAAGCTGTACTGGGAAAATAGTCACTTTTCTCTGCAATATTAGTTCACATAGTGAATTAAAATCAATTACAACCTGAAGAAGTTTATGATTTGATTTTACTTCCAGTAAGAAAATTATATCATCAGACAGATTCTGAAGTTAAAAAGTTTGGCAATATTTATAACATTTATTGTTACAGAGAATGAAATAAATATAAGCAGAGAGAAAACTTCCTGAAGAAGGTATAAAAATAGCTAAAGATTTTTTAAATCAAGTTTTAGTTGGACTAAATAAAAACAAATATCAGTTTTGTTTACTGAATGGGACTTAACCTGCTATTTGGATACTTTTCATGTGACATCAAGTGGTTAAAATAATTTATTATTATTATTAGTATTATTATGATGATGATTATGATGATGTTCAATAATAATCTTTATTAATCCTTTGCATTACATAACAGTGATTGTAAGGGTTACAAGTGCAATCATGTTGTACAGGTTTTTATATGATTAATGTTAAAAGTTACAATAATCAGGTTTCAAGGTATATGGGCTACTAGTTTTGATACAGAAATGTATATCAAGTTTAATTATTAAAGTCTTAAAAAACAGTTCAATATAACATTCAATTTCATAGATAGATAGATAGATATGACCTAAGATTATAACATGGCATCATATTATAAGTTATTTACAGTCAGTAAATTGATCTTATTTTTCTTTTAATTGTTAATCTTGTAGTATACTAGGGATGTAATTTATAATCTATGGAGCATAAAATCAAGTTATGGATGCTGTACAAAAAACAAAGTCAATTCAGAGTAGAATTACATATAATGACAGCTGGTAGATTGTAATAGATGGGGAGTAAATATTATTATTAATATCATCATCATCATCATTATTATTATTATATCTATATATGCTTCTTCTTCTTCTTCTTCTTATTATTATTATTATTATTATTATTTTCTGTTGAACTATTACGAGTCAAACATCATGTTCTAATTGAAAAAAGTAAATTTTTGGAAAACAAAACATTTTGAAAATCTCCAAGCTTGTACCTATATATATATATATATATATATATATATATATATATATATATATATATATATATTATAATAGAACCATGGGGTACAGCATATGATGATGTGAATATGACTCAGTAGTTGGATGACTTGAATACAATATGTCAAACAACCTACAACAAGTCCCATCCTACATCCATGATTCGATGTCCCATTTGTGTGCACCAGATGTTACAGAATCAGAAATGGCATATAACAAAGGGAGTGCATCTCACTACTGTCAGACCTAGGCCTTCGAATAGGATGCTAAAAATGTCACAATGAAATGCCTAGTTCCAAATCACATCTACTTTTAATATGCAAACTTATAATTTACTTAAAATATTTCAATGTAACCTAGACTAGTGCATATCCATTGCATTTCCCTTTTTGGGCCCCATTATGCCACAGAATTCAAACTAAGGAAGTTCTTGCAGTCAGCTCTCTTCAGGGATGGTCCTACTTAATTATTGATCAAATATGCCTATATATAAGCATAGATAAAAATATTGATGATGATCAATCAATTAGGAAAGCAATACATAATGATGATGATCATCATCAAACTATTAATTTTGTAAATTCTTAATGATAGTGATGATGAACTTTTAATAGTATGAATGCATAATGATGATGGTGATGATGAGAGATCAGATTGGTTTAAACAACTCAATACATTTATTAATACTCTAAACACATAATAACAAATATTTATCAAAAATAAAATAAAATATTAATTTAACAAGAATGGTCTACTATCATTTTATGGTTTAATACAATGAATTTCTTGGATTCAGATTTCATTCTGGAAATCTGTCCTCAATTAATCTTTATATTAGAGAACAAATACTTCAAAATACAGCATATACAAAATGACTTCAGATATTTTACTAAATATATACATAAAATAAAAAAGAAAAAGAAAATGAGAATTCAATAATTCTAACTCTATCCCACTAATATGCTTATTAAAATGATACTTTTAGGTTGGGGTAAGTATATTTATAACTTTATTTTTAAAATATATATATATAGTCCCCACCCATCTATATGTGTATGTAAGTCATAGTAAATATTAATAAAAGATAAGTAAAAGACCATTTATTCAAGTTGATTAATTATGCACTCAGAAATAAAATGATTACAATTAGATATTATTAAAAACTTATTAGTAATTGATATAGTTTTGTTTGTTCTAAAATTTTCCCTCAATGCTATATATATAAACTTACTTGAGGTTGCTATGTTAAATCAATGTTGATTTTCTAGAGGGATCTGTAAATTTACTTTTATTAAAAATTATTCATATTTTTATTAATTATGATCCCTACTCCCATATGATACATATGATATTCACTGCTCCCACTTTCAACATGCAGGTGATTGAATTTGAAAAATGAATCTTGAATATACAATAAGAAAAAAATTACAATACATGAACTTTCAAATAGCAATTAAAAAAAATCACGTGAATCAAAATATATATATATCCTGAGGAAAGCAAGCATTCTGTCACAGTTAAGAGTTATAAACTTAAATGTCAATCTCCATGCATAACATTCCTGTTCACCAACTCTGTTGATATTTATATCTTTCATGCTGCTTGGTTAAAACAAACATATACAAATTATCTCTTCTGACTGTATATAAATCCAATAAAGATTGATATTCACCAGCATTTTGTAAAATAGACATTTTGATGGATGACTTTATAATGACATCGAAGCTAGCTTTGAAATGCTGCTGGCATTGGTTTTTTTTTAACCCACATGCATTGTAATGATTTCTTTATAATTGACTATTATTTATTGTGGCTTAAATATATATAAAAATAACTTTTTTTAAAAAAAACAGGCAATTTCTAGTAGTTTCATGTTTCCTTTGCATTATTTCCATAATAACGAATTCAATCTTGCAGAATAATTTAAGTCACTAGTTCATTCCTGCTAATTATAAATTAAAGTTTAAATTTCCAGTTTCCTTCTATCTAAATTATAAAGATTTTGTATTAATTTTAAACTATCAGACATTAAATTTTAAAATACATATTCTTACAGTTTTCTTTCCTTTTTAAATGCTGGATATTTTCTTTTAAAAAAAAAACAAATAAAAAAGACTTTTTTTTATTTATGTCTCGACAGTTCTACTGTTAGACCACAAGTGAAGTAAATGCTAGATTGTTTTTTTCATAGCTAAAATCTATTGTTACAACTTAATATATATATATAACATTATTTTTATTTAGTCTTCATAATTGAAATTCGATTACTTAGGAACTATTTTGACCTCATTTAAATTTTGACCTTTGATTATGTCTGTCCTATAAGTCAATTAATTATTATTTTAGTTAATGATATTAATTGAAGAAAAAAAGTAATTTCTACAAATAGACAAACATGTTAGTTTATATATGTATATACTTCATGAGTATAAGCAGGTATGTAGGATATTTTATTTACCTACCACTTGGTCTGAATTCAAACTTTGTGGAAAAAAAGTGGGTCAGGTGTAAAGGTTGGTTGTAAGCCATCTCTTACAATATATATATATATATATAATCAACCAGTATCAATCCACTGCAAGATGAAGGTCTCTCCAAGTTCAATTCATCTTTTCCTATCTTTAGCTTCTCTTCTCCACATCACCCCTGCACACTTTCTTATTTCATCCATCCATCTCACCTGTAGTCTCTTTCTGGGTCTTTTACAATTTCTTGGAATCCAGTTTAAAATTTCAACTGGCCATTGATTATCATCTCTTCTAGCAATGTGTCCAGCCCAACTCCAGTCTTTTAATTTTTTCAATGAGGTCAGTAGCATCTGTTTGTTCTCTTACCCATACATTGTTTTTGATCTCTTCTTGTTACTCCCAACATGCATCTCTCCATACTTCTTTGCATGATCTGAAGTCTCTGTATTGCTCTTCTATTAAGTGTCCAAGTCTCAGATCCATAAGTAGGAACTGACAAAACACATTTATTAAAAACCTTCCTTTTCAAACACATAGGCATATTTCCTTTTACTATCAAGTTATTTCTACCAAAAGCACTCTATCCAAGTTTAATTCTATGATTAATTTCATCCATTATGTTTCCATCTGTATTAATAATCTGACTAAGGTATTTGTAACTGTTAACTTCTTCTAATTCATCATAATCAATCTTTATTTTCATATTTTGAGAAAATCTATTAAATATTATTTTAGTCTTTTTAACATTTATCTTTAATCCTACTTTCCTACTTTCATCTGATAACTCCTGCAACATTTCCTGTAGCACTAAAACATTATTTGCGAAAACAACTACATCATCTGCAAAATCTAAATGACTTAAATAATCTCCATTTACTTTCACTCCTTTAGTTTCCCATTTTAATCCACAAAATACTTCTTGCAGCACTGCTGTAAAAAGTTTAGGAGATATGGAGTCACCCTGTCTTACACCCTTTTCAATGTTGATTTTTTTACTATCATTATGTAATCTAATTGTTGCTGTTGCATTTTTATAAATATTTTTCAAAATATGACAATATCCTGGATCTACACCTTGATGATCCAATGCTTTAATCACTGAAGAAATGTTTATAGAATCAAATGCCTTTTCATAATCTGTAAATCCTAGACATAATGGCAACTAATATTTATTTGTCCTTTCTATAACTTCTCTCAATACCTGGATATGATCTACTGTACTAAAACCACTTTTAAATCCAGCTTGTTCTCTTGGTTGGTGGAAATCCAATGTTTTCTGTAGATGAGCTGTAATATCTTAGTAAAAATTTTGTATAAAACTGATAAAAGACTGATTAGTCTGTAATTTCTAATATCTTTTTAATCACCTTTTTAAAATATTAATACTAATACTGCATTATTCCAATCATCTGGTACATATTTATCATTTAGACATTTGGTATATAACTTTGCTAAAAAAAATCATATATCTTCACCTACTTCTTTTAATATATCAATTATAATTTCATCATTACCTGGAGCCTTCCCTTTCTTCATAAATTTAATTGCATGTCTCACTTCCTCATTCAAAATTCTGGGAAATTTGAAAGATATAATAGGTATAGGAGGCATTTGTTCTTTATTACTTTATAATTATTGATAGAAGTCTTCTACACATTTCATGATGTCATCTCTCTTTTTAGTAATAATACCATCTTTTTTTCTTATTGCAGATATAAATTTCATACCAATACCAAAATGTTGTTTTACACTCTTTAGACTTTTATTCTCTTCTACAGTTTTCGTTGCTAGTTCACAATTATACTTTCTTATATCATTTTCAACTCTTTTCCGCACTATTTTACAAAATTCGAGATATTCAATCTTTTTTAATGCATCATTGTTGTATATCCTTATATTCCTTCTTTTCTTCATAATTCTCTAGTCTCAGTAGAAATTTTATTGATCAATTGCTGCTTTTTATCAGCTATCTTTGTTGCAGTTTTTAAAAGTGTATCTGTTATTTTCCTATTAATGTTGTTCAAATCTGAATCATGTTCAAAATCTACTAATACTTGAAATTAATTTGTAAGTTCGAATTTAAATTCATTAGAATGTTTCTGAAGATTAAAAATATCAACTGTAAATATTGTTTTTCTTAATAATTTTTGTCTCTCTAGTTTTGCATTAACATGTATCTTACATCTTACTAATCGATGATCACTTCCTGTGTTAAATTTATTAAAACATTACAATCTTGAAATATGTATTTTCTGTTAGTCAAAATATAATCCAATTCTGCTGTACATTCATTTGGATGCTTTCATGTCCATTTCCTTTTAACATTTTTCTCAAAAAAAGAATTCATAATATAAAGTTTTTCTTTTTCTGCATTTCCACAAGTCTATGTCCTCTCGTTTCTATTACTATAACCAAAATTACCTACTGTATTTTCATCTTTCATTTGTTTACCAATTCTAGCATTAAAGTCTCCCATAACAATTTTAAATTGTGGTTTACTCTCATCAAAAGCCTTTTGTACATCCATATAAAAATCTTCTATAACTTCATCACTAAACCTGAATCATCTGCATTTGGTATCTGCTATTAAGTTGTAAAACTAATCTTGCCACTCTTTCTGATACACCACCAATCTCCACAATGTTATTCTTCCATTTTTTTTATTTATAATGAATCCTACTCCACTTGTATTTCTAATATTTGCGCCTTTATAGTAGAGTATATGTCCACTTTTTAAATCAATTGTTTCTTCACTTCTAACTTCACAAAGTCCAATAATGTCCCATTTAATATAAGACAGTTCTTTTTCTAACTCTTGCAATCTTTCTTCACTTGAAAGTGATCTGCAGTTGTAAGTACCTAAATAAAAAATCCATCATCAAACGGCAGCCTGAGTCTGCAATTAGGGGATTCTTAGCACCCTCCACCTTTGGCCACCAACCGCTGCCTTGGTTGGTGACTTTACAGCCTCCTGGTAATAAGGGCCATGATTTATTTGTGTTTGTTATGATTGTATATATTGGAAAAAATATTCTTAAACTCAGAGGTAAAAAGCCAATAAACTCACCACGGTCGCTTATGAATATTGGTGAGCAGACCATCCATGTTTGTATACTATATGAATAATCACATAGTAATAGCAACTGCAATGACAAGAACATATGGAGTGGACATTAGGAATTTGTCCTGCTCAGTTCCTTTAAGACCTCCAAGAGGAATCAAAAGGTCTGCTTTCAGTTAATAGCAAACTCCTTACTGCAAGCAGATATATATAAGGCTAAATGTGATACTATTTCTATTCCATCATCTTTTGCTATAATGTTTAAAAAATATGTTTATAATAATATATCATAGATGGTTAAAGTAGTGCCTAATTTTCAGCATGGTATTTTTTTCTATAAATTACCTTAGCTTATTTTATTATCTGATGTATGTAGCTTATATGCTGTCTTTTGAAGATATTTTAAAATATTTTGGAATACAATGTAGAACTTCATTTGACCATTTAGTACCAATCATCCAGTAATATGTCAAGATTAGTTATATTTAATCTCTTAATGATACCTATTTGTTCTCTTATTCAGGGACAGCACTAGATCTTTTGATACCCAAGATATGCTAGATAATAATAGATAAATTATTAAAATTTTAAATTATATCCCAAAATTTTTAATGAAACCTTAAAAAAGAGATGAATATAAAATAGATCAATATTATATCAAGGAAAAAAACTATAACTTAAAAATATTTGAAAGAATTCTTCCAAAAATAATTTTAACTTAATTATAACTGTTTTTTTAATATACTGATGGGGTCATTGTCATTAAGTCTCTAGACTTCACTATTTCATCACTTAATAATTTAAATATAGGTCCAATAATCAAACAGTAATAAAATTATTTGTTACTTGAACAGATTGTATGATGTTCAAGTAATAGAAGAAATGAACTGAGTTTTAGTTCACTTTGATTCCATGAACTGTAATTAAAAATAATTTACAATGATATATATAATGTATATAATAATGTTTTTGTTTATAACTTGTAATTATATAACTATTAAAATTGTATTGATACTTATTTATGTATTTCTATTAAAGCAGCTAAAATTCAAAAAATATTAATCACAGTGAACAATTTGCCAAGTGCTTTCAGAACAGTATACCAGAATCATGGCGACATATTGGAGTTCTGTTTATTACAATTTATACGTAAAGAATAATTTTCATTATCTGACACAGTTATTTGTATTATTTAAAACAGAAGTGTAGAAATATAATAAATATTGAATTGAATTATGATTATTTATTATTATTAAAATTTAAAAAAAACTTTATTGACAATTCTTAGAATATTACAAAAATGGAAATAAAGATCAACATATTCAAGTTGATCAATTACTGCATTTTATGAATATATTATAATTTAGTCAACATAAAAAAAACATTAAAAAAAAGAACACTAACATTTAAATAACTATGTTGCTGCAGATATACCAGGTAGAATATATATTTTTTGTTTTTCTGTTTAATTGTGTCTAATTTAGTTTTAAATGTGTTTGGTGCCATCTCATATTATAGTTGTAAAGAACAAAAAAATCTTTTACTCCACAGATCATAAAGTATGAATGTGGTCATTTTTATTTCTTTGAAGCAGATTTTCAGAAAATACTTAACAATAAAATGAATTGTGATATTATTTTTCTAAAGTTTTTTGTAATATATGATTTATCATATTTCAAAGAATATTTATAAAACTGCAACGGCAACAATTATATTACATAAGGATACTAGGAAAGTTAACATTGAGAAGGATGCAAGACAGGGTGACTCCATATCTCCAAAACTTTTTACAGCAGTGCTGCAAGAAGTATTTTGTGGATTAAAATGGGAAGCTAAATGAGTGAAAGTAAATGGAGATTATTTAAGTCATTTAGATTTTGCAGATGATGTATTTACTTTTGTAAATAATGCTTTAGAGCTTCAGGAAATGTTGCAGGAGTTATCAGATGAAAGTAGGAAAATAGGACTGAAGTTAAATGTTAAAAAGACTAAAGTAATGTTTAAGGGATTTTCTCAAAATATAAAAATAAAAATTGATTATGATGAGCTAGAAGAAATTAACAGCTACAAATAAATACAGATGGAAACATAATGGATGAAATTAATCATAGAATTAAACTTGGTTGGAGTGCTTGTGGTAGAAATAACTTGATAATAAAAGGAAATATGCCTATATGTTTGAAAAGGAAGGTTTTTAATAAATGTGTTTTACCAGTTCTTACTTATGGATCTGAGACTTGGACACTTCAGACCACTCAAAGAAATATGGAGAGATGCATGTTGGGAATAACAGGAAGAGATCAAAAATGCAATGTGTGACTAAGAGAACAAACAGGTTTACTGACCTCATTGAAAAAGTTAAAAGACTGAAGTGGAGTTGGACTGGACATATTGTTAAAGGAGATGATAATAGATGGACAATTGAAATCTTAAACTAGATTCCAAGAAATAGTAAAAGACCCAGAAGGAGACCACATATGAGATGGATGAATAAAATAAAAAAGTGTGCAGGGGTGATATGGAGAAAAGAAGCTAAATATCAGAGAAGTTGGACTGAACTTGGAGAAACCTTGATAATGGTTGATGATGATGATGAGTCTGTACATTATTATACTAAAACAAAAGTTGTTTTGATCTTCTTCTTCCTTGTAATACAACTGACATATAATTTCCATATTGATAAGGGTTTTCATATATCTAAAGAAGTATAAAATAGATAAAATCCACGTTTATTTTGAGCATACAATTCAAAATATTTTGACTCAAGAATTCAATATTTAAATCATCTTATTATATATTTATTAATATCAAGCATTGTAAAATTGAAATGTATATATATATATATATTTGTGCATAGAAAAGCATGAAATTTTCATTATTACTATTTTTTTGTGGAAATTTTTTAAATTAATATGCTAGAATTGTTTGATGTATTTTATGTGTGGAAGTACTGGTGTCATAATGGATATTATCTTAATATGTGAAAATAATCTTGAATGACTGAAATAACATTAATAGTTTTTTAACTTATGACATAAATTGGAAATAATTCTAATTGACATGGTGACTGTTTTTACCCCCATAAGAGTTTCCTATATAGTAAATAAATTTTATGCTATGAATGATTTTATGAAGATTATAACTGATAAATAATATATAATCTTTATGATGATAAGCATATTGATGAGAGCTATTTTGAAATATAGTGAGAGTGATGATATTTTATGTTCTCTTGCTTACAACAACTGATCTTGCATTTACTTTCACATAGCAATAGGGAATCCTAAATATATCATTTGGTCTGCCAATAAAAATATTTTTGTGCACTTTATTTGCATATATTCCCCATGCTAAGATTTATCTAGATTGAATTCAAGAGTTTGTAAATTCCTTCCTGAAGAAAGCCAAAGGCAGAATTCTCCCTGTGTTTGAATACTGAGGTATAACAGAACCTAAAAGAGGGGTAGGTATGGATGAACTAGCTCAAATTATATTTAAATTTAATGTATAAACTTAGATCTAGCCCATTGGAGATAAATATGATCATAGGTTAGGTACTTTATCATATCATTCACAGCATCCTACCAGAGACCCTATGTCTGACCATAGTGAGATGTGTTCTCTCGCTTCTGGTGGAAATCCAGGACCATTACAATATATATATATATGTTATGTGTATTTAATATTTACTTCTTTTTGTATTTAGTGCATAATTTATTGTACTAGTTAATTCAGTTAAGTAAATTGAAAAATAATAATTAATTTAACAGTTAGGATACACACAATCATAAGATCATGGATCTGAATTTTTATTGCAAAGAAACAGTTGCCTGGTTGTTCAGTTGTGCTGCTTCATAAGAAATTTTCATAGCTCAGGAAGATACATTTACTATATAATAGAGGAAAGCACACACCCTTTTAAAATTTTAAGATTGCATTTATATTATACTTTTGCCTGAAAATGAGTTCCTGTTATAACTGCTCAGATTTAAATAATAAATGCTATAGCTTAAATGATTGAAAAGGCTTTTTATAAGGAATATATGTTTTCTAGGTACACTTTTCAAATGCCTTTATCCAAAAAGAATTATATTAAATTATTTTCATACTGTTGTAGTCTAATCGACTATTTCTGGTAAATAGCAATAAATAAAATGAGGCAATAATAAGTATATTTCTATAATATGTGAGTAGCAACAGTAACAGACCAATCTACAGAAGTTCTGCTTCAATACAAAACTGTTTAGATTTGTAGAGTTTTCTAAAGAACATGGCAAAATATGTAGAATTGTTTACCTACAGTCTAGTAGCATAATGAATAAGATATAAAAAAGGTGAAATTTTCACATATAAAATATATGATAAAAATAATAATAATAATCATTTATTTGTTTATTTTAATTAATTAATTAATTAAGTGCAATAATATACCAAAATATAGAAATTAAATAATTCCAATACAAATGGAGTTGTTCTAAGTGTTATACATAATACTTTTCAAATTTATTAATACCTTTTAATTGCATAAAACAAAAATAAAAAGATGCATATTAATCTTTTATAAACTTAATGCATAACAAATTTACAAATGGTAATACAAACATCAAGAATAACATTGTAAATATATTTTAAGTATAAAAATTAAGATATGGGCACAAATTATTTACAAAGCAAATAAAACTAATAAAAATATCATTATTACATTGATCATGAAGCTAACTGGCTTATTTACAATATTATATAAGTGTATGTGTAATAGCCTTGTCATCCACTACCAGTTATTGATATTTAATCTTCTTTAGAGACCCTCCTACATATGTATGGTTCCCTACTGTTGATAGAAAAGAATATCTGTACAAGAAGATTAGTCATTTATACTGAAAAATAAATATAAACAATTGTTAGTTAACAATGAACAAATAACATGAACTCTGTCCTGTAGTAAGTGTATGTGCTTAATATGGAATAATATTAAAAATCTTTCCTTATTTCATATCATAGTGGTCATGATAAAATATCAGATCACTATGAGGAAAAGCTGACCTAAGCTTTATTTAACATAATTTTTTTATCTAGCTTGATATTTCCCCCCCTTCCTTTGTTGATTTCAATCACAATGGAATCTTCCAAGTGTAGGCACATTTCCAAGTGTGGAAGTGAAATAAAACTAGAATTTTACAAATTTATAAAAGGAAAAAGTGTATAATAAATCAAAACTTTCTTTAAGTCATCTTGATTAATGTCCATGAGTTTGGCAATAATGTATCTTATGGATACCATCTATCTCATTTTAGATCATTCTTCTTTGGTAAATCATCCATCACTCTCTAAAATTTCACAGCTACATGCTTGAAATGATGTTGTTTCTATTTTCTGCAGTTTCTTACCTACTTGATCCATTTAGATATTTATTGTAGGACATTTGGTGTTTTTTTAGGTGTTATACAGAGAAGTAGACTAAGTCATTGCACTTCTATCATCTGGACAGTAACACTCCAGTCCTACAACAGTGTTAATTTAGCCAAGATACATTGCACACCAATCTATAACAGATTTAATTTTTCTTGATTTGTTATTTGGAATTTAATGGCTTATATAAAAAAAATTACTTCATTACTTATATAAATGCTGGTGATGTTCTATTTCTTTTTTTCATATTTGAATAATAGTGCAGTTTTTATTTTTAAATATCAATTTAAAATCAGTTCAGTTCTTTTGTTAAACCACTTGAATCTATCAAACCTTTCTCTATTTAAATATCAGTTGGAATTTTTTATAATTTTGCACTATGAAAATTATACAGACTTGTATTTGAACATTTGATCTTAAGGTGTTGGTTTTGTACAGTTATTGTATCATTTGAAAAATCACAAAAGATGATGGAAATGAATTCAGTTTCCTTTTATAGTTTATAGTGTTTAGTATACTAGCTTTTTCATTTTTTTCCATTGTTGTGGCTGTCTATTGTTGCACATATTATATTGGTTGTAGTTAAAAAATGAAATTACATAACAGTATTTTACTTTTATTTTCCATACTTGATTACCTAGTGATTGGCTTGACGGTAGGTCATCACTATGTTTACTAAGTCTAAGTCTTAATTTGTGATGTATTCCACATTGATAATTAACTGATTGTTGATATATATATATCTACTGTAATGGTCAAATATGTACATTCGCATAACAAAATCTAGAACTCTGTTAAATCATCCCAAGGTCGACAATATTACGGTGGTGGAAGCCACAACTCTGGTCTAACCCTAGTTCCTCTACCATTGCTCAGAGATTTACAACCTTGCAGATGACACATATGAGGCCACAGCAGTATTCTCCTTCATCATGTTCCGACAGTAGAACAACAGTAGAGCAAAAGACTGGGAGAAAAGCGACATTGTATCGAGTATAGCTATATAAGTATCATGTGGCTAGTATATGATTATTAAACAATAAAATGATTTTAAATAACTAATAATAAAATAATTACTAAATGATGGAATGATTATGAGCCAGTGTGCAAGACTAAGATATGAAGCAAAGTTAAATTTAAAATTAATTTAATGAAGTTAAATTTTGAAATAATAAATAAAACAAAATTACAATAGTTAAATGCCTGGTCTCATGGCAGGTGATTAAGGGATGTTTACATTAAATTTGGGTTCACACACAAGTGATGGTTTTAGATATATATTTCCTTATGGCTGAGTTTTACATAACTTGGTTTACATATATAGGAGGTAGATAAAATCACTCGCAGGTGATATTAAGTTTCAAGTTACAAATTATCGGGTTTTTTACATATATATGTATTTATCACTCATAAGTAATAACTTAATATTTATGCACTTCCAGTTTATATATAGCATTTTAATCACTCACAGGTGACTGTAATTTATAGGTTACAAATATTTAATTTACTTAGCTATATATATGAATCACTCGTAGGTGATGAAATTATAATACATTTGAATTTTACATTTTCATGAGCTTGAATATTAATTTTACAACTAAATGAATTTGCTCATGATTATCTATGCCTAGTTTATGCTATATCATAAGATGTAGATTTGCTTTATAGTTAGTGGAAGTGAATATAAAGATTTATAATGAATATAATATTTTACTAAGTGCGAATAATTAATATATTCTCTATATAGCTAATATACATTTTAAATTGGATTCAAATTTAGATCAAAGCTGAGAATAACAATCATAATGGTGGGATGAACTGATTATTGGCAGCCAGACTTCAGATACTAATGCATATAGAAACATACAATTCTGAGTCTTTTGTGTCTCATATATGTGCCTTATTCACGGGATTTTTACCAAGTAACGGTTCCCTTTGACCGAACTCATTGCTGTGAAATAGGAGGCCTTTAGTCTGGATGATCGAGCAATTTATTTAAGTGGGAGTCTCATGCTCCATGGAGTCTCATGCTCCATTCCTAAGGATGCAGAATGGGAGGCATGTACCAATCCCATCTGAAGAAGAAAATTGCCCGAACTAAGAGTAATGGTGCAGCGCCACCACATACAACCATTAAAGAAAACAGCAACAAGTGAGTATGCTGTAGCATTTCTTAAGGACACATATGCACCACTGACAACATTATCATATCTAAGATGCTAAATAATAGTTTCCTTCATGAAACTACCCTGTATCAGTTCATATGATAGTATTTATAATTATACTATTAAGGAAAGTTTATGAATCCAAGTTACAAAGCTATCTATATAGGCTTTTATTTATCTAAGGAGGATTACAGCATATGGGGAAATTACAATATAGAACTATAGATTTATGCTGCATTTTATCACTTCAACTGAATATTGGTTAAATATTATATTTAAAAGCAAATCTATTTTAGAATAACTGTAAGCTTGTAATTATATCTTAATCAAGATATTTTATCCGTTTCAAAACAGAGTTACATATATATGCAAAATTACATATATATGCATGAGAATACATATTTACTTCTCAACAATGATTTAATTATGAATAAAACTCGGTTTTGAATACATATAGCATAAACAATAACATAACTAAAATAATAAGATTTGGCATAGATTGAATTAAACGAAATGTAAGATCTAAAATAAGATAAGATCTCACATAAGTGAAATCTGAAATTTGGCTTTGTTTTAAAATGAAACTTATGTGACTTTAGCTGATATGTGATTGATTCAGTTTCAATAATTATAAGTTTATAAGATTAATGATGGCAAATATTATCATTAACTTAAGATAGATAAAATAACTTAGAAATTTTAATAATTATTTTAAAACAGATCATTTTGTATTATACATGACTAAAGTTATATTAAAACATTTAAAACATAGATTTTAGCAAGTTAAAATTGAATAGCATTTAATTACTTAGAATAAGATTAATATGTAACTAAATCAATCATATATAAATTCAACAAGTAAACCAACAAATAAAGAAATCATATCAATAAATGAAAGGTGTTATTTATGTAAATAATAACTCAGATAAAATCATAAAACAGTTAAATCGGTATTTATCAAATATTAAATTATTAAATTAGTTATCAGATATTAAATCAGTTTATAAATTATTTTAAATATGAAATCAGTTTATGTCATTTTAAATCAGTTTAAATAGGAAATCAGTTTGAATCATGAAATCAGTAAATCAGGCAAGATTTTAAGATTGAAACAAAATAAAATTTACATTTAGAAGTAAGTTTAGTTTACATTATTATTATGGCCATTAGATTAAGCTAGCATTTTAGAGTTGAGTTTAGTTGAAAGCTTTAGATTTGAAGGAGTATTTATCATTTCTTATCTTTTCTATACTGGCAAGTTATTTCTTCATCAGAACTTCTTTAGGTGGTGATGGTTGTTACTTCATCTTTCTCTGCATTAGGCAGCTTCTCATCGGAGATGAAAGGCAAGGTTTTAGGCCTTTACCCCAACACGATCATCATCAATGCTATTCAAGTACTTTTTTAAAATTATAATCATAGAGAGTGTCCTTTCAAAGATGGATGCTACAGTTTTTATAGCAGCACACACTCCCTTCTTCTTCATTATATTATTTTTAGATTTGTTTTCTTAGCTTACTTGCTTATTGCCAGTAATCGTGGAAGCCTGCTGTGTCTAACTTTCAATTAGGTCAATTTAACCTCTGTGACAAGCAGTAATTTATGCAATCTTTTTAATTTAAATCTAATTTTAACTTTAAATATAAACTTGGTCAGTTTTATATTGGGAAGGATTAACTTTTCTGGCATCACTTTGACTAGAAAAACAAATCTAAAATTATGGAAAAACATTTTGTTATATATGTAACTCAACCGTTTAATTTAGCGATATATGCAGAAATATATAATTTCAAATATTACTAATTTAATAAATATTTTAAAATAAAGAAACTTTAATGTTTTAAATCCTATTAACATTATTCTTCTACCATATATGTAGTCTTAAGTTACACATAAAACCCGTTTTTCATTTAATTATTATTAGAAATATATATGAGCATATTTATAGAGGTTTATGTATATAAATGCAATTTTGTCTCTATATTTAGATATATATGCACACACATATAGTTAAAATATTTAGGTTTAAATTTAGCCAGGTTTTTATGATAATATTAGCATAATATATGAGAATTTGATGGCTACTACATATAAAAGAATACTACTATAGAATATAGTAGGTGAAACAGTTGGGTTGTAAAAGCTGACTGTTTCAATATATATATATGAAGGATTTCTTTAAACGGATTTTTTATTTTTCATTAAATAAGAGAAATTAGTTCATTGGGACATTTGTTTAATTTTGTACATAATAAAGCAAACATTTGATTCCTATTGGAGGCCTTAAAGGAACCGAGCAGGGCAGATTCCTAATGTCCACTCCATACGTTCTTGTCATTGCAGCTGTTATTACTATGTGATTATTCATATAGTATATGGACATGGATAGGCTGCTCACCAACATGCATTAGCCAGTGTGGTGAGTTTATTGGCTGTTTACCTCTGAGTTTAAGATCAAGAAACACCATGGTCTTTCTTCTCAGTGCCTGATAAGGCAGAATGAATGTTTGTGTAAATGATAAATATTTTTCCAATACATATATACAATTATGGCAGACAAAAACAAAGCATGGCCCTTATTCCCAGGAGGCTGTAAGGTCACCAACCAAGGCAGCAGTTGGTGGCAAAGATGGAGGGTACAAAGAATCCCCTGATTGTGGACCCAGGCTGCCATTTGATGATGACTTTTTATTTAGGTACTTACAACTGCAGATCACTTTCAAGTGAAGGAAGATTGCAAGAATTAGAAGAAGAACTGTCTTATATTAAATGGGGCATTATTGGACTTTGTGAAGTTAGAAGAAAAGGAGAAGAAACAATTGATTTAAAAAGTGGACATATACTCTATTATAAAGGCACACATATTGGAAATACAAGTGGAGTAGGATTCATTATAAATAAAAAGTGGAAAAACAATATTGTGGAGATTTATGGTGTATCAGACAGAGTGGTAAGATTAGTTATACAACTTAATAGTAGATACCAAATGCAGATAATTCAGGTTTATGCCCCAACAAGTTCTCATAGTGATGAAGTAGTAGAAAATTTTTATATGGATGTACAAAAGGCTTTTGATCAGAGTAAACAACATTTTAAAATTGTTATGGGAGAATTTAAGGCCAGAATTGGTAGACAAATGAAAGACGAAATTGCTGTAGGTAATTTTGGTTATGGTAATAGAAATGAGAGAGGACATAGACTTGTTGAGTTTGTAGAAAAAGAAAAACTTTATATTATGAATTCATTTTTTTGAGAAAAATGTTAAAAGGAAATGGACATGGAAGCATCCAAATGAAAGTACAGCAGAATTGGAGTATATTTTGACTAACAGAAAATACATATTTCAAGATTGTAATGTTCTTAATAAATTTAACACAGGAAGTGATCATCGATTAGTAAGGTGTAAGTTACGTGTTAATGTAAAACTAGAGAGACAAAAATTATTAAGAAAAACAATATTTACAGTTGATATTCCTAATCTTCAGAAACATTCTAATGAATTTAAATTAGAACTTACAAATAGGTTTCAAGTGTTAGGAGATTTTGAACATGATTCAGATTTGAATGAAATTAATATGAAAATAACTGGTACACTTTTAAAAACTGCAACAAAGATAGCTGGTAGAAAAAAGCAGCAATTGACTAATAAAATTTCTACTGAGACTAGAGAATTTATGAAGAAAAGAAGGAATATGAAGATATACAAAAATGATGTATTAAAAAGAATTGAATATCTCGAATTTTGTAAAATGGTATGGAAAAGAGTTGAAAATGATATAAGAAAGTATAACTGTGAAATAGCAAGGAAAGCTGTAGAAGAAAATAAAAGTCTCAAGAATGTTAAACAACATTTTGGTATTGGTAGGAAATTTATATCTGCAATAAGAAAAAAAGATGAAATATTACTAAAAAGAGAGATGACATAATGAAATTTGTAGAAGATTTTTATCAAGAATTATATAGTAATAAAGAACAAGTACCTCCTATATCTATTACATCTTCTGAATTGCCCAGAATTTTAAATGAAGAAGTGAGACATGCAATTAAATGTTTGAAGAAAGGAAAGGCTCCAGGAAATGATGGAATTATAATTGTATATTAAAAGAAGCAGGTGAAGAAATAGAAACAATTTTAGCAAAGTTATATACCAAATGTCTAAATGATAAAGATGTACCAGAAGATTGTAAGAATGCAGTAATAATATTATTATTTAAAAAAGGTGATAAAGAAGATATTAGAAATTACAGACCTATCAGTCTTTTATCAGTTTTATATAAAATTTTTATCAAGATAATTACAATTCGTCTACAGAGAACTTGCATTTCCACCAGCCAAGAGAACAAGCTGGATTTAAAAGTGGTTTTAGTACAATAGATCATATCCAGGTATTGAGAGAAGTCATAGAAATGACAAACAAATACGAGTTGTCATTATGTTTTGGATTTGTAGATTATGAAACGGCATTTGATTCTATACACATTTCTTCAGTGATTAAAGCATTGGAACATCAAGGTATAGATCCAGGATATTGTCATATTTTAAAGAATATTTATAAAAATGCAACAGCAACAATTAGATTACATAATGATATAGGAAAAATCAACATTGAAAAAGGTGTAAGACAAGGTGACTCCTTATCTCCAAAACTTTTTACAGCATTGCTGCAAAAAGTATTTTGTGGATTAAAATGGGAAACTAAAGGAGTGAAAGTAAATGGAGAGTATTTAAGTTATTTAGATTTCGCAGATGATGTAGTTGTTTTTGAAAATAATGCTTCAGAGCTGCAGGAAATGTTGCAGGAGTTAGCAGATGAAAGTAGAAAAGTAGGACTAAAGATAAATATTAAAAAGACTAAAGTAATGTTTAATCGATTTGCTCAAAATATGAAAATGAAGATTGATTATGAAGAATTAGAAGAAGTTAACAGTTACAAATACCTTGGTAAGATTTTTAATACAGATGGAAACCTAATGGAGGAAATTAATCATAGAATTAAACTTGGTTGGAGTGCTTTTGGTAGAAATAACTTGATACTAAAAGGAAATATGTCTATGTGTTTGAAAAGGATGGTTTTTAAAAAAATGTGTTTTACCAGTTCTTACTTATGGATCTGAAACTTGGACACTTAATAGAAGAGCAATACAGAGACTTCAGACCACTCAAAGGAGTATGGAGAGATGCATGTTGGGAGTAACAAGAAGAGATCAAAAATGCAATGTATGGGTAAGACAACAAACAGGTGTTACTGACCTTATTGAAAAAATTAAAAGGTTGAAATGGAGTTGGCTTGGTCATATTGCTAGAAGAGATGATAATAGATGGACAATTGAAATTTTAAACGGGATTCCAAGAGATTGTAAAAGACCCAGAAAGAGACCACATGTGAGATGGATGGATGATATAGGAAAATGTGCAGGGGTGTTGTGGAGAAGAGAAGCTAAAGATCAGAGAAGATGGATTAAACTTGGAGAGACCTTCATCCTGCAGTGGATTGATAATGGTTGATGATGATATATATATATGTGTGTGTATGTATGTTTACAAAAAAAATGTTAGTGCATATTCAACCACCTGTTAGCTAAGCTTAGATTTTAAATGGATCTGATTTGGTGGTGTGGATAAATAAAAGCTGGTTTTGATAGGATTGTAAGCTACCCTTATAATATATTGTGATTGTATGAAAAATAGGGATAATCATGGGATGATAGGTTATCATCATCACCATTTAACATAAATAATCACAGATAAAATGAATAAATAAAAAAATGAGCATGTATAAAAGAAATGGAAGCATGATTATCAGCCCAGAACAAAAGTATGTATATCATAACAATTATTATAAGTTACAAGCTGCATCATTATCACTTCTCTAGCCATAGAGTACTATGAGTGTATAGGCCAACTATAAATTTGATTTTCTTAAAAATAACCATCCCCAGAAGCTATGTATCAACAACATTCATTCATCAATAAATGCAAGAATAGAATGAACCACTTATTTTTTAAAATTATGATATATTTTTATTTTAAGTTTTCATTTCAATAGAGTTTAAATATTTCTGAAATTACAATTAAATATTAGGATGATAAATTCAGAGTCTCATTTTTAAAAACCATATAATATTATTGGAAAATGAGTTTTTTTATTAATATAAATATTAGACATGCATAGCTAAATATACATGTAGTTTAAGTGCAAGCAATTGCATCTCTGGGAACTTTATATAAGCAATGCTCCTATGCTACTAAATTAAAAAAAGTAATTAATGTTAACATTCTAATGAAATTGTCAAAAATGAGATGCTATCTTTATTTTCTAAATATTCTACTATAATTTCAGAAAGATTTATGCCAATTTAAATTAGGCTTATATAAACATTACACTGCATTTCCAACAATGTTGATAAATAAATGTGTAGTAAAACTGTCAAAGCTTAAACTCTTTAATGTAATCACAGCAATGCTGCACAGTGCTTGCTGTTTTGGGTATTACAATGGTGCTGTGATCACTAAATTTTTTCTTCATTATTTTGACTCTATCTGCAGATTACTATGGATAGTTTTATTTTACCATGGAAATTATTTTTAAATTATTAGTTGAAAGAAGATTTTGAAGATGTACATATCAGATGGATTTTTGAAACATTACAATATATGATTTGCATCTCAAAGAAGACAGTCCTGTCACACTATGATCTCAATTGAAATGCCAATTTCTGATTGGTAAAGTGCTTCACCTGGGCAAAATTTTTAATTTTTCATCTTTGAAAAAAAAATGTAATTTTCAATAATTTGTATACATATTAAAAGTTGTTTATGCAATATTTTTGTTAACACTTATTTTAAATCAAAAATCTATATGACTACAATCACATTTTATGTGAAAACATTTATTTTTAAAAGACAATTCCCAAAACATTTGTTATGGCAAACATGAAGCAGTTTTTACTGAATAATTAGAATGGCTTTTTGTCAATATCAGTAAAGAAATTTTGAAAAAAAATAATAACTATAAATTTAATGTTTAATTTTTAACATATGTATTTTTTCTTTAACAATAACTAACTCTACATTTCTATTAATTTAAAAAAATGAAATTTGCTCATCTAATATTTGTTCTACTAAATTTTTGGAAAGAAAAATACATTCAATAATGGCAAGTGACATTCTTATAGTTATGAACTCCATTTAGTATTTTATTTTCTTATTATAAAGTTCAAATATTAACTTTTAGAATGTCTGTTATTTGAAATCTCATGTTTGTAATAAATTATGTAAAGTTTATCAATATATAATATAAAAAAAATGTAATTTTAAAAATAAAATATTCAAATATGTAGGATGTTCCCATTAGAGCCTATTCAGATAAGAAAGAAAGAATTGGAACCTGAACAAATGAATGATTGACAGTTCATTCTTTTCTTTATATTTTTTAATATTTATATTCTTTGTTTAGTTCATTGTTCCGTTCATAAAAAAAAACATTTTTCATTAAAAAATGAGACTACATCTTTATCTTATAAATACTTAATTATATTAACAGAAAAATATATGCCACATAGTCTCTTTTCAACCACACCAATAAATAAATGATTAAAGAACATAAGCTAAAAGAATAGGTTATAGATTCTATTCTTTGCATTTATTGGTGTATGAGTGTTATTTATGAATATATCCTTAGTTGTAGTTACTTTTATTTAAATTATATATAGAAAAAGAGTAATTCCTCTCCCACCAGTAGAGAAGGGTATTATAATCTTACATTTTTATTTTTTGCAGGCACTGCATTGAAACTTACATCACTATTAACAGATTCTCCTGACATTTTAAATCTAAAAATAAATTACAAATCTGCTTGTGATTTAAAACATTTTAAATATTTACTTGTATATATTTGAACTTCATTTGCTTTGAGATACATTTATAATAGTCTCTTGACAATGTAAAGAATTACAAGATAGAGATATGGATTTAACATACTATAATAAATTATGTTAAAGAATAGCAGACTGTGACAATCTACTTTCAAGTTATCATAAAGTTGGACAATAAGCTTATTCAAGATTACTTTCTGCATCTTACCATTTTGTGAATATGCTCATTTGAAAATTTGATCTTAGATAAATATGATTAAGATTATTACTAAATTTTTTTAACATGGATATCAATTTTAAACTTAATTGAAAAGAACTATTATAATTGACTACATTTACAATATATTAGTACTTTTATATAAAAATGAATGATATAAAAATTAAGGTATTTTAGGATTTTAACTGTATTCATTGACTTTTACTTCACTTTAACAATAACTAAAATCAATTGTCAATAAAGTTGTGAGATGAGCAGATGGATAAAAAAAAACAATTTATTTTATTCCAATCTTAGCCAAGAACTAAAGATGACTATAGTTATTAAAAACTAATATTATAATATATAGATATTAAATTAGTTTCAGCTAATATATTTTTCAGTTTGGGCTATTAACTTGATAGTAAAACAGAAAAGTAAAATATGACAGTTATAGGAAACATACATTAGATACAAAAAATTCAGATTAATTGTTCAAAGATTCAAAAGTTATTCATTGCTGAAGGCCATAAGCTAGACAGTAGTCTGAGGATATTGGATAGAATAGTAATAAATAAAGTTTTAAATCCCTATCATTTAATATTTATTGATTATTGAATATTATATTTGATAGCAAAAATATATTGAGAGAAAATGTATGATGACGTAAGCAATGGTCATGTGATATCTTATTAGTTTTATTTCAAATTTTTGCTGCTTTCACATTTGGCTTTAACAATGAATAAACTTTTCATTAATATCTGGCATTTTATGCATTGCAAACTATAAATTTGAAATCATATATGTTATTACATATATATATATATATATATATGTGTGTGTGTGTGTGTGTGTGTGTGTGAGTGTAAGCAGTTCATTACAAAAATGTATTTTTATCAAGCTAAGACATCATCAATTATTCCAGATCCTTGACATCTCATTTTTTATCATCATAGTTTGGTATTAAACTGTAGTAAATAATTGCACTTCAATTTGCAAATAAAAAAATTTTTTAAACACACTCATTTGACAATATCGTTTTAGGTAAATATGCTAAAGATAATTATTAATTACTTTATTAGGTTATAAATTATAATTTTTTTTAGTAGAGATATAAATTTTAAACTTAATTAAAGATCAATATATTAATTATTGAAATCTACCATGAATAATTATTACTTAACTTTCTTTTTTTTAAACACATTTATGGTATACCAAATATATTATAACTCTTTCTAACTTTATGCATATTTCAAATATACAGATAAAAGCATATGAGAAAGGCAAATGATCACAAGGTGCATTTTTAGCAGAACTAGCCTTTATCAATTGATTTAGATCATTGATTTCATTTGCTTTCATCACCATAGTTTGGTATTTATCTATAGAAAATGAGAACATTCAAGAAATAACATACTTGTACATAAAATTAACATATAATAAGGAAAGCATGCAAGGGCAAATATTAAATAAGAATGGCTTTGCCAGAAATGCACTTTGGTGATTTTTTCATATGCCTTTCAAATGTTTTAAGTAGATATATAATATGAAATTGTTATAGTATATATAGTAGTAAAATATTTGTTTCTATATTTAATTTTAGCAATGTATAAAATACCAGAAATTAATAAAAAGTTTATATACTGTAAAATCAAATGTGGAGAGCATAAATTTTATTATATAATAACATAAGTATTTTTGAAACAAGCACACATTTGATAACATTTATTTTGATTGTTAAATTTAGAAATAAACTGAAACTCAAGTTGCAATCTATTTTACTCTCTACTGAGAGAGTGCAAACCTCTCAAGCGTTTAGCCAATCAGATGACAAATACTGGGACAGATAATTTAACAAGAAAAGAGCGATTCCACTCTCTTCTTTACTTGTCTGTCTATATATCCAAGCCAGTCCAAAGTATTTAGATCTGCAAGCATGAATCTTAAATATCTTCACACTTAACTCACTGAGTTCTAATTATAAACATACAGCGTGAAATCTCTCAGTTTGATTTCAATACCATCTGTGTTTGTAGAAATAAATATTATTTACTCTCTACTGGTATTCCCATTTTGGAAATGCAAATAAGATAACACTTGTATCAACAAATATCAACTAGCATATAAATCAATAAATGTAGCTGAAAATAACCAGCTAAAGCAGGCGTGGGCAATTGTTTTGGCTTGGACCACTTTGTGGAAGAGAAGGTTAGTGAAGGGCTGCACTTTGGTTAGCGGAGGGCCGCACATTTTAAAATGATTGCATTCATTAGTTAACTTTGCATTTCAAAAAAGGTATAAATTGTACCATAAAAATCAATAAATATAAATTAAATAAAATAGCGGCAGTTTTATTCAATTTATTTATTGTGCTAATTTCATATTATCTAAAACTGCAAGCATATTTAATTTTAGAATCAGTTTAATGAGTCAAATGTACTCTATCACACTTTCCTACAATTTTTATGAAATCAGGAGTGAGATTGATTGTCAAGATTCTTATCACAGCTTGCAAGTTAATGTCTGTCAAAGAGCACCTATATTTACTCTTGTTGAGCTTTAAGCAAAAAAAAAACTTTGCTCATAAATATATGTAGTCCCAAATATAGAAAAATATGAGGCAAGTCTTCGATCATGCACAGAAAAGAAATCTCGATTCAAGGCAGATTTTTCTGACTGTCTTCGCAGGCCAGAAAAAACTCTTACTGGGCCACACATGGCCCACAGGTCACTATTTTCCCACCCTTGATCTAAAGAAATCTTATTTTTATATTATTCAGTTTTGAAAAAGACAATCTTGAAAATGCTTTTGGGTAATTAAATGTTCTTTAGAAAAGTTAAGAATTTTTAAAGTTGGCAGTTTGTAAATAATTCTAATGACAATTCTTGTTCAGTAATTGCAGTTCTCAATTTAAATTCTTTCTTGCTGTTTCTACCTTCATTTAACCATCTTCATAACTATTTGAAAGTACTGATCTGATTTATAAATTTCATTTTAATTTTTCGTTTTTAATCTTTTTCCTTCTATCTATTCTGACTGCTTTATTTTTATTTGTATCTATTTTTATTCCAAATTTTTGGCAAGAGTCTTGCATAACACTTTGTCAAGCATATTCTCACAATCTTTGGGCAAGGAAGTTATATCAGTAAATCTTACATAATGAAACCTTCTGTTCACTATGCTAAATTTATCTCTATTACACAATTTTCATTTAGAAATATACAGACTTTACTCTTATTAAACAATTCTAATTAACAATATATTATTTCCATTCTAATTAAACAATTCTCAAATAACTCTACATTAACTGTATCTTTATTAAGCTTCTAATTCTCGCTTGTTAATACATATATATTTGCAGTATTATATCATTGTGTGGCAAAAATTTATAATTTCTATATTATAGATTGAATGCTAGTCAGTGTTTGCAAAATAAAATTACTACCTAATTCCATATATTTATAATACCATAGTTTTATTAATGAACTTCCAATTTTGTAAACAGGTATACATACACATATTTATTGTAAAATCATCAACAATGGAAAGAAAATTAATCAATTGTGCTACTGTTTTTATATATTTAAATAAATAATAAGATAAAATATATAATATATCTTTATATAAAAGCAATAATTTTAAATATTTAAATACATGTATAGTATAAGATGGAGTAAGTGACTGAAGCTTGAACATCTGGGTTCAAACCTCCTCTAATAATAGTAATAAATGTATATATATATAATACAAAAAAGCTCTTTTTGGAAAGTGCAAATAGAAATTGTAAGATAGTTCCAACACACTGAAAAGGGTACAAATCAATATTTGCTGAAAAGAGCTTTTATGCATTATCATTGTTATTATATAATTTATTGTATATTATCATCCTATGTGAAATGGCTTTTTATAATATCTGATGAATGCAATTTTTTGTTTTGTAATATCTGAACATTGCATAGTTCCACATATTTTCAATACATATATTTTTACAAGGATATTAAAATTAATAGTTTCATATCTTTTATATTGTGATCTGGAAATTGTGAACTGGTTATAACATGACTTTGCTAAGATCACTGGTAGTATAATGTTATCCTTCCAAAATATCATTCATCAGTTAACTACTTATATAATAGCTTGGAAACCAGACAAAAATGGCTTTATTTTTATCTGCATTGCAGATTGCCCTAAAGGAGATGTTACTTGCAAATTTATTAAAATAACTTTTAGAAAGTCTGACTTGTGAAGTACTTTTAACATATGTGCATATAAATATAATTATCTCAGAAGTATGATATATTTTTGGTACTGCATATTTAGTAGCTGATATTTATTTACAAGATTGTAAAAATTAATAAAAGCTACATTTATAAGTGTATTTACAATTCTGAAAATAAGGGCTGATATTATACACACACACATATATATATATAATTGAAATAATAAATTTAATGGTTTACAAACTATTACAAACAATCCTTAAATCTGCAGAAGTACTTTCGGTTAATTTTTTAAACCTGCCTCAACTGCCATTAAATTAAAAAAAAAAGTGAAAGCAAGCGTCATCAATTCAAATCCCACGAATATATAATAATGTTAGCAGCTTATTGATTTATTAAATGCATTTTATTCCTGTTTATAAAAATTGCCTCTTTAATTTTTCTTTTACTATGGTTTCTCTCTTCATGAAGAATTTTCACATTTTCAAAATCAAATTTAAATTTATATTTACATGATTTTTCATGATCAAAGAAAACTGAAGGAGACATTAAATCACCATTATTTTTACATTTTACATGCTTATCTAACAATTTATGCTCCCTCAATCTCTTCTCAATACTGCACCTAAATTATCCTATATATAATAGCATACAATCACAAAAATTTGATATATGACATTACTTTTCTGCTTGACAGGTATGTCATCCTTAGAATCATTGACTAATTTATTAATATTGTTTGGAACGTAGAATGAAACATTAAAGACATTCTTATATATATATCCTTAAAAAATTTCACTTGTGGATTTGAAATAAATGGAATAGATATCCATTGTTTACTATTAATCTTCATTTCCTTTAAATCATTATAACTTTTTTTAAATTGACATAAATATTGTTTATTTGTTCCATTTTATAACCAACATCAAGCAATTCCTTGGCAAATATTTCAATATTTTTCAGTTTGTAAACCGTTAAATTTATTATTTCAATTATAATTACAATTTTGTTTTCAATTAACGGACATTTTATTTATTTTACACACATACACACACATATATATATATGCACTATCAAATTAGATACTTCTTATAATATCTGAATTATTGCTTTTTAAAAATGTTATATTAATGATTGGTGAGAAGTATTCTTATTTTTAACTGATGATTTAATGATAATATCCTTTGCTGAATGACTTTTTAGGAGTCATAAAACCTGTTTTTCATAATACTACTTATAAAAATATATTGTGTTCTAGGCACTTTATAAATGAAAATGATTCTAAAAAATTTTTTTTGGGGGTTATTATTGTTATATGTATAAGATAGCATATTTTATCTTAAAAATAAATGCAGATTTGCCACTTAATTAAAAGCAAAAACTAAAAAAAAACCAATTTACTCTTTATATGTAGCTGTTTTTTTAAAAAAAGTTTATAATTTTAATTAAATTATAAATATTAAAATATAAAAGAAATATTAAAAAAATTATCAGATATGAATACATTTTTTTAAATAAATAAAAATCATATATATATAGATAATTTTTTTTGAGAAAAAAGAGTTTAAATATCAAAGTTTACATGATGTTTAAAATATATATTTCATAAATTAAAATTTATTGCAGAATTGTTCTTTTAATTAACTGAATAAAAATGTTTTAATTATATAAAGAATTTAAGCATGAAACAAAAGTAAAATAAATGGTTTTTGTTTTATAAAGAAAATTTTTCCAATAGAAACATAATATAGGTTAAATGTATTTTAAGTGACAAGTCTAAGTGCACCAAATTTTTAAATAATCAAACATAAATTTAAAAAATACAGTTAGTATCAAAAGCAATTTATTTTAAAAATATTTTATATGGCACAACTGTAATAGCCACATTATTTAATGCCAAGCCTATCTCTACAATTTTTTCAGAATGTCAATTATTGATGCATTAATTAAAAGAGTAAAATTTCTTTAATGATAACATGATAAACTCTAAACATTTAAAATAAAAATGTAAATATTTATAAAAGAGAGAACAATACATAAATAAAACAAAGAATAAAACAAATATTAATATTTTTTTCTGACTTCAGTAATTTTATTTATTTATTAGTTTTTGTCTTTTGAAAAAAAAATAACAAGAGATAAGTAGATAAAATTTTAAATAATGTTTATCAGTTTTTAAAAGAAAGGGAAAAAATAAAGTTTTAATATTTTGTTAAAGAATGCTGTTTTTTTAATTAATTAAGTTGTTTTTTTCTTTTCTTTTAATCTCTTTCTAAAAAAGGTAATATCATTCAAACTGAAGTGTAATCAAATGTTTAATCTGACTTTGGGTCATTAAGAAAAAACAGTAATGTTGTATTTCAATAAATAGGATATGATTGAAATTTTTTTAATTAGTTAAAAATAAAAAATGAAAAAAATAACATTTTTGTTAAAATATAATCTATTCATCAGGGTTTAATCATCCTGTCATATCTGAAATAATGTGTGGTTGTATGAAAAACAAGAGTATTACAAAAATAAGTCAGAAGAGTAAATTAAGGCAGTGGATCACAGTATATAGCCTTGTCAGTTAATCATCCTTGATTCACCTTTTGAGAGAAGAAAACAGTAGCAAACCAGTTGTGAAAAAAAACAGTGAGAAATAGTGTTGTAGTTTAAAGCATGTCTAATCTCATTACTAGTTTGAAAAAAATATTTTTGAAATGTATTTGAAAAATAGAATTTACTAAGTTTTAGCTAAATACTAAGCATCATCAAATGTAATCATGGAGTTTGTTTACTAGAAAAAATGTGAAAGGAGAATATCTAACTGAAATCTATAAGAAGCCTTTACACCAAAGAACACAACTGTCTCAGCTTGTACTTATCTGACTTGAAAATTATTATAGTGGAAAATGGATAAATTCAGTGTGTACTAACCTGAAAATTATTATATTGTAAAATGGATAAATATAATTGTTTACTTTCTGAGAAAATCTGTTAATTTACAAATTAATATTACTGTTAAGCTAAGATTAATAGCTAAATTGATATTACAAGCATCTGCTGAAGATTTCAAGTTACAACAAGAAATCTTGGATAAATTCAACTTGTAATAAGCCTTCCTGAAAATTATTATTTTAATTTTAATGTAAATATTTGAAAAAACAAAAAGAAAAACTAACAGAAAAGAAACTAAAAATTATAATTACAAAAGGATTAAAACATAAAACCATCATAAATAAGATATAGATGATGTACACATCTTTATTTACCCATTTTTATTTATATAACTAGATTTCTAAGTAATTTTTTTAAATATCAGTAATAATTGTTAGTAAAGAATAATTTTAAGAAGATTTTTGCTGAAACTTTTATTATTATTTATTTAATGTATTTTTTTCTCCAAAATTTGTAAAAAGAATTATGGAACATTCCCACTTATGTAAAAAAAGATTTTAGCCAATCTTAATTTTTTCTACCTCTTATTTGTGAGATGTTTTTAGATTTAATTATTGAAAAAAAGGGGGAAGAATAACCCAGAAAGTAAATGTTAATTTATTTAGTTATTAAAAATCAACTGGTTTTCCTATGTAAAAGTAAATTATTTTTTGATAAAAATATGTTAGGTTTGGAATTATTATATATTCATATCTTTTCTAAATTTATTAATGTTATAGTTAATTTTGATAAATACTTTTTAGAAACAAAATAATAGTATTAATGTCTTAATTTCTTCAGCTATCTAAATTTATGAGGTGATTGACTTGAGCATTTTGATTTAGAGTTAAATTGTTGGTTGTCTAATAATATGCCAAAATATTTTCTGATTGAAGTAAGCTTATAATAGTGAATAAAGCAAATCAGTTTCTCTTCTTTTAAGAACTTGAAATAATATTTGAAGTAGATAAATTTGAAAAAGAAATTCTGCTTTATCTTTTTCTGTGCCAACACCTTCTAAAATATTGAGATTAGAAGTTCTTTTCTATTCCTTTGTTATTTCTTAAAATGATATTGCAGAAGTCATAATTCTTTGAGGCTAGTTTAATTTTCTTATTCATTCTGATAATGACTCAGTAAGGTGTTGTAACTTTTTGTTTATTAAATATTTTATGGGTTTCAATATAATTTGCAACTTCATCATTCATGTTAACAAACCTATCTTACCTGAATTCATATGATGTATGAATATTTTTTTAGATTTCTCATCAAATTTTTAGAAAGTCTTTAATGACATTTTCTCCTTATCTTCATCTTCAATGTGCATTACCAATAGCTGCTTTTAATTTATTTATTGCTTTTTTCATAATGTTATTATATCTTGAGATTATATTAATTGAACATTAAGATTGATCAATGAATTCTAATCATATAAATGTCATGTTCACATATTAAATGATACTTTAATCAAGATATTATAGCAAAAAAGTAATTTTTGGAGCTAAAAGATACAAGCTTAATAATTTTAACTTTATAACTAATCAATTAAAAATGACTAAATATAATTTTAATAACAGTAGATTTTTTAATTCACATTTTTCTGCATTAAATAATTTTTAACTTTGAAAATACAACAATGACCTAAGCATAAATAGAATGGCTATGACCCATAACATTTTGATGTATTGCCAGAACACAAGTAGATGATTTTTATTTTTCTCTTAAAAACATAAAAATTTTAAAACTGCTATATAGCCCTTGATTTCATTATATGACCTTTGATATTAACATATGTCATTAACGTTAATCTGCCATTAACATATCTTAAAACTTTTAACATGATTTGTAAATATGGAGACACATTTGATTCATTATAAGTTCTGCAAGAATAATCCAGTTTCATTACAATAAAATTAACATTCTGGATAATATCTGTTTTTGTTTAGTTAATTTTAGTTTTATTGAAAATATGCCTTCCCTATCATTGACAGACATAGTTTCTCTTGGAATTATATTGCTTTTAAATTCCTACTGAGTTCTCAGCCCATAAAAACTACCTTTTATATTCAATAAATAGCTTAATATCTAATAAAAATTCTGATGCAATTTATTACTATCTAAGAGGATACTTTCTGTTCACATTATTTACCTACAAATTTAATGTCTTTCTTTTTTAATTAAGAATTATTATATATCATGAATGCAATTATAACTGTTTCAAAATTACAAACATTCTTAAAATAAATTTCTTTCACTTTTTCTTTGCAATTTCATAAAGACATGATTCATCCTTATTAAATAACTGGTATTTTAGCATATTATTTTTTTACATTTAAAAATAAATTATTTTTATTTCATAACTTCTTTTAAGCGTAAAAGGATCGCTATGATCATTATCTTCACTGTTATTCTAAACAAATATTTAAAATTTCCAACACATGCTGAGAAATAATGCTGGCAATGATTTTTTTTTACTGAGATTGCTTAATTATGATGAATGATGAGACATAAAGAGGATGCTGTGTGGCTATTGCTGTGCAAGCGATTAATATCTGCATGACTTACATACTTCTAATTTTACAGATTTTAATTTTTTTAAAACTATGAATTATTGAATTAAGGGATTTGTGATTGTGGATATAATAATAAGACTATATGTAAAAAAAATATCAGTTACATCTTTATAAATATAAAATAGCAAGTAGCATTTAAAACTTCAAGAGAACTTTATTATTTGAACCAAATTATTTACAAAATTTATTTATTTTTACTTGAAGTAGGTTTAGCATTTATTAATATAAATTGTTTCATTGGACCGAACGTTTTAATTTATATAAAACAGCAACTAATTAGAATTATTTAAATTTTCATAGCAATATGCTAATTAATGTGTATCGAATATTGCTTTATATGCCAAATCATCATATATCATTTTGTCATATGACCCAACATTTTACCACAGAGACATATCATCGTGTGTTATATTCATCCATCTATTACATATACTTCTCATCACATTTAAAGATTATTACACAATATTTTAAAATTATATAAAAAAATGTTTATTTTATAATTAATTTTTTTATAAGTAACTATACCCCCATATTTGATAAGTATTTTTCTTTTTTGTAATTAATATGCGATTTTTTTTTTGTATGTAAACTCTCTAAAAAAAATAGGAACTTTTATCTGCAAACAAAAATAATTAATAACAAACTAATGAATTAGAAATGAAACTTTTGAAATATTAAAACATATGAGCAGTAGATCAGAAAAACGATCTATTTGCTGCACACAATTCGCTATATTTTTTCTTCACGCTTTTTCCAAATCATTACGCGTACTTTTTATCACAGTAAAAAACAGAATAAGGAAACACAAAAAAAAAAGAGTTTACAGCGATCCCAATCAATAACATGTAGTTTGAAATTTTGAAAAATTATAGGCCAAGCATGGAACAAGGAACGAACAAATTTCAAAACGGAATATTTTTTTAATCTTCACTTATATAATAGAAAAAAAAAATCATACAAAGATTTAGTTTATATTATTGACTTGCAAAATAAAATCTTTATTAATTAGAAAAAAATATATAGTACAGTAATTTTGAATTGTGATGAAAAAAACATGTGATAGATTTGACAATGATGAGAAGTTCATGCGATAATATGTATTGAGATGAATTGTCGTGTGAACGGATACAATATAATGGGATTAGTTATATGATAAAATGTCATAAAATTATTTATTAGATATATAATGATAAAAATCTGTTATTCAATTTAATTGGTGTAGTATATAAGTAAGTCAACCTCAATATGGTAGAGATTGATTAAAAAAAAACTCCACTGATATCCTGATTATATAGCATTATTAAATTTTAGACATCATCATACATGTGACCTAGGAATGAGATATCTGGAGATAATGAAACTCTGTATCTCTTGTAGGCAATAAAAAAATTGGAAAGTGATATTAATTGTAATACCCTGCCACATATCATCGAGTTTTCAGATAGAATAAATCAAGAGCTTAACAAAACAGGGTTATGTAGAACATGGGTAGAAAAGCTAATAATTATAAAACTCATAAAATAAGTTAGAGCTTTTGATATCCATTAGCCAAAACGGTTTGTCTAGATGACACTTCTTTTTTATTTTTTAAAGTTATCCAATTTAGATGATATATTAGAAATCTATTTATCTATACATGATTTCTTCATAATGATAGATTTTTATTTTAAAGTAAAATGATATTAAGCAATAATATATTATTATTATTAATAGGAGTTTATATAGTTACAGCAACATAAACTTGCTGACACAAAATTTTATTCCCTCTATGCAGTTCAGCACTTTATTCAGACTAACACTTTTTAAACAATTATATTAGTGTATCATTAAAAATTCCCACTAATTTCTCTTGAGCAATGGCATGCTCAAGAGATCACATCATTTATGTACCAAGTCATACATGGATCATAACAATTATATTCATTAGATTAAAGGGAGATGAGTTGATCTCAGTTGGGATTAATTAGAGACTATTAGCTTTTATATCTACAACTCTAGTTACTAAATGAAACTTCTCAGAGTTTTCTTGTTAAAAATGATGTAATATAATTGTGATTACCATAAATTTATTATCAAATGCTATTTTATTTCAATTATTTTGCCAAGAGGTACAATAGATATTTTTAGACTTTCAAATTACATACATAACCCTTTAAATTTTTTATACAATTTTTCACATTCAGTAAATAAAAGTGAATGACTGAAATTTACAGTTGGAACTTAAATGGAATATGAATACCTGTTTAGACTACTAAAAAAAATTTCAAACAACAATTGTAAAAGAAATTTTAGATCTTTTCAATTGGCCAATCAATACTCATCTAATTCACTATTTATCATTATATTGAGTGTTAGTCAGTGTACTTCATGTTTAAAATATCTATGATTTCAATTCAGTTTTTGGATCCCAAATTTCAATCATCCCAACAAAATTTCTTATTTCAGTTATCATGTGGTCAAAAAAAATTGTTTAACAAATTGAATGGTTTGTTGTTTGAAATTGATAAGAAGTTTAAGAACTTGAAGTGACAGTTATAGAGCTGTAGTTTATGGATCTTGACATGCCCACAGTAAACAACCCTGGGCAACTAGTGACAATAGGTGACTAACTAATTTTTGCTAAAAGTTAATGGCAAAAAATATGCAAATCTTTTAGTGTGCATACACTTAACTATCTTGATGAATAATGTTGATTGTTTTTCTGTGAAAAATGTTCAGCAGGTCTCTATTTTTATTGTTGCTTGCCTATATTTTACAATCAGTATATTTTTTACCTATATGGATAAACCAATTAATATGAATGTGCACAGCAGTAAATATCAAAACAAAAGATTGGATATGAATTTATGAAATACATGATAAAATAATCTTATAAGTTTCTGCATTATCTTTCATTGGTAAGAACATATTTTTCCCATTATAATTCTAGTGAATAAACTACATCCTGTCCCTTCTCTTTTCCTATATTAAAAAAAATTAATGAAACATTTCCAGTGCTCTAATATGTCATCATCAGTACACACTTAGATTCAAAATATTTGAAAAAATTGATGTTGATTGTTCAGTACAATGAAAACATAATATTAGAGTATATAAAAATAATTTGATAATACAAATCTAAATGTTAACTAGTTTTTGTAAACTATAATATATCAGTTAATGGTATCTACCTGATGGTATCATGGTTGGGAATTCAAATCTGAGTATAGCTAAAAAATAATATTTATGTAGATTTTCCTGTCCCGGAAACTTAGAATTGTTTTAGATAGATTGATCATAAACAATAGAACTAGTCATTTAATATTGATTATATTTTTAGTTGAAGAATAAAAGTTATGGACAATCTATGTTGATCATAAAAAATGTGATGTAATATGATAAATTTTATCTCTAGGGAGGTGGTTTGTCAGTACAGGTATGGGTACTGGATTCATGATTTATCATAAACGTTTTCACAGATGTGTTAGATACATTACTATTATACCATTAAGACTAATAATATTTACTATATTTACCTTCTGCGAAAACGTTTTGATTATAAACTGTTTTTGAAAAAATATCCTAAATTTATTCACATTCTGGGACATTTTTGAATTATCTATTTGTTTTAAAAAATCATAACACAAAGATTTAATATTTTCATTTATAGTAAATTTGATTAATTTCCCTTCTCACCACTTTAAAATAAATAAACATGAGAAAAAATTGAAAATCTACTTCCCAATAATCATTATTATGTGTGCGGAAGTTAAATTGAACTTATACTCTTTGATGTTGAATTACTTTTCTGAAATTATATTGATATATCATTTTGGGCAAAAAAACTATATCTAAGTGAAAGTTTTTCTTACATAAGAGCATATGCATATTTATGTATAAAATGTGTATATATATATATATAATAACAGGATAATAAATATAGGATAATTTTATTAGGCCACACATGATTAGCTATATGTAACAGGATAATCAACATTTCAGCACTATATATATATAAACTTTTCCCAATAGGACATATCTTATGCCAAAATGTCTAAAAAATAAAGAAAATATATAGTGTAATTTTACAGCAAACAGATTTTTGTTAGTGCCTTATAATACTATGATTCTGCATATAAAAAGTTAATATATCAATATATTTGTTAATTTTATAGCTGTTAAATAATTTTGACAGCTTAACTGATAATATTTTATTCTGTGCTATTTATACCCAAAGTATTAATTTTTTTTTGTATTAGCTGATAAATTAAAATGATAGGTAATGTATTTAACATTTAATAACATTGATTTAGTCATAATTTAACTGCTAAAATATTTTTAAAAGCTAGTACTAATTTTAAGCTTGAAAACCAGGTTCAAACTCTATATTCAGATTTATTGGTAATCAGGTAAATTTATAATGTTTTAATTTCAGTTTAATTCTAACACAAAATATTGTAATTAAGTATTTTAAATTTATTTATTTACAAGCAGTTTAATAAAGTCAATAATAATTAAAGATAGAATTTTTAAATAATAGAGAAATGAATGTCTGAATGAATGAATAAAAGTTTTAATTGTAACATTTATTTATTTTAAAATATTATTAAAATCTAATTTTGATAACAATTTAAGTACATTCTGAGAAACTTGTCTAAGTTAAAATCAATGATAAATGAATATGTTAAGTGTTAAGGGTAATGTTTATTTTATTCAACAGTACTGTATAATATTTTATTTTTATTTTGTAATATTTAATTTATAAATTATTGTACCAGAAAGTATTTCATTTTATTCATCTAGAGAAGATAAAATAATTGATTTATTTTTAAAAATTGAATATTAATTAATTAAATTTTTGGTTGGCAACTTTTCTTAGTTTCAATAGAATATGGATTTGTACTAATAAAGGGAAGGGGGCATAGATTTAAATGATAAACTGTTTTAATATGGTCATCTAACTACTGCTATAAATAGGTCAAATAGACATCTCCACTCCACTCCACGCTCTTTCTAAGCACTTCACTGCTCACTCTTGAAATCATTTTTTTTTAAGCTTCAGTATTAATTAACCAGTGTGATTTTATTTGAACTTTTTATTTTATTAGTTTAAATAATTTGTAAATAAAAGTTAATTTATCTAGGCACAACATCTGAATTCTAACTTCAAGAACAAGAAATCTTCATCCCAGCCAGATTTTTTAAATAAAATTAATTAAATTATTACAATATTTAAAATTTTGACATTTAAACTTCACACACTAGGAAATTTTGCAAACATTATTATTGTCACTAAGATGACATACAGACTGATATTAATTTCAACATTTATTTCATATTTAAGTTTGTTGTAAAATATTTAGAACTCTTCACAGCAAAAACAATTATGTTTTTAAAAATATTAATGACGTTATCATATATGTTTCTAAAATACTCATTTCATATAGAACATTATTGGAAAGTAATCTACCTTTTGTAAAGAACTTTAAATTTCATATAATAAAAAATTGCTTTACTATGACGATTATGTTACCAGTCATATATAAAATCATTCTCATATTTACTAGAAGACAATATTTGATTTCATTAATAATATATTGTTTAAACAGATAATTATTTACACTATTTTAATAAAACATTATTTGCTATTTTATAACAGCATAAACAATTTTTGTTTATTATGAGTATTTCCATCCCAGAGGAAAAAAATTTTTTCTTGAATCCAGGAGAGAGAAAAACAATGGACATATTTTAAAAATGTTTAACAACTATTGTGAAAAATGAAAATATTACATTATTTCTGAAAAGTGATTTATATTTAAGTTGAATTAGAATTATTTTTTTCTGAATTAAGTATAAAAGCCTGCATACCCTCTGTCTTTCTCATCATTGTTATGGAAATCACCACTATAGTTTTATATGTGATATTTGAAAAAAAACTATTTCTCCTGCTGAATACTATTATTATTGCTAATTAATAAAATGTTTTAAAGATTTAAAATTTTAATTGTTTAAAGTAAATATGAAAAATATTGTATTACAATTTAATAACTATTTATTTAATCCATAAAAATGTGCTCAATAAATGGCCATAATCATAATTTACTAGCTTAATTTATTGAATTTTACTTAAGGATAACCATGAAGTGCTTTTATGTTTTAATTGTTATATTGGTTTGCTGGATATCTTTGCTTTCCACAAAATTTTGTTCTTAGTAGACTGTTCATGATTCCTGTTTAATGATTAAATAGTAAAAGAACAGAAGAAACAGAAAGGTCTTTATCTATATTTTTGTTTTTTATTATTTTAAATGAAAATTATCTTAAATAATTTTACATGCTATTTTAATAATAATTTTTGTCAAAGTTCTCATCATATCAGTATATGATATTTGCATATTTTAAAATAGTACATGTTTACTTTTTTCATATGAATTATTTATTCATAAAAGGTATATTATTATGCTAATGCAGTATAAATAGATGTATGTTTCTATTATTTATTTTATTGCTTGTTTATTGCTTAATTTTAAGTAAGCTATGTTTAGCATTAATTATTTATTATCTTTCATATTCATTAGTTCTAATATTTTTGCTTAGATATTGATTTAGTCTCTCTCTCTCTCTCTTTATTTAGGAATATTCATTTTTGTCAATATGTCAGTGATTGTAGTGTATATCTCTTATCATTTTTGCTAGTTTATTTCAAGAGATGGCACCATTAATCTCTCTTTTATGACTGTTGGCTCATTGGCATACATATTTGAAGATTTTTCTTAGACTCTCTATTATAAGGCAACTCTATTTAGTATTATTGTCCCTGATGTGCATTCTCATCATTCCTTGACTAGTGAAGTCCTAGTTCAATTTATTATTGCCCTCAAAGTAGTTGCACTTATTTATGAGCTATTTCATCACACTTTTACTTTGACTTTACTTAGTTATCTTAATATAGATTTAGTTTGTTATCAAAATGTATTTGTAAAGTATGTGTACAATTTTACCATGTCTTTCCCTGGCAATTATAGTTGTTTTATCAAGGTATTGAAGGATGCCACCCTTACTTCTTTTGGATTTTTGGTTTATTTAGATGTGAATTACATATTGTTATCGAGTAGGTCTTGTATTTAAATTCTGCTGAATTAGAATATAAATAAGCCCAATAATTAACTTCAAAATTTTAAATTGTATCTTAGCATAAATAGGCAATGTACATCTCTCTTGTCACTCCTTTATCACTGTATTGATAAGCTTATATTTTAAGTAATGTTAAATATTCATAAAAGGAATATTGCCATTGTATGAATGTTTTAATATGTGAGAACTTATTAGAATCTAAATTAACAGAAATTTCTTTTGACCAACCAGATTATTTTTGATAAACCAAATTTATTTATCATAAATCCATTTGTAATTTTGTTTTCCTAATATATTTTTAAAAGACAAGTTATATTTGTGAAGCCCTTGGCTTTGTGGGCCTAAAAGATATGATATTTGTTTCTTTTATTATTTGTTTTTCTGGGAAATAAATATTCATTTTTTATTATTAAAAATTTATTATACTCATTTTCTCAGATTATCCACTCATTAACCAGAAATGTCAATAATTATAAATGTATAATAAATTATCTTAAATGTTTTGTTACAAAAGTACATGAATATTGAAATTAATATAAGAGTCACTTTATAGAATTATGTTTAAGTATTAGAATTAAATCTAAGAAATATGTATTTTGCTTAATAAAATTTATAATTGCATATTATTAATGTTTGAGATCACTTCAGCCAATTTAGTTTGCTTATCAAAATATCACTATGCTTATTTATTTTAAAATTATTGTCATAAAGTTGAAAGACCATATTTATTATTCTATGATAAATTTAAATAAAGAAATGTCTTAACTCAAATCTGGAAAATATTTAGCTAGATTTATTCCATGGTATTTAGAATGGCTATAAAATCCCTTACCCATTCTTAATATCTAAATGTCATCCTAGATTATTATTTAACTTATTACAAATGAAAAGATAATGTATTTTATTTAAATTAATTATTATTATTATTATAACTGTGATAAGACATTAACTTAAGGGTCTAACTCAATTAATTAGGATTTCATTCTATGTATAACAGATTTGAAAAGTTAAAGATAATTTATTTAATGCTTAAAATGATCATATTTCCCTCAAATACCCTAATTTGTTTTAAGAACATTATTATTAAAAATTATTTTGCTGATGAAGAAATTATTTTCAAAATATAAATCTTTAATGCCAAAGATTTAAGATAACACTTCTAAATTTACAAAATTAACATTATGTTTTATCTGATTATAGCAATGAGATACTTAAAAGATGCCTAAGAGATGGGTGAGAAAGATGGTAATGGTAGTAGTTGTTGTAAGAGAAAATTTTTAAATGTAACCTCAATGTCATATGCCTACAATAGAGTCTTTTATTTGTACTAGAATGAGTTGAGAGTTCTCTCCTCTTAATACATTGATAACATTGCTTTATATTTTAATATGTATTGTAATTCCTTACTCTTGTATCTCTTCATATGACATTTGTATTTTATAAAGCTGCTGAGCTTAGTTAACAATGTCACAATATCAAACTAATTTTACTTAAATAAAATATATTTTATTATCATCATATTATATTGGTTACAATATATATATATATATATATATATATATATATATATATATATATATATATATATATATATAATTCAATGTCTGTATTTTTTCAAAGCAGTATATGTAATTATATAATTGAATATTTATAAATACAGTAATCAGATATATTTTAAAAATTGTATCCATTTATAGATATGATAATGTGATCACTTGCCACACTTTTTGACTTAGTCATAATTTATAATGAGCATACGAAAGGCCATTGCATGTTTTTAAAAAAAATCTATTTATGAGATAATATTGACCCCACAGCAGTAATATTTCTTGCTCATCAAGGATATTGTGATATCTGTATGATTACTAGAATATTTATTAATTTTGACTAGTTACATTTGTAATACTTATAATAGCATCATTAGCATTCCAGATTTGAATTTGTATTCATTTAATGCTGATTCCATCAGCACCCCATACTTGGGGTTTCTGAAATTCTTTTATAATATTACATTATTTGGTTTAAGTTTTTGATAAATTGATGAGAAACATAAATAAAAAGTGAACAAAGGCAAAAAAAATATATATAACATTCATAAACAGTTTTATTCCACATAATGACAACCATGTAGATGCTTCTACACATCCTCTCAAACAATATATATTATCCCTAGATGGATGAAATAATTATTTGATAAGTACATGGGGATTAACTTTTTGATAATGATATTCAATAAATTTCATTATTTATTATTACTAATTTAAACAAAAAATTATGTTAATTCAGATGCCTCATTGTCATTTGACTCATTTAATTGAATAATAAATAATATGTTATAGAACAAATGTACATCTTACTTGAGGAAAAAACGAACATTATTTTCAGAGTAAGTAGATTAGTATTAACTATAAAATTAATAATTAAATAGTCATTTGTGATGTATATACAAGGAGGAACAAATATATATATATATATATATATATATATATATATATATATATATATATATATATATATATATATATATATAATAGAAATTACTTCAATCTGTTTACCTATTGCCAACAAAATGTATACACATAAATGATAACACTTTAAATATTCTGATGTTTAACTTACCTATAATAATCCTTGGGATTCTTTATTTGTTTTTCCATTTTGTCAAAAAAGAACTGATTAATTCTATGTACTCCTGCTTTAGTTGGAAATATACAACTTAATTTCTTAAATTATTATAATACTTTTTCACTGGTCAGTAGGTCAATAAATCAGTTTATTGGTCATAGTTTTGGTTTGTATTTGGAAGACATCAATAAAGATTCTTCTTTTCATTCTTGTATGATAGATAGATCCAAGATGGAATGATTTTTCATTCATAAATAAAATAAATAAACAAAATGACATAAGTTTTCAAAATATAACAACCATTTTTCTGTACTAAGGCTTTATTTCAAACTCAGGCTAGCTAAGATTAATTTATCTTCTATGAAGCAACATGCCAGTCAAGAGATAAGTCACTGGAGCTTTTAGTGATTTATCCTGATAATGTTTAATTTATACATATATGAATCTATTATATATTTAAATATTGATATCAGCCTAAAATGAGGCTGAGGCTATTGGATGGATAAACACTAGATAAGAATTATAATGCACAAATCTTCTAGTTGTTATTGACTATTCGAGCTTGCACTGTATAACACTCTTGTTGGGAAGAATTTGCTACTATTGTAACAACTTATATTATCATAAAGAAAGAGTGATCATGTGATATTTTAATGGTTTAATATATTTTTAGCAGAAATATATTGTAAATAAAATAATATTAATAGCAAGAACAATAATAAAAATAATAAATCAATTTATTTGTGAAAATTTGCAGCATTAAACTAATTATGAATTGTACATTGTTTTATATTTTATGATACAAAAATACATGAAAAAACACACAAAAGTAAATTATAAGTATATGCAAGAAAATATATCTGTAAACCATATTTTTTAAAAAGACATTCGAAATTGTTTTAATATTCTAAATTAAAAAAAAATAATAAAATCTAAGTTAAAGTTATTAGGCAATCAAAGTATCAGAGATGACTTCAAAATATACAAGTAAACTCTAACATAAAACAAATTAGAAATATAGCTTTGTATTTGCAACATTTATTTACTTATTATATAAACAATGTACTCTTGTAAACAGTTGAGTTAGCATATGTGAGATCATGCAATGCTATTGTTAACAATATTCATATATTTTAGAGAAAGTTGACAGAATTAAATTTGTTGGTAATTTTTGAGTAAATATTTGCAACTTTTTTGAAATTGAAATTAGAGAAAATATTTGCAGTATATTGATTAAAAAGTTACTAATTTAAAGGAAGCTTTAATCAGTTTAAATATTTGTGAGATTAAAACCTTCATATATCTTTGATAACAAATATAGGACCCTCATATAAGATCAAACATTTCAACTTTTTAGTTTATTTATTGATTGATTCTACACACACTCTTAATGATTCTTGGTCATAAAGCATTTAGTTTAACATTTGAATATTTAAAATCTATATAAAAAAAATAAATTGTAGTCAAAAAATTTCAACAATGCATTCAAATTCAGCAATTAGATAAATTACAACTTTAATTTTGTTTATTATTCCAAATCTTTTTTGAAAAACTGCAAAATATTCCAATCAGACTGAAATACATTCTTTAAATTCTTAATATAAATCATAAAATAAATAATAATCTAATAGTTTATTGTTCAAAAATTATATAAAGTTTAAGTACTAGAAATGGCAGAAATTGAATCACAATCTATGAATATTGATCTTTATGAGTCCACTATTTACTCTTTGTATTAAACCAATAAGGAGTAAAATAACCTAGTGATTTATTTCATGAAAACTTATATGAAGTTTAAGCAAGTATAAAACTGGAATCCTGAACACCAGAGTCCACTATGTTATTTCTATACAAAAGCACACAGGAAAATCATAAAGTGATTTAATTTGAGGTTTTAATCTTCTTTGGTAAAAATGACAACAATAACAATAAAATTCTATAGTCATTTGCATAGGAAATCATGTGACATTTAAGCACTAAAGAAATAGGTTGAGTATAACAATTTTTTATCAAACAGATTTTTAAAAATCTTGTTGAAATTATTCAAGCAAACTTTGCTTTTGAATCCAATTGCTCTTATTTCTAAGGTAAACACTACTCAGATACTTATTATTAATATTGATTTTCACTTTGTCAAATGTATGGGGTATATCCAAAAGATTAATAATCATAGGTCATATAAAGAAGGTCATATAATTATTGATTTAATAGATATGATGGTTCATGTGATCTAATATAATTTTTAGAATAAGCCTAAAGACTAGTTACAATTATTAAAACAAACTACTGTATTATGATTAGAATCTTACTCAAAAAGTATGTAATTTAAATGGATTCTTGAACTTCATCAAGGTGTAATTGCCTCAATTTTGTTTGAAATTTATATAAATGACAAGATGTACCTGGCCTATTCAAAGGCTGTCTTTTTTTTAATTGGTTGTTTTAACAATGTTTTTTTAAATATTTAATATAATTTAAACATAAGATTTTACTATTATCAAAATAAATGTGAAAATAAAAACTGTCTTTTTTAATTGCTTACTTTAACAAATTTTATTTTATTTTATGGAATTACTTACTTTGAATAAAATGCTTGTAATCAAATTAAGCATCTAAATTACAATTAAAATTTTTAATTATAAATTTATTAAATGCACATTGATTACATAAGTAATATTCATTAAGGCTGTTGCCTCAAGCACGTGTATAAAAATGCGATAGTAGGGACCTCTACAGGTCTTATACCACAAGCTTACTCTTTGGAAGAAAAGAGGGGAACCTTCTTTACTTCAACCTACTTTCTATTTAAATAGGTGAAGTATATGATATGTGAATTTGACATTGTTATAGACAACTATTAATGATAGAATTAGTGTGAACTATGCAATATCAAACTACACCACTTCATTTATACACTAACTGAAACTAAATGTAAATGCAGTACTATAGTATCTATTTTTTCCCTCACTAAATATCACATCTCAAACATGAATTTATATACCATAATTACATTTTTTCATGATTTAAATCCTATACCTATTTAGTTCCATACTGTAGTTAAAAGCACATGTACTGATTTTTTTCTGAGCATTTTTTTATTAATGGTAGAATTACTTTCTTGGCATAAAATATGCTTTGTAATAAAAATTACAGATTATTAAATATAAAGAGTTGAATTACTTCCTTGGTATAAAATTTTCATAATTTATTACACCTTAGTTAAGTATAATTATTTATTAATTTTTTTTCCAAGCTGTCAAATTTGTTGTTTTTGTAATTTGTTAAAGCAACCAATTAAACAGTATTGTGGACAACATTAGGACAACAGACAAAATATGAATTTTATATAAAAGATAGAAAAACATTATAAATTCATACTATATGCTATACTGATGATGATAATATTTTTAGGCTAATAAAAATGTGATGGTGAGTTGTATTTTCAAAAAATATTAATTATTTTTATTTTTAGTGTAAGAAAAATTGTTAAAAGATTAATGTAAAAGGGGTATTTATTAATTTTAGAAAAGCCATATAAATTTTAAAAACAAGGCTAATAGTATTGATATGAAGTCTCATCAGCTAAGCCATAATGCATAAATCTTATTTTTTTTTAAAGAATTTTTTTTCTTATAGCCAGTCCCTAGCTAGCCTAAACTATCCATTTAATATAACTAATAATTGGTGATGAGATATTCTTATATACAGGATTAAACAAGAATAAAAAAACACTCAAATCTTTATCATCAGACAATTAGAAAAGCTAATGAGTAACGATTTATTTCTACAGACTTTTTCTATGATGAACTACTCTTTTAGAAAAACATTTTCTCTGAAGTGGACTACTTAAAATTGTTTTACTTATCTACCATATAGATTATATTATAAACCAAGAGAGAATTATAAAGTTAGATAAAAAAAACTGCTTTAATTACAGTACTTATATTAACACTTTTAAATTATAGATTATTAACTTAAAATCCATTTGAAAAATTTAATAAGAATAAAATCCAAATATGGTGAATTATAAATAGTCCTAACATTAATAACTTTCATAACTTGAAACATTTCAATATTGTAACTGTCTCTTCTTACATAAAATTGTACATTAGAATATCATCATCATCATTAACCATTATCAATCCACTGCAGGATGAAGGTCTCTCCAAGTTCAATCCATCTTTTCCTATCTTTAGCTTCTCTTCTCCACACCACCCCTTTACACTTTCTTATTTCATCCATCCATCTCATGTGTGGTTTCTTTCTGGGTCTTTTACAATCTTTTGGAATCCAGTTTAAAATTTCAAATGTCCATTTGTTATTACATTTTCTAGCAATATGTTCAGCCCAACTCCACTTCAGTCTTTTAATTTTTTCAATGAGGTCAGTAACACCTGTTTGTTCTCTTACCTATACATTGTGTTTTCAATCTCTTCTTGTTACTCCCAACATGCATCTCTCCATACTTCTTTGAGTGGTCTAAAGTCTCTGTATTGCTCTTCTATTAAGTGTCCAAGTCTCAGATCCATAAATAAGAACTGGTAAAACACATTTATTAAAAACCTTCCTTTTCAAACACATAGGCATATTTCCTTTTAGAATCAAGTTATTTCTAACAAAAGCACTCCAACCAAGTTCAATTGTATGATTAATTTCATCCATTATGTTTCCATATGTATTAATAATCTGTATTAATAATGCTCTCTAAAATGTCATTATAAATAACTATAAAATTTTTTAAATTATCCATAAAAAGATACAATTGTTTTAGATTTCTATTTTTTCTCCGTAATATGTATAGATTCTCCAATAATTATCAAATAAAAACAAGATCTTAGATATGCATTAGTACATGCTTTGAACATGAATAGATAAGGTAAATAACTTGAAAAATTATATATCCAATTCTCTGCTTTGTTTCTTTGACAAAATATATAAATGATTTTTTTGGGTAAAACCATGTGTCATTTTCTATTATATACCGATATTTCATTTGTCTACATCATACAACCGTGAAAACATTAAATTATATGTATATTGTGATATATAGTTAAATTATTATTACAATCATCACTATTATTACAGTGAAGTTGTGAATTATACTTTATCTAACTACATGATTTCAATTATATGTTGTCCAAAAAAAAAAAAACCCGTAAACAAACAAACCATTAAAAGTAGTAAATTTTACAATATTTGGCAGCCATTTTTTAAAACCTGTATACAATTATATATGTTAATAAAATTTCTTCAGTTTATGGTGAAAGCACATACATTTTATTTTTACTTTATTATCTTTTCAAATTTAATGCAGAGTATTTTGTGCAATAAAATAAATTCTAAGCTCAATGCTAAAAGTTTTATAAAATTTTAGAATATATTTAAGATTAATATTTCTTTGAAAACATTAAAATATTTATAAAGATCATAATTTCTTGAGAAAGAGACTAGTTTGCTATGTTTCTATAAGAGAAAAAAAGTTATTGCAAAAAAAAAAAAATCACCCAGAGTGTTTTTAACAAGATGAAATCAGGCAATTCTCTATTCACTTTATTTTAAAAATAAAAAATATGCTTTTTATATGTTGCAAACTATTGTTTGAAAGTGGGATTGACCATAGTCCCGAGGACCTCCTTATAAACTTCATATGAAAGGCTAGGAAGATTGACAAGAGGACTTGCCAGAACAGTTGGTGATTTAGACCTGGGATCAACTAAAAATATAAATTTCAAGACATTCCATTTCATTCTATGGACAATGCCTCTGGCCTTGTCAGGATGGATTCTCCCCCTATTGCTGTGATGACAGGGATGGTATAACCTACCTCCTAACCATCCTATTTGAACTGTATCCCTGTAAACCCATTGCAGACAATGCTTGTTAACAGCAGCTCTAAGTATTGCCTGTATACACAATTATGTACCTTACTCTATAAATGAATAAAATATATTTTTGAAAGTAAAAATATGCTTTTTTTTCTTATTCTTATTGCTTTGGTGCATGAATGAACACAGATTCAGTAAAAAATATATAAATGTGTCTCCTCAATTTATTATTAATAATTATATTACTATTTTAAAAATGTTGTTTATACTATCATCTTGATATATATTAATACTATACATATAAAAAGTGTCTGTGTTATATATATATATGAAAAACAAAAAACAAGTTAAAAACTTGCTAATGCTTGTATTTATGTCAACAGATGGTGTTCTACCAAAAACACCGTCAAGCGTATGTTTACATAAACGTCAGAGCATGCATTCACTATCTCTAACTTTAATTCCACTTTCAGATCATGATTTCAAGCTATTTGCTATCATCAGTGAAAGACAGGAAATGTCTTTCACTGATGATAGCAAATAGCTTGAAATCATGATCTGAAAGTGGAATTAAAGTTAGAGATAGTGAATGCATGCTCTGACGTTTATGTAAACATATGCTTGACGGTGTTTTTGGTAGAATGCCATCTGTTGACATATATATATATATATAACTACAATCATTAAATGTCTGTATTTTTAAATCATATAATAATAATTCAAACAAATATATTTAACACAGTTTTCAAAATTAAATAATATATTCTTTACTAGAAGTACTTTCAATTGTTTCACTGACAATCTTTATCAACTGTTAATATAAACATACAAAAAATAAAAACTTGCATTACCCATAATTCAATCTATTCAAATTTCCCACAATTCTGTTGTCTTTATATTAGCCGATTGTTTATTCATTAAACTACCTCTATTCCTAGATATCATCATTGCCTCTTTAATTTTACGTTTTTCACTACACCTTTCAATTTGAATAATTTTTATATCTCTATTATTAAATTTAAAACCATAATTACTTGTTTTATTATGATTAAATATAATTGATGGAGTATTCATATTTACCAAAGATATATTTTCTTTCTGTACATGTTTATATAATGCCTTATGATCATTATATCGTTTTTGTAATGTACATTTGGATTCCCCTATATATTTTATTCCACAACCACATTCCAACATATATATAACAGAACTTAATTCAAACTTAGAAATCTTGGCTTTGGAGTTATTTATTATATCATTTATATTATTTGAAGAGAAGAAAGAAATTCTACACAAACCACTATAAAGTTTATTAATTAATTTAGCTTGTTGATTAGATATAAAAGGAATAGAAATCCATTTATCACTTTTTAATTTACTTAATATTTTCTTATTATTACTTTTATTTTGATTATATTTTGTAATTGTATTATATATAATATTCCTTCCATAACCAACATTCAATATATCAGTAATATATACATTAATATTTTTAATTTTATCACTAAAAAAATTGAAAATATTAAAAAAATTGAAAAAAAAATGTATATATTACTGATAGGTTGAATGTTGGTTATGGAAGGAATATTATTTATAATACAATTACAAAATATAATCAAAATAAAAGTAATAATAAGAAAATATTAAGTAAATTAAAAAGTGATGAATGGATTTCTATTCCTTTTATATCTAATCAACAAGCTAAATTAATTAATAAACTTTATAGTGGTTTGTGTAGTATTTCTTTTTTCTCTTCAAATAATATAAATGATATAATAATAACTCCAAAGCCAAGATTTCTAAGTTTGAATTAAGTTCTGTTATATATATGTTGGAATGTGGTTGTGGAATAAAATATATAGGGGAATCCAAATGTACATTACAAAAAACGATATAATGATTATAAGACATTATATAAATGTGTACAGAAAGAAAATATATCTTCGGTAAATATGAATACTCCATCAATCATATTTAATCATAATAAAACATGTAATTATGGTTTTAAATTTAATAATAGAGATATAAAAATTATTCAAATTGAAAGGTGTAGTGAAAAACATAAAATTAAAGAGGCAATGATGATATCTAGGAATAGAGGTGGTTTAATGAATAAACAATCGGCTAATATAAAGACAACAGAATTGTGGGAAATTTGAATAGATTGAATGATGGGTAATGCAAGTTTTTATTTTTTGTACATTTATATTAACAGTTAAGTACTTCTAGTAAAGAATATATTATTTAATTTTGAATACTGTGTTAAATATATTTGTTTATATTATTAATATATATATATTGTAACGGAAACGGTTATTTGGGTAGTTTGATTGTATTATTTATTTTTAATTCTATTATTTTATTTTATATTATTTATTATACTTTTATTCTTTTTTCAACTTTTATTCTTCCTTTCATTTATTTATTTCTTATTTGTTTGCTATCAGTTTTGCTAACCGAAATATCCCGGCTTAGCCTCCAACTGTAATGGATATTGTTTATTTATTTATTTAACCAACACCATTACAATGCAAGCAGAGAGCTAATACAGATACAAATTTAACTTCTTATTCATACCCTTGACTGAACTCCAAGGCAATACGTACATATTATCTTGGTGTTATTTTTCCCGATCAAGAACCCTCGGCTGCTGAACAAAGCAAACTATTTCAAGAAATTTAACGAATGTCCAGCACTTGCTATTTATTTTTTATAATTGGGAAATTCTCATGAACAAGCAGCACACGAATACCTTTATAAAATCAGCCTTACCTTTTAATCACTAAATTACAGTTTTCCCCCCTGTCGTAGCTTGGTGATAAGAGAATAAAGCAAGTATACATAATTTATGAATAAATATGTTTAATAACACTCACTTTTATATAAAAAAATACATGATAATAATAATAATAATAAAACACACTTATATAAATACATGGCTATAATAAAACATAGTAAAACAAATCAAATATAAAAACTATCTTAAAGCCCTATTGTATAGAGTTCTAAATCTCAAGATTGTTCCTTCATTATTTATTTACAAATATTAAAAATTAAAATGCATGTATGATTTTTACCTAGGTTTTCATTGTAGTTGTTTTCATGGGTATTTCTTTTGAGCGCTCTTTACCATCCAGTGGGAGATCATTCCTTTTTTTGTAGAGACAGTATGTCCTTCACTGTCGGCTGGATTGATTTTCTCTCTCAGTTTGTGGGGTTATTTCTCGTTCCAGTTTTTTACTTCTTATTGATTCTTTAGGTAGATCTTAAGTTGTTCAGTCACAGAAGTGGTGGTCTCTCTAGCAGGTCAGGCATAGATCTTATACATGGTGAGTCAGTGGTGAGACGGATTGAATACGAACCCACATCCCTTTAACGCCACTAGCCGCACACTTCTTTCATTTTCTTTTAGCTGTTGCTTCCTCAAAATCTCTACTCGGAATGATCAGATAATAATTGTAATTCTCTTACTGTCTTTTTTTGTTCATTGTTTTTGTAAATTTTTAATTAATGTTTAGATTTCCAACAAATTCTTATCAACCTATTTGTTTAATTAGTGGCTGGAATGTAGGTTTTAATTAATTAAGCTGTAATTATAAGCTTTTCCTTGTTATACATTTTTCTTTGTCCGAGGAATTTAATTAGTCCAACAGACTTTAACACCTCTAATTTATACGGCCATATTGTTTTTATATTACATATTACATTTAATTTTTACTTAAAAGTTTACAATTCATTTTTCAAATTTATGTTTATAATTCATTTTAACTTGTTACAATATAGTTTTTAACAAAAGAAAAAAAAAGATGCATTTCTTTATGCATCCCCTTCCCCTCTCCCACAATAAACAGAAATAACTTTCAAGCATTTGACTTACTCGTTTTTTTTAAAAGAGAGAAAGAGACGCATTTCTTTATGCACCCCCTCCCCTTCTCTTACTATTACAAAAATCCAAAGTAATTTCGACATTTGAATTTCAACTTTTTTCTTTCTTCCCCTTCTTTTTTTAAATTTAGTAGCTAATCCATTTACCTTTATTACTTCTAGTAGCTAATTTATCTAATTTTTATTAATAAATATATACGTGTGATGACGACTTTACGTGGTCGTCACAATATATATATATTAACAGAATTTTTGATCCATGTAAATATGAACATTGAATGGTTAATGAAATTTAAAAAAAGGTTCAAATCAACTATATAATAATATTAACTTATGTGATAATGAAAATCTATAATTTAAAAGTGCAAATATTCCCAAAAGTATTTTATTTGATCTTCAGTTTCAATAAAAATTGAAATTCAAAAGCAATGAGTGTTCTAAAAACAAAATTTACTTTGGAAAAACTTATTAACATATGATCATCATTATTTACAAATTATTACCACCATTTCTGCATGATCCACAGTGGATAATGTCCTTTGTCAGGGCTGTGGATATTAGCTAGCTTATGGTTTCGATTGAGTTACAAACACAAACAAGATGGACTAATAAAAAAAAGTTAACAATATATTAACACTGAATAAATAAAACTGTTGAACATGTATTATATAAAAATATTAAATATCATTGTAACAAACATTCTAAATTTATGTTCAGGTTTAAGTTTAAGGTCAAATAGTACTGATAATGATAAAATCACACTATCTCAACCATGTTTTTTGCAGATACTGTTGTTTTAATATTTTCCAATTATCTTCATTAGTTTCTCCAATGATGATAATTCTTTTTCTTGATGACATTATATAAGGTATAATATGAGAAGGTTTTGGGTTGTTCACACAACATTGTTCATTTATTTTTCTACAGAATTATATAGACATTGCACAGACTGGTTTTGCAACTGGCAGCATCAGTTTCTGGGCCTGACTGCATTTTCCAGCTGGTGTGGATTTCTTTTACCTAGCCACGCATTGTAGAGAGTTTTTTTTGCTAGATATAATCATCAGAAGGATGTTATGTTTGGAATATTGAAAATTACTTTAAAAAACAATCAGAAAAATACAGATATCCAAGTTACAGTGGAAAACAGTTGTTTCTCTTTTCAGCATGGATCACTGCAACATGGCTTCAAAGTATACTGGACTGAAATGCAAAGCAATGTGGATTCAGAATGCCTAGTTGTTTGTTGTTTCAGACCTATTTATATCTATTTGATGTTGTTCACCAACTAGAGAAAATCTGATCATTGCATCATTATATATATTTTTTGAAAAAATATTGTGGAAAACAATTCCCAGTTAAAATTATACCATGATTTGATACCTAAATAAACAAAAGAAAAAAAAAATATTTTTTCTCTTTCTTTATTCACATTAGTTAATAGTTTAGGAAGAAAAAAAAATCATTGCTGACATTTAAATATATCTTGATAATTTCTAAAATATTATTAATTCCAAAATTTTAATACTATAATTAGCATTGCCTTTCTGTATAACTATAAAAATGTGGGAAATTTTATTTAAAACTCAATTCAGAAAAAGCAAACTAGAAAAAGTTTAAATTTAGATTTAAAAAAACTACACAATTCAAATTCTTTTACTTATCTTCTTTCTTTACATCACAATTTATCATTATTATTTAACTTTTATTACAAAACAATTTCATACAATATTAAGTAATATGCATAAATTAACCTTTCTTTCAATTTTTTAAATATTGTAAATATTCATTAATCAATTTTGATAACAAACATTTATTAAAGAAGTTTTTTTTTCTTTGTGTGACTTTATAATAAAACCACATTTGAGCTGCTCTTGGATTTGTTATAGTTACAATATGTGTGTGTTCAAAAGTACTGTACAGTTGCAGTTGAATAAATAATTCACATTAAATTTTAATCCATGTTTATCACTAAAACATGAACTAATTATACACAATATATGTTGAATGTGAGGAAGGCTTGGAACAAAATATGTCATAATTCAAGACTTAATTATATTAATACTACAGTTGTTATCAATTAGATCAGCTCTCTTTCCAATGATCATATAAAAACATTTTTCCAGAATAATTTATCATCGGTTTGCATTTTAGTTTTGTCAATGGCAAATTTATTATTATAATGATGGAGATCATCATCTTTTTATTTTTTCATCAGCCCCTCTCATCATTGTAAGTTTCTTTTAACAATCCTAGGCCATTTTATAACATGAGCAAAATAAATAAATTTCAATTCAGATATAATAAGTATTCACAATATGTTCATTGGTGTCACAATTCATAAGTCTTAAATATGTGTATAAAATCAATTAAATAATTTATTTCTCAGAAGGTTATATAATATTGGTGCAACAGTGGCTTATAGTTTTTGTTGTATCTCTTAATCATTATGCTAAACTGTACAGAACATTTTAAAACATCATCATACATTTTATATGTCCATTTTTCACATCTATAAAAAAATCAAAGGAAATATCATAACTTCAACAATCATTGAGCATAATGGCATATCTTTAAGAAAGATGTGCTACTACTTCTAAAGATTTTTTCTAGACCATTCACTTTTACTCTGTCTAGTGTTGGACTGCAATAAATCTTTTGACTGCTGAATTCTTTTTGTTGATGAAAGATCAAAGAGGGCAATACTAGAATGATCTTTTTATGTCCACTATAGATTTTAAGTTAGCTTTTGCATTTACCTTAAGATGCTTATATGCTATATAAGGGCTCCATGATACAAAATTAGTATATCCATCTGCCATTGCTAAAATATGGGGTTTGAATCCAGGCCAAATAAAATTCTTTTCAAGTTGCTTTTTTTCTCAGGTAGCTGGACCGTAATCAAGCCATATAACTATTCAATATTGATCAGTAAATGGGAATTTAATTATTTTTACATAGATAATAAAATAGGAATTAAAAACCATTCATATCCTCAAGTCCAATCAATTAGCAAGCCTAGAGGGCGCCGCCCTTTCTTTCCTGCGCCCGTTCTGGTAATATACAGGGCTATTTATTAAAAAAACTGTTTTACTTTTTTGTCTATGCTATTTAAAAAATTGAATAGTTTATTGCTCAGGAGTTCATAAAAAGTTCGAGGACTGAATATCACAGACCTGGTTGCTATCCATGAACCTAGCGGCCCAAAGTCAGACACTTTATTGATGCATCAAACAATATAGGGAGTTTATGCTATTTAATATATATTAAAAGTTTTTATTTTATTTTACATCTATTCGTGATAATTTTAGAGAATCATTTTATTAAGTAGAAATGAAGTAAAGAATGCGAAAATGTTTTAATGTTTTCAATAGATTATTAAATTGCAGACTTATTTTTGAAGGTCTTTGTGTGTTTACTGCTTCAGCGTTGAATTAGATTGTGCCATTATGCCTGAAGGTAAATAAGTCTTTTAAATTTACCTTCCCAAAGGGGTTTGACTTACAAAAAATGGAAGCAATATAAGATTATAAAATTAAGGTGCATTTCATAAATCATTGTAACTTAATAAAAAATACATATTTTTTTTAAATCCCAGCCTTAGTTTTATTTTTTATTTTTTAGTAAGAACAGAACTTTTAATTTTATAATTGAATTGATAAAAAATCGGTTAGAATGTAGGAAAACGCACATAAATATTCAGACACTATATTCTCAGAAAAAAAAAATTCAGACAATATATATATATACTAGTGGGAAATCAAAAAAAAATAAAATACAGCAATGTAAAAATTTTAAAACATATCCATATAGATAGATATACCAGTTAATAAAATGAAAATATCATTATTAAATTAAAACAATACGAATTCACACTAACGAATCACGGGTAATAATGCTTGTAAAGTAAAGCACTATACCATGTTATATTTAAAAATATAACCTATTATACCTCAAGCTAATAAACACCACATGATCACTATTTCACAACTTACAGCAATCTTTGGGAGTAAGCGAGGAATTAAATAAATGCAAAGACAAATTAAATAAATGAAAAAAAGTAATAAACACAAATACTTTTAGTGATTTAAGGAAATATCAATTAAGATACAAGTATGTGATATGGTATTTTAGATGGGATAATATGTTGGATTATTTCCATCACTTTTCCAGATACAAACAACTGTTAGTAATAACATATAAAGACAATTCAGATTAATAGATTAGACAGTTTTGAGTAATATTATTCTCCACTCTTCTTCAGATGTTGCCAGCCTGACCAATGGCAATGTTGGTTAGTGTTGCCTTAAAATTCGATATCCAAGAATCTAAAGGTGTAAGTTTAATTTTTATGTTAACACTGTCATTGGATAGGCCATCAACACTTAAAGAAGAGTGGAGAATAATACCATGTGAATTGTTGTGTAATCTACTAACGTGTGTTCTTTTTGTGGGGATATTACTAACAGTTGTTTGTATTTGGAAAAATTTCAAAAAGTTGAATTTTTTTTGACATTCAACATTTAATGATAGATGATAAAAATAATTCAACATATTATCACATTAATTAAAATACAGTTATAATTTTTTTTAGTTATACACAAATCCTATGCTTAGTAATATAATTCTAAGTCATGTTTATATAAATAATAATGTTCATAGGATTATGGTTGAAATTACAGACCTATCACTCTTTAGTACTTTTTTTTTTTTTTTACTAAAAGAAGTATATAACCCATTTATATTGAATTTTGAACTCAAAAAACCACCCCCCCCCCCAAAAAAAAAAAACAACAACAATTTAAATTTAAAAATAATTTTAGCATATCTAGTTATAAGAGAAGTTATAAAAAGAACCAATGATTACAATGTGTCATTATGTTTTGGATTAATGGGTTTGAGAATGCATTTGACTCTTAAAGTATTTCTATGGTAATTCAAACTTTGGACTACCAATATATAAAATTAGAATGTTGTGATAATATTCTGAAAAATATTTAGTCTTGCGTTGTTAGCCGAGAGGTATCACAGCCGCCATGCAAGCAAGTAGTTGGTTGCAGATGGGTGTGGGTTCGCGTCCCGGCAGATGCTATGACATGAAAAAAAAAATATTTATCAAAATGCAACGGTATTGCTTCATTATATACTCCCCCTAAAAATGAGTGTCATGCATATTTACAAGAAATGATGTGCATATATATATATATATATATACAAGAAATGATGTGCATATATATATATATATATATATTAGAAATCAGTAACCACCTAAACATACCAATATAGATAGTAATCAATATTTCTGACTACTATCAAGGCAACCTCTCTGCCTTTTAATAATAATCTACTCTTATTGTTAAAAGGAGAGAAGTTGCTTTGACAACAGTGAGAAATATTGATTACTATCTATATTGGTATGTTTAGGTGGTTACTGGTTTCTAATGGTTACATATGCATAACACTATACTAAAATAAATATACAAATATTAAATATTAAATTATGCCACATGGTTAAGAAATCCAGTACTGTCCTCTGTGAACTAATATATAAATATATTATAGTTCATATTTCAAAATAGCCAGCTCAAAATGATACCACTTTAAACTGTCTGCTATAAGATGTTATATATTGAAATGCGAACAAGTTTTTTGTTTGAGTTTGTTCATATTACAATACATAATAACTTCTTATAACAGACAGTTCAAAGTGGTATCATTTTGAGCTGGCTATTTTGAAGTACAAACTCTAATGTATTTATAGCTTAGTTCACAGGGGGCAATACTGGATTTCTTAACCATGTGGGGTGATTTAATTTTATATATATATATATATATATTATAACACCACCCGATATATTTTATTGCCATTGCTAGGCTTTAACCCGTAGCTTCGAATGAAGATATTTGTGAGCATGGTTTGATTCCATCTCACGCGCCAATCTTACACGTGGATAAGAATTATCTCATCGAAAATGTAAATAAGGGTTCTGGTATGTATATCTATTTATGGTAGCCCACCGAACCAGCTCAATCTCAGGGTTTGGGGACGATAGTCTAACTAGAGAACAAAGCTAAAACACTACCTAACTAAGTCTTATATGTCTATTATTATGTACGATAGTTTATTTGTTATAAATCCATTAATCTAACCTGGATCTTATCATAAAATTTATTCTATTTATGGCTATACCCATTACCAATAAATCCCATTTATACACGCATATAAATATATCAATATTCAAGTGCACAGCCCATTTATTCTGATACACACATATATAATTCATACACGCATCAAAATAGTGCAATTATACATCAGAGCTGTTTATTTAATGTTGTTATTTTATTTAATTTTAAAAGAGACCCATTATAGTAATTAATATTGAGGTATCACTAGTTTCTTTATTAAGACACATTCACTGAACATATATTTTGTGCCACGTCAATTTACCTTAGTTCACGCGATCAAAGACAAGTCTGCATTTATAACTCTCCAAGAATACTGGTCTGGTAGATATAACGGATGGCAAACAGTTCCAATAGAGTATATCGAATAGCTTATCCCAGAGGTGGAGTAGGTGATTCACTCGCTTTATGACAGGGTCCAATTTTCAAAGATCTTTCGTCACCATTACACTTGATGAAACAAAATTTCTTTATTTTAATAATGCAGTTCGTAAGTCCGCTTCAGGTGAGTTCCACGACAAGTGTCCACTGGGCCGATTAACGAAACTCGCACTATAGAATTACCCCGACATTTTGGGTGGGAAAATATTAATGACTTCTTAAGAAAAAAATTACACGTCCACACAATCTGTGGTTTAAGCCGCGTCTCCCTTTTTTTCTATCTATATCTCTCCTTTCGAGCACAACAAAAAGTTATTTTGTTTTTCACTTTTAACTTTGTAAAATTTTCTCTGTGTATCCGTACGCCACTGACCAGTTCTTCCATTGTTCTTCAAAAATACCCACTTGACCAGTTTTCAGACTTCTCAACGCAAGTTATTGACTAAACTGCCTACAGCAATTGATTCATTTCTATTTCTGTCCTCATATGTTCAAGAGATTAATTAACAAAAGAAAAACACGTGTTACCGACAATATTATTAAAACTTTAAAAAAAAACTTAACGGATAAAATATATACGAATAATCAATTACAATTTATACAGCTCTATATATAATTGATTGTAACCATCACCGATAATACATACGCATATTGTACACTCGCACATACAACTATATTTACATATGCATACACACATAACTTTCGCACTCCTTGTAACAGGATTCGAATGACTATTTACATATATATCTTTTCGCATATAATCGCTCCATATCAACACTCTCCATTAGCACTATTGCCTTATCTCTTGTATTCGAACCCCATCTGTTACAATATATATATATAAAGTAGTAGTTTTGGAAGTAAATGTGTGTTACTTTTGCTTACTTACCAATGTTTCAATGAAATAATATCTGCCATTTGCCATTGGCAAGGTTAATTTTTCAAAGAAAAACTGTTAGATCTCAAATAGTTAATGAGAATGAATGTGAGGTAAAGAATGAGATTGAGTGTGAAGTAGTTAAGCATTCAGAATATGTGAATTAACAAATTATTTATTTTCTTCAGTTTCACTATTATTTGTTTTCAGATTTATATTAGAAGAAAGAGATACAATAAGTGGTCTCCATAAGGTGTGATACATTATGCTTCATCAATTGTATTTAAACCAGTTGATCTTTTTAATATTTCAATTCAACTCTCTCATAGTTCTCATTTCATACTTTTCCAAATAAACAAGTATTTTGGCATTGTCAAAATCAGATTTGTGATCAATTTTTAAAAATTGTAAAGTAAAAGCTAATATATTTAACTTTTGATTAAAGACATTTTTATGTTAATTGATTCTGACATTAATTGATTAGACTGACCTACATAGTTTTTCAAGTACTGTAAAATGGAATTTTATAATCTCCCCGATATTCCAAAAGTATTCTGTTTTTAGGTTTATAGAAAAAAAATCATTTTTTTTTTCTAGTGGAAAAAAATAGTCTTTATGTTAAAATTATGTAGTCTTCTACTGATGTTATCAGTAACTTCTTTATTATAAGGTAAAACCACTCTATATCTAGTTAAATTATCAATTTTTTTTTAAAGTATCAGCGCTAAGTAATGCCATATATATGATGTTTTTATTGTAGCCATTAGAAAGTAGAATATTCTTTGTTAGTTCTATTTTTTGAGTCACATGAACTTCATCTGACAAACTACAAGTTGTTATCAAAAATTTTTTTGCTACAGAAAATATTTGCACAAGATGATCATAAGAATTAAAATTAAGATATCGATTTGTATAGGTAAATTTTCTATAAACCAATATTGATAAGGAATTGTCATATTTTTTTGTAATCAAAACATCTACAAAAGAAAGTGATTATTATTTTTAACTTCCATAGTAAACTTAATATTAGGATGTCAATCATTAAGAAAAACAAGATCTGCCTACTCTATAAAATTTTCTAGGTTCAAATGCCTAGAAGGCACCCTGGTAGTTGCAGATACGTAGATTGCTGTCTTCACTTTCATTTTGATCATTATAACTGGCTACCCAACTTGGGCCAATCTTTAATAAACATGAGTGCCCTGAGAATTTTAAAAGTGAATCATGCTCGTAATATTTTTCTTGAAATTAGTATAGATATATTTGTTGTATTGACGTGTAGTTACAGTTTGAAGTTTTGTTTAAAAAGGTACTGCCAGTAAGAAAAATTGCACATATGTAAATATAAATGCGAGGAATAAAATGTAATAATAAATATAAATCATAATTTTTTTTAAAAAAAGTCTTGTTAAATTAAAATCTAATCGTTCAACTTGCCTAAGTAATAGTTAAAGGTAGGAGAAATGAAACTTGGAAGGGAGGGGGCAGAAATTTAGCTGGTAATAGGGAATCAACAGTCAACTTTTTTTTAATCATTATATTTGTGTGTAATTACTGTTTAGTCTTGTAAAAAAAGTTTTGTCCTTTTGAAATTTTCATATATAATCAATTTGTGTAACGTAATTACTAACACTAAGTAAATTCTTTTTCTTTTTTTTAATGTTTTTGTTTTTTGAGGAAGTTTACTGATACGTAACGATATATAAATATGTCGTTACATTAATTTAAAATAAAAACTTAAAAGTTTGCAAATAAAAGTAAAAAACTAAGCGCTAAAATTAAAATGTTTGTTAAACATATATACATTCGCACAGATGCCAAACTTTAAAAATATTTAAAAAAAAAAAAACAAATAAATAAGTATTTGAACGTACTTTTTTATAATAAAAAAGTACAAGATTTAAAAATAAAAACAGGTATTAATTAATTCTTGTAATCTGTAAATGGAAATGATTGTTTATAAATTGTTTGACAAGCAAGCTAGCCTTGGGATCTTGTATAATTAAAATGATCTGATGAAAGATAGATAAGAAAATAAAGAGAAATTAGCTTGACCAATGGAAGCACTAAGCCTTGGCTCGGACCCTAACGAAAGTGATGGATTAGTGACGTTTTGTTGATTGAATCCGTGTGGATAATATAAAAAGGGAAATACAGTTTTTTCGGACAGTTCCAGCATTTTGTGTTTGAGAGATGTGGTAGGATGCACATACCACACTCTCTATAAAAAAAATGAAAAGACTGTGATACCTTGAACCAGCTATTGCCATCTCCAGAACATTATCTTCCAATGGAGGTGTCGCGGGAATTAAAAGCAGAAACCTGGACTCTTCTACCGTGAGCTATGAACTTTACAAATTAACAACAACAAAAAAAGGAATTAAGAACTTTTGTCAATGTTTTTTTTAAAGATTCAGCTAATTTAAATTTTAAAATGAACTCTTATTTGATTTTCAAATTAATAATTGATTGTTTAAATTTATATAGGTAAGTTTTGCTAAAATCATTTCCATTTTATTATTATTATTTGTAGTAATATTTTTTGTAGAAATTATTAAATGCATTACATTTAAGTTGGGTATAGACATTGCAGAGATTCGTTAGCGGTTGATTATGTTGTGGTTTTCACAGTCGATTAGAATATATAAGTCAACGATGCCACTGTGGTGTCTTATGATGAACACCAAAGGGTCTCCTGTATTTCCTCAGCAATTGACATTATTGTTTGACTTTGTATTTTGATCGGTTGTGTTTAATTTGGAATGCTTTTGACTGTGGAATCTGTGCAGCCGATCTATACTCGACATTATAAAGCAAATTGTATAAAAATAATCTGTGCGAATGTATTTAAATGTTAAATTTAAGTCGGGCGTGAATGGCTATATAGTTTTGTAAAGTTATATTAAGGGAGGGTAATCTTAGGTTATTCATTTCGTAGTTGAATTGGTTCAATGGATTGGATATATTTGTGTAATTGTAGATGTAGTATGAGATCTGCTATGGGCAGGATTATATATATATGCCACACACCTTCTGTTTGCCTATGGATGGGTTTGTAAGACGGCAAAGGACCGCAGTCCATTCCTATGGAGTTTTATGTTTATTGTTCTACTTGCCAACAGATGTAACATTCCTGTTGATGGAGAGACAATGTCTTCTCTAATTCTACTTACTGATCAGATGTACATTCCTGACAGTATAGTATTTTGTGTTGTCGTATTTTCATGCTACATTGAATACATAAATGTATCAGATGGATTGGCGCCGGTTTGATTGTGAAATTTGTTGCCTAAGGTTAAATCAGGGAAGAATATTTTCTTTTCGAATGCAGATCTATGTAGCCTATTCATACTTGACTATCTAAATAAAATATTAAACTCATTGAAACTTAGTTAAATGTAAAATTAAAAGTTAATATAAAAATCTAAAATGTTAAACTTATTCCTCAAATTAGAATGATTTTATATGTGCGTAAATAAATATTTTTATGTGTTAATTTCTGGCAGTGGGTTTTATTTATTTATATTTAAGATATAAATTAAGATATAGATTTTTATATCTGCATCTCCACTGAGCTAGTGATTTGGGCTAACGATCTGAATATTTAAATAAAGTGGAATCTTAACAGCGCGTATCTTCCTACTCTATAAATTTTTCTAGGTTTAAATGCCTAGATGGCGCCTGTAGAGCAGATATCATAATTTGCAGTTAGATTCGATCTTCACTTTCATTTCGACATTATGAGGCCATATAATAAATATATCATTCACATAACTGATCCAAATAGAAGGTTTTTTAGTATTTTGCATTTAATACTTGACTTTTATGATTATTCATGAAGTGATCAGCAATTACAGGTGACAGTGGAGATCCAATAGAAAGTTCTTTAATTTGATTATACTTTTGAAAATTATGAATTCAAAATGTATTTTCAAGGCAATGTTTTGCTAATGGGATAATAAAATCAGGCAAATTATTGTAGATAAAGCTTCTTCAATAGTAATACTAGTAAACACCAAAGAAACATAAAAACTAATCAATAAATCAGTTTAAGTTAGTTTTAAGTTTTTAATTACAGAAATAAAATGACTTGAATTTTTAATTCTGCATGGCATGTTATCTGTTAATGGTTTAAACATTGTGCTAAATATCTAGCAAGCATGTGCTGGAGAACCTATAGAAGACACAATAGAATTCAATAGTACCCAAGTTTATGAATTTTAGTCAAACCATAAAATTTAGGACATAACTAAGATCCTTCTCTTGGAAAAATTTTAATTTTCATATCTTCATATATACTGGAACATTTTATAAGACTTTTTTTCTAAATATGTCAGAGGATCTCAAACAATCTTTTTGTAAGTGCCATCATTCATAAATTTAAAATTTTATTATTATAATCCAAACGATTAAGCACAACAGTCGAATTACTTTTATCTTCTGGAATAATTAGAATAAAATACTCTTTTTTTAAATTATGCAGCCATAACAAATTCTCGTTTGATAAATTACTTTTTGATGGTTTCATATTTTTTAAGATTCACAAATCTCAAATCCAATAAGATCAGCAATGTGTAAGTCTCTATTTTTTTAAAGAAGACTCTATATTGTAAATAATACTTTCAACTGGAATACGTTTAGGAGCTAGCACATATTTAAAACCTTTCTCCCATAGAAAAAAAAATATATGTGGGCGCACATGTGTGTATGAACAGCACACCCAATAATGTATAAAAAGTATTGTATGCATATTATTATTGTTATATATATGTATGTATGATATGCCTATAACTTAATCTAGAATTTGTAAAACAGCAGATGTAAAATTTTATTTAGTAACTAAATAAGAAATGCAAAACTGTATGGAAATTTCCAGATAATAAATTTATTACTGCTTAGAAATTTTATTTAGTTGTTCTTAAAGAGTAAAAAATAATTATCATTGGTTATTCAGGATAAACATTATGTAAAAATCTAATTGAGAAATAATTTTTTTATTTTCTTAGAGGTAGTGGGAGGAAATCATCTAATTGTATAAAGAAATGTTTGGTGAAAAGCCCACCTCCTTACACACCAAAGCTGTCTTTTTAGGTCAATCTCAGTAAAGACTATCCAAGGCTAATGTTATTATTTAGAAAGCCTTCAGGCAAATAATAAGAGTTTTGGGTGTATGTTAATTAAGGCTACAGAGTTTATCCTGTGTGCTAAAAAAATGGAAATTTGTATATTAAACAAATTCGTCTTTCTTAAGCAAGATATAGCATGTGTCTATTGGTAAAATAAAGATATAAATCATATTCATAAATAAGACCACTATATAATGGTCTTATTTATTCTATTAATTTATTTTATTAATTCTATACAAATTATTGCAGTTCTACCGTTCTGTTTATAATTGAAGGTTTTGCTATTATACATGTTAATAAAATAATAATAATTCAAGTCATATGAAGAAACCAAACCAAGTCAGTGTTTTTTTTTTCGATAGATAAGTAATTAGATAGTTAAGCAATTGTTTGTCTGCCCATGCAACTAACCTTGACATTCATGGTTGGACTTTTTGGGATTTATCTTGATCATCTTCTGGAGGGAAAACAAAATGAGTATTGATGAAAATATTTATGATAGGATGATTGTATATTTTTAAAGTCAAATTTACAGCAGTGTTATGAGAAGTATTTTCTGTATTAAAATAAAAAGGTGCAAGGACTAAAAATAAATGGATATGTTTAAACTTATTGATTTGTAGATATAATTTATTTTGTTGATAATGGTTTAGAGCTTTAGGAAATGTTACAAAAGTTATCAGATGAAAACAAAAAAATAGGATTAAAGATAAATGATATAAAACAAAAGTAAGTTTCAAAGATATTTTATAGAAGAAGAAAATCAAGATTGACAATCATGAATTAGAAAAAAAGCTAACAACTATAAATATCTGGATCAGATTATTAATATAAATAAATGTATAAAATTAAAAATAATATAAATAAATGTATAATAATTAAAATTAATTATAGAATTAAACCAGAATAGACCGCTTTCCTTAGAAACAACTTAATATTAAAAAAAAAAATGCTTATAGTTATAGAAAACTTTTTTTAATCTATGTATATTGTGCCAAGGCCAATTTGGCACATATATATAAAATAATTTTGTCTAAAACAATTATTAAAATAAAAAAAAAAATCTTTCGTAAAAGAGTTTGAAATAAAAGATTAAAAGTGGGAAGGGGGTTTTCTTACAGTCAAACTAAAAGGGTTATAAAAGAAAGTAAAGTTTTTCTAAATTAGTATTCCTAAAAATAAGTAATTTAAAATTTAAAAAAAATATAAATCTCTTTTCATTCAAGCTTATTATAATAAATTATATATGTGCGTGCAAGTGTAAATAAATGTATGCGTGTTAGAATAATATTAAAAAAAAAATGTAAATGAAAGTTAAAAAAGAAATTATATTTGGAAAACACAGTGATGGCTATTAAGTTAAATAAAGATTTAAAAAAACCACACCAGCGGTGGGCTACTAATTAAAGATATAAAAACAATACGTTTATGAAAGCTACTACTAATTAAACAATCGTCAAAAACACGTTGTCATAGGATTAATTACCAATGGAATTTTGACAACACCTATTGCACCTATTGCCGGAGGATATTAAAATGAAAACAATTCGGATACATAAATAGCCAGATTTTTTTGTCGGAGTTTAGTTTTTTCAGTCTAATTTGCAGTAACAGTCTTGTTTCAGTTGAGATAACAAAGCATTTCTATTATGTATTCAGAAACAAAAATGCATTGTTGAGCAGCTTTTGGAAATATATGCTCATGCTTCAGCTTTTTTAGTCGAACAAGATCATCAAAACCTGCCTGTGAAATAATGTCTGCATAACGACTCAGAAATCCTCCATCAAACGTTCAACTGTCTTGAAGAATAAAGCCAATGGATTCGCATAAAATCTCTTCAACAAATGTCCAAATCTAACCAGTTAGATATAATCCATCAGAAGCAGCCAACAACAAGCAATATCCACGTTCCAAAAATCTTAGGTAAACATTTATTTATTATCATTTATATGTAGTAGCCACCGCTGTAATTCATCAATCCTACCGAGTAAAGTAATTTGAACTCTTAAGCATGCATAAAATAAACTATTGATGTGTGTGTGTGAATGTGAGATAATTTAATGATGTCACATATTATTTATGCTTTTCACCAGATATGTGTTAGAATGTGTTACTTTAAAAATGTGCTTGTGTTAAATTAAATTTATAAAGATGTTTAAATTTAGTCAATTAATGTTGGGTAATAAATTATCTTTAAACTTAATTAATGTTAATTAAAATAAAATGTCTTCAAACTTAAACTTTATTTGTCGGTCAATTCTTTTTACCAATCTTTTTATTAATTCTTTCCACCATTAATTTTGTATAATTTTATTATTGAATTAAAATTAGACCGAGCTAGTTTTAGGGACTGGTTCGAGCCCTGGATTATGAGCCTACTGCCCAAATACGTTAGTCATCAGACTAGCTGGCGCCCCGGGGTTTACCCCAAAACAAATAAAGTATTTGGATAGTAGGGGTTTGAATCTAGAAGCCGAGATGGGCCATTGTTGATAGTTAAAGCTATCAATAAGATCTCCCATTTTCCTCGAACGTGCCGGTTCATCCCTGTAACATTTATAAGATTATAAATGTACTAGGAAGGAGTTTGAAACCGGCCAAAACTTATATATACATGTAAGTAAGTGGTTTCAGCGGTTTGACCCGGTACATAAATGGCTTTCCCAACATTTGGGGCTGGACCTAAGAAACAATAGTAAGTAAATACTTTGTTTCTTGTTTAAAAAATTTTCTATACAAAGGCTAAGTTACGTATGTTAAAGTGATATAATTTTTTTTTTTTTAAAAAAAGAATTGACCGAAAACTTTGTTTTCTTTAAATGAAAAGAGATTTATGCTATTTACGTTATCTAAAATAAATCATTATGTTAAATCAGAGACAGTTGGATGTTTGGGCGGAGTTAAAGCATTAAGATCGGGTGGAGAAAAATGGACAAAGGAGGGGCAGAGTCAGTATGTATTTCCAGTTTAGTAAGAAATAAATAAAATAGAAATTAGTAAACTTATGAGTGTGAATAAAATATAATATTAAAGAAAAATAATATAAAAAAGTAAAGTTTAAAAGTATAAATATGACAAAAAATAAACCTAGAATGGAGACTCAAGGTAAAAAAACAGACGATGTTCCCAGTGAGGAACAAAATAAAACCGAAACTAGTGAAATAGAAAAGGTCCCCAGTGAAGAAAAAATGGAAACTCAAGCAAAAGAAGTAGAGAATGCTTCTAGTGAGGAACAAAAAGATAAAAATGAAAAAGAGGTTGAGCAAAAAGAAGAAAATAGGGAAATCATAGCTTTATTAACTTGCATGTTTGAAAAACAAAAAGAAACAGCTGAAGAATATAAAAAAATAGCTGAATAGCTTAAAAACCAAAATAATGAAATGAAGAATAAATTGGAAGGGCAAGCTGAAATGCTTGAAAAGTTAAAGGACCAGATCAAAATGGGCCAAAATACAATAAAAGGAGAAATTAGGGAAGAAATAGAAGAGATTAAAACACAAGTAGAAAATCAAATAGAGACCGCTTACCAAGTAATTGAAAAAAATAAGATAGAGGATAGAAAAGTAATTGAAGAGATAAAAGTCGGAATGATGGATTTAGCTTGGAAAGTAAATCAAAAGAATAGTAAAAATAGTTCGCAAATGGAAATAAAACAGTGTGACCACTTGAGTGCAAACACGCACATTATAAACAATCTGGCAATCATGAACCAGTTTTTGAAAATATGGATATTTTCTGGTCATCAAGGTGAAGCTCCTATGGAGCATTTAAATAGTTTGGAGTGCTATTTCACTCTGAATCAATTAAGTGAGGAAGCTATGATCACAATAGCTTGTAGCCATTTACAAGGGGGTCTCAATCTTGGTGGGACTCTTTATATAAAAAACCCGTCACTTTTGCCGAATATAAAATTGCTGTTTTAGCTATCAGGAAAATCTTCATCACCAGATCTCGCAAGATAAATGGTGACCTGGTGAACCATTCATTTCTTTTTTTAGAAGGCAAGTGGCAAAATTACGCTCTTTAACAGCAGACCCACTATCTGAACAACAAATTGTCAGTATAGTCTGCCATAGTTTTCCTCATAACGTCGAGCAAATTCTCATAGGAACTGAAAGAAAAACAGTGGAACAAATGGCGGAATTGTTGAGCACTTTTGACAGAGCTAAACCAACTTTTGACACGAGAGATAGGGGATTCAAACCTTAACTTAGAGAGCCAGCTGTAAATGCCGTAAAATATAGACATAGTTCAAATTCGGAGAGTCCCCAGAGGAGTCATTATTCTAATAGTCCCGAGAGAACAAAAATCTTTCAAAGAACCGACAGCGATCCTGACATCTCTCATACTAGATTTAAGGAAAGGGCCAGGGGATACTCTCAATCCCCCAGCACAAGTGGCTATATGCAGAAAAAAATATAATAAAGAACCGCCAGACAAAAATTAAAAATATGTAATCTGACGGATTTGCCGGCTTGACCTAGTATATAATGACCATGGATGCAGAATAATGGAAAACGTTAACAAAGTTTAATGAAACAAATGTAAAAATGAGTATCAAGTTAGTTTGAATAATTAAAAATGATTAAAGTTAGTCTTAGTAAAATAAAATAACAATCTTATAGGTTTTTAAAATGTCAAAGCAATGATAAAACAATTTATGTCAAAAACCCTCGATTATGTCTTATCGATTATGTTAAATCCCAGCTCATAAGTCTAGAATATAACAGAACGTGACACCAATGAAATAAATGTGTAAAATCAAAAAAAAAAAAAAAGGAGAGTAAACATAATGCTTTAAAAATAAAAATGAAATAAATAAGTGTATAATGAAAGTATTAATAAAAATAAAACATTATCAAAAAAAAAAAAAAAAAGTGTATTAAATTAGGATTGAGGTGTGTGCGAGTATTTGGGCAAAGAAATTAAAAGTTGGTTTAAATCAGCACAAAATCTATCTGTGTGTTTGAATTGCCTTATACTTTGTTGCCTACTTCTCTTAACATTACATTTATTACCTAATGATGAAAATAAAAACTAAAAATGCACTCTAGAAAAATAAGAATTTGAAGTGGTCAATACTTAGGAAAAGTGAGCAATGCACATATTAATTAAGAAAAATGTTCATAAATAAATAAGTAAGTCAAATAGTTAAAATAAAATCGATAAAATCAAGTTAAATAAATAAGCGTAAATATATCTGTAGTAAATAATAATAAAAAGTGACTTGTGATAAACTAATAGATTTTTTTTTTTTTTGGAATACATGCACGGTAATAAAAGGAAGTAAATAAATGATTTAAAGTCAAGTCAAATATATATATATATCAGTGTAATAATGAATCGTAGTAAAGTAAGTTGTTTTTGAATATATGCAAGTTAATAAAAGTTGAGTAAATAGTGAATCGTAATAAAGTAAAATAGTTTTTCTGAATATACGCACATAGATAAAAAAGTTGAGTAAGGGTTGAAAATAATATTCGAGATTAGATTAATATAAATAAATATGAAACTGATGTCTGTAGTAGTTTAGAATAATATTGTGAGATTAGATTAATACAAATGTTAGAATAATGTTCATATGAATTTAAAAATAATGTTGGAAGATTAGTAATAAAAATATAAAGTCAATCTAAGGTGTATTAAGAGTGTGTAAGTATACATGTGTATATATGCGCACATACACTGGTAATATTCGGTAAATATGATACCTCATGATGTGTATCTTAAATGTATTTATCCAGATATCCTTTTAGGTTATTTTCTTGGCACTTCTGCACCTCATGATGCGTGCAAAAAGGGATTTATTTATTATAGATTCCCTGTAAGCAAGTCCAGTAATAACTTGATATCTAGAATATTAGTAGGCGTAGAATTAAGCTGCACGTATACACATGTGTAGGAATTTATCTAGAGCAAAAGGGAATGAGAGTAGTATAGAAATAAATTTAGTTAAAGATATGTCTAAATCTGCCAACTGGATAAGTTTTAGTACCCGTAACGGACTTGTCCGGGATCATTCCTTTTTCCAAAGCATAAGTTGAAAATGGACAGTTGAAAATTCCTGCCATTTCGCAGTGACCCTTTTCTTTTTCCAAGTCCGATAAAGAGAATTGGCAAATGAAGTTTCGATTTTATACACATGTAAGTCAGTGCAAGTCAGTGAATCTGCTTCCGCGTCATTTCCAAAAGATCCCTGTGCCACAAAATTAGTTTGTCCCGGTGGTCGTTATCCATGATTTAGATCATTGTGAGCAATGTATTCGGCATAGATAGAAGGAAAGAATAGTAAAAGAGTTTGAAATAAAAGATTAAAAGTGGGAAGGGGTTTTTCTTACAGTCAAACTAAAAGGGTTATAAAAGAAAGTAAAGTTTTTCTAAATTAGTATTCATAAAAATAAGTAATTTAAAAAAAATATAAATCTCTCTTCATTCAAGCTTATTATAATAAATTATATATGTGCGTGCGAGTGTAAATAAATGTATGCGTGTTAGAATAATATTAAAAAAAAATATGTAAATGAAAGTTAAAAAAGAAATTATATTTGGAAAACACAGTGATGGCTATTAAGTTAAATAAAGATTTAAAAAAACCACACCAGTGGTGGGCTACTAATTAAAGATATAAAAACAATATGTTTATGAAAGCTACTACTAATTAAACAATCGTCAAAAACATGTTGTTATAGGATTAATTACCAATGGAATTTTGACAACACCTATTGCAGCTATTGCCGGAGGATATTAAAATGAAAACAATTCGGATACATAAATAGCCAGATTTTTTTTATCGGAGTTCAGTTTTTTCAGTCTAGTTTGCAGTAATAGTCTTGTTTCAGTTGAGATAACAGTGCATTTCTATTATGTATTCAGAAACAAAAATGAATTGTTGAGCAGCTTTTGGAAATATACACTCGTGCTTCAGCCTTTTTAGTCCAACAAGACCATCAAAACCTGCCTGTGAAATAATGTCTGCATAACAACTTAGAAATCCTCCATCAAACGTTCAACTGTCTTCAAGAATAAAGCCAATGGATTCACATAAAATCTCTTCAAGAAATGTCCAAATCTAATTGGTTAGATATAATCCATCAGAAGCAGCAGAAGCAGCCAACAACAAGCAATATCCATGTTCTAAAAATCCTAGGTAAACATTTATTTATTATCATTTATACATAGTAGCCACCGCTGTAATTCATCAATCCTACCGAGTAAAGTAATTTGAACTCTTAAGCATGCATAAAATGAACTATTGATGTGTGCGTGAATGTGAGATAATTTAACGATGTCACATATTATTTATGCTTTTCACCAGATATGTGTTAGAATGTGTTACTTTAAAAATGTGCGTGTGTTAAATTAGATTTATAAAGATGTTTAAATTTAGTCAATTAATGTTGGGTAATAAATTATCTTTAAACTTAATTAATGTTAATTAAAATAAAATGTCTTCAAACTTAAACTTTATTTGTCGGTCACTTCTTTTTATCAACCTTTTTATTAATTCTTTTCACCATTAATTTTGTATAATTTTGTTATTGAATTAAAATTAGACTGAGCTAGTTTTAGGGAATGTTTTGAGCGCTGGATTATGAGCCTACTGACCGAATACGTTAGTCATCAGACTAGCTGGCACCCCGGGGTTTACCCCAAAACAAATAAAGTATTTGGATAGTAGGGGTTTGAATCTAGCAGCTGAGATGGGCCATTGTTGATAGTTAAAGCTATCAATAAGATCTCCCATTTTGCTCGAATGTGCCGGTTCGTCTCTGTAACATTTATAAGATTATAAATGTATTAGGAAGGAGTTTGAAACCAGCCAAAACTTATATATACATATAAGTAAGTGGTTTCTGCGGTTTGACCTGGTACAATATATTACTAGTTACTTCTAATACTTGATAATTTAAGAGAACAATATAGAGACTTCAGATTATACAATGAATGAACTAAGGAGAGATGTAGGAGAAATGAAAAGCAAAATCCATAATAGAATAAATGGACATCATTAATATTATTGCAAGAATTAAAGACTGAAATAATGCTAGACAGTATGTATTGGTAAAAGAAATAACAATAGATGAACAGTTAATATCTTAAATTAAATTTCAAAGCATTATAAATGTTCTACAAAATTATATATGAAATGGATGAATGAGAAAGTTTTCTGTAGTGATGTAAAAATGAGCCACTATGGATTGAGACTGAATTAAACCTTCATCCTGCAATGAGTTGATAATATAAGGAATCTAGGGTAAAGTAGTTTGTATAATTATCACTCACTTTTACTTCTTGGTTATTTGGATATTGCTATGGGACATCTACCTTAAAATGATCCGTAAGCTTGCTTGCAATCTGAAAAAAAATTGCAAATTTTTATTAAGTTTAAAATCTCAGATAAACAAAAGATACTGCAGTGATAAAACTTTTATTCTATAGAGCTCTTTTCATATAATTTTTTAAGGCAGTGGAAATATCTGCAATGTGTTTATTTTGAAAAACCTCAGTCAGATGATATAGATAATGACCAATGAAAATAGTAAACTGTAAATGCTTTTTGTATCCAAAATGAGTAAATCTTTTTAAATGCAGTGCTAGTAAACATATACATCTTTAAGAAAACAGTCTCACAACTTTTCCTAATTTTTTTTATATATAACTTAAGTTTAATTTATATTGTTTTTGCAAATAATATTTGTTTTATTATTTTTATATTATTTGTTGTATTTTCTTAAATATAATTATCTTTTAAAAATTAATAAATGAAATGAGACAATAGTTTGATTGCTGGTTAAGAGGTAGATAATAATAAATAAATATATTAAAACAGAAACCTCAAGATAAAAAAAAATACACAAAAATACACACTGATGTATATATTTTTTAGTATTATGTTCACTGATAAAAATATAATGTAAATATAAATTAATTCAAAATAGCACCTACATTCCCATCCTGATTAATATTAGATGACGAGCTTTTAAAAAAAAATGCTTAGTTTATTTGATTATTAATAAATGGCATGGGTAATAAGTTTGGGGCCTCTCATTAATATATATATATATAATTTAATCTATTAATAATCGTTTTATATGTGTGTACACAAAAATACATCTAATACATATGCATACAGTATATGTAAAAATGGCGTTCTTCTTAGCCACATAATTTATATTCAGATCTTTTATATTTATATCAAATATTGAGTACATTAAAATATTTATAAATACATATTTTATAGTTGCAGAATGTTCCTAAAGTGAATATTTCGATAAATAATAAAAAATTTAAAAATACCTTTAAGACAGAAATATATATATATATATATATATATATATATATATATATATATATATATATATATATATATATATATATAATAAAACTAACATGAAGTTTCAAATATAGGTGTAAAATAGTATTAAAGACAAAAAATATGGAACATTTTGATATTATTTTTCTTATTGCTAAAAAAAAATAACCGTCCTATTTCTAAAAGAAATGATATAAAATTTGGGGGAAAAAGTTCATATAGAATACTACAATAATAAAACAAGAAAATGAAATAACATCTATAATTAAAACAGTAAAATTTTGAAATATCAAGTATTTTAAATGAAAAAGTGAAAGATGTAATTCTCTCTATGAAAAAATAAAAAACTACAGAAAATGTTGGAATAATTATAGATATTTTAAAAGAAACAATTAAAGAAATAAAGTAATATTGGCACAGCTATATACTAAGGTCCAATATTTAAGAAAATTGGAAAAAAATAGACTTTTGTCATTTTTTTGCAAAATATGTATTAAGAACATTACACTTACCTATTTGATTCAAACCAACAAAAAGAACTTCTTTGGTTTAAAAGTGCTTTTAGCACAGTGTATCACGTTCAAGTATTGATAAAAGTTATAGAAAAAATCAATAAATATGAATAGTCATTATGCTTTGAATTTATATACTATGAAAGTGAAATTGATTCTATAATCATTTCAGTGTTATTAAAGCTTTGGAACATCAAAGCATAAATCAAAGTTTTTGGAAAATAGAATAGTTATCACAAAACAACAGCAGGATGTTATTTCTCCTACAAATTTTCAATAATTTTAAAATTTTTTGAATTAATGTGGGAAGGTAAAGAAAATGAAACATACGACATTTAGATTTGCCATATGATACGCTTATTTGACAACTAGTGTTTCAGAACTTAAAAAAATGTTATAATGTGATCTTTCTTTGTCTTCTTTATAAACTAACATTTTATTGTTCACACCTTAATTTCTATTTTCTTATAAATTCTATTATTTCTCAATCAGCTTAAAGTTTAACAAAATGACAAAATATTTTATAATGGTAAACCAGAGTGATAGGTAGAATGATAAAAAGAAATATATGTCTAATCTTCATACAATTGCTTTGTTAATTTATTTTATGGGGAGAAATTTTTTCTAAATACTCTTGCTAAGCTTTTTACCATTTTGTTGTGTTTGTATCCACTCAATTAAATCTTTACTTAAATGTAAAGTGAATTGCTTTATAGTAAAAATTAAAAATTATGTGTTTCTCATTATGTTGATTGTTATACTTTTAAAAAACTTTATATTGTATTTTTATTGTAAATATCTTTTAAACAAGCATAAATAACAACAAACACTAAAGGACAAGTAGTATCATTTGTTTTTTGACAGTTTATTTGTTATACAACTCATTGGAAGCTTCAGTCACCTTCATTTCAGTTATATACTTATATAAGTAATACAAGCTGACATTAATGTTGATAGCAACTGAAATTAGTAGTTAGCTGTTGCGATCAATAAGCAAATGATTTTCATATAAAATGCAAGTACAAGTGATAGGGTGACCTTCAGTTTAGGAAGCTTCAGCTTTAAAGTTCATTATATTGTTTTGCTAAACATTATATGCCAAGACCATCATTTGACCTACTAAGTAACTGACTATAATGTGAATTCTACTTATGGTAAAGTCATAGAAATAATTAATAATGTGTGTTTTTTTGAATTATTTGTCAATAGTAATAAATATAGCATTTTTCAATAGTAATCAACAATGAATCTCTCAGTTGTTGGTAAAAGATGCTATAAAAACATTGCACAAAATCTTTTGACATAATCTTCAGAAACAAAGCCTACAATTTTCATGATATAGAATGTTCTATGAGATTCTAAGAATTATATCATTTCAAAACTTCTTATTGATGAAAGCCATAAACAAGAAACTAATGTATATAGATTAGACAAAGATTCATGAAATATTATCTACTGAAATGTATTGTGTGATGCTTTTTTAGCTTTATACTTATAATGTTATAGAGGACTTGAAAATATTAAGTCAGAAAATGAAACAAACAAATAAAATCAGAGACCTAAAATTTTACTTGAAAGTCCAGATGATCAGGTTGAAATTGTTTTATTTTGGTAATATTATGAGATTATCTCATTTATTTAAATAGTTTATACTTTTTGGAAAAATTAATAGTAGAAAAAAAAAGAATGAAACATAATTAAATGGATGCTCATTTTATAAGCACGGTAATTAGTTTAACTACTGAAAAGCTAGAAAACCAAGTATATATATTATTGGTCATTTGGAGAAGTATCATTAATATGAACACCAGAATGTATTAGCATGATAGTACCCAATAATAATAATTCCAAAAGCAATTTTGGCATTCTACTTTAATGTCATATATTGTAAGATTGATTAATCAATGGACACCTAGTTGATGCTTTGCTATAATATTCACCTCAAGCTAGTTTCTGGGTTTTGTCTTTTTCATTGGTGAGGTCTTAGAATTTAAAGCTGAAATTTATCGATTTTGTATACCTAACACTCATCTTTGACTTCTGACTGATCTGTATAGGTATATAGACTATTAACTTAAATATAATGAAGGATAAAAAAAGGACTTACATTAATAAATACATTAATTATAGATTTGAATCCTAAGTCATTACTGATCAAACCAGAATCCAGAAATAGATCTGCAGTTGTGGATATTATATACTATATCATTTGATGTCTATTGATTATTCAAATTTTTAGTGTACAGCTCTAGAGCAAGATAAAAAACTGTTCTGGGAAACAAGTGTATAGTTAAAAAAGTTATGTAACACTATGTTAGCAAGAATGATAATGATAACTATGTAATAAACTGCCAATGGTATCTATTTAGGTATATTGATATATTTCATTAAAACCCTTTTTATGCCCTAAGTGGTTTAGTGAAGTGATAGTGTCACAGACTTAAGAATAAAAATTATGGAATCAAGATTCAATTATATAAAATAAAATAAAAATTAATTTGATTAAATAAATGAAAATTACTTCATTCGATTTCGTATTTCTGATCCTGAAACTTGATCTTTCAAACAACTAAGCCTATGATGATGGTGATGATGATGATGATGATGATGATGATGATTATTATTATTATTATTATTATTATTATTATTATTATCACTTTCCTTCTATTTATTATACTATACTGAATGTTTTCACATCACGAGGCAAGTATCTCCCACTTATTCCAGCTTGGATTTTGGGTTTTCAAATATTCCATTATTGTATTGTATCAAAGCAAACAAACTAATTAAAATTAAAAAAAAAAACAAATGTCAAATGAAATTACTTAAAATTTTTTTTAAACAATTTTCTTTTTTTGCATTATAGTCAGTTAATTGCTTTAAGGCAACTTAACTTTTCTTTTTTTGTTTTCACTTTAAAATATTTAAACATTAAATTTGTCTTAACTGATTAAGACTTAAACTGCCAAAAATATTTTTATCTCTAAACTTTCCTGTCACTGTATATATTTTTAAATAGATAAATTCTCTCTTAAAATATGTAAATTAAGTGAAATTTTGAAAGTGTTAAAAAAAGAATAATAAATTGTCTGAGATTGATCAGCTATTGGTGCTAGGTAAGAATGATGGTTATAGAGTATCTATTACCGTAGATAAATTCACTTTAATATATTTATTTTTACATAATAAAAATATGAAATTTTAAATGGAATACTTTTTTAATATTGTTCATGCAGTTTTTAAATTATTTAATTATATTTTGCAAAGTTTTTTAAGATAGTTATACGATAATGCCACTTTGTTATGGAACACCCAAATATAGCTTTTGTAGCTTCCTATTCTTTTATATATATTATTTAGCAGACAGAAGACAATTATATCACAGAAAATATATTAAAATTATTAAAAAACTTATGTCTAACTCAATATATAGTTTAACTATCTGATGCAGCACAAATCAAGATACTTTCTCTAATTGATCAAACAAAAACATCATGTCTTTCTAGATGTGAGAATGGGATCAAACCAGATCCATGCATGTTATGATGTTTATAAAGCTTTCCATCTGCCATTTTATATACATTTAATTTTTAGACTAGCAAATAAGTGATTAAAATATCAATTTTTATTTAAAATGTTTTTATTATAAATATTGGAGGGGCCAGATATATATATAATTACAGACGGAAACTTTTATAAAAATCAATAAATAAATTTTAATATGCTATTTTTTTTTAAGTATTTTGATCTAGGGATTTACTTTCATGATAAACCCTGCTAACATTCTGTAATGTCAAACAAAAGAAAATCCATTAACAAAATGGTAATGGAATTTTCTAATTAAAGTAAAATTAAAATGGAAAAAGATATTTGAAACATGAATTCTTCAAATCTACATTAAATTAAAAATAGATTTGAAACAATAAAATCATTGGTTTATTAAGAGAGTGGATCTCAAGACTACAATGCAAAATATTTTAGGTCAATAATTGTGGTCACCAGAATTTCAACATATCCACTAAGCTTGGGTGAATGGAAAAGGGAATTTTCCAAAAGTAGTCAGAAAGAGTATAAGCAGCCCATGAGAACAATAGAGGTCAGCCAGTCATAGTTTTCATTCAGTGAGTACCTGGCGAATCCATGCTGGTTAAATTTTCAATAAATATAAAATGTTTAGAAGCATGGTAGTAGAGTAGATGGCCTGGTAGCTTGCCCATCTCCCACTGTCCCAAAGATGATCACCAAATATCATAAGCTGGAGAAACTTCATCAAAATGCATAATTGTTGGACTGATGAACTGTTGAACTCTCAAATTAAAATTCATAATTAACTATGCCTGTGCAAAAATTTACATTTAATCATGGGATCCAAATTTCCACAAGGACTCAGAATAAATTAGGTAATATGTTGCCAATTTGTTTATTTCTAACTGCCTAATTTATTCTTAAAAACTCCAGTTGACCTGATAATGTAATTTTGCTACTTTTAGTGTCTTCTTAAAGAAAATCCCCTTTAAATTAATGTAACTGCTTAACTAAAATTCTGTAATTTTTACTTGCTATCACTTTAAATCTAATGTCTCTGCTCTCATTCTATCTGTCTTAAAATTATGCCTCTTAATGATCAATTTTCTCTTAAAGTGGTTCAAAAAATTTATTATTATTATTTACTTAAGAATGTATTTGTTTAAGGCTGATAAATGTCTTATTTAAAATGAAATCACTATATGCTAATTTGTTCCATCTTGTCAAAAGTTTTATATAATTAAATATTTTGCTTCCTATTTCCCGACCAACGTTTGTCAGCAAATAAATAACTCTCTAGCTCTAAATGATTAATACTTGGAGCAACCTTTTTTTATCAAGATGAAATAATTTTATATTATGTGTTTTGAAATATTTATGCATACACAGTTTAGTTTTGGGGAGATGCTAGTTCAAGTATGAGATTTTATTTATTTATATTATTACATATTATAAGAATAAAAAAGAGGGTTTTTTTAGAAAGTTTTCTTCTTGCAAAACTATAAAAGAGAGTATAGATGTTTAAATTTAAAATATTGGTGGGATTTTGTTTTGCGGGAAGAGACATGTCACCCAGGAAATGATATTCGTAATAATATTTAATGCTTATTTTATTCTTGTTGGTCCGATCTTGATCAATCCATATACCATTTGTGTAATCTTTAATAGCTCAGTACAGTTTTATATTAAATTCTCAAAATGTATTTTTCCATTACTTGTATTTTGCCATGCCAGCATTTTGCTTGATCACTTGTCTTTTGTTCTTTGTGATTGCTAAATCAGAATTAGACCATGTGATAATTTCACTGGCTATGAATTTTTTTATCAGGATATGAAAGACAACTTGGGAAGACCCAGGGTAAGCTGAGATTAGCTAGCCTTGGTGATTCCCATCTTTTTACCTGAAATATCTTGAGGTTTGCTCATGGTGCAGACCATTCTTTCTTTAGTTTTTGGCATCACTGGAATGGGGCAGGTGAATTGAGTCTATGCTGGTGATGTAATATCAAATACTGGGTCTGTCCAATTTCTTTTGTTCTGAGCACATCAATAGGGGATTAACTATGGTCTGATTAATTTATTTGTTTTACAATCTTAAAATATTTAGTTGTGAATATCGTGATCCGTTTATATTTTAAACGTGTCACTCTCTTTGAATTCCTAAAATATGATTCAATTGTTCCTTTCTTAAAATAACTTCACTTATAATAAAACTATATTTAAAATAGGCTATTTAAAATATTTGTCTGGTACATTTCAAACTTGAGTAGGCATCTATCATAAAACTCTAATCGTTTCATTTGTAAATTGGTATATGAACTATACCACTCCCTTACTCGAGGCATAATTAATGACAGGATCAAAATTTATGTTAACAAATTTATAAAATAAAACAGAGAGACCTTAGAAAAGTTATACAAATGTTTTATTAAATATATATGTGAATTTAAGCTATCTGTGGTTTGTCTCCATTCATTTTATTATAAAATTAACATTTCTATTTTATTTATTGTGCTGCTGCTATCTGATGACTGAAGGTCACATACATACCATTCCTATATTTAAGTAAAAGAATAGGTATAATTAGAATCAATATTAGAGTTAGACATTAAAATTACTTGAGGCTCATACTCCACAGTTGATGCTAATGGGCCAGAGTGTAGAAAAGATTTATTGCTTACCTCAAAAATGTTGTTAATTAGTTGGCACATTTAGAGAATGGGTGAATAGGGCAGAATCCATAAGTATTCTTTATCTTTGATCTTGCATACTGTTGGATTTGAGATACTTTTACCCAGGCTGTGAATCGTGTTGAGTTAACATACCATTTTGACCAGTAAAATGAGAAATCCTGAAGAAAAGAATCCGGCTGACTAAGATATAACAATAGTGGACTGCAGTTGGGTTACATAAACAATGACCATTAAAATAATATTGTTCTGACTAGAGCAAGATACACTGCTAATTTAATAAAACAATATTTTTCAATAATTAAATACAAGAAAACTTATTAAATAAAATACTAAATACTTAAATTCAACATAAATAATTAGGGTTCCAGTTATAATACTCAATCTATTCATTACACTAATAAATTTAACTTATAACTAGCTTAATATTATAAATAAAATAGGGTTCAATTAAAATAATAAATATAATTATGAAACTCTTAATATGAGATGTTCAGTAAGACACTCGCTTAAAGCATTGAGGATATATCCCAAAAGTTACATTCCCAATGGCATAAGAATATTATCCCAGCAAATTCACATAACAAAACTACCATATAATAATCTCATGTCTTTAGACACCAACATGTAATAATCCTAAAATATTATTTATAAACTTATTACAGAAATAACAATAAATTAATTAATATTCCTTTAATAAAAATACTAATTAAACATTTAACATTAACTAATAATAGAAAATTTACAATTCCCCCAAAATAAGAATAATAATCGCAGGTTCATTTTTAATAGATTAATAATTTATTAACACCCTGTAGTTAAATAGGATGTTGGATTTTACATGATATCCAACTACTCTTACAAAATAATAACAACAATAAGCAACTAAAGTAACTTAATGACTCTCAACATTAAATCTTTCTAATAATTAAAATTTAGCAATAAAACATAAATAATATAATAAAATTTTAAGTAAATATTATACACTTTTTTTAAAAAAAAAGTACTTGAATATTATGGCAATATCAAGTATATCTCTTATTGGTGTTGTGTCAGTTTAAAAATAATTACAAACAATTATATCTTTTATGATAATAATAATAATGTTTTGTTACTCAATCAGATATAACAGAAATAATATTTATGTAATCTTTATGGATAATGTGCAAAATAAGTAATATTTTATATTATTAATTTCTCTGAATCATGCATGAAAAATGAAATATCAATTAAACAACACACAGATAAATTACAACTCGACTAGAATATGTTTCAAAACAGTTAACAAATTTATTTATAATTAACAATATTATTCTATTATAATAAATTTATAATGTAATATAAAAAAAATATTTACAAAAGTAAAATAAGAACTGACATTATTTAACATTAAAAAAATATTTACAGTAAATCTTACCAATAAATAACAAAAAATAAAAAAGATAGTCTTCATTCCAGCCATTTCAAATAAAATAAAACTTACAACAGTAATGCAATATATTATCCCCATTCAATAAATATAATATTCTATTATTTTGTATTGGCAACAGTTACTATAAATTTTCCAATTTCTAAGAAAACTTAATATTGCTCTTATACTACTATAAAATATGCTTCTTATGATGTAATGCATCAATACATGTTTATATTTAAAATATATTTCTTAAAATACAACAAATACAATATTTAAAAAAACATTATTAAAGACTTTCTTTGCAGTTTAGCATAGTATTTTCCTGATCTTTGAATATCAGAAAATTTTTAATAAAAATATAAAGATCTCCCTCTATAAAAATTAATTATTTATGCAAAATACTTAAGAGATAATTTCATACATTTTTTAAATTTAAAAGGATTTAAATTCTTTATAATAAAATTTAAAGAACTATCCTAAATTATATTACTTGACATTTGTATTTCTTTTGTTTTTATACTCTTACATTCATCATATCATTCAAAATTATTTTCACTATTCTCACTTTTATTCTAATTTTAAATATGCATTTACTTGAGCTAAGTGATCTCTAATACTTGTACGAATATCGATCATTCCTCTCTTATGTTATATACTATGACAATCATCAATCATCTCAACATTATTTGTAAAAGAAATTTCTATATACTTCACCTTGCCCTAACACTAAATTATCAACTTCAAATGATTTAGTCCTTACTTTACCAACTTATAAAACTATTCTCTATGATGATTCTTGTGGTGATATAAAGTGATTAAAGTGTAGGTATGATATAATAACAAGAATGACTCGAATGAGTAAGATAATATCATCATGGATACAGTACAAAATCATTAGATTCATATTCAATGGACATTTAAGATTCAAGTCATGGCTCTATTATAGCACTTATTGATGATAAGGAAATATACAGTCCTAGGTTATCTGTATATTTTAATAACTTTAAAGTATATAATTCACATACAACAGATTTCAATATATGCCTAATGCCTAGGATTTCATATGAATATTACTCTTTTAACAACCATCCTATATTTTCCACACTGAATAACTCACTTAACATCATAAAACATACAAACCGCATTCTAAAAAATATTTCCAAAAATAACAATATTAAAGAAACAACAAAGATCTAAATTCATTTCAGGATGGATGTTTTTTATTAAAAATTTTCAAGTGCAAATGATCTTGATAAAAAACATACATCAGTATTATACATTTATTTATTTGCTATTATATAATTTAGAGACCAGTATTAGATCTTTCTCTGTATTTCAAAAAATAACACTCATAAAAAATAACATATTAATAATCTGATGATGTTATATAATGTATGCAAATTCAAGCATTCTCTTTAAACAAATATTTAAAATATTATTGGATATTTCAAAACATTCATCTGCATTCATCAATTCTCTTATAAAAATATACTCAATGATAATTCTATCAATGCTTTATTTAATTGTTTAATATTAAATTCAAGCAATATGAAATAATAATTTAAAATACTAATTAAAAAGTATCATTTTTAAAAAACAAAATTATCAAGCAAAATGTAATATAAATAATGAAAGAAATTACAAATGATTTCAACAATTATTAAGATCATTTATGATGATCTACTTCTTCTACCATACATTCAGAAAGCCAATTATGATTGTAATTTACCTTATTCAAAAAATTACTTTCTGAATACCCTTTTTTATAACATATTAATAATAATGATAAATGTTAATCTATTTTAAGATTAAATTTTAAATATAACAACAGATTAGTTTTAAAATAATAAAAAAATGGTAATATTCAAAATATTAATGTTAGACTTAATATAAAAAAAAAGATAAAGTGTTAAAGTTATGAAAAGATTTCTTTTTTCTTTCCTCCTGCTCATAAGCTGAACACTTGTAAGGAATCTTTTCCATTGCCTAGTTATGGGTGGAAAGCTTTGTGCACAATCGTACTCCTGTCTCAGCACCATTTGAAAAAATATACAAATAATGATAATAAAATCCAATGAAATCCATGAAGAATGTTTACTATCCTAAAAAGATAAAATGTATTCCAATCCTTTCTGAAAATTTTATCTAGGCATGTAATATGTTCATAAAATAATAATTCAAGGCTCCATTTTATGTGAAAGTATTTGCTTTTTCACCCAATTGTATATAGCAGATCAGTCAAAAACATTAGAAAAACATTACATAATGTAAATTATTTATTTAGTATGTATATTAGCAGACATATAGTTTATAAATTAATATATATATTTTTGTCTTTAAAAGATTTTCAATTTTTATTTTTTTAAAAATATGTACCTTTACATTAAATATTTTTCCAGGTAAATGACAGCTTTATATTATTCAAAGAATTTATTAACTGATATAATTTCAATATTTTAAAAATATATTATAAGTCATTTATTCTGGATAAATCATTTTAGATTGTATAGCTTATTTATTGATTTTATTAATAACAAGCCCTTTTTCAAAGCATTAAAAACATTTAAAAGTCATCTTCTTAATGTTGTTTTTAAATATATCATTCTTAAACATAAGTTCATTTAAATTACTTTAAAGACAAATTAAAATGCAAATTATTATTATCAATTATATAATACTCAGTCATTCCATCATACCATATAATAAAATATTTTAAATTCAGTTTTTAAGCTTAGATGCAGAGTCTTAACTTTGTTTTCTTGCTTTCAAATTTAATACTATGATAATGATTTTTAATAAATATCTGATTCCTCTTAATTAACTTTAATAAATTTATTTCATTGTAATATAAAAAAGTTATTGCAAATAAATGTTCACTCACCTAGGCATACTATTCATAAAAATTTAAAACTTCTTAAATAAATATTCTCCAGTCTTATTGTAGTATATTCCTTGGCATTTGGTGTTCATTGTCTCAATATTTAAGTAACTACTATTACATTACATAGAATTATTGTCATCCTAAGCTAAGTTTCAAGAAGAATAGTCTGATAGGAAAATTTAGTGTTTTAGTGAAACATTATTTAAATAATTATTCCAATTATATTTTAAAAATACTTTTAAATAAAAATAATAATTTCAAAGAAGTTACTACAGTCACAATATTAAAATATAATAGTTATAAATTTTAAACTGAATGTGTCTTAATCTGAATGACTTATCACTGACTAGACTGGCTTCAACCTCTCTTTTTAAACCGGCCTTAATCCAATGATTTCATTGGTCAATGCTGCTTGTAAAAATCTACTAATTTACATAACTACATCAATATCACTTTTAAAATTAAGTTTTAAAATTATGAGTCATCAATATTAAAAATCAAATTATTAAATACTTTAAATATTGAATATTTCTGTCTAAAATATTAAATATGTTTATTAAAACAATTTTTAATATTTTAATGACTTGAATTTGACTTAAAAATAAAATATTACACTTAAATAAAATAATAATAATTTTAATTATTACTTTGCTAATATTATCTCTAGATTTAATATTTGTTATATTTTATTATGTATCAAGCTTTTTGCTAGCAAGTTGAAATTAAAGTTTTTTCCCTAACTTTTGAAGGCTCACATATTCATACAACCACCTCTAATCATATGATACTTTCAGCACATTCTAAACTAATATTAAATTAACTTATCATTTAAATAATATTTTAAACAAAATAATTACTTCAAACATATAATATAAAATATTTACTGCTATAATTAAGCTGTTCTATCATTAAAGTAGCTTTTAAATATAACAAATTAAAATTAATACTATCTTTTAAATAATTTATTGTATCATTTTATTAATTAATTCATCTTCAAATAAGTTGAAACTATTTATTATATCTTTCAAACTATCTAATATATTTTTATAAACTCATATCTACTGAATTTGAACCCCTATTAACTATAATATCAAAATCATATGCTAGAAGATAAACTAAATTAAAATTTTTAAATATAGCTACTTATCCAATCCTACCTAAATTATCTGTACCATTTTTAAAGGGTACAAAATATATATATATATATATATATATATATATATATATATATATATATATATATATATATATATATATATATATATTATATATATATATATATAAACCATTATACAATTACAAATATCCAGTAACACCCTCTGTTTAAAAGTCTATATTTCAATAATAGCAAACTTCAAAATGATACCAATTTGAAGTTGTATGCTAAATGATGTTAAATATTGAAATACAAACTAACTCAAACACAGAGCATGAAATTTTTAAATAAGCAAACGATCTTAAATTTTGCTAATAAACTAACAAGTCTACAAGGTTATTGAAGACAAATTAAACATTAGATTTTAATCTTTAAATAGCCCTCCCAAACTATAAATGAAAGAAAGTTACTGTTAACACTAACTGAAATAATTATACAAATATATAAACCATTATACAATTACAAATATTCAGTAATGCCTTCTGTTTAAAAGTCTATATCCCAATAACAGTGAACTTCAAAATGATACCAATTTGAAGTTGTATGCTAAATGATGTTAAATATTGAAATACAAACTAACTCAAACACAGAGCATGAAATTTTTAAATAAGCAAACGATTTTAAATTTTTCTAATAAAATAAGAAGTTTACAAAGTTATTAAAGACAAATTAAACCTTAGATTTTAATCTTTAAATAACCCTCCCAAACTGTAAATTGGTATCATTTTGAAGTTCACTATTATTGAGATATATACTTTTAAACAGAGGGCATTACTGGATATTTGTAATTGTATAATGGTTTATATAGTGTTAACAGTAACTTTCTTTCATTTATAGTTAGGGAGGGCTATTTAAAGATTAAAGTCTAATGTTTAGTTTGTCTTTAATAACTTTGTAAATTTGTTAGTGCTGTGTCCTATGACCAGCAAGTAAATAAATGAACAAAGGCAGAATTGAGATGGTAATATTATAGTTTAATACAGATAATTTTAACTATATACATAGCCTATTATAAGGTGAAATAAAATAATAAAAGGTCATGGTGACCTGCATATAAATACCCTAGTCCTGCTTTTGGACTTACAGAGGCAGGAGTCTCTGACTATAATTAAAACTCAGAACATACTCAGAACAATTAGATCAGGTTATGGGGTTTTATATACCCCTCAAGACTTCTGTAGTCTTACATTCCTAACCATATATGGTGTTTTCACACACACACACAGTATTTTCACGTTTCTCACCATATATGGTATTTTATATAGTTTTCTGACCCTATAAGGTCAGCTGGGCTTTCTATTATTATACAACTTTCTATGATTTAACAACATTGCAATTTTACACAATCGTTATTCTTAATTACTATACAGTTATTTTACCTATTTATTATACATTACAGTTATTACTTTTATTCTACATTTATACAATTATTATTATTGTTTTATATATTCGTTATATTTATACAATTATTATTATTTACATATTCATTATACATTATGTGTGTTTATACCTTGACCTTGAATACTGCAGTTAGTTTATTAGCAAAATTTAAGATCGTTTGCTTATTTAAAAATTTCATGCTCTATGTTTGAGTTAGTTTGTATTTCAATATTTAACATCGTTTAGCATACAACTTCAAATTGGTATCATTTTGAAGTTTGCTATTATTGGGATATAGACTTTTAAACAGAGGGCGTTACTGGATATTTGTAATTGTATAATGGTTTATATATTTGTATAATTATTTCAGTTAGTGTTAACAGTAACTTTCTTTCATACACACATATATATATAGCATAAGAAATGGATTTCTTGTGAGGTATAAAATAAATTTATTTTTCTAAATTTAATAGTGTAGCTTTTTGTATATAACTTTATTAGGTATTAATGGAGTCTCATCAGTAGATCGAGGATCCATCACTATGATTATTCATTACAAAAAAAAATTAGCCTCTGAATTGTATAGTTTGGATCAAATATAATGACAAAATGTACAAGTAATTACTATCAATCCTATGAATCTAGAGGCAATATTGAAAGATTTAATAGAATCATTAATAACTGAATTTTCTGAATTTACTGGATTTTTTTTATAGATTCTTTTATCATGTTTGTTAATGGTTAACTCTCCAAAAATATTAAATAAATAAAATTAATAAATAAAAGTGTTAAGCTGGAACTAATGCTTGTTTAATTTTAGTTTTATATATGTGCAATAATGAACATGCATATAATATATAGATTTCTATAATTAGTCTTAAAACCATCAATATTTCATGGTGAATCATATTATCTATATATTCCTTTTTGGTAAAAAGAAAAAAAACCACTTACTGAAGTGTCAAAGCTCTTTGATAGACCTTTTCATAGAAAATCAATAAAAAAGATATTCTCATTTTTACTTATCAGTTGTTGAGTAATAAAGAGTTGAGTAGTATTTCATTATTGCTCAAAAATCTATCTATGAATATCAGGATACTCATTTAGCATCAAATATTGAACAGACAGCTGAATTGTATATTAGCGAGGTATAATGAAAAAAAATCTATAAAAGTTGAATACTGTTCCAATTATTACATTGTATTTGTTTTTATATTTATATATGTATTAAATTTACTATTGTAAAGGCATATCTATACTGAGTTGAGATTATGAAACGAATGAACATTATAAATTTTTTGTTGAATTTAAATTTGACTTTTATGAAAGAGAAACTTATTATTTACATTATAAAGTCTATCTTAAGATTTTTTAAAAAGATGTAATATTGGCTGCTTGCATTGGAAAAAAAATATTAAAGATAGAACGCAGTCAAAAGCTACACTTGGATTAAGTGCAGAAATCTTTCAGAAATAAAGTTTTCTGCAGAAATTTAGAATAATAGCTATATATTTTTAAAAATATAATACATGAGGTAATGACCTTAATTAATATTTTGATTAAAAATAAAATTGTCTTGGTACAATTTTATATATAAGAGAAAAATTTACATTAGCAAGTATGACCTCAAACTAACTTTGTTAATGAGTCAAGTATTATTTAGAAGCTCCACATAACATTATAAAAAAAATAAAGTGAGGACTGTCTTTTATTCTAAGATCAATGATTTATAGGCCAAATTGAATGTTTAACTACTTGAGTATAAACTTGAAAAGCACTTTAGATTTTAATTTCAGTTCATGATAAACTTGCCAAAGAAAAAATAAAAAGATTGATCAGAGTTGATTATTAACTGTTGTTTCTCAAATACTTTTTAATTCTTGAACAGAGTTGCTATAATGGTTTTGTACTTGTAATGGCTTTTAAAAGCTACAACTCTAATTGATATACATATTCAATGTATATTCCTCACCCTCTTGAAATAAGAATGATATTTCTTAAAAAATAGAATATTGTGATAAAGCAATATTTTTATTACAAAGCATAATTTACTCTACTCCAAAGCTATTTATTTGTAAATTTGAATAATCAATGGACAATAGATAACAGTGCTGTATCAAAGCCTTGTTTCTTGGAATCAATCTTTTCAGTGAAAAATAGTGGATGGGTATCAGAAATCATATGTATTCAATCTAATCTAAGACTAATAATATATTCCATGATTTTGAACTCATGCTAAATATCACTACTTTTAAAATCTATAATAATTTCATTACAGAAAGATAATAAATTTAAACCAATACTATTACCACTTCATATTCATACAAAACACTCAAAATGTTAAATAGAACTTTAAGGAATTTTCAGTACCTGAGCACTCTTATTAAAAGTAATCATTATATTTAAAAAGTGCATGAAAGATATGCCTAATATATTTTAATGTTTTATCCTGGGTATGAAGCAGCATTAGTATTGCTTTTATTTTACAATACATAATACTTTGTTTCATACAAAACAGTATCATTTTGTTAATAATTTTTTAATGCTTGTTGTTTTATAAAATTGTTTAGTTTAATACTCCTCAAGAACTAAAGGTTCCAGAATTTGTTCCTAATTTAAAAATGCTAAAAAATGGTTAGTTGAATAACATTTGACATCTTAAGCACCTGGCTTTAAAATAAATTAAAATGCTTGCTACTCTCTTAATACACTTTATGCTTCTATCTCAATATTTAAAGCTAAACAAAAATTTAATAAATTACTTAGTTACCTGGGACTCATGTGACATTTGTACATCAGAAGGGATCAGTTGAGTTTTGATTCAGAAACTTTTAGTCTTTGAATCTGCTATGTGATAAGCCATGCAAGGTTTCAAAGTGAAATCATAACGAATTCTAAAATTTTAATAAATTATTTACATCATTAACATGCATACATATATGTATAATAGTTATTATTGCTGTTTTTTATTCAGGTCATCAAAAATTTTATCTCTAAAAGATGTAATAAAATATAACTGTGCGTAGACACTTATAAAATCAAAAAATAGGTAATATAATCGTAAGTGCACTAAACGCATTTTTATTTCAGGGGAAGTTGCATAACCTGCTTAAGACATTTGCTTTGTCTTTTAACGATATTTTTAAAAAAGAAAATTTTATTATCGTTGATGGCAATTTTAAGAATTTGAATAGCTGCTTGTACTGAAGCTCAGATTTCTATAATGGAAAGCATTAATTTAGTCTACCAAATATATATATATACATTTAGTTTTAATTTTTTATTTAAACAAAAAAAAAACTCCAACATTTACAACTTCACAATAAATATAAATAATATTTTATCTAATAAAATACACGCAAAATGACAAAAAAGATTAGAAAAAGAATGATAATGATATTTTTAAGGATTTGAAAATTAAACATTATCAAAAATTGCTACATATTTTTAAGTATGGTGAAGGTAAAACATTTTTTATAAATAGATATATGACACTTTCATCAAGACTAACAAACGCATGCACATATAAATAATAATTATGTTGACAATTGCTTAGAAGGTCAAATAACTCCAAATAACAAAATAATACAACAGTTCGATGCAGTAAATAGAATATATTTTTATTATTATTTTTTTAATCTGAAAATCAAACCATAAAGTTTTGGTTCTTGAACGAAGCACTAATGTAAATCATAAAGAGCATTGTTGGTTTACAATATATACAGTTTCTAGGTGTTACCAAATAATACCAACCTAATATTTTTTAGACTCAAGAATGAAGGTTGCATCATTATATAATCATGTTTTTTGTGTGTGATCAATGTTTTATATTTATGTGCAACCCAGATTATTATAGAAGTTTTCTCTTTTACTGAAAAAAAAAACAGATATCCATTTATTAATCAATTTTGGATGATTACTTCAGTCGCAAAAACTCCCAATATAAAAATTTTGAGTTTGTTTGGAAATCATTAATTACTTTTAAAAAATCAACAATTTCGATTTCTGTTTGAATTCAGATTACAATTATCGTAACAAAATACGTTAGACACTATACAATGAGACATTTCAAAGCATGAGAAAAACTATAGTATGTTTGTAAACTTCTTGTACAATTTTAAATTATAATACTAGAAAAAAAATATATATATTTTTACTTTTTAAAAAATAAATATAAAAAATAACAACAACAATAATAATAACAAAAAAGGTTAACAAAAACCTAAGATGAATGGATAACAAAAAAAAAAAAATAGAGAAAAAAATAGACACCATGTTAGTAGAATATTTAGAAGATTAATATAAAAAGTAATAATACAGTAAATAAATAAAAAAAACAGGAGTTTACCAGAAGATTGCTTAACAATAGTAAAATAAAAAACTTAATCACAGTAGATTAATTTTAGCAATATTATCACAATGTGTAGATGATCAATTAAAGTAATCTATGTAAAATCTGATTAAACACACTCTCTTTCCCTATACATTTTTTGACATTTAGTTTTTCAAATGATTGAACCAGCTGACAATATTTGGTTCTTTTCTTAAATGTATCTGTAATAAATAATCAAATGGTGGCTAAGATTAAGTGATAATGCTCAATCATCTTGCTATTACTTGCCATCTACTTACATCAATTTATTTTAATATCCTAATATTAGACATACCTCCAAAAACTTTAATAAGCACTGCCTCATTATGTAATAAAAAAAATATGGATGGTTAAAAGAAGAGATAAAACATTATAAACTTGATGATTTAAAAAAAAAAAAGTTAGAAGGCAAATATCAGAAATGATAAAAAAAAGAAGATAAATGAAAAAAAAAAACACATTTATTGTTTTAAAAAATGTTTTAAGAGCACATGAGCCATTAATAAAAAAGTAAAACATGGGAGTCAGTGTCCATAGAAATGTATCATCTCCTCTATGTATAAATCTTCATGAAATTATTTAAAGTAGCATTAACTCTTTAATGTTCAACTAAAAAAACTAGATGCTCATTTAAAAACAAACAATTGGATAACTAATATATTTCTTATGGTAGAACTAGTGGAACATTCTAATTTGCTTAAAAGTTTTTAGCTAGAGTCAAGCTTTAAATTATGAAAAATAAAGACAGATAATTTAATGCAAACAATGAAATCCTTATAATTAATCATATAAAGGAAAGGAAAATTAGTCTTTGAATAGATCATTGCAAGGTAAATTTTAGTCTAGTTTTTAAAAAACTGAATGAGAAGGTAATCATTTACTTCTAATTTCCATGTAGCAAAAGTATTAGCCATCTTTTAATCTAATTTTATTCTCTAGATACAAATAGCCACAAAATAACCATGATTGACTGGCTTTCTGGGTTAGATATATATCTTTATCTCAAAATACAATGAACCTTTATGTAAGAATTAGCTATAACTATCATCAACAATATGTACCTATTATTTTGATTTACAATCACTTATCATTATAATAATCTTTAAAAAAAATTCTAAACTTTTTTTTAATAAAAAAACAACCACCAATTTTTTTAAATGCTGTCGATTTTTGTAAGATTGATGACTTCATAGGATAGTGATTTTATTAAAGTTATGTCATTTGAACATAATATGGTTACATTTATATTAAATACCATCATCACAAACTTTCATGAAAACACTGAGTATTGTACAGAATTTATTTATTATACAATATACAATATTTTGTTTTGATTACAAATTTAAAATACAATTAATGTACTTAATTAATTTTCATTCAGTATAATTCATCATCATCACCCATTATCAATCTATTGTAAGATGAAGGTCACTTCAAGTTCAATCGATCTTCTCCTATATTTAGCTTCTCTTCTTTACATCACCCCTGCACACTTTCTTATTTTATCCATCCATCTCACATGGGGTCTCTTTCTGGGTCTTTTACAATCTCTTGGAATCCAGTTTAAGATTTCAATTGTCCATCGATTATCATCTCTTTTAGCAATTTGTCCAGCCCAACTCCACTTCAGTCTTTTAACTTTTTCATTGAGGTCAGTAACACCTATTTGTTCTCTTACCCATATATTGCATTTTTGATCTCTTCTTGTTAATCCTAACATGGATCTCTCCATACTTCTTTGAGTTGTCTGAAGTCTCTGTATTGCATTACAAAACACTTAGTCCTTTCAGTTACAATATATCCAAAGTAAAAAAAGATTTTAATCATTAACATGTACAAAAGCAAAAAAAAATGTCACTTTCATTCAACACAATACATAATTTAAACATATTTTTGATCATATACATAATAAAATGCATTAATAATAAATTTTAAAATGTATACATTAGATAAAATATATGCACTCACTCAATTATGGATTAAAACTCTTAAAAACATTAATAATTGTAAATTATTTACAAAGAAAAAAAAACAATTATAAGAGTTAATAATTAACTTTACATGATCATAGATTACTTAGCATAAGTTCAAAATATCAATTATTTCCTCAATTTTAAATCAATAATCTCATAATTTATTTGATATATTCAGAATAATGGTGACTTTCATTGTAAATATAAAAAATACAGTATCAAAAAAAAAAAGAAAAAGAATTGAATCATTTACATTATTAACTCTCAGTCTAGTTTTATAATGTGTTACAAGTAGTATTTTATACAACTCCTAAAAAAAATATTTGTTTTACATAATTACGATTCCAAATTTGATTTTTTTTATTATAAATATTATTTATAATAAATATTATAATAATTGTATAAAAATTAAAAAAATATATAATCATAAAATATACAAAAAATGGAAAAACAAAATTACTTTTGCTTAAAATAGCTTTTAATTGGAATCAGTTGAATATTTTCTTATAATCAGTTATTGTAATGAAATAAGTTTTCTTTTTATTTGCAATAAGCATTATAATTGACTATTAGATTTACTAGTGGAATTTTTGCACTGTGATTTTAAACATAAGTTAACCAACCCTTTACACATACACTGTGCTGTTATATTAAATCAATATTGTTTTTGCTGAATGTGAGGAAATTCTCAATCCAAGACACAAGATATAAACTTCAAAAATATAAGAGTGGCCATCTTATCATTGTAACTAAATTGAATTGTATAGGCCAATCTTAAGTATCTTGGAATGAGAGCATGAAATTTTTATATTATTCACTTTCATTTTTTTTATTACATGTGATAACACAAGCAAAATTTTAACATTTAAAATTAATGTAATTGATGGCCACTCTTATTTTTTCAAAGTCACTATTTTGTGCCTTGGATCAAGAATTTCATCACATTCAACAAAAACAACACTGATTTAATATAACAGGACAGCTCGTGTTGATTATGTTGCATTTAAAATAAGCACTATAATATTTGCATAAAAATAAAAAAAATGACAATGGATTAAAAATATGGAAGGAAATTATTTATGTTTAGACTATAAGCAATAAAAAATATTGATAAACTCCAAAAATCTGGCATAAAGTTTATAATACATGAGCAAAATTCAAAGTAATTTTATTTTTGCAAAATACAAACATACCTAAAAAGGTAATCAAACAGATATCAATTCATTTAAAAAAATTATTTGAAATTAAGGCATATAAACATTTCTTGTAGTATTATGTAATGATTGTAGCTATTGTGGGTCAAAACTACTGCAATAAATTGTGTTACATTTTTAAAATAATTTATATTTAATTTTGACTGAATTTATGTATAATAAAATAAATTTGTGAATTGTTGCTTTAATAAAATTAAGAGCACTGCAAAATAATTCTAAGTTTTATTACTTAGACATTACAAAAATAAAAAAAACTTTGATAATAAAATATAAATTTAACCACAATGAATTTAAAATGTATATAGTGCCAAGTTACTTTTTCTCCATGCTTTAATTTAAAATTGTAATTCAAAAAGTATTCTCTAGCTACATAAGAAGCAAAATAGCAATCTGTCAATGAAGGAATTATATATTTAAAAATATAGCTATTAAAATATTTTTATACAGCAAATTTATCCATAGGTTAATACTTTTCTTTAATTAATACACTTAGTAAAATGTTTATTCATTAATTAAACATTTTTCAAATTCAAGCTTTATTTTTTAATTTGATTTTTATATAGTTTCAATTTAAGGTAACAAATGAATTTTCTCCCATAAAAATGTATAATAATTTCTTATTTTTATGTGAGATTTTTAACTTATGAGTCATTTTGGGAAATCAATTGAGTTTACTATCTGGTAATAAAGATGCATTAACTGGTCTAGAGAAGAGATGATCTAAATTCTACACTTTAAGATGAGTTTGAAATCTGACTTGCACTGTTTATTTTATGATAGTAGTTAGTAATTTTCAGATGTATTAAGATTTAAATTTGATATTGTAGACAGCGGATAATATGCTTATTCTAATTTATACATACAATAATAAGCACACATTCTGATGTATAGAATAATGTAGGTTGATTAAATTAAAGGAGAAACAAATAAATCTATAATAAACATCCACATCAATGCAAAAAAAAAGTCTATTCTCTAACTTAACATTATACATATTTTATTCCTTAATTAGAAACTCATACAGATACTCCTGCAACAAATTGTCAACTTCCCTCAATATAAAGATATGGTTAAGTATAATATTTAAATAAAAATGTGTAATTATATTTAAAAGTAAAAAAAAGTAAAAAAAAAACCGATGAAAAGTATTACATATATTATAAAGAAAGAAAAAGTTTTGTCACTTGGGAAATTATATATCATCAAGCCCCAGAAATGAGAAAGTTAAACTGTCACTTATGGATCTTTAAATAATCTATCATTATACCATTGCAGTATCCATGCAGAGCGATTTAAAAGTAATAAGGTAGAGATTTATATAGTCTACAATTTGATTAGTCATTCTTATTACGTACAACTAAGTGTCATTTATTATTTATTTATAATAATCATTCATTATAGAGATGTTTTGTGAGATTATCTTTGAATTATATATATATATTAATTTTAATATTTTCACGGATAAATGATGAATTCATATTATTGTATATTTAATTGTTATATTTGGAAGTATTTGTAAAGTTATAAAAATCATTATTAATTGATATTACATTATCAATTTAAATTTGAAATTTTGTTAATTTTGCCATTAAAAAATTTTGGCTTGTTTAAATGTTGTTTCTATTATTACAGTGTAATAATTTCAATGTATAAGCTTTTAGATCTTAAATAAAAAACGATAATGTTTTTTGCTTAATTCTATCATCTGTGGTGCTGGGAGGCATGAATGATTTAGTTTAAAAGTTGTGTGTGTGTATATATATATATATATAAAGTATACCTAAAAATATGTATATAAAGTTAAATTACAATATCATCTGTGTATGTCTTTCTTACTTGAATATGTGAAGTGGTTGATACAAATTAAATACAGAGTGAGAGAAGGTGGTCTGACTTCTAGGCTGATGATATGATTATGATATGATTAAGGTTAAGGTAAAGTAAAATTCCACTGATAAGAACAGAACTTATATATATATAATCAAAACTACCCCAAATCCAAAATTCAACCAGACCAGCATAAAAATAATATTAAAACACTATCACAGGTTTTACTGCTACAAGCAGACTTCTCAAGTGTAAAGAACTACAGAAACTACACAATATATATAATATTAAACATTACCCACAAATCCATTCACTTCCCATCCACTCTTAATATTAAAAGAACTCTTAGATAAATTAATTGCTTTAGAATAATAAATTTTCAATAATAAAGATTCTTTAATTTTTCTTTTGATTTCGTGAAGACAAAGCTGGTAGGTTTGTCATTATGAAAAGAGATGAATTCAAAGAGAAAATGGATAGAGAATTAAATAATGGTAAATATATATTTTTAGATAAAGATCCAGGTATTTGATTAAAAAATGATAGATATTATAAAGAAAATGGTTAATTTAAAATTTTTTAATAGAGTAGATTATTTAAGATGCTATCCTAATGATTTCACATCAGCTAAGATGTTTGTGAATATTAAGACTCATAAAAATGGTTTTCCTTTAAGATTTATTTTTAATTTTACAGGTAATGTTGTAGAGGGTATTTCTAGATTCTTGAATAATTTTTTAAAACAATTTGTTGATTTTGGTCATTATACAGTTTCTTCTTCTTTTGAGGCTTTTGATAAGATTAATAATTTTAAAATGGAAAGTAATTGGGTATTTGGCAGTTTAGATATTGAAAATATGTATTAGTCTGTTAATAGGTTAAGCAGTATTAATATTCTTATGTCTGTATTGATTAAGAAAAATTCTTTATCAAAAAATAAAATTAAGGTAATTAAAGATTTGCTTTTGTTATTGGAAGATTCTATGTATTTTACTTATAAAGGTAATTTTTATAAGATTAAGGAAAGGTGGATAATAGGTTATATTATTTCTCCTTTAGTATGTTCAGTTTATATTAATTATATGGAAGAGGAAATTAATATTAAAAAGAATTGTTTATATGTAAAGTTATTTGTCAGATATGTTGATGATTGTTTATTTGTAGCTGAGAATGATAAATTGAAGGAATTTGTTAATAGTTTAATTGTTTTGATCCTTCTATAAAATTTGTATTAGAAGGAGGGGGGGTTAGATTTTGGTAAGTTAAAATTTTTAGATCTTTTGGTGATTAAAACTGTAGAGACTAATGTTTATTGTGCAGTCATTTTGTTAAAAGTAAAGAATTAAGATCTGTAATTAAACCTGATAGCTATCAGTCTGTATCTCATAAAGTAGCTGCTTTAAGGAATTATTGTCATAGGAATATGTGGGGTAGCCTTGTTTCAGAAATATCAATTTTATAAAGATTACTTGAGGATTGGGTACTCTGATAAATTTGTTAAAAGTATTTTATTTAATAGTAATGTTTGTAAGGATGTAAAGGTTAAAAAAAATATGATTTTATTTCTTTGCCATTTAAATTGTCCTCTTATAAAATTGTATGTAGAAATAGTAAATTGTTTGAAAATAAGAAAATTGCTTGGAAAAGAGGTGTTACATTGAATAATTTATTAAATAATACAAAAGAAATTTTTGATAGAAAGACTATTCCTGGTGTAGTATATTTTATTTCTTGTTTATTTTGTAAAAAGGTTTACATAGGTCAGAGTAGTTTGAGTTTAAATGAAAGAATAAAGGTTCATAAAAGTAGAGTTAAAAATAGATATCTTAGTTCTGCTTTGTATGTCCATGAAAAAGATACAGGCCACACTATTGATTTTGATGAAGCTAAGGTTGTCTTCTCTGAGAGAAATGAAATCAAAAGAAGAATTAAAGAGTCTTTATTATTGAAAATTTATTATTCTGAAGCAATTAATTTATTTAAGAGTTATATTGTGTAGTTTTTGTAATTCTTTACACTTAAGAAGTTTGCTTGTAGCAGTGAAACCTTTGATAGTGTTTTAATATTATTTTTATGCTGGTCTGGTTGAATGTTGAATTTGGGGTAGTTTTGATTATATGTTGACTAGTTTAAAAGCTTTAAGCTTGTAATGTTTATATATATATATACATATACATTTTACTGGACAAATAGAGGGTGTGTTACTCACTTAATGTACACTACTCCAGTTGAAAAAACAAATGTATCAGATGGTCTAAGTTCTAACTCTAGCTGGGCTGTCAAATGTCATTGAGTATCTATCTATCTATCTATCTATCTATCTATCTATCTATCTATCTATCTATCTATCTATCTATCTATCTATCTATCTATCTATCTATCTATCTATCTATCTATCTATCTATCTATCTATCTATCTATCTATCTATCTATCTATCTATCTATCTATCTATCTATCTATCTATCTATCTATCTATCTATCTATCTATCTATCTATCTATCTATCTATCTATCTATCTATCTATCTATCTATCTATCTATCTATCTATCTATCTATCTATCTATCTATCTATCTATCTATCTATCTATCCTTTGAATGAGAGCGTTACTATAATTCATCCAGTGGTTAGACAATGGATCATGTGATGATAAAAGATTTATAATTTACAAGTTCCAACCATTTTAATTATTATGACATTTCATTAGGACATAATAAATCAAAACTCATATTTATTATTATCACATTTTTTCTTATTTAATCATGTATCACTCCTAATGGTAGCACTTTAATCTCCCTTTCAATAATTAATTGTTTAAATCACACACATCTTACCTTTTTCAATCAGCTTACAAGATTTTATATCTATGCTGGAATGCTGCTAAGATAATAAAGAAAGACATTTTAATAAAACTAACAGTTTAATAATCATAAAAAATTTAAATTAATTACAAAAAGATTTTCAAATCTCAACTAACCCCCAAGAAATAAAAGAGCATTTTTTGCATGATATTTTAAAAAAAATGTATGCACGCAAATATAATAAAAATATCCGTCTAAAAATATCTTAATAACTATTACATTTAAGTACATGAAAACAAATAACAATAAACTAAAATAGCATAGTCTCACTTGTGAATATTGAATTCATTTAAAAAAACAGTTCAAAGTAAGTATGAACTTGGATTTCTTTGGATTTTATGTGCATTTCATTGTATAACTTTTTTAAGTGTCATAATAGATGTTCCTATGGTTTAACAGCTAGTAATTTATTATAATAAAAAGTGTTGTCCATCTTTTTAGTTCTGGTACAAATTTATATTCTTATTTAAATTCAATATATATACACATCCATAAAATAATAAGTTATCTGAAGGTCTGCTCATTCTAGAAAACTTTGGCTATGAGAGTTAATTTTTTATTAGTATTCCTTCATCTCTCTCTCTCTCTCTCACACACACACACACACACACACTCCTTTAGCAAATTATTCTAATAAAACTTTCAGCAGGCGGATGCATTCTCTTTGAAGTAGGTCAGCCATTTTGGAAGATGACTGAATTGGTCAATACTTACAAATTCATATCTACTCATTCATATTGGCACTTATGTTAGCCAAGTTACTATTTTTTATCATCTCTTATTGGACAGTAAGTTTCTACTTCAATCATAATTATTACCACTGGTTTTAACAGTAGTTTATGGCAGCAAATGATTCTATTTTTGTTCTTATAGCTTAGTACACCATTTGAGTTTGCACTCTAGATCAATAATAAAAACAAACTCATTTTTTATAGCCAAAATATCTTCAATATGTGACCTGATTCACACAGATTATGTAACAAAAAATTTTACTTTAAATTTTTTTGTCTTTTGTTTTTAGTTAATATGATTTTTAACTTGAAAATAAATAAATTAACAACTTAATCATTTTACAGATTAAGTAAATCTATTTATCTATTAATAAAAAAGATTGAATAAAAAATAATTATAAGCAAAATATTTTCTCTTTTAGATAAAAAGAGTACTGTAAGTTTCTTTTTTTCTTTTTCTAAGGTTTAATAAAGCTTGAATAACTGAATTTCTAAATTTATATTTAGGCATAAAGGACTTTGAATATATTTTAATTATGCTACTTAAACAATTAAAATATAATTTAAAATTATCTTTATTTATTAAAGAAAATGCTTCTTTATTCTAATAAGGTGAAAATTACAGAGTTAATACCAATATATATATATATATAATGCCCTCTATAGAAATTCATAAAGATCATAATCTTACTATGTTTGATAAAAACTCAATTTTTTTAAAGATACATTTTCTGTCCTTCAAAATTTGTTTAATCAGCTGTATGGAACATCTGTTGAGATCACATCAAACATAATTCCTCAGTCTCAATTTAAATAGACTCACAGTGTTCAGTTTGATATTGAAGTTTGAATGTGAATTTTAACAAAATTTAATTAAAGCATTCTTTTATTGACTTAATGTTAATTGACAAGACAAAGCTTATAATCCATCTCATTTTTAAATAGCTTTTATTTTGGATAATTTTTTTATACAAGTAAATGTTAATGTTGTAATCTATTAAAGTTATATATTTATGGCTTTGTAGAAATTTATAAAAACTTATTGTATTACATACAACAAATTTGATAAAAAATCATTAAGCCTCTTGCATGAAAGGTCTTCCTATCAATCAAACCTACCATCATCAGTTGCATGAGAGATCAGTTGACATTATATTAAATGTAGTAACTGAGTTTCCATTTAAATAGATTATCAAAGCTGAATTTGACATTAAGTTTGAATGTGTTTTAGTATAATTTAAATGAACCCTCCCTTGGATTGGCTTGATTTTGATGCTTATATGAGGGCATGGTTATTTAAAAATCAGTTGGATTATGAGTTCTGACTTGACAATTATAGGCTCTCTCATGAGAATTAATACTAAGCTAGTAAAAAGGAGAATTTAATCCAACTATCATTAAAATTTATGTTCAAATGTTAATATCAAATTTTGCATTGCAAGTCCATTTAAATAAAAATCAAATTCAATGTGATATCAAGTGCTTTTCCATGTAGCTTATGAAAATAGGTTTTAATGACAAAAACATGTTTTCTGCAATAGCTTCAATTGATTTTTCATTAAGCACAGCTGTGTGTAAGAAAATTATATTAGTAGATTACATATTTATGCAATTTTTACTTAATTAATATTTACATATTTAAAATGTTTATTTGAAGGAAAGATTATTTAATAATGTGTTGGCTTATAGGGTATACATGGTATATTAGCATTAATTTGATAATTTTCAGATTCATTAGAAAGTATGATGTTTATTTCAAAAACGAATAGTAGCTTTTGCCATTTAACTTTGTTGTTTTACTATTATAAATAATATTAAGACGTTTTTTTAAAAAAATACAGTATCTGCAAGACTGCTTTTATTAATCTTTTAAGTAAAACAAATCAAGTCATTAGTATGTTTTGGAGATTCAGTTCAGATCTAAAGTCTTCACTCTATTTTTTATAACAGGAAAAATGCCCAGAAAGTGTTTAATTCTTTCTGGCCTAATTTTTATAAAATATTTTTGATTATAATTATTTTAAAAAAAAGAAATACACATATATACTTTCAATTTATTAATTTAAAATTCATTTTTAGAAATAGAAGTTAATAAACGTGACTAATAGAAATAAATAAAAAATATAGCGTCTATAACATTGACCCAGTGTTAAACATTTTAAATATTGGATATTGTTTTTATTTACAAGTTAGTTTTTAAATATTTAAGAAGCCATATGTAAGTTTTTTATAATATTCATTTATAAAATTAAATAAAAAAAATCAAGTCCAATTTATTGAATTTTAATACAAAATAAAGATTTTATATGAAGTTAAGGTTTGAGCATTTTCAAATTTTTACCAGGTGGAGCAAAAGAAAGTGTCAGAATTCAAGAGAATTAAGCTGATAAAACTAGATTTTAGTTAAATTACCACTAAAATGTAAACTTTTATATTAAATTGAGCAATTTGAATTTATTTAAGTAAAAACTGAGTTGTTGTGTAGGAAGTATTTTCAACTGATCTCCTGTGCAGCTGATGAAACCAAATTTATTAACAGAAATTTATGTCCTGCAACAGGATTAATTGATTTTCTTTATCAAATGTTGCCATGTTTAAGATTGTAAGTTTCTATAAATTTTTATAAACGATATAAATAATTTAAATTTTTTTTTTACTTTTAAATGAAATTACATAATCCTAATTTAAACATTATATGTCATTAAATCTAAGTATTGGATGGGATTAATCTAGAGGCATCTGAATAAGTTTCTAATGACAGAGCATAAAAACATATAATGTCAAAGTAGTAATCTTTAATTTTCTTTATCTTAATATGAACTACTACTATAAATTTATCTATGTATATACTTATTTGATTTCAACTTTGATTTCTATGTCATCATTAATATCAAAATCCAGAAAGAGATCTGAGAATAAGAATTAGAATTCACTATCATCTAGTAATCACAGAATACTCAAGATTATAATAGATTGCAAGAAAAAATGAAAATATCTTTTGTTTACTGTAATAAGCTTAAATATCGTGCTACTACTTCTAACCAAAGAAAAAGTATCTCTAATTAAAAGAGGATTGAGGGTTATTAAAATATATAATAAATAGAAACCATTATATTGTGATTTTAAACATTTTAGGATCTTAAATAGTTGGGCTTTTTTTAACTTAGCTTAAATTTATGAAACATTGCTCATGATTCTTAGTAGCCAAAAAAATATAACTACTTTTTTTTTTTTTTAAAATTCTAACAATTTATATACTCTTATTCTTATTCAACAAAATTCTATGTTATATATGTCAAAATTATATATATATATACACAAACTAACTAGAGGAAAAATAAAAACAATAAAAACACAGAATTACTTCTATAAAAAATCTTTAATATTTCAACCAGTAGACTGGTATATATATATATATATATATATGGCTGCAGAAAGGAGTTTGCTATTAACTGAAAGGAGACCCTTTGATTCCTCTTGGAGGTCTTAAAGGAACCGAGCAGGGCAAATTCCTAATGTCCACTCCATATGTTCTTGTTGTTGCAGCTGTTATTACTATGTGATTATTCATATAGTATACGAACATGGATGGGCTGCTCACCAACACGCATTAGCCAGCGTGGTGAGTTTATTGGCTTTTTACCTCTGAGTTTAAGATCAAGAAACACCATGGTCTTTCTTCTCAGTGCCTGATAAGGCAGAATGAATGTTTGTGTAAATGATAAATATTTTTCCCATACATATATACAATTATGACAGACAAAAATAAAGCATGGCCCTTATTCCCAGGAGGCTGTAAAGTCACCAACCAAGGCAGCGGTTGGTGGCTGAAGGCGGAGGGTGCTAAGAATCCCCTGATTGCGGACCCAGGCTGCCATTTGATGACGACTTTTTATTTAGGTACTTACAACTGCAGATCACTTTCAAGTGAAGGAAGATTGCAAAAATTAGAAGAAGAACTGTCTTATATTAAATGGGACATTATTGGACTTTGTGAAGTTAGAAGAAAAGGAGAAGAAACAATTGATTTAAAAAGTGGACATATTCTTTATTATAAAGGCACACATATTGGAAATACAAGTGGAGTAGGATTCATTATAAATAAAAAGTGGAAAAACAATATTGTGGAGATTGATGGTGTATCGGACAGAGTGGCAAGATTAGTTATACAACTTAATAGCAGATACCAAATGCAGATAATTCAGGTTTATGCCCCAACAAGTTCTCATAGTGATGAAGTAGTAGAAGATTTTTATATGGATGTACAAAAGGCTTTTGATCAGAGTAAACAACATTTTAAAATTGTTATGGGAGACTTTAATGCTAGAATTGGTAGACAAATGAAAGGTGAAATTGCTGTAGGTAATTTTGGTTATGGTAATAGAAATGAGAGAGGACATAGACTTGTGGAGTTTGCAGAAAAAGAAAAACTTTATATTATGAATTCATTTTTTGAGAAAAATGTTAAAAGGAAATGGACATGGAAGCATCCAAATGAAGGTACAGCAGAATTGGATTATATTTTGACTAACAGAAAGATTGTAATGTTCTTAATAAATTTAACACAGGAAGTGATCATCGATTAGTAAGGTGTAAGTTACGTGTTAATGTAAAACTAGAGAGACAAAAATTATTAAGAAAAACAATATTTACAGTTGATATTCCTAATCTTCAGAAACATTCTAATAAATTTAAATTAGAACTTACAAATAGGTTTCAAGTGTTAGGAGATTTTGAACATGATTCAGATTTGAATGAAATTAATATGAAAATAACTGATACACTTTTAAAAACTGCAACAAACATAGCTGGTAGAAAAAAGCAGCAATTGACTAATAAAATTTTTACTGAGACTAGAGAATTTATGAAGAAAAGAAGGAATATGAAGATATACAAAAATGATGTATTAAAAAGAATTGAATAGCTCGAATTTTGTAAAATGGTATGGAAAAGAGTTGAAAATGATATAAGAAAGTATAAGTGTGAAATAGCAAAGAAAGCTGTAGAAGAAAATAAAAGTCTCAAAAATGTTAAACAACATTTTGGTATTGGTAGGAAATTTATATCTACAATAAGAAAAAAAGATGGAAATATTACTAAAAAGAGAGATGACATCATGAAATTGGTAGAAGATTTTTATCAAGAATTATATAGTAATAAAGAACAAGTACCTCCTATATCTATTACATCTTCTGAATTGCCCAGAATTTTAAATGAAGAAGTGAGACATGCAATTAAATGTATGAAGAAAGGAAAGGCTCCAGGAAATGATGGAATTATAATTGATATATTAAAAGAAGAAGGTGAAGAAATAGAAACAATTTTAGCAAAGTTATATACCAAATGTCTAAATGATAAAGATGTACCGGAAGATTGGAAGAATGCAGTAATAATATTAATATTTAAAAAAGGTGATAAAGAAGATATTAGAAATTACAGACCTATCAGCCTTTTATCAGTTTTATATAAAATTTTTACCAAGATAATTACAACTCATCTACAGAGAACTTTGGATTTCCACCAACCAAGAGAACAAGCTGGATTTAAAAGTGGTTTTAGTACAATAGATCATATCCAGGTATTGAGAGAAGTCATAGAAAGGACAAACAAATATGAGTTGTCATTATGTTTTGGATTTGTAGATTATGAAAAGGCATTCGATTCTATACACATTTCTTCAGTGATTAAAGCATTGGATCATCAAGGTATAGATCCAGGATATTGTCATATTTTAAAGAATATTTATAAAAATGCAACAGCAACATTTAGATTACATAATGATACTGGAAAAATCAACATTGAGAAAGGTGTAAGACAAGGTGACTTCATATCTCCAAAACTCTTTACAGCAGTGCTGCAAGAAGTATTTTGTGGATTAAAATGGGAAACTAAAGGAGTGAAAGTAAATGGAGAGTATTTAAGTCATTTAGATTTCGCAGATGATGTAGTTGTTTTTGCAAATAATGCTTCAGAGCTGCATGAAATGTTGCAGGAGTTAGCAGATGAAAGTAGAAAAGTAGGACTAAAGATACATGTTAAAAAGACTAAAGTAATGTTTAATCGATTGGCTCAAAATATGAAAATAAAGATTGATTATGAAGAATTAGAAGAAGTTAACAGTTACAAATACCTTGGTCAGATTATTAATACAGATGGAAACATAATGGAGGAAATTAATCATAGAATTAAACTTGGTTGGAGTGCTTTTGGTAGAAATAACTTGATACTAAAAGGAAATATGCCTATGTGTTTGAAAATGATGGTTTTTAATAAATGTGTTTTACCAGTTCTTACTTATGGATCTGAGACTTGGACACTTAATAGAAGAGCAATACAGAGACTTCAGACCACTCAAAGGAGTATGGAGAGATGTATGTTGAGAGTAACAAGAAAAGATCGAAAACGCAATGTATGGGTAAGACAACAAACAGGTGTTACTGACCTTATTGAAAAAATTAAAAGATTGAAATGGAGTTGGGCTGGACATATTGCTAGAAGAGCTGATAATAGATGGACAATTGAAATTTTAAACTGGATTCCAAGAGATTGTAAAAGACCCAGAAAGAGACCACATGTGAGATGGATGGATGAAATAAGAAAATGTGCAGGGGTGTTGTGGAGAAGAGAAGCTTAAGATCAGAGAAGATGGATTAAACTTGGAGAGACCTTCATCTTGCAGTGGATTGATAATGGTTGATGATATATATATATATATATATATGATCAATAGATGGCGTCTTTACCAAAACCGCCGAAACAAGTGTAAAATATTTTTACATAAACGCAAAAGGAGTCAGAATTAACTACCTCTTTCATTTTGCTCACCTCCAGATCAGCTGATTTCAAGCTGGTTTGCTTTCGTCAGTGGAAGGATAGAGCTATAGAAACTAGGTCTAAAGACTGACTCTCAAGCGTTTATGCAAAACGTTTATATCAGTTTGCAAGCATGAATTTTTCAGACCGGTAAAGTCTTCAAACTCAGCCTAGCAAGCTAGATATCTATATGGGTCTGATCTCAGTTCAGTTTCACCACATAGTCAAAGTCTCTGCAATATATATCATTGCAAGAAAACTTTAAAGGTACATTTATGAAAAATAAAAACAAGTTAGTCACGTAACCTGCTATCACTTGTTATTTATGATCAATAGATGGCGTCTTTACCAAAACCGCCGAAACAAGTGTAAAATATTTTTACATAAACGCAAAAGGAGTCAGAATTAACTACCTCTTTCATTTTGCTCACCTCCAGATCAGCTGATTTCAAGCTGGTTTGCTTTCGTCAGTGGAAGGATAGAGCTATAGAAACTAGGTCTAAAGACTGACTCTCAAGCGTTTATGCAAAACGTTTATATCAGTTTGCAAGCATGAATTTTTCAGACCGGTAAAGTCTTCAAACTCAGCCTAGCAAGCTAGATATCTATATGGGTCTGATCTCAGTTCAGTTTCACCACATAGTCAAAGTCTCTGCAATATATATCATTGCAAGAAAACTTTAAAGGTACATTTATGAAAAATAAAAACAAGTTAGTCACGTAACCTGCTATCACTTGTTATTTATGATCAATAGATGGCGTCTTTACCAAAACCGCGAAACAAGTGTAAAATATTTTTACATAAACGCAAAAGGAGTCAGAATTAACTACCTCTTTCATTTTGCTCACCTCCAGATCAGCTGATTTCAAGCTGGTTTGCTTTCGTCAGTGGAAGGATAGAGCTATAGAAACTAGGTCTAAAGACTGACTCTCAAGCGTTTATGCAAAACGTTTATATCAGTTTGCAAGCATGAATTTTTCAGACCGGTAAAGTCTTCAAACTCAGCCTAGCAAGCTAGATATCTATATGGGTCTGATCTCAGTTCAGTTTCACCACATAGTCAAAGTCTCTGCAATATATATCATTGCAAGAAAACTTTAAAGGTACATTTATGAAAAATAAAAACAAGTTAGTCACGTAACCTGCTATCACTTGTTATTTATGATCAATAGATGGCGTCTTTACCAAAACCGCCGAAACAAGTGTAAAATATTTTTACATAAACGCAAAAGGAGTCAGAATTAACTACCTCTTTCATTTTGCTCACCTCCAGATCAGCTGATTTCAAGCTGGTTTGCTTTCGTCAGTGGAAGGATAGAGCTATAGAAACTAGGTCTAAAGACTGACTCTCAAGCGTTTATGCAAAACGTTTATATCAGTTTGCAAGCATGAATTTTTCAGACCGGTAAAGTCTTCAAACTCAGCCTAGCAAGCTAGATATCTATATGGGTCTGATCTCAGTTCAGTTTCACCACATAGTCAAAGTCTCTGCAATATATATCATTGCAAGAAAACTTTAAAGGTACATTTATGAAAAATAAAAACAAGTTAGTCACGTAACCTGCTATCACTTGTTATTTATGATCAATAGATGGCGTCTTTACCAAAACCGCCGAAACAAGTGTAAAATATTTTTACATAAACGCAAAAGGAGTCAGAATTAACTACCTCTTTCATTTTGCTCACCTCCAGATCAGCTGATTTCAAGCTGGTTTGCTTTCGTCAGTGGAAGGATAGAGCTATAGAAACTAGGTCTAAAGACTGACTCTCAACGTTTATAAAAGTTTATATCAGTTTGAAGCATGAATTTTTCAGAAGTAAAGTCTTCAAACTCAGCCTAGCAAGCTAGATATCTATATGGGTCTGATCTCAGTTCAGTTTCACCACATAGTCAAAGTCTCTGCAATATATATCATTGCAAGAAACCTTAAAAGGTACATTTATGAAAAAAAAAACAAGTTATTTATGTAACTTGCTATCACTTGTTATTTATGATCAATAGATGGGTCTTTACCAAAAAAAAAGTGTAAAATATTTTTACATAAAAAGAGTCAGAATTAACTACCTCTTTCATTTTGCTCACCTCCAGATCAGCTGATTTCAAGTGTTTGCTTTCGCAGTGGAAGGATAGAGCTATAGAAACTAGGTCTAAAGACTGACTCTCAAGCGTTTATGCAAAACTTTATATCAGTTTGCAAGCATGAATTTTTCAGACGTAAAGTCTTCAAACTCAGCCTAGCAAGCTAGATATCTATATGGGTCTGATCTCAGTTCAGTTTCACCACATAGTCAAAGTCTCTGCAATATATATCATTGCAAGAAAACTTTAAAGGTACATTTATGAAAAATAAAAACAAGTTATCATAACCTGCTATCACTTGTTATTTATGATCAATAGATGGTCTTTACAAAACGCAAACAAGTGTAAAATATTTTTACATAAACAAAAGAGTCAGAATTAACTACCTCTTTCATTTTGCTCACCTCCAGATCAGCTGATTTCAAGCTGGTTTGCTTTCGTCAGTGGAAGGATAGAGCTATAGAAACTAGGTCTAAAGACTGACTCTCAAGCGTTATAAAATTTATATCAGTTTGCAAGCATGAATTTTTCAGAGTAAAGTCCAAACTCAGCCTAGCAAGCTAGATATCTATATGGGTCTGATCTCAGTTCAGTTTCACCACATATCAAAGTCTCTGCAATATATATCATTCAAAAAATTTAAAGGTACATTTATGAAAATAAAAAAGTTGTCACGTAACCTGCTATCACTTGTTATTTATGTCAATAGTGCTTTACCAAACCCCAAACAATTAAAATATTTTACAAAAAAAAGTAGAATTAACTACCTCTTTCATTTTTCCTCAATCAGCTGATTTCAAGCTGTTTGCTTTAGGGAAGGATATATAGAAATATCTAATGCTCAATTATAAAACTTTATATTTTAAAATTTTCAACTACTATATCTTCTATTATCATCACCATATATAATGTCTCATGCATATATATATAAAAATAAATTTTGATATATTTATGTATATTTTAAAATTTTTTTACTTTAATATTAAATTTTAATTTTTTTTTTAGAAAACTTAAAGTATTTATAATAAATAAGAAAAGTTAAAAATTTGAAGACTTTAGGTCTAAAATTCATGCTTAAACATATAAACGTTTCATAAGCTTAGAGTAGTCTTTAGACCTAGTTTCTATAGCTCTATCCTTCCACTAAAAACAGTAATAGTATCTGGAGGTGAGCAAAATGAAAGAGGTAGTTAATTCTGACTCCTTTTGGTTTATGTAAAAATATTTTACACTTGTTTCGGTTTTGGTAAAGAGCCATCTATTGATCATAAATAAAAGTGATAGAGGTTAGTACTAACTTGTTTTTATTTTCATAAAGTACCTTTAAAGTTTTCTTGCAATGATATATATTGAGAGATTGATATGTGGTAAACGAACGAGATAGAATATAGATATCTAGCTTTAGGCTGATTTGAAATTTACGGTCTAAAATTCATTTAAACGATATAAGTTTTGCATAAAGTTAGAGTAGTTTTAGACCTAGTTTCTATACTCTATCCTTCCATGAAAAGCAAACCACTTGAAATCAGCTGATCTGGAGGTGGCAAATGAAAGAGGTAGTTAATTCTGACTCCTTTTGGTTTATGTAAAAATATTTTAACTGTTTGGCGTTTTGGTAAAAGATCTATTGATCATAAATAACAAGTGATAGCAGGTTACGTGATAATTGTTTTTATTTTTCATAAATGTACCTTTAAAGTTCTTGAATATATATATGAGACTTTGATATGTGGGAAACAAAGATCAGACATATAGATATCTAGCTTGTAGCTGAGTTTGAAGATCGGTCTAAAATTCATGCTTGAAACGATATAGTTTTGCAAACGCTAGAGTCAGTCTTTAGACCTAGTTTCTATAGCTCTATCCTTCCACTAAAAGAAACCAGCTTGAAATCAGCTGATCTGAGGTGGCAAAATGAAAGAGGTAGTTAATTCTGACTCCTTTGCGTTTATGTAAAAATATTTTAATTGTTTGGTTTTAAGACGCCATCTATTGATCATAAATAACAAGTGATAGCAGGTTAGTGATAACTTGTTTTTATTTTTCATAAATGTACCTTTAAAGTTTTCTTGCAATGATATATATTGCAGAGATTTGAATGTGTGAAACTGAATGAGATCAGACCCATATAGATATCTAGCTTTAGGCTGAGTTTGAAGACTTTACGGTCTGAAAAATTCATGCTGAAACTGATATAAACGTTTTATAAACTAGAGTCAGTCTTTAGACCTAGTTTCTATAGCTCTATCCTTCCACTGACAAAGCAAACCAGCTTGAAATCAGCTGATCTGGAGGTGAGCAAAATGAAAGAGGTAGTTAATTCTGACTTTTGCGTTTATGTAAAAATATTTTACACTTGTTTCGGCGGTTTTGGTAAAGACGCCATCTATTGATCATAAATAACAAGTGATAGCAGGTTACGTGACTAACTTGTTTTTATTTTTCATATATATATATATATATATATATATATAAGAAGACAAATTGTGCAACTTGCTTTTAAGCTTGTGGTAAAATGTTCACTAGCTGGAGCTTACCACTAGCTCCGAAACAAGCTTTAATTAATTTTTTTATAATTAAAGCTTGTTTTGGACCTAGTAGTAAACTCCATCAAATGAACATTTTAGCACAAAAGCAAGTTGCACAATTTGTGTCTTGTTTTATTAATTATTATAAGTGTACCCTTGAAAGCTTTTGTGATGTTATATTGCTTTAGTTATTAATATATGGTGAAACTGAACTGAGTTCAGACCCATATAGCTATCTGGCTTGTAAGGCTGGATTTGAAGACATTTACATGTCTGAAAAATTCAAGTTTTCAAACTGATAGTAACTAATTAAATATCTGCTGATGGCTGAGTTGGAATTTTAGATCTAAGTGTCTGAAATCCTAACTCTTCACTGAGGTGAGCCATAAGTTCGAAAACAATTGGTCTGGAGATGAGGATTTTCCAATAGAGATTTTGAATACTTTCTCTATTGACACTTATAATTAAAGCTTGTTTTGTAGCTAGTGGTAAGCAATGTCTAGTGAACATATATATATATATATATCACTAGATGGAGTTTTACAAGATATAGCAAGTTTCGAAATTTATATCTTGTTTTGTTTATCATATATATATATATAGTGATCAAAAAGTCTTTAGCCCAGATAAATTAGAAACAAATCACCCTCATTAATCTACTAAATTGGAAGGTGTGTGTTATTTTACAAGCATAATTCAAGACCAAAAAATGTAAAAAAACTCTATTATAGGAAAAAATTGAGCTGGTGTGAAAGAATATTACCTAATATTATGACATGTGTATAAGCACAGAATCCTAGAAAGTCATACAGGATTAGGGTATGTAATAATGATACATTATAGATACATTGAACTAATCATGAAACCCTTCCTCAAGCACTGTTCCCTAAATTGACTCCCAAGTTAACAAATAATTATTTTACACAGTAAATTATATATACCTCAAACTTTACATATTTATACAGTAACATAAAACACAATAAAACATAAAATACATGTTCACTAAATTACAATACTAGGTTTAAATACATGCTATTTAAACTCATTGGCTATTAGTCAATTAATTAAAAGCACATTTCTTAAAATTAATGACAAATGATTCAAATAAATATATATATTTTTAAACAACATAGAATCTTAAAAGTTGATTATATGCTGCTTCATCTTCATTTATAAGGAATACCCATAAATCAATTGATTTGTACATAGGATCTCTGAGAATCCATGATATTTGAGAGTTAGAATAGATATTTTAATCAAATTATAATGGAAATAATCATACAAATATATAAACCATTATACAATTACAAATATCCAGTAACACCCTATTATTAAGATATTAATAATATTGAGATATAGACTATTAAACAGAGCGTATTACTGGGTATTTGTAATTGTATAATGGTATATATATATAAATATATATATATATATTGTACCGGTCGGATTTGTATGTTCACATAACAAGATCCAGCATCTAGGCAAAAGTACCTCGAATCCAATCAGGCACAAGATACATAAGTCAGGAACCCTCATGAATTCTGCCCTATTTGTCTATTTTCCAGATCTACCAACTTATGAGCAACAATCCCGATGATATAGAGATAGTTTCCCTCACCCCGCCGGCATCACTCATCGGAGAAACAAAAAGACTCTTAAGATAATTTAATGAAAGATAGACTTAAATCAAACCATAATTTATAAGCAATGAAGGGTCGGACCTTGCATAATAATTAGATATCTAAGCGGGGATCATCTAGTCAAACTGAGCATAATTAATAACTCAATATATTAACTTAACTAAAGAAAGAGCAATGATTTGAGAGTTGATCTATATTTAAGATTTATTCTTTGATAATCAATAAATATGTCGGGTTATTTATCCGACACTAGCCTCATAAGTAATATATAGATAATTCAGATTTTACAATAACATGGGAAGACTTGGGGCTATGCCAATAATATACAAATATAATTTAAGAAAGTAGTGCTATTGGAAAGGTGAGACTAAAATACTACTCCAGGCCCAAGAGAAATGAAAAGAGCATTTACCGATTTGAAACAAAACAATTTAACAAATAAATATTACATTTAGTTTTGTTCAATATTATTATTAATTTAATTTGTACAGTGATAAATGTGCGGGATGGATAATGAATATGCATATGAATGATAACAAATTTATCGCAAGGATGCACACAGTAAAATAATGGATATATGTTTTTTTAGAGAAATCATCACATTACAACTTATGGTTATTCCTAGGTGACTAAAAATATACTGAAAGGCAGTGTGTGCATGATGGCAGGCTGGGTTGGTCCAATTATGGATCCTGGAGTGTGCTTCATAAATTTTAATAACAAAATTTATCGATTTCCTCTGCAAACAGAGGCAGTATCGGTTTGACAAATGAAAAAATCCAAGATTCCCTGGAGAGAAGTACAGGCGAATCAAAGATGATGAAGAGTGGTCAGCTATGCATTATTGGGCTGGATTTTCCAGAGCGATCCCCATATAATGCATGCACGTACAACCAAATGTGTCCTTAGGGTGGTTTTACAGCCTGGTTCTAGGAAATGGAGAAACAATGACAGGGCTTGACTTAGCGAATACCTCCATATTAGAAAGAAGCACAAATATATATAAACAAAGTGGCCTATATGCATGCAACACTTAATAACATAATATAACTATAACTTTAAATATTATTTTAACTTATTAACTGCCCATAAATTGTGAAATACCCAGCATAATGGTATGGTTTCTACATTAAACAATCATGGATAATACATTTAATTAAACAGAAAAGTTTAAAATCTAAAGATTCTCCCCCTCTTATTATATTACTTAATATTAATCCTATTTTCCCACACACCTAACAAATCTCATTTTTTGGTTAACAAATGCCTTTATGAAAATATATGAATTAATACAAAAATAAATGGGTGGTGGTAATAGCTATGATGGGTTTACATATATAATATAAATTGATCATAAGAAATAGCGCATTATTTAAAAGGAAAATATTTATAAAACAGATGTTGATCTGTTTTTTATAGCAAACATAGAAATAATTAACTTGTTTATCTCAAAATTGCAAGCACCTGGACAAGCCGAATAAGACTTGTTTTGATTAAGTTACGAATTAATTACCTGATAAATGATGGGTGGGGAAAATGAAAATAAATTATGTGCTAGCGATTTTAAAAATATTATTGGCATTTTTCTTTTGTAAAACATAAATACATAATTGTAAATTAAAATTATTTGCTGCATGAAATAAAAGAAAAGAAAACGTTTTATAAAAGGCTTAGTAGAAATAAGTTATATAGAGTGAGAAAAGAATTACATTATGAAAACATTTAATATATATATCTAATTGCAACACAGAAGAAATCTTACAAGGAATGCAGGATTTAAGAATTACGAGCGGCTAAAGTTCTTTTGTTACCTTGCTGTTTGGAAGAGCAATATTGATATGAGTCACTCCATCGGCATTAGTTTACTAGATCTAGAGTAGCAGTAATATATAGTAGATAGCATTTAATTTTGCTGGAAAATATGTAAAGTTCATCAGTATGGGATGCAGAGCTTTGATTATGGGAAAAGCATATTAGAACAGAGAGGAAGGCGAAATTTCCCCTACTTGCGGCACATTGAGTGAGAATCAAAAATGGCATGGATTATGTATAGCAACATCATAACTTGGTGGTCTCCTTCTTTTTGTGGATTCAAATCCAGCAGTATATATACTCTTATTTTGAAGATGTAACCTAGCAACTACTGCTGGACCTGAGGCGGTTTAAGAACTTAAGGTTCATCTGGAATCATTTGACCAGATACTCTTATCTAGTAAGACTTTTGAAACAATGTAATTCTGTTATCAGTTTCTCGAACGATTGTTTTAAAATAAATCTTATGATTTTAAAACAAGCTAGCATGGACAAAATTTCCACTAATGGGTTTATTTTATTATTACAAATCTGTAATCTTTTATTTTTATCTAAGGGATTCTTCCAGGTAATTGTTTTTCGAGAGACTTTTTAAAAGAATTGCATCATTTCTGACTACTAAATTATATAAAAAAATAATAAGTTTCATACATGACTTTGAGTACAATTTATATACAACAATTTCAATATTTATTAGCAATCTTCTACACTGAAATATATATAGATTTATTATTTACACACACATATGAGAATATTACATATTTATTTATTAAAACTGGTTTTAGATTTAAGATGTATCAGTATTTATGTGATTTATGTTAAAATTACAAGGCAAAAAGAAATATATGCATTGTTAGATATCTATGTGGGCATAAAGGCAGATTCAAATATGGTTAGATAGTAGAAGATTGGATGTGGGCTGTGAAACAGGATCTGAGCATCAGTTCATCTGTTTCATTTTCCCAAACTTACTGAAAAAAATGAAAAAATCTTTAAAAAAAAGAAAAAAAAATCTTTTACTTGACGTCCAGGTAACTAAAGAACAACCAGTGTATTAGCGATGTATCTAAAAGAAAACTTTGCTTTGATCTGGCTGAACACTACCCTGTTTTAACTCACATTTACACTAAATATTACGCTGTATTACTGAGAAAATTTTTTTTACTTTCACTCTATTTTTATGTGACACAAATAAAAAAATAAAACACTACAATATATATAAAACAAACGTCCGAAGTCATTTATCATTGAATATCCCTGTTGTCATGTTCTATCCATCCAGCTTCTTTTCCTTAGTTTTAATTTCTCCTTCGATCTGGTGGTTCATAAATTTTTTTATTTGTCAGTTTCACCTCGCCATTGTCAGTCTCTAGTTGGTTGACCCAAGGGTCTGGAATGACATTTGGGTGTTTCAGCTTGTCTGGGTGAATAATTAATGGAAGTGAGGAATTGAGCCATCTCCTCTATCTTTCTCACTCGACATTCCACCATCATCTGCTGTACATAGGGTGGCATCTTTTGTCATATCACCCTAATCATTTGAGTTTCCATGATCGGTACCATGGTCAGTGATCGGAGACATGTCACCTGCTCCACTGCCAGTATGTGCTGGAATTTAAATAGTTCCTGCAGGCTGTTTATGTGCATGCTTGGGTTTTCTCTGATGTCCCCCTTGACTACTTTAACCTGCATAAATTTGGTCAAGGATCTGGGTGAGTACAATACTTGCTCCCTTGATATGATTGGTGTTGATTTTTCTGTGCTGGTTTCTGGCATCAGCTGATCTCTGCTTGGTATTTTCTCCATTTCTTCCTCATTCATGCTCATCTTGACTCTAGTCATCTCTGGCTCCTCCTCAGTTTTCATCCTGTCTTTTTTGTGTCGTTGATCTCTACCCTAATTTTAGTAATGTCATCATAAAAAGTGGCCTCTGGTATTTTTTTCTCATCTAATAGTTCCTCACTTATGTCACAGATGGCATCCAGAGTTTTGAACTTGGGGTTTTCCAGAAATCTTTTTAATTTGCTATGAATGTCATTGCATTCTTGTTGATGCTTCATTAGTACTTTGTTTACTTTGTTTGCTACCATGCCATTCATCTCATCCCAAGTGGCCACCATCTAAGCCTCTTTTTTCCGGTTAGCATCTTCAATCTTTGACACCAAATTCTTCTCCATCCTTTTTAACATCCATATCAATGTTTTCATGTTTATAGTTGGGTTGTTGGCTTCATTGGGTTTGTCATCACTTTCCAAAATTATTTTTGTGGATCTTAATACTTTCCCTTGGTCCCTGATATCTTCTTCACCGTTGTCCTCCATTTTTTTTGTATTTAGAAATAATAATAAAAAAAATTTACATAGATAAGTTTGTGGTCCTTTTTTGCTTTAATTTAACTATGGATGAACACCTCCTCCCCCATTCAACACTTTTCCCCTTACTCTACTCTCCCACTCCTGTACTTAATTTATATTTATTTAAATGATGATTGCTATCCTACCTTTTATTTCTTAACATTAATTTTTAGCTCTAGATTTTCACTAAGAAAATACATATATATATCAACTATAATATTTATTATCTAACCCTTCAATGCAAAATACATAATCATAACTATTGTAACTTCTACCTGGACTTCCTTATGTCTTGCTTTGTTGCTTGTTTATGGGTTGTTCTTCAGCACCTGAAACATCTTAACAAAATGATTTATTAGTAAATTGCATTAATAAAATTGATACACATATATTTGATATAGGAAAAAAAACCTCTATATAACTTTTACATTATGAATCATTGCCTTTGCTCTATTTTTATTCTAATAACTCTACCACCTATTGGCAAATTTATATTGGTATTGCTACCAGGTGCCAGCCAAAGAGATAGGGCTATGTTATCTGACCAGATGATCCACTATTACTGGCTTGTATATTTTTCTAAAATGTATACTTAATGGTTATACACTCACAGCTTAATAACGATAACAGAAAAAAATTGTTATGGCTTTAGCAATTATTTATATATAAGAGGATGAAAGTATAACAAAAAGATGTCCTTACTTTATTTCTTTCATTGATCTGAGGCAGTTATATATGCATAAACGTTTCAAGAAAAAAAATCTGCACATTGATTATTTAGGATATTTATTTTATTATATTTTAACAGTGAAAGCATTTTACAAGCTGTCACTAATTTAATTCTTTCTCAAACTTGGGACATATTATATGTTTATTTATATAAAAAAATCATTTAAACTATTTATTAAAAGTGAAAAAAATAATTATACATAACATCATTATTATTTAGTGCACACACTTCTAACTTGGACATATTATATTTATTTATAAAATATTTATTAAAAGAGGGAAGAAAAAATTATTATATATCTCATTATTATTATTCTATATTGACAACACTTCTTTATCTTTTTATGTTAAATGTGAAAGCCCCATAAAAGCTATCACTATTTTATCACACTGTAAACTCGAAAACATTTTATGAAAATCATTTTTGAAAAGCATTATATATAACACACTATTTCCTTCTTTGAAAAAAAAAAACATATTTTATTTTATGAAAGTAAGAGCCCCTTAAAAGCTGTTACTCTTTTATATTTCACTGGAATCTTACATGTATAATAACACATTTATGAACAATATAAAACATTATTTATTTATTTGGAAACACACTTTATCTTTTATTAATACGAAAGTAAAAGTCCCTTAAAGGCTGTCACTTCTATTTCACTTCTTTTAAAACTCCTAAAATTATACATATACTTAATCTTTTATGGAACATGAACAAAAATATTATATATAACATTATTATTATTTAGATTATATGCTTTATACTTCATTGTAAACGTGAAAAAAAATAAACAAAACTACCAACACTTTATTTCTTTTATGGCTTTGTGAAAACGATAAAACTTTTATGAGAGAGGAAAAAATACTGCGTATATAACATACTATTTGATGGAGGTATGTATTTACTGAAAAAATATCTATACCTACATCAACAATGACTTAGAGAGTGTATACTACTATTAACAAAAATTTAAGCTGGGTGTATGAACCAAGGGGAAAAAATTTTTTTTTTTTACATATATCTATTCAATATCATTATGAAAAAGAACTGTTATATCTATCACTCAAGGCTCTACAGGGCGTTAAAATAAAAAATGCCCCATGATGGGCGTCCAAACTCGGGGGAAAAAATATGTGTAACGGTCGGATTTGTATGTTCATGTAACAAGATCCAGCATCTAGGCAAAAGTACCTTGAATCCAATCAGGTGCAAGATACATAAGTCAGGAACCCTCACGAATTCTGCCCTATTTGCCTATTTTCCAGAACTACCAACTTATGAACAACAATCCTGATGATATAGATAGTTTACCTCACCCCGCCGGCATCGCTCATCAGAGAAACAAAAAGACTCTTAAGTTAATTTAATGAAAGATAGACTTAAAACAAACCATAATTTACAAGCAATGAAGGCTCATGACCTTCCATAATAATTAGATATCTAAGCATGGATCATCTAGTCGAACTGAGCATAATTAATAACTCAATATATTAACTTAACTAAAGAAAGAGCAATGATTCGAGAGTTGATCTATATTTAAGATTTATTTTTTAATAACAAATAAATATGTTGGGTTATTTATCCAACACTAGCCTCATAAGTAATATATACATAATTCAGATTTTACAATAACATGGGAAGACTTGTGGCTATGCCAATAATATACATATATAATTTAAGAAAGTAGCGCTATTGGAAAGGTGAGACTAAAATACTACTCCAGCCCCAAGAGAAATGAAAAGAGCATTTACCGATTTGAAACAAAACAATTTAACAAACAAATATTACATTTAGTTTTGTTCAACATTATTATTAATTTAATTTGTACAGTGATAAATGTGCGGGACGGATAATGAATACGCATATGAATGATAACAAATTTATCGCAAGGATGCACACAGTAAAACAATGGAAATATGTTTGTTTAGAGAAATCATCGCATTACAACTTATGGTTATTCCTGGGCAACTAAAAATATACTGAAAGGTGGTGCATGCATGACATCAGGCTGGGGTGGTCCAATTATGAATCCTGGAGTGTGCTTCATAAATTTTAATAATGAAATTTACCGATTTTCTCTGCAAATGTAGGCAGGGTTGGTTTGACGAACGAAAGAATCCAAGATTCCCTGAAGTGAAGTACAGGTGAATCAAAGATGATGAAGAGTGGTCAGCTATGCATTATTGGGCTGGATTTTCCAGAGCAATCCCCATATAATGCACACACATACAACCAAATGTGTCCCCAGGGTGGTTTTACAGTCTGGTTCTAGGACACGGAGAAACGATGATGGGGCTCGACTTAGCGAATACCTCCATATTAGAAAGAAGCACGAATATATATAAACGAAGTGGCCTATATTCACGCAACGCTTAATAACATAATATAACTATAACTTTAAAGATTACTTTAACTTATTAACTGCCCATAAATTGTGAAATACCCAGCATAATGGTATGGTTTCTTTGTTAAACAAACATGAATAATACATTTAATTAAACATAAAAGTTTAAGATCTAAAGATTCCCCCTCTCTTATTATATTACTTAATATTAATCCTACCTTCCCACACACTTAACGAATCCAATTTTTCAGTTAACAAATGTCTTTATGAAAATATATGAATTAATACAAAAATAAATGGGTGGTGGTGATAGCCATGATGGGTTTACATATATAATATAAATTGATCATAAGAAATAGCGCATTATTTAAAAGGAAAATATTTATAAAACAGGTGTTGATCTGTTTTGTATAGCAAACATAGAAATAATTAACTTGTTTATCCCAAAATTGCAAGCACCTGGACAAGCCGAATAAGACTTGTTTTGATTAAGTTATGAATTAATTACCCGATAAATGATGGGTGAGGAAAACAGAAATAAATTACGTGCTAGCGATTTTAGAAATATTATTGGCATTTTACTTTTGTAAAACATAAATACATAATTGTAAATTAAAATTATTTGCCATATGAAATAAAGAAAAAGAAAACATTTTCTAAGAGGCTTAGTAGAAATAAGTTATATAGAGTGAGAAAAGAATTACATTATGAAAACATTTAATATATATATCTAATTGAAACACAGAAGAAATCTTACAAGGAAGGCAGAATTTAAGACTTACGAGCGGCTAAAGTTCTTTTGTTACCTTGCTGTTTGGAAGAGCAATATTGATACGAGTCACTCCATCGGCATTATTCACTAGATCTAGGGTAGCAGTAATATATAGCATTTAATTTTACCAGAAAATATGTAAAGTTCATCAGTACGGGATGCAGAGCTTTGCTTATGGGAAAAGCATATTAGAACAGAGGGGAAGGCGAAATTTCCCCTACTCATGGCACATTGAGTGAGAATCAAAAATGGCATGGATTATGTATAGCAACATCATAACTTGGTGGTCTCCTTCTCTTTGTGGATTCAAATCCAGCAGTATATATACTTTTATTTTGAAGATGTAACCTAACAACTACTGCTGGACCTGAGGCAGTTTAAGCAATTAAGGTTCATCTGGAATCATCTGACCGGATACTCTTATTTAGTAAGACTTTTGAAACAATGCAATTCTGTTATCAGTTTCTCGAACGATTGTTTTAATATAAATCTTATGATTTTAAAACAAGCTAGCATGGACAAAATTTCCACTAATGGGTTTATTTTATTATTACAAATTTGTAATCTTTTATTTTTATCTAAGGGATTCTACCAGGTAATTGTTTTTCGAGAGACTTTTTAAAAAAATTGCATCATTTCTGACTACTAAATTATATGAAAAAATAATAAGTTTCATACATGACTTTGAGTACAATTTATATACAACAATTTCAATATTTACAAGCAATCTCCTACACTGAAATATATATAGATTTATTATTTACACACCCATACATATGAGAATATTACATATTTATTTATTAAAACTGGTTTTAGATTTAAGATGTATCAGTATTTACATGATTTATGTTAAAATTACCAGGCAAAAAGAAATATATGCATTATTAGATATCTATGTGGGTGTAAAGGCGGGTTTGAATATGGTTAGATGGTAGGAGATTGGATGTGGGCTGTGAAGCAGGATCTGAGCATCAGATCATCTGCTTCAATATATATATATATATATATATATATATATAACAGGAACATATGTATTGAAATATATATTGTACCCTCATCATCGAGTTGATATAATAATAGGACAATAAGACTAACTCAGATAAATGATTACGCTCGGCTAAAATACATATAATCAATAATAAAGATATCCTATGATAATATCTACTATTTAACTAGTTCTAACTGATTAATAAATAGAAATAATTCGGTTTATGAAAAATTACATAAATGAAATATTAATAAATCATGAGACCATAAAGTGAAGGTCAAGCAGTAAAGAATTACATTGAGCCAATATCCCACAGGATACCATCTCAATGGCATAAGAACACTATCCTTCCATATTATTTCAAATAATAATAAATTTATAGCATTCTTAAGACTTTAAAATAATAACAATCAATTTATTATAATGTTACTAAATAAATTCTAATCTTTTTATTAAAACAATACAGTTATATTTACCTCAGATTCTTTAAAATACTTCTAATCAATTTATCATCTCTTGTAGTCAAATATGATAAGGGATTTTGTATCATCCTCAACTACACTAACTAATAATAACAACAACAATAATAAATGATAATAATAATAATCTTCAATAAATAATTATCAATCTTATCCACTGTTCAATATTATGGTAACTATCAATAATGATAATAATAATAAGTAATACAATTCTTTTATTTCTCAAGTGGCATTTAAAATAGAATATGTGGCATAATCTGATACAAACTAAAAATATGTGGCAACAAACAACGTTAAAATTCTATGCAATAAATTGTGCAATTAACTATGCCTATAATAATAGTATTAATGCAAAAGGAAATTTCTCAAGTATATCATATTCTGAATCATTATAATTTCCTTAAGTAAATAATTATATCTGTACTGTGCAAATATTATGTTTATTTTGATATCTGTCAATCACGTATTTGTGATGGTGAATAAATCAACATAACACAAAGTTTTATAAAAACAAGTTTAACAAATTTTATTATCCTATACATTTAACAAAACTATAAACACTATTTACAATCGTCCTTAATAAAACGTAACAAATATAAAACTAATTTAGATAAGCTAAGTTACATACTTCCACATTATAAAAAAAAATACAATAAATCAACAAGTACATAAACCTTTACTGTGACTTGTGTACTTTTTGTGGCACATTTATTTAAAATATAATACAAATTTAAGAATATTCTTATAGTTTAATAAAAATATCTATTAATTAAACAATATGGTTTTCATAAGTGCACACGAAAAATATAAAATATGAAATATTTAAATAATACTCTCCATTAAAATATGTTCAAATATTCTTGCAATAAATAAATTAAACTATCTACTATAATAGTGTTGGTGTTATTTTAAATATTTTTTCTTGGTTTATTCGATAAATAAAATTGACTTTAATAAAAATAATAGTATTGGTGTTCTTCTACATATTTTGCTTGGTACTACTATCTAAATAAAAATCCTTATATGTGTGTTTCATGTATGTTTAAAATATAAAATAATATTCATAAAATACAAGCATTCATTCTATTTTGTGTTGTTTATTTTGGATGTTTTATTTTTTTAAAAATATGCATTAACACATAAAATCAAAATATCAAAATTATTCAAAAATCTTGTGAATAGTTATCACCTCTTTTATTTTATTTTTAAAATAGTTTAATAAAAATATGAAACTTATCTATGATTCTTTATTATTCACTGTTAGCATTTACATTCAATCTCATTTGTATTTAATCCCAATACAAAAACAACAAAAAAAACCTATCTCATCTTCTTTCAAAATAACAATACTACAATCCAAAATTGTTCATTATTTTCTTTCATAAAATACAATGTTATACGATGTAATAACTGTTGAAATTAAGACAGTGATACAATGCATAGGCATGAAGAAATAATTAGAGTAAAGACTCAATAGTATAAAATATATTGGATAATCTACATGGACACAGCATAAACAAAGAGGTATGACTTTTCTGTCTAATACCCTCAAATATAATAATGTCCAGGCTATTTATTCAGCACTCACTTGAACATTTTAAAATACAAAATACCAAGAAAAACACTGTCCATGGAAAGTATATATAAGACACAGGGCTACATTATCTGTATTTGCATAAACTACTAAGATAACAATATAGGTTACTTTCCTATTTTCTCCATAGACCCTACATATAGGCATCCAAAGGCTTTTTTACACACTCCCAAAGTCATTTTCGATTAATACTTCACAATATATTTAACAACCACATTGCAAAATAACTAGAATTACTCCAAATAACAAAAAAAAATTGTAGATGACTTTAACAATCTAAAACTACTACAAGAAAATGTTTTATTCACTTTTAAAACTCAGCAATAAAAAAAATACAAATGATTTTGTTTTAAGATATTAAATTCAATATCAAAATATTTCCAAAAGTAGGGTTCATCCATTAAAAATCATATAAAAATTATGAGTATCAAAAAATTATATTACATTGGTAATATAAAAAAAAATGTATGTATATCTTTCTAAAATCATGGCTTATATTTTAGAATAATCAAGTTTTATGTGTAATTAATGCACACACACACACACATGTTCATATGACAAAGCAATATCATAAAAAATATTTCAAACAATTCTAGAAAATAACAATAAAATATACATCATATAAAATTAATACATTTCATAAGATTTACCTAGTGAACCTACATTTGTCAGTCACTATTATAGATGTCTTCTGGTCCAATATTTAACATAAGAAAACATATTAATTAATAATAACAGTCATTCAGCATAACACTATCGTACCTTAAAAATGTTTAAGAAAAACTTTACAAAATATTAAAATATTCTTTAAAATATTAATTTTGTTAAAATAAATTAAAATATTTAAAGTGTAATCTTTCCTACCCTAACAATAAAAACTTAATGTTAAAATTAGTATGTAAATTGATAATAAAACTATAGTTACTAAACTCCAACTCTTCTCTTCAAAGAGTTCAGTTTTAAAAAAGTTTCTTTCTTCCTTCCAATATTTCCATAGAAGTTCCCCCGATGCTGTTGCTAAGCAACCACTACCATCTCAAAGTTTTAAACACAAAGCTTTTTTTTTACTTCTCAGTGCACAGTTGTTCACAAGTAAAAAAAATGATGTCAACTTTTTAAATTCAAAATTATTTGAAAATTGACTATTCATCCTGTTCTGAAAGTCTATAAAACACAGTCTATTGTTTGTAGCTTTCCATAATAATAGCTATTGAGGTGATATCACTTGGAAAAGGTTTTATGAAGTCTCCAAATTTTCTCATTCACATAAAGTATACAGCTTTAGATGCATCAGTGTCAGTGATATAAACTTAACACATACATTTATGGAAAATATGCATTTTTATATTCCATTCAAAAATATTATTTTATAGTAATGAAAATTTTAAGTTAAGTTTATTAAGAGAATTTATAATGGTTTGTGTCATATTGCTTTTTTCTCAAAAAATAACATAAATAGATTACTTAATAACTCTAAAATTCAAAATTCAAGGTTTAATCAAAATTCTATTATATATAGATTGATGTGTGGCTGTGGCTTACAATACATTGGTGAATCTAAGTGTACATTTGAGAAAAGAATAAAAAAGCATATGCTTTTATATAATATAATTCAAAAAGAGAAACAATCTGGAATAGATGTAAATAAACCTTCATCATATGTTATACTTGATCATAATAAATCTTGTCAATATGGATTTAAATTTGATTATAAAAACTATGAAAATTATTCAAATTGAACATTGTCATAATAAACATAAAATAAAAGAGGCTATGTTGATTTCAAGAAATTGTCAAATGTTAATGAATCACCAGTCATCAAATGTTAAGATAACAGAATTGTGGGAAATTTGAATTAAATAATGTGTATTGTTAAAGATTGTCTCGTTTTGATTATTCAATGTTATATAGTTGATAAAGACTACAAAATGTATAGTCAAAAGTACTTCTAAAAATAATATAAATTATGTAAATTGTACTGTATTTTGATATATATATATATATTGTAATGGGCACATACGTATGTTACATTGTTTTTTATTATTAAACATGAAAAAAATAAAAGTTGCAAATAAAACTTTTTTTTTTTAAGAATTAAAAATTGAAAATTAAAATTCTATACTAAACTCATATATATATATATATATAATTGCACAGATGAAAAAAATTATTAAAATAAAACTTTATTAAAAATGGAAAAACTAAATCTCTCAACAAAAAGATTTAGAAATAAAAATATATCTTTAAGTTTGGAAAACACATTAATTAATTAGAAAATGGAAATGATTGTTTTAATTAGTTAAATGTAAACTAGCCCTCAGGCATTTAAAATGTATAAGCAATGGTCAGATAGGAGAGGAAAAACAATAGGAACAGAATGGCCAATGAAAGAAATCCATCGGGGAAATTGGACTTCAATGGAAGGATCATCATCATCGATGACGTAATGTCAATTGAATCCTTAAAATTAATATAAAAAAAAAGTTTGGAAATTATTAATTAGTTATTACAAGAGGACAGATATGTGTTAGTGTGGAGTTGGAGGTGAAGGGATTGAAAGACACACTTTCAATTCCTTCAGTTGTTAAAAAAAAATGAAACATCGTTTCCTACATTGAAGACCAGCTAAAGTAAAAAAACCTCAAATGAATAAATAAAACGGTCTACAAAATACCAACCTCTTTAGGACGGTGTGGGAATTCACATTCAAATGGCAAGCAATGGATAAAGCTGGACATTTTAAAAATCGTAACAACTTTATATTCATTTGAAAACAATAAGAACTCTAAATTCTAAACCTTTTAGTAAATAATACAAATAGAATCCTATCTGACCAATGTAAATTAATATTAATAATGTTATTTGATGTATTTTTTTTTATTTAAAATTATTTCCATTTTTTTTTTTTTTTGGTTCTTTTAAGTTTTATTTATGATTTCTGTTTTTTGCTAATTTAATATTATATAAATGTTAAACTGAAGTTGAAAGTGAATGGCTATATAGATTTGTAAAGTTATATTAGGGGAGGGTAATCTTAGATTACTTGTTTCATAGTTAAATTAGGTCAATGGATTGGATATATTGGTGTAATTAGTAGATGTAATACGAGATTCACTACAGGCAGAATCGCTTTATATGCCGCACACTTCCTTTTTGGCCTATGGAATGCGATTCGTAAGTCTGCAAAATGACTGCAGTCCTTTCCTATGGAGTTTTTTTTATTGCTCTTCTTGTCAAATAGATGTAGTATTCCTATCTGACGAGAGGCAATTTCTTCTCTTAACCTTTTGTGCTACTGTATTTCATATTACATTGAATGCATCGATATATCAGATGAATTAACATTGGTTTGTCTGCGAACTTTTGGCCTAAGGTTAAATAAGGATAGAATATTTTCTTTCAAATGCAAATCTATGTAGTCTATTCATACTCAACACTCTAAATAAAAATGCATTAAATTTAAGTTGGGTATGGATGTTGCATGGATCCGTTATCGGGCAATTATGTTTTTGGTTTTCATATTTGATCAAAATATATAGACATTTGGTAAATAATGATACCTTACGGTGAGTATCTAAAATGTATTTATTTGGATGTCTTTTAAGTTATTGGTGCCAATGCGGCAACTTAAAATGAATGCTATTGGGTTTCTTATAAATTTCCCTCTGCAATTCCATCAATGATTTTATATTTTGATTGTTTATGTTTATTTTGGAATGTTTTTGACCGTGTAATCTATGTAACCGATCTATACTCAACATTATAAAACAAACTTTTATAAATCCATCTGTGCGAACTTATAATAGTATAAAAATTAAAATGTAAATTAAAATATAAAATAAAAGTTAAAAATAATGTTAAATGTTAAAGTAAACATATATGTGCGTAAATAAATGTTTGTGTGTATAATTACTGGCAGTGGCTTATTTTATTTTTTTTTATATATTCTTAGATAATAATTTTTTATAAAATATAAATCTCTGCTATTCCACTGAGCTAGTGACAATGGGCTAACGACCGGAATCAAAATATATAAAATAATTTTTTTTTGACTTACGTATCTGCCTACTATATAAATTTTCTAGGTTCAAATGCCTAGTGGCGCCCTGTAGTCTAAGTTACGTTAAGCTCTCTTTCTCCAGTTAGTTACAATATATATATAATCAAATTACGCTAGAATACACTCTACAAAATTTATTATGTCTATATAAAATAAAAAACTGAATATTAACTATAGCCAGCTTACAGCAGTTTCTGTCATCTTGAATAGCTATTAAATGTTAATGTTTAACTGCCACTCAGCATAACTATCATAAGCTGGCTATAGCTAATATCTATATAAGCATATTGAATTTTGTAGAGTGTATTATATATATATACACACATTCCTTCTCATACAAATAAATAGCTTCAGTGGTAATTATATGTTACTTTATAGAGTTCATAGAACTTTGTAGGTCAGTGAACTTTCTACTTTTTTTAATGATGAAAGTAAAAAAATTTGAAAATTTTTTATTATAAAAACGGTTGTTCTTTTTTTTTTTCAAAATAATCTTTATTTGCACAAAAAATAAAATATACATTGTAAAATAGAATTCATGTTTACAATCATGACTGAAACATTAAAGACTAATTAGTTATTAAATTAGATGATGATTACAAGATTAAAAGTAAACTTTTATGTTATGTTACATATCAGAGGTTCTTGTGATCAAATTAACTGTATTAAATACGGCTGTTTTATCAAATGAAATTAGTGTTATAGTAATACTATTGTTTTTTTTGTTTGTTTTTAAAAATAAAGTAAATGAATAAATTTAAAAAAAAAAGTTTCCTCTTCTTACATTTAGTTTATATTCAGTAGAAAATATAAATTGTTTTCTACATAGGTTAGCTTTTATTTTTTGTATAAACACATTGTAAATAAGTAGAAAATAATCTTTCATATAGTTAATTTCAAGTATATAGATCTGTATTTACTTGTGTATTCTACAGAAAGATTATTAATTTTCTGACTTTATTTGATATTTATTTACAGCCCAGTAAATATTTCAGTGAGATACAAAAATTTTCTTTTGCATCAGGATTTTGATTGTCATAGGCTTACAAACTGTTAAATTTCTTTACTCAACTTTAAAATAGTTATTTAATATTTGTAAAAGAAATTTTTTTTTAAAGTTATTAGAGTAAAAAATGTTTTTAAATGTAATTTAAAATTAGAGAAATTTAACAATGTGGAATTGATTAAAAAAGTTTCAATAACTAATATTGGTAAAATGTATTATTATTTTTATTTTTGTATTCTTGGACTCAAGTGTTTTCTGTTTATTATTTTTAATTGTTGTAATATCTTTTATTCATCTTTAAAAAATTTAATATTTATGAAAAAAATTGAATTAATAACTTCTACCATTTATCACATGATCACCATTTCTTATGCTTGCTTATAACTGTTATTAAAACAGGCAAAAACTCACTGTGTGTATTGCCACACTGCATCCATTGATTACTCCAGCTTGCAGTGTGGCAATTCATATAGTAAGTTTTTGCCTCTTCTACTATTTATATAAAAGCATTTCAATGAACATAAGTTGAGTACTGAGGTGGCATCTGTGGTAAACTAAATAAAATCAATATCTACTTCCAGTCCAGTAAGTATGCCATTGTTTTATTAATCAAGTATTAAATAATTAAATGTGAGGTTTATATATGTAATGATCAGATATTTTATGGTAATATCTCCACACTAAACTCTAATATATTTATTTCTATACTTAGCGCTTTCGAAGGAACGAATAAAGTTTTGAATTAATTTGTGATACAAAAATATTTTTTCCTTCAAATTATCTTTTTATGATCTATATCGTGAAAATTATGAAGCTACATTTTATAAAAGTCAAAGTGTATTGTTTATTGAATTTCTTTGATTTTAAACATCTATTTACTTTAAAGTCTACATGGCTAGAATTGATATTACTGTATGCATGCCCAGAGATTGAAGTTAATTTATTATTATGAAAATAAAATATAGATTGATTTGGTGACAGATCTCTCTAGCTAATAATAACATTGACTTCAACTAAAACCTTAAGATGTTTTTTTTTTTAATTTCAGGCTTTTATTCTTGATAGTACAAAAATATTTTAAAATTGATTGCTAATTGCATTGGTTTTTATCTTTGAATCCCAAATCTTCAGTCTCCATTGCTAAAAATAAATAAATCCAGAAGTCAGTCTGTGAATAGAGCATAAAGTGCATTCCTATCTAGCAGGCACTAATTACTTGAGCTCACTGGATTTATTACTGAAGTAATTTCTGAACTGTTTCAACTAAGCTTCACCCAGTTATTTATATTGCCAAAGGTGGCCCAAATAAAAAATTGCAACCTTTTTTCATAACCTAATAAATTCTTTTGAAAGATAAATGGTACTAGAGTAAAACCTTATTTTCATTATATATACATAATCAATAAACATCACATGACCACCACATTTTATGCTTGTGTATAACTGTTGTTAAAACAGGCAAATCTCATTATATATATTGCCACACACAAGAAGCCAGAGTAATCAATGGATGCCAGAAGGTTTGTGCATAAAATCCTCATCTAGTGCCTATTCATCCAATATCCCCTGACTACTTTCTGGCTTATGGCCTTCATCAGTGAGGAGCCTTGGATCTGGGAGCATTGCACCTAGATCTTAAAATCTAATGCAACCCTCCAGCAACCACCTTTTATCTTCATTTAACTACAAAACTATGAGTCTTAAACTGAAAACACCTTAATGTTTTCAATCCAAGCCCATTAGCTTATATAGTCATATGGGTCTGAACCCAGTTCAGTGCCCATACATTTTGGCATCTTTGGTTCTTTAATAACTATAGCCACTACTATCCTACTAGGCAGGATTGGTTTTAAGCCAATAAACATCACATAAACAACACCTCTAATGCTTGTGTATAACTGTTGTTAAAACAGGCAAAACTCACTGTATATATTGCCACACACAGCAAGCCAGAGCAATCATTGGATGCCAGAAGGCTTTGTGCATAAAATCCCCATCTAGTGCTTACTCATCCAATATCCCCAGACTAGTTTCTGGCTTATGTCCTTCACCAGTGAGAAGCCTTGGATTTGACAGCACTGCACTAGCACTAGATGGGGATTTTATGCACAAGCCTTTTGGCATCCATTGATTACTCTGGCTTGCTGTGTGTGGCAATATATATATGGTGAGTTTTGCCTGATTTCACAACAGTTATACCCAAACATAAGATGTGGTGGTCATGTGATGTTTATTGGCTTAAAACCAATCCTGCCTAGTAGGATAGTGGTGGCTATGGTTATTAAAGAACCAAAGACACCAAAATGTATGGGTACTGAATTGGGTTCAGACCTATATGACTATATAAGCTAATGGGCTTGGATTGAAAACATTAAGGTATTTTCAGTTTAAGACTCATAGTTTTGTAGTTAAATGGAGATAAAAGGTGGTTGCTGGAAGGTTGCATTAGATCCTAAGATCTAGGTGCAGTGCTCTCAGATCCCAGGCTCCTCACTGATGAAGGCCATAAGCCAGAATCTAGTCTGGGGATATTGGATGAGTAGGCACTAGATGGGGATTTTATGCACAAGCCTTCTGGAATCCATTGATTACTCTGGCTTGCTGTGTATGGCAATATATATAGTGAGTTTTGCCTGTTTTAGTATATACATAATGTTATAAATAATTTTGAATTTAGAACAACATAAAGAATTTATTAAAGAATCAGCATAGAAAAAAATCTTCTATTGACAACACTATGCAAGCTATTTTTTTTATATACTTTTAAATGTCCCTGAAATATACATTTTCATAAGAAATATTTGGCTAAAAATATTTTTATAAGCAGCTGTTGTAATATAAGAACATATAATGTCCAAGTCCAAAATATTAATGTGGCATTGAACAAAATATTTTTGCTGACCGATGCATTACTCTTCTAATTTATCTTAAATAAAGTTTTTATGCACTTTTACTGAAAGGTGAATTATCTAAGTGAATGTATCACAATTCCAGGCTCAATATCATTTTCAGAGTTAACCCTTTTATTTAACTATCGTGCAGCTTGATAAAATAAATAAAAACTTTTAAATTAAAAGTTAAAATGCGGTATTCTAATGACTGTTATTTAGAAATATTCAAATTTTTTAAATAGCTAAACGTGTTTCAAAATTTAAACTAGTTAAAATAGAAAAGAAAAAATCTTATCGAAACTATAACTTTATAATAAAACTTTGTTCTCTTAATCCAAAAATACTAAATTAGATAATTAGTAGAGTTCCTTAATAATAAATGTAAGACTTCGGAGAAAACGTTTAATGAAAGCCTTCTGTCATCTTCTCACGAAATAAACATTTTCTAATAATGACTTATGTTCTATAATTTTTTCAGCTGCTAAAGAAACACCCAGCGGCTATATTAAACAGGAGGGTGTAAGATAAGATTTTCTACAAAGAATTTTAAAAGACTTACTTTCAGATTTCAAATTATCAAAAATTAATATAAAAAGATAAAGAAAGAAAGATCACAGAAAAATCTCCCGGCAATGTAGCAAAAGTATTTTTAAAAAATCCTAATTCTTATAAGGCTAATGAAATTAATATATAATATTATTAAAAATATTGATAATAATTATTACTAGCAGTAAAAATTATAACACAATAAAAGAAAATATTATTACTACTTTTTATGTCAAAGCGTTGACCGCGAAGCAAACCGGGGCCAGTTGCTTGGAAGGCAGCTATGCTAACCGCTAGGCCACCAACGCTTAACAAAAAAAAATATTTGTAATAAAAAATATAATAGACTGTACAAATTCAATCTCTAACGTTGTAAAAGACCTAAAAGGAGATCATGTATAAAATGGGATAAGGAAATTAATTCAAGTCATATAGAAATAAGAAACTGTAGATCAGAAAAACTAGAATAAACTTAGAAAGACTTTCTTTTTGCAGTGGATTTATCATGTAAATGAAGAATTTATGTAAATATGACAAAAAATTTAATTTCAAAATGTGTTTGTTTATAGAATATATATAATAAATGTAAAAAGAATCATGTAACATTTGACTACTCAATAGACACAGCTATTTACAATGTATTTGTTTATATTTTAAATAAACTTGATTAGAAATATATATTTGATTTGAGATATAATAGCAAGTTAATAAAACCACAGAACATAGACTTAATTGTCAATTAATATCTATAGATAAAGGTAAACCACATACTGGGATGCCACAGGAGTAAAACAGCTCCATCTATTGTGAAAGCTGCATCATATTACAATCATATTTTTTTAATATGGGGGATATGAACTTATAGGGGAGCTAAACATAGATTGTGTTCAAATCCCATATATTATATCTAGACTCCATGTGTATAAAATATACTTGTATTTAAAATCATATTTTTTTGTTTTTGTAGGCTGTAGACTAAAAGTGACCCAATCAACCCAGATTAAGCTGAAATGGTTTATCTGGTCCAGATCGGACCAGAAATTGTGAACATAATAAATAAATACGATAACATTTTACACTATAAAGTGTTTTAATTATAACAAGGCTGTTTTACATAAGCAAAGCATGTTTTGGAAATATTTGCAGAACAGAAATAATGCTAACAGGGTCTCATTATTATAGTTTATCTGGATTATTGGGATAGTCAATGAAAAGTCTAAATAAAAATAATAAAAATTGTTTGTCACTCAAAAGATTGTATGACTTTCAAGGGTTAAAAATAGCAGACTTGACTATGATTTACAGATTTTTGGTTCTCAAATACACTACTTTACCACTGTACAATAATAGAACATAAACATGGGAGCTGATGATGAGCTAAAAACTTGAAAAACACATCAAATCTGTAAACAATAGAGAAACCATAATTTAGAATGGCATAATATAGCCATCCTAAGAAAAAATAGCATTTGTAGCAATGAAAAGTATCTAATATACAAACAAGATTTGAAGACATATGTATACAGATGTACATATGTAAGTCATGATTTACCAGCAGAAGAGAATATAAAACAATAGATACTGAATAAGATGTAACATGTCATAATGTGATAAAAACAAGTCTTGATATTATAATTTAATAAAAATTGATGAACATTGAAATATAGATATGTTATTATTTTTGCCAGCAACAGTGATTAACAAGTTTACATTTATTCTTGTTTTCTTTATCTGAAAAAATCCCCAGAAAAAACTTTCCATCTTTTGATATTATGATAAAAATACATTTCACAAATATATATTTTTGCATAACATATATGATCTTTGAAAGCTGAAATGGTAAAGTGCGATGTTTCACAACAATTATATAGAAAACAAGTCTTTACATTATTTTAAACATTGACTGTATTATAAGTCAGCAAGTAACAAATCAGAAAATATACACCTCTTAGTGTTGCATTTTGTGAGGATTCACCATTGCAATTATTATTAATTTGTAATAACTATTCTGAATTACAATCAATTATTCACTATAACAATCTTAAAAAAAATTCACTTTTTTTTGTGGCTATTTTCAAAGACTGATGATGTCATAGAATAGTTATTTTATTAAAGCTAGGTCATCCAAAAGCAAAATAATGACATTTTGTGACCTTTGTGCTGAAAATGTATAGTACAGAGTTTATTCATTATACACAATAAACTATTACAATATTACAACCCTATATCCAAAAATTTGATTATGAACCTAAAGTACAATTAATATGTAGTACAGTATTTTATTTAATCTTCATCCAGTATTCTTTTACTTCATTAATGACATATCCCAAATAAAGATTTTTATTGTTAATGATTACAAAAGCAAATAAAGTATTACATTCAGTATGATAAATATTCAAAATCATATTTTGTTGTCATACAACAATACATTTTATTAATATTAAATTTCGAAGTGTAAACATTAGTTTTAAAACTGCACACTGTATTTACTCATTTTCATTTTTTATGGTTTAAAATTCTTAGGAATGGTGTGGCAAAAATTATGATCATATTGTACATTTTACTTATTGTAATTTTTATTTTGAACAAAAAATTAATATCAATGATTATGCAATTAATAATCAACTTTATATAATCAAAGATTATTTACATACAGTACAAGTTTAAAGTATCATTTACTATACTATATTTAATATATAGGGGGTTTGGACTCAGACTTTCACATGACCCTCAACTATCCATGTTATCTCATATTGCTGACACACTTGATCAAACATTATTTATCTTTTCAACATGTGTGTGATCAAGTGTGTCAGCTGTATGAAATAACATGGATAATTGACAATCGTGTGAAAGTCTGAGTTCAAACCCCCCATATATTACGTATTGGTGTGCAGGTATGAAAAAGCCTGTACTGTGGAAAAAATACTATATTTAATTAATTTCAAATCAGGATTCATGTATCATAATTTATTTCAGACTTATACAAGCCAATTGACAACATTTTCAAGAATACAAAGCAATAGATTACATTGTATTAAAAAAAAAATTACAAAATTTATTTAGCATAAAACTAAAATAAATTTTGGTCATATACAGTGTATTATTATTGTAATAATTGATTTTAAATTGTGTATATTCAGTATGGATTCTGCCTCATCCCTCTTCCATGTATTTAAATGGACATATTAGGGTCTTGCATATGAGGGATCAGATTGATTTAAGGTTGACATAAATATAACTATAATATTGGCATCACCAAGGCTTGGAGCATTAAACCATCAGATTTTCAGAGATATGGTTGGTTGAAGAGTTGGAGAATGGTGAGGATTGAAACCTGTCCATTAAAGTGTATAGATTTTTTATTTTAATATAAACCAAGCACTGATTGCATATATATCTGAGAGATGATGATCTGGACTGACTAATGAGTGCTGGTTCAGCATGAAATATGTATATTAGAGATCATTTATCATTTTCACATGTATGTGATCATAATGTTTCAGTTATATTGGATAGAGTGGATGACGGTAGATCTGGGTTTAAATTCCCTTTAATTGTGTATATTAGCTAAAATATTTAGTCAACTAAGTTTGAGTTAAAACTTTTTAATCAAATCAAAACTGCTATAATCATAATTCTAAAATATTTTTAATAAAAATAAAGAGGGGATTTCCTGGTTCATTCAATTAATAATCAATTTTATATGATCAAAAATTATTAAATTTAAGTTTAAAATGACAATTTTCTTTCTTGATTTTAAACCTTCTTATATTTTATTTCATATATCCAAAGCAATGGTAGACCTTATTGCAAATGTAAAAAATATAGTACTGAAAAAACAGCATAAAACTAAAAGTAAATTTTGGTCATATACTATTAATGTTTATTTACAAATTGTATAAATATTAGCTGAAAGATTTAGTCTATCAATTTTGTATTAAAATTTTTATGAATACTGATTTTAATCAAATTGAAACTATTGTTGTAAATATATTTTTGGTAAAAAGTAATATGGGGAGCATGATTTCATACCTTTTGCAATTAATAATAAATTTTATATGGTGAAAATGCTATACAAACTGAAGATTCTTACCATCATTTTTTATTTAAATAGCCTTTATATTTTTTGTCATAACATACTGCATTATAACAAAATTCTATTTCATTCCAAAGACAAAGGCTGCTATACTTAATAAAATGTGACATTTCCTGCCAGAAAAAGATATCACATCTAGCATATTTGTATATAAAGGGTTCTTTATTTGGATCTGCATAGTACAGGCTGTAAAAAATCCTTAAATATTGATTACAATATGCATACAGAGCTGAATAGAAACTGTTTCATAAATTCTCAGAGTTTCTGTTTAGATCTAGTTTCTTATTCCTGTCTTTCACGGACGATAGCAAATAGCTTGAAATCATGATCTGAAAGTGGAATTAAAGTTAGAGCTAGTGAATACTCACTCTGACGTTTATGTAAACAGAAAACTACGCTTGATGGTGTTTTTGGTAGAACGCCATCTGTTATCATAAATACAAGCGTTAGCAAGTTTTTTTAACTTGTGTTTTTTTGTTTTTCATAAATGTACCTTTGAGGTCTTTCTTGCAATGATGTATATTGCAGAGGCTTCTACTATGTGGTGATGCTGAACTGAGATCAGACCCATGTAGCTATCTGGCTTGCTATGCTGAGTTTGAAGACATTAACGTGTCTAAAAGATTCATGCTTGCAAGCTGAATAGAAACTGTTTCATAAATGCTCAGAGTTTGTGTTTAGATCTAGTTTCTTATTCTTGTCTTTCACTGACGATAGCAAATAGCTTGAAATCATGATCTGAAAGTGGAATTAAAGTTAGAGATAGTGAATACTTGCTCTGACGTTTATGTAAACAGAAAATTACCCTTGATGGTGTTTTTGGTAGAACGCCATCTGTTATCATAAATACAAGTATTAGCAAGTTTTTTTAACTTGTGTTTTTTTTGTTTTTCATAAATGTACCTTTGAGGTATTTCTTGCAATGATGTATATTGCAGAGGCTTCTACTATGTGGTGATGCTGACCTGAGATCAGACCCATGTAGCTATCTGGCTTGCTATGCTGAGTTTGAAGACATTAACGTGTCTAAAAAATTCATGCTTGCAAGCTGAATAGAAACTGTTTCATAAATGCTCAGAGTTTGTGTTTAGATCTAGTTTCTTATTCCTGTCTTTCACTGATGATAGCAAATAGCTTGAAATCATGATCTGAAAGTGGAATTAAATTTAGAGATAGTGAATACTCCGCTCTGACGTTTATGTAAACAGAAAACTACGCTTGGCGGTGTTTTTGGTAGAACGCCATCTGTTATCATATATATATACAAATACACATATATATCTATAGAATTACAGATGGAAACTTTTATAAAAATAAATGTATAAATTTTTAATATGATTTTTTTAAGAATTTTATTCTGGAGATTTGCTTTCACGATAAACCTTACTAACATTCTGTAGTGTGAAACAAAATAAAATTCATTAACAAAATGGTAATGGATTTTGTAATTAAAGTAAAAATTAAAATAGAAAAGATATTTGAAATATAAATTCCTCAAATCTACATTTAATTAAAAATATATTTGAAACAATTAAATCATTGGGTTTATTGGGAGAGTTGATCGCAAGAATACAATGCGAATATACTTTAGGTTGATAATTGCAGACACCAGAATTCCAACATAGTCACTTAGCCTGGAGCATATAAAAAAGGAATTTCTCAAAAATAGTCAAAAAGGGTATAATTATCCCAAGAGAACAATAGAGGTCAGCCAGTCATCATTTTTGTCAGCGATTGCCTGATGAACCTATGCCGGTTAAATTTTAAATCAATGTGTGGAAGCATTGTAGTTGGATAGACAGTTTTCAACTTGACCATCTTCTACTGTTCCAAAGATGATTGTCCTATACCTTATGCCAGAAAAACCACATCAAAATGAACTGCTGAACTGTTGAAATTTCTTATTTAAATACATAGCTAGCTATGCCTGTGCGGAAATTCAGATTTTATTGTGGGATCAAAACTTTCACAAGGATTCTAAATAAATTAGGTAATATGTACCAATGTGTTATGTCTAACTGCCTAATTTATTCTTCTAAAACTCCAGTGACCCAGTAATGTAAAATCCTGCTAATTTTAATGTCTTCTGAAATGTAATCCCCATAGTGTAATCTTAACGTTTAACTTAATACTTTGTAAATTATGCTTGTTATTACTTAAATCTAATACCTTTGCTCTCATTCTATCTGTCTTAAAGTTATGACTCCTAATGCTAAACTTCCTCCTAATGCGGTTTAGAAAATATTATTAATTACTTAAATGAAATGAATATATACCAATTTTGTTCCATCTTGACAAAAGCTTTATCTAAATAAATATTTTGCTGCCTATTTCCTGACCAATATTTATCGGTAAATAAAAAGAATAATTCTCTAGCTCTGAAGATTTTAGAGCAACCTTTGTTTTGTCGAGATGAAACAATTTTATATTATTATGTATTTTTTAAAAATATTTATACATACACAGTTTAGTTGTAAGGAGATGCTAGATTAAAGCATGAGGTTTTATTTAGTTTATTTATTTCATTTTTAAAGATTGAAAGGGAGGGGGTTTAGAAAATTATATTCATGCTAAATTAAGAGAGTAATAGAATACTAACTGAAATGCTAGTGAAATTTTGTGTTGAAGGGAGAGACATGTTACTCATAAAAATATTCGTAATAATAATTAATGCTTATTTATTATTGTTGGTTTGATCTTGGTCAACACATATAACATGTGTGTAATCTTTATATAAGCTCAGTACAATTATATAGTTAAATTATAAATATATTCTCCAATACTTATATTTTGCCTTGCCAGCATTTTGCTTGATTACTTGTCTTTTGTTCTTTGTGATCCTTAGATCAGAACTAGACCACATGATAATTTCCCTGGCCATTAATTTTTTTTATCAGGATATGAAAGACAAAATGGAAAGAACCGGGGCAAGTTAAGCTCAGCTTGTCTTGGTGATTTCTATTCTTTCATCTGAAATATTTTAGGTTTGCCAATGGCACAGACCATTCTTTTTTATTTCTTGACATCATGGCAACAGAGCAGGTGAATTGAGTCTATGCTGGTAATGTAATATTGAGTGCTAGGTTTATTCATTTTCTTTTGTTCTGAGCACATCATAGTGGATTGACTATGATCTGATTAATTTATGTATTTTAAAATCTAAAAATATTTATTTGCGAATATTGTGATCCATTTATATTTTAAATGTTTCACTCTCTTTGATGCCAACTCCTACAGTTTGAGTTAACTATTTCTCTCTTAAAAATAATTTCACTCATAATAAAGTTATGTTTAAAATAGGCTCTTTAAACCATTTATTCCATATATCTCAGACTTGGGTGAGCATCTTTCATAAATCACTAATCGTTTACATTTGTTAGATTGGGATATAAACTATACCACTCTCTTGCCAGAACATAATAAGGGACAGAATAGAAATTTGTCTTAAAAAATTTATGAAATAAAAGGAAAGACATTAGATAAATTACACCAATGTTTTATTATATATATATATGAATTTAAGCTACCAATGTTTTATTATATATATATATGAATTTAAGCTACCTGTGGTTCATCCCTATTTATTTCTTCTAAAATTATATTTTCTAATTAATTATTGTGCTACTATCTGATGACTTAAGGTCACACACATCCTATTTTTATATTTAAGTATTGGTTAAGTCTGATTAAAGTTAATAATTAGAGTTAGACATTCAAATTAGTTTGAAGCTTATGTTCCACCATTGATGCTAGTGGGCCAGAGTATGGAAAAGATTAATTGCTTGCCTTGAAAATGTTGTTAATTAGTAGGAAGATTTAGAGAGTGGGTAAACAGGGCAGAATCCATAAGTATTCTATATCTTTGATCTTGTGTATGGTTGGATTTGAGGTACTTTTACCCAGGCTGTGAATCGTGTTGAGTTAATATAAAATTTTAACTGGTAACAATATGCACATATTATATTCTACATACTTTAAATGGCTGTTGAAAAAAGGTTCAGCAATAAATTTAGATACTGTAGAAGATTTAGAAAAAAATAATGAGACAAAATTGGAACCTGTTCGTTTCAAAGCAAAAATGATTTGAAAAAATCTTCAACTTTTTAATCGATTGGACAATCATTTTCTTGTTAAAGACATGAATTATGAATGATATCTTAAATTCCAACAAAATCTAAATACATAGTCATATGTCTGGATATCATGAGCTTCATAAACAATTAGTAAAATCATTGTCTGAAAGCTTAATCACTGATTACATTGTTGAAAGAAAACAATTAACTTATAGACTAAACACTTTTTTATTGGCTGTGTGAATTAAAGGTTTAAACTTTTGATTGGTTCAATTACAGAATCAGTGATAAAAATAAATTTGTCTTTTAATATTAGATTCATTTGTAAAAAGAAAATTAATAATTTGTCAGATTATGAAAGTGAACGAAAATTTTTTCAAAAATAAATTTTTATTTATAATTATAAAAATATTATATAGTAGAGAATCTTAAAAAAAAATTTCTAACCTATTAGAAAATACTGCATATATTGTTGATTTCTTTTTCAATTTATGTTCATGTAAAAGTAAAGAATTTTTAATAAAATCTTAACTATTTTTCTAAAATAATTATATTTTCAGCAGACTTTATCAAAATAATTTATAGTATGTAAAAAAATATGGAAAAAAATCTAAAATATACATATTTGTTTTGAATGTCAAGTGCTCCCATTGGTTCAAAATAAGCAGCAACAAATAAGCACCTTAGGATATGTTTTAAGCTTTAAAAATATTGTAAATTTGCTACAATAATGATTTATAGTGGTTTGAATCCATGAATTAAAATTTTCAGTTGATGCACTTATTAACCACAGCACAAGGCTGAAGTTGGCACTAATAGTATTTCCTCTTATGACAAATCTGATTTTTTATCAGTTCTCAAATGTATCTGCGTATTGTCAAATAGCAATAATGATTAAAATTTGTTTGAAAAAATGTAAAATAAATTACACATAAAAACATATTGCTTTGAATAAAATTAAATAGTTAATAAAAAAAGTTTGTCTTGTGCCAATTTTTTATTAGTCATATTTTATTTCCTTATTTTTTTATGTGAATTTTAAAGTAATTTTACTATGTTGCTTTGCTTTTATGCAATTTTCAAAAATGATGGAACATATCCAACATTACTCAATGTAAGTTAAATCTATTTTTGTGTAATTTCTTTTATGTCTGTTTTTTGTGGAACCTATCTATCACATAAAACAAGACCCAGCTGTATTTCAAATTTTATTTTAAAGTATAAGTTTATTTGTTGACTGTATATTATTTTCAATACACATGAGTATTGAAAAATATTGATGATTAAATTATAAGTAATTTATTGATATGAAATTTTGTAAATAATATTAATGAGTAAACATACGTTTTTTTAATAAATTGTCATATAGGATGAACATTATATAACTACAATTAGTTTACTTTTATTTTAGCTGTGTATTTGTTCAACAACATTCGTTTTTACACAAATTCTTTTATATTATATAACAAACATAAAATAGACAAATCCTTGCTTTATATGTACATATCTTCTTTAATAATAATTCAGATGAAAGATATATTTCAGAATATTTAGCTGGAATGTATACAATATCTTTTATTATTAAGTTATCTTTTTATTATTATTAATAAATACTGATTTAATTAAATAAATAAACTCGATTCAGTAATCATTTTAATTAGACATGTATACTTATTTGCTAATGTAATCTTTAGTGGCTACATATTAATTTACATTTTACACTTCATATATTAAATAATTATAAAATAAACAAGAAACCAGCAACTAGATTGGCAAGTGTGTATATTGTTATATATTACATTCTTTTATATACTCAATATATTTAATTATTTAACCTTGATGTAAGTAATATCTAATAAATGAATACTTTGTGATCTCAATAGGTACATATTTTATATTATACTCGATATAAGTAATACTCAACATTAAATTTGATTATATGCATTAAAATATATCAGAATGTAATTGTACTGATTGATTTTGATTAAATAGATTTTGATAGTAAAATTTAGTTTAATTGAATGATAACAAAACCCTAAATGAGATTTTAATATTTTTTCGATGTTAATATGGTAATTAAATTTAAAGGTGAATTCATTCTTTAGTCCATCTCAATTATTTTAGATTAGAAATAAATAATTTCATCGAAGGAATAATAATAATAATAACACAACAACAACAACAACAATAATAATAATAATAATAATAATAATAATAATAATAATAATAATAATAATAATAATAATAATAATAATAATAATAATAATAATAATAATAATAATAATAATAATAATAATAATAATAATAATAATAATAATAATAATAATAATAATAATAATAATAATAATAATAATAATAATAATAATAATAATAATAATGATAATGTTTCAAAGATAAAGTTTATTTGGCTTAGAGAGTTACAAGAGTTTTACATATCTTAGATTGCTGTGTTTACATAGGCAATCTGTAGTTGTAGATTTACATATATAAAAATCGATTTATTGGTTTACACAGAATTGTAGGAATTTTTACATATTATGGATGTTACAAAGATTTTACATAGCTGGGATTGCTGTGGTTACATGGGCAATCCATAGATGTAGGTTTTCATATGTAAAAGTTGATTTATTGATTTACATGACATTACAAGAACTTTTTCATGCTGTGGATTAGTTACAAGGGAGTTTACATGGCATGGATTGCTGTGGTTACCTGGCCAATCTTTAGTTGTAGGTTTATGAATCTGAAAGTTGATTTATTTATTTACATAATATTCCAAGAATTTTTATATGTTGTGGATTAGTTACAAGGATTTTACATAGTTTGGATTGCCATTTTTTACATAGGCAATCTGTTGTAGGTTTACATATATAAAAGTTATTTTATTGATTTACCCAAGATTATATAAATTTTACAGGCTCTGTACTGCTGTACCTACATATACAAAACATACTTAATTTTATGTGATTGTGTGCCTGGGTAACATTAGCAAAGGACTAGAGTTTCCATGATAAGGTGGCAGTTGTCTGTGAGATCCACATTGATATGAGATCAAAGTGTCATTTCTAATTTTTTAGGGTGCTAGATCTTCTTTGTGTGACCAGGTATTTTTCTTGGTTTCACTAGCAATGTGGATTGGTGAGGGTGTTGGTGTAGGTGAAAGACATGGCAGGATTGCTTTCATAATTGGTACAATCGCACCATGCCTGCTTTCTGGTGCATTTGAATAGATGAGTATTCCAGAAGAGGGAGAGTGATTGTTATGTTAGAATTGATTGCAATTGTTAAGTTGGAGTTGGTGGAGGGTGGTCAGACTCTGGGTTTATCTGTGTATTAAAGGTAAAGGCAAGTAGGACTTTTGATAAGATTCAAACATGAGGTCCACGAGTAGAAGGGTCCTGATTTCCAGAGAGGGCTGCTGGTATGGTTATGTTAGAATTGCTTGATATTGTTGAGTTGGAGTTTGTTATAGGTTGGTCAGACTCTGGGTCAGGTTGTGTTAGAGGTAGAAGCCGAGTGAGGCTTTTGATGTAATTTAAGTGTGAAATTCATGATTAGAGGATCCAGACATAGGGAAATGATAAATCTGGATAGATAGTTAAGCACAGTATTGCCATTGAAAGTGACTTATGTTTTTTGAAATTATCTAGTAACTTGATGTTAGTTGAAGATTTGAATGAAAAATTTAACCCAAAATTGGAAATAAGTTATCAACTGATTGAAAATTGAAAAAGGTAAATAAAGTTAGTTGTTTTTATTGCTAGACTAAAGTTTTGACTTATTTATATGTATAAACAGTCAAAACTTGTTAATATGGTTGTGGGAAGGTGAATTAATTGCTGGGAACTTGTAATCGAATTTTTATTATTAAATAAAGAACAGAGATTGCTATAATAACATTAAAAATAAGCATATGTTTGATTGACTTTTAAACTTTGAAACTCAGTGCTGGTATTATTGGTGACAGATACTGTTTGTCTGATGGTTTTTTAAAAAAAAATTATTGTTAGGTAACTTGATTTTAATTGGATGTTTGAATAAAAAAATGTAATTCAAAATTGGAAGTAAGTAATCCATTGACTAAAGGTATATTATTATCTTGCATTAGATTAAGGTTTTGAATTCTTTTTAAGCATAAAAACCAGAGATCATTAATTTGTTTGTGAGAAAGTGAATTGCTTGATGGGAAATTTGTAATTGGACTTTTTTCCCAACAAAGATTGGAATTTTGCTACAATAAAATTAAAACTTAGCTTATGTTTTTCACCTTGTGATTTTGAAATTCTGTGCTGGTATTATTGGTGGGAAGCATTTGTTCATATGATGGCTTTGACTCCATATTGTTTTCTAGAGTTATCATTGGGTAACTTGATTTTAATTGAAAATTTTAATTAAAAATGTAAGACAAAATTATTAATTAATTATCAACTCATTGAAAATTGAAAAAGGTATATTGCGATATGGTTTGTACCTTGTCACGCTTAGGTTTTGAGTACTTTTGAAGCATGGAAAACTAGAGCTTTTTGATTTGATAGTAAACAAATGGACTGTTGCTGCTGAATTATTATTATTATTATTATTATTATTATTATTATTATTATTATTATTATTATTATTATTATTATTATTATTATTATTATTATTATTATTATTATTATTATTATTATTATTATTATTATTATTATTATTATTATTATTATTATTATTATTATTATTATTATTATTATTATTATTATTATTATTATTATTATTATTATTATTATTATTATTATTATTATTATTATTATACAATCTTATAGGATGTTAATATCATTTACAGATATCGATATAGCATTATTTTAGATATGGTATTTCAACAGAAAATGCATATTTTAAATTATCCAATCTTAAATTATAGTTAAAGTGTTATCTTGGACTAAAATAGGTTAAATGATTTATTATAGTTATGGGCTTGGTAACTGATCATAAAATTATTATCAATATTTTAATCATCATATTTGAACTAGTCTAATAATTTTTAGAACATAAATATTTTTTACAGTAAGTAAGGATTATTATAATTAGATGTCAATCTATATATTTTAAATTATTAATTATTAGATATTTATTATTACAATTTATTATTTAATTAAGAAGATAATTACTTCATATTCATTTCAAAAGTGAACTTTATTTACAGAAGAAACATAATATAAGGAAAACAGTAAATTGCAAAAATCAATTGGGAGCATTCATGTAGCATCCTATGAATTACAAGGATCACATTTGAGAAATTCAAGAATACACAGGTTAATAAAACTATACCGACAATAGAACATAGACAATAACTCAAACTAAGTACATAGTTGCCCTCATTGAATAATTAACATAAATAAGATGAGTATAGCTATTATATGGTAAATCAAATGGACAGGTAGGTTTCAACATAAAAGGGATTACCAAGTTCATCTAAGCTAAAGGTAATCATATAGCAATTTATATTAGGATCATGCAAAGATGAAAATACAAAAAGGTTGATTGTCATAATAAAAAAATGAATTAGGTAGGCCTAAAAATCAAGGCCATCAAATAACAACAGGTTCAGGTGACTAACAAGTATAATACTAGATAATTCATAAAAGAATAATTACCATACAATAATAAAATTGCATAAGTATACTTATGTGATATGGATACAAAAATCAGTGAGTGACAGTTCAAAATGCAAAAAATATAATACATAGCAAAGAGCAAGAAAATCAGTCACTACAGATTAAGAAAAGCCATACAATGGGCTCAGGTGTCAAAGGTCAATCTATATCTTTAATTGGACCCATGTTTGATCAGCCAATGAAGGAATGCACATTTTTTTGTCCATTTCTCTTGCTTTAAGGGGGTATTTAACAACAAGATCTTTAACTGAATGGTCAATCCCTTTCTCAAACAGCACCTTACATTTTACAGTCTATATGGCAAAGTTTATGTATGTCATCAATCTGATAGTCTCAAACATACCCATCTTAAAAGGCCAGCTTGATTGTTACACAGGATTGATCATGATCGGGAACTTTCCTCAGCATGAAGTTCTTAAGACAGGTCCACAAATCACATTGAGAAAGTATGTGATCCATGGACTCTTCTTGTTTATTACACATGGGGCACACAGTGTTAATATTATAGACCTTGTAAAAGCATAGAAAGACCCCAGTGGGGAGGTCACAAGGTTGACCTTGAGCAAGAAATCCACATATTTTGACTCCAGTTTGGTCCATCTTATGAACAGGGGGATTCCCACAGGGACTAAATTGACTGTTTAGTTCTCCCATCAGACAACAAATGGTAATTACTTCATATTGTTATAAAGTTAATAAACTGTGTACATTAAGATTGATATTTGGTCATATAAGTTATTATGATTTAGTTTGTCAAACTTGAGATTCATTAACATGGTTCATATTAATTCGAGAATTAAGTTTCTGTTATTCACATCTGTTTAAGAATAGATATTTGATAATATTAGCTATATTATAGTCAGATACAATTGGATCTTTAATTCTTGGGTTTTGTTGAATAAAATATAGTCTGTTGTAATTTGCTGTCTGAAACAGTGAGACTATTAAACAAGAGTCTTTCATCCTTTTATATTGTTACAATTTGGACACTGCAGTATATTGGGTCTTATTAAACCAGAATCACTATTTCTTTACCCAGTTTTATTGGTACAAGTTGGTGAAGCCACCTTAGGGCCTGATTAAAGACCAAGAAATTGAGGTTAGGATCTCACCTATTTGTATGAGAGTAATAGGTTATATTTTATATAGCATTGATGTTTTGTATATGATAATTGCAATTCATTTAAAATCTTAAACATGTATTAGAATATATATATATATTACATCACTCCACATTGTTAAGACATTCAAAACTGCTCTATATTAGAGACCATATTTCAAAATATCCTAGCCTCAAAATAATATATATATATATATGAATTTTTGCTTTATGGAAGTTAGCCCAATTTAAGCAATAAATCAATAAATATAATGTGAGTAGTAGCCATTTATATTTTTAAAAAATGTCAAACTATAATAATTTTAAAAAGTTGATATGTATTTAAAACAATATTAAAAATTATCAAATATAGTAGATTTTTACTTTTAAAAATAATAGTAGTGTGTATAATAAATTCACAAGGTTTTATTAACAAAACTTGGAAATAGTATTAAAGAAAATCATTTTCCAGAAGGTTATCATTTGCAAACATAACCACTAATATATATATATATATATATATATATATATATATATATATATATATATATATATATATATATATATATATATATATATATTATGTATTGATACGGAAATGGTACTTCAGGCAGCTTGGAGAGAGTATCAATCACTTTTTTACTTAGATGCATATAATATAATTACTGCCATAATATTTGTTAATGAAGTTTATAAATCAAACCATAAACAAGCATGAAAATTAATAAATGGTTAGGAACTTGCATCGATGTATGAAAAAACTCAACTATCTCTTATTTATAGTATTTTAACTAGAACAGGCACATTATCATTTGATCCTGGAGATAAAATTAGTCTTATCTTCCCTCACCATATATCACACAATGATATTTATTAATTAAATAAAAAACGCAGGATTCTATTCAAGATTTATATACAAATTGTACTGGATCCTCACATGTGTTAGAGACACTTGATGACCCTACTAGGCTACTTAATGAACATAGAAAATTTATTTAAGATGACCAAATATTCACTAACTATTATGAGCATCCTAACATAAAATAAATCACCTGCCCCTGACACTAGTTCAGCTCAGAGTATGAGACTTTGAATTATTAAACACTTGATAGACAGTGAGCCAAATTAACTTAATAAATATAATAATAATGTTTATTAGAATTAAAAAAAACGAAGAAATAATAAAATTAATCAATATTGCATTTATAAATGTCTTAAGAGAATATGGTATTATTGACAACTTTGATAGTTAAATTACTTCCCAATTCAATTACTTGAATAAGATTTAAATGATTCTTTCACAGTGGTTTTTATAAAATAGAATGTGTAATCTATGTGTGTATGACTAAATATAAAAAAAGATATTCAATTTATCTCAGTGGATGCTTGTACACATATATACTGACAATAAAGACACATATGTGTGACAATATTTAAACAACCTAAGATGGGGTATTCAATATGAGAGGCATGATAAGTTCTTTCTAAGTTTACCATGTAAAACAAGTGAGTAAATGATTCAATGATTAGTAGCCCTGGTTTAAAACAATATGAGCTTGACAGAATCATCTTGGTCAGAGACTCCAAAAAATTTGCCAATATGTAGTGACAATAACAAACAAAGTGGGCATAATAGCTAGGCTATGACCAAGTAACTGCACTTAAGGCAGTAGATTATATTAGAGAAAATATGATAATAATATAGACTGGTTATATATATAGCTAAGACTAGTGAAGGAAAGAAGAGTCCTATAAAATAATAGTTGTATTTGTATAAATATGTTTTAAGTCTATACACACAAGTATATTTATACTTTTTATATAAGACATATTATGTACTAGCTTTAAAATGTTTTAGCAAATCTATATTCTAATTACCCACATATAAAATGAATTGATTAATGCTAATTAAAAAAATGGTTAATTTTAACAATATTACAATCATTTTTAAAACATTTTGTGAACTAATTAAACTTTAGACTTGTTTAAAAAAAAACACATTTTAAATTTTTTACAAAAGAAGGGGAGAGGGATGGAATTATTCTACAATAATAATTAAAATTTTAAAATCAAGACTTTATGTACAACTGTCAAAATCCCCAATAGAAGATGAGGAAGAAAATTTCTTTTATAGGAAATTTTTTTTCTAAGCATAATAAATTATAAATCATGATATGCTTTTAAAAAAAGAACAGTAAACATTCATACATGACATATATATATATATGATATGAAGTAATCAATGTATAAAATAAAGAAAAAAATACATTTATATTCAATACTACAGATAACAAAAGAAAATAATGTGCATATACAAAAGAAAAACACGTATAACAAAAGCAGGCTTATTGTGATATATAAAAGTTTATATTACCATTAAGTCCTTCAAGGTGTTGCTTTTGCTTCCCACAATTTATTGAAGAGATAGCTACCTTTGTCCATTTGACATTTACTTTTCGGGGCAATCAGTTGAGAGCCTGCTTTGTAGGTTGGCTTTAAGTGGTTAGTTTTATAAGAAATTGCAATTTCATGACATGTTGAATAATAAAGGTGTGACTTAGAACACCAAGTTTAAGAATGGATTGATGAATATGTAAATGATTGAATCTAAAGAATGACTCTAATAGAATCTACTGACTCAATGAAGAACAATATAAATTAGAAACCTTTATGCATATTTGGTCTAGTATTCATCCACACCAATTTTCTAGAATTTTTTTACATTAACATCTTAAAATAGTCATGTTTTTAATCAATTAACAATACAAGTTTTTAATTACTTAAAATCAGACATTTTTACATTCCATGCTAATTAATTTTATTACATGTTTTATTTTATCAATATTAATCATTAAATTTTGTTATTACAACAGATTAAAATTTTATTTTGAGGTTAAGAATGGTTATACAAAATTTTAAAATTAATTTTACAAAGTTTATTTTTTATAAAGAAAAACAAATTGACATTACTTTTAGTAAATAACTCAAATTATTCTATCGATTCATGTAAATGCATATATATATATTCATGCGGACCACACTTTTAAAACACACATCTGATATAAAATTAAATTAGAAAATTTTTTAAATTAATTTAAAATAGAATTTTTAACTGAAACCTCTTTTCTTCTACATATATAAATTTGAGAGATAGCTAAGAATTTGTCTCAATAAATTATAACCGATAAACTAATAAGAAACATCAGGCTAAGCTCAGAATTCTCTGTTGTTAATACAATCTATGCCAATAATAAAAAGAGCAATATGGGTAACTCACTCTTACAAATCACAAATGCTATCTATATTTTCAGCCAAAACCATAGAGTAATTAGGTTATAATATAATCTCTTTCTCATAATAAAATTTCTTTTGTAATCCCCCCTTGAATATCTCATTATGCACCTTACATCTACTATTCCAACATATTATTACTATGATCAGATCCAGAGTCCATGATTTAGATAAAAACAATCATATTCTTTAAATCTCATTCATCTATTTGTGCCACTTTGCTTTTCTTTCCACAATAATTTCTTTTACATTAAATATAGTTTTTTCTTGATATTGAATTATGATATTAAGATCTCAGGGTTCATCATAAATATTCTTAGTATTAAATTTCTCAATCTTTTATTTTACTTATAAGTTAATCAGATGAATAGTATCCAAGTGAAAGTTATGAGGAGACATACACTTATTCCAAGGATAATATCTATCCATACAATAATAATAATAATAATAATAATAATAATAATAATAATAATAATAATAATAATAATAATAATAATGATGATGACAACGATGATGATGAAATAATAATGATGATGATGAATTTTAATAGAAAACTATTTTAATTAAAATAAGGTGCATAAAAATTCCAAATTTTGAATACTATAACAATTTCATAGACTAACCTTCAAATACTAAGAGCGAAAAAGGAATTTTATGGCCACTCAGAATATTCCATTAACAACTTAAAACAGTATTTCTTAAAGGAAACAAATAATATTCTATTATAAGAGCAATCTCATTTAAAATGATTACAGTTAAATTATAGTGATCAGTAAAATCTTAAGAAAAAAATAAATATTTTATTCCTTAAATGCATTCACATCTGTAAATTGTTATAATTAAGTGCTTTATAATCTTTAATTTATGTGAATATACATTGAATAAACAGAATGAAATGTAATTGCTTCATAAATTATACGATGTTTAGTTTTTTGCATAAATCAATCTACTGGCTGCATTGATAAGAAGTTTTCCAGCTCTCGAATGTATCCTTCAAATGACACCCACAGATTGGATTTGTGAATTTGATACCATTGAGACTCTAAAAAAAACTTAATAATAAAATATAACATTTATTTACAATAGAACAATTTAACAACAATAACATTGTAGGAAATCTACAAAATTTACGAGTGTCATTTAACTATAATACAATGTATTTTTCTCTCCGTAGAGAAATATACTTTCAAAGTTTGTAGCTTAAATTTATGTATATATAAATTAATAAATTAAAGGTTCACCGACTATTGTTTATTTTGTTGGACTAATGTAAACCTTATGAAAAGAGATATTTTACAAGAAGTTTCATTTTTCTTATTTAATACAATTTAAATTACTATTGACATTATTATTACAAAAACTTCTATACCTTCTTAAATAATAAAGTTTTATTAATATAATCATTATTGCAGAGCTTTTATACTCGCCTGCATGATAAAGATTTTATTAACCTAAACATTATTTCAAAAATTTTATATCTTTTTAACTTACAAAATTTTACTAACCTATGCATTATTCTAATGATTCTATAGCTTTCTAATTGATGAAAATTTTATTTAGCCTATGAATTGTTTCAAAAACTTCCAAATTTTGCCTACAACCACACCATAATATTGTCCCCAAACAATGAGTAAATCTATATATTATTCATGTCTTACCAATCCAGAAATAATTTGTTACCGGATGGTAATGATGTATATTGCTTATTTAGGCTAAGGCTAAGTAATACAATTTTGTAATTTTGAAATGAAATAATTATTGGTTTCATTCTATAATGCAGGCAGAGCACAGCAGAACAAATTTATATGTGAGCACAATCTCTATCTACACTTAGAGTAGTCAAAAGTGTACTTGAACAAAAGATGACATGTTTCAAAAATAAACAACCATATAAGTTGCCATAACAATAAAGATATATAATATGCCATACATGGTTAAAATGCAAAAGTATGATGCTTCCATGATAAAAAGGTAAACAAAGGCAATAAACCTATTGATGGCATGAATTCAAAATACACACCCAAATTCCAAGGGCAAATAAGTATGCTAGTATGGGAAAATGGAAATGGAGCATTACAAATACTAGGAACAACAATGGCTGCCTCAAACAAAGCATTTGCATGAAATATAAGGATACATAGCACTCAAGAAAAATATCATTGATTAGAGAGACCAGTCTAACATCTTTTTAAAAAGTATATGGGCTATCTAAATCAATATCATCAAGAAAAAGATAAGGCTCCTATCCTTTGGAAATAGAAATTGGTAAGTTAAGCTTATAACAATACACAAGAAAGAAAGTAATTCTAATTTCTTAATAATATGGTGGTACAAACTGCTTTAATTCATTAAAGTACTAACATTATAGTAGCCAGTACAAGGGTGTCACTAGGCAGATAGCCTAGCACTTATGAATAAATAAATAGAATATAACTATTTATATTTAATTAATTATTTTTTTAGAAATTATAAAGAGACATGAATTAAATTATATATATGTTCTCTATTTTTTTCAATTATTATTATACATATATCACAAAGAAATGTATTTGTATTGTAATAACAGTTATGTAATTTCTTTTTCATTACCAACCACTAGGTAAATAATGAATGACTCTATGTGGCCCTAAAAATGTTTGGGAGGCAAATGCTTGATTCCTAATTTTAATTTTATTGAAGAAAAATGATTGGAGTTTAGGAGAAGTTATATTAAAGACAAAATGGCACATTAGAAAGTACAGAGTAAAGATAATAAATGTCATTGTATTAATATCTGGAGGACTTTCTCCATATGTTTCTATTTATATTATTTAAGGATAGCTATGTTATTCCTGTGATTTTGTAAAATTGTACACTGAATAAGAAGTAGCTAATCACTTTCTCTTCTCAATTACATTAAAATGACATGACACCAATATGAAATAATTTCATTCTAGTTGATAAAAAAGAAATTAGGAGGAAGAGGATTACATTGAGATTAATCTTGATTAAACAGACTAAGTATTTTGGTTTAAGAAACAATGTTTGAACTTTTTATAATGAGATAGTTGCTGAAATGTCACACTGAGTTAAGAAGAACTTTTGATTATGGGAGGAAGGGAGATATAAAATTATTAACCATCTTACTATTTGACTTAGTTTGAAATAAGTTTGATGTGATTTTAATTTATTTATTTATGGAATTAATTATTACTCTAATAAAGTTTTGAAATGAAGATAGTGAGATATCTATGGATGAGTTTTAAGAATTTCTGAAAAGTAAATTTGCATTGTAAATAGTACATTAAGTGCTGATTGAATAGAGAATAAGCAAATAAAATGCAAAGAGAATTCATTACATTTATCATGTTTTTGAATTTTCCTGAGATAGAAACAATTTTTTGTTTCAAATCAAGTGAATGAATAGTGAATTAAGTTCATCAATTAAAAACTTTGGTGTATTTTATTAACAGCTTTTTACTTCTTTCTACTCACCAGGATTTTCACATTGTATAAAAATAGTAAGGTTTTCATTTTCATTGTTTTGAATTTTAACCTTCAATTTTATATAAAATAATGGGACATGTCATCTGTTTAATACCAATACTGAAACAAAATTAAAATTAAATTGTATAAAAAACAGTTCTTACCTTGCACCAAAATGGCATAATGGAGAAATATTGAGTGGGCAACATAGGGATATGAGTAATGATTGTTTAAAAAATGCACACATTGGTGGAAGAGGATAGTCTGAGTTTCTGTGCTGATGGACAGTTGCTCTAGGTGGAGTAAAAAAATGAATAAATTGATAAAAGAAAAAAAAAACTATTAAAATGTCATTAATTTGTTGCAATAAAAAATTTAAATGATTAAAATTTTAGCTAAAAATAATAATTTCTTTATTTTTTACTTGTATTCCTTGGTTTTAGAACAATGGGTTACATCCAAGTATTGAGAAAAGTTATAGAAAGGATCAATGAATATGAGTTGCCATTATGCTTTGGATTTGTAGATTATGAAAAGGCATTTGATTCTATAAGCATTTCTTCAATGATTAAAGTATTGGATTATCAAGATAAAAATGCATGATATTCTTGTATTCTGAGGAATATTTATCAAAATGCAACAGCAATAATTAGATAATAAAAAGAATGTAAAAGAGTGTCATTCTTTACTTCAACAATTTTTTACAGAAGCTGACAAAATATATTTTACAGATTAAAAAGGAAAGTTAAGAGAATAAAATACCCAGAGATCATTTAAGTTATCTAGATTTTATAGATGGAATGCTAGCTTTTGCAAATAATGTTTATGGAAGTAAAAAACTTTGATAATCAAAAATTAGAAATTACCTAAGATGAATATCTTGGTGAGATCAATAATACATGTGACATTATAATGTATGAAATTACTCATAGAAATAAACTTAAATTGTAGAAGTGTTTTAATATTAAAATAAAATATTCTATATGTTTGAAAAATAAATTTTTAATAGATAAGTTTAATTTTTCCTTACTATAGATTTGAGATGTAGACAATTAACAGAAGAATCCTATTGAGACTTTAGACTACTCAGTGAATATGGAGAGATGTACGTTAAAAGTAGTAATAAAGAATCGAATGAGTAATACTTGGATGAGAAATAGACAGGTAACATAGACATTGAAAAAATTAAGAAACTAAAATGAAGATGTGCTGAACATATTGTTAGAAAACAAGATAATAGATGGGCAGCTTAAGTTTAAAACTGGATACCAAAATATCATAAAAGACTTAGAAAGATACCATATCTGAGATAAATGAAATAACGGTATTCATTGGTATGATATGAAGAAGTTATGAATTGATAATAGTTGAAAATGTTAATAATGAGTATTTTTTATTAATATTTAAGCAGAAATTGTCCTTTTGCAACTGTGAAATTAGATAATTCTATTTAAATATAAATACACACACACATATATATATATATATATAATATTTGGGATTAAGACGCATACCATGTTATAATAAATATTTAAAATACACTCTAATCCATCATAAGACAATATCAACAAGAAAAGAGCAGCTGTCTCTTTTTGTGTCTCATTTATTAAGATAGAGGTTTGTCTCAAACACTTATGCTGAAAAGAATGAATATTTAAATCAATTGAGCAATGTATCTATGTTTTAAAATTGATTTCTTTCAATAGCTGAAATTCCTGTGAGTTTTTTCAATTTAACCATTACCAACAATGATTCAAACAAATGAAAATATGTAATAGAATATTTCTCTCGCTTAAATATATATAATATTTAAGATTAAGGTTCATATCATTGTATAATAAATACTTTAAATACTGTCAAACCCAGAATAAAACAATAATCAAATAGAAAAGAGCAACTGTCTCATTTTGAGCATCATTTATTAATATTGAAGTTGTCCCAATCCCTTAGGGTAGAGAGAAAAAACATTTAAATCTATTATGCAATGTATCTAAATATGTTTTAAATTGATTTCTTTCAATAGTTGAATAATTATAAATGTATAAAATTATAAATATGTAATATTCAAATAAAACATATGCATACATTGTACACCTTAGCTCATAAACATAAACACATGTAATAAAACAGGTAAGTGTATGCCTGTACAGTATATTAAATTATATAAACACATATGTACAAATCCATTTTAACTTATTTCAAATTTATGTTTAAAATTGTATGCAACATGTTACAAATAAATATATAATACAGAGAGTGTACAAGCTTATAAAAGTAATGCCATGTTATATATGATTTGCTTTTTTGATTATTAAATAAATATATGAAAATAAATCATCATATGTATATAATATAAATTATATAAACAAATAGTCATATATATATATAATTTTTTTTTAGTAATGACATGAAATTGTGTTTAAAAGCACTTATAGATATAATTTGAAGGTTTTGAGATGTTTAATATTTTTCTTTAATGAGTAATTAATGATAGAAAGGGGGTGGCTTGTCACAGAAGTTGTCAGTTTTGTTTAAGTTGATCCAAATTTGTTTTATTTGTCTGCAGAATAGTATTGAGATTTGTTTGGATGCTTCTCTGGTTTATTTGCCTATAATATTTCAATCCATAGTGTAAATAGTGCAATATGTTTGGCTCATCATTATAGGAACTCTCATTTTAGTCAGATCAGTTTAGTACCTGTAGGATAGTATTTGTGAAAGGTCATATATGCTTGTGCCATCCTTCAGCTTCATTTTCCATTCATATACTGCATTGTACTACCAAATACCATGTCCCATAGCAAAATATTTGATTTCATAACCAATAGCTTGAATAACCAGCTTAAATACAATTTAAATGAATCAATGGATCACTGGACCAGTGGATTATTAATCAACAATATATTATTAAATATTTTATTTGCTAAAATACTTATCATTAGTTTTATTTTGTTACTTTAGAAATGTAAAATATCTTATTCTTAGTTCAATTTAATATTTTTTTTTAAAAGACAAAATGATTTTCTTTCTTTCTTTTTCAAGACAACATAGTTTCTTGCATATTTTCTGCTAATTAAGTTTCAGTGCAATGGGTGGAGCAATTCTGTTTCTAGAGACCTTTGAACTTTCAAATGACCTTGGATTATTGGAAGCACAGATGCTTGGGCAATAGTCTGAGATATATAAAAAGGGAAATGTTTTTACAAAAGAATGACTTCATTTGACTTTACTGGACTCCATTTTGCTTTCTGATTCCATCATTTTTTCCCAATAAAAGTTTTATTACTACAATTTTGTTTTTACAAGCTGATTCTTCCATGACCCAAGTTTTAAAGTGAAAAACCATTATTAATTTTTGGGAAATGAAAACATAAAATGACAGTAAAACAAAGTACATTTTACTTGCTTTTAACTAACTAGTTTAAATTCTAAAAGCATCATTTGAGATACTTATGTGTGTTATATTATAAAACTATTTATTTTTAATTTTTAATCTTAAAGAAGTAATGGAAATGCATGTTTATATTTCAAAACTATTTTACTTAAATTTTAATTCTAATATTAAAGAAGTAATGGAAATGTGTGTTTATATTTCAAAATTATTTTACTTAAGTTCTAATTCTAATATTAAAGAAATAACTGGAATGTATGGATGTTGTCATATTGGAAAATTTTTGTGGAACTTTTTCATTAAACACTTCAAGGACTCTTTGTTAATAATTTTTGATAACTATAGAGGAATGAAGTTTAAATGGAAAGATATGTGTGGATAATTTATTCTAACCTGCTTTATTATTATTGTTAAAACATTCACCTAACTATTTGTATCTGAAATAAGAAACAAATGCATAACATATAATTTAATGGATTATTTATTAACTTATCTCTAAATATGGTGGTGAATAAATGGGTAGAAGAGCATAAAAATGGACATGAATTTCTTTTATTTTATTGTTCTCGTTTGCATTTGATATTATTTTAAAAATATGTTATCAATAAACTTATGTGAATTTAAATGGATTCTATAAATTAAGTCACAACTTGCTTGATGAATGACTTTTGAAAACTCAGAATGAATTCATAGATATATCTAATGAATTAAATGATAAATTATTGCTCTACTTATGCCATAATAAATGTTTATTGCCATAATGAAGAATTCTCATATGTAATTTTAACAACAGTTTTATTAGCTATTGCTAAAAACTTTGAAATGCTGCTAAATTGGTTCCAAATTAATATTATTTATCTCTCTGCAGGAACTTGTTAAATGTTTATCAATATTTATACTTATGCCAATCATCACCATCATTTAGTACATGACTAAAAGATGTCATTTACAAACTATAAATAAACTTTTTTTTCAACCAAGAAGAAAAGAAAAAAAAGCTTTAATGATTATTATTATTTGTTAGCATTTAATAGATAGATAGATTTAAAAATTTGTCTTATGATTTTATTTTTATTATTATTATTTTTTGTTTCTCTTCAAGAATGTCTCATCAAAAGTATAACATGGGAAAATATTATACTGGGTAATTAGTATTATTTTAGTGTAGTTTTTATTGTTTACTTATGTTTCTATATGCACGTGTTAGCAATGGAAACATCCATTCACTGTTAGGGGGTAAAAAGCTCACTTTGAAAAAAGCTCATTATGTAAAATTTATTGTTTATCATTGCATTTTCAAGCAGTTATCAAATAATTATTTCTTAATAATTGTTTTACTCAGAATTTAAAGATTTGATGTTTATCCTAAACCAAACTTTTATTTCAGTTTCATGCTAATGCCACATGCACCAAAGAATTATTTTGCCTTTGCTTTGCTAGAAGGTATTTTGTCTTGCTTATTTAATAATAATTAGTATATTTCCAAGTTAAAATATTAGACATGTCAGAAATGAGAGATTTATTCATTATTATCTTTACAATTTATTAATTGATATTGCTACAGTAGTTTTTTATCTACTGAGATTTGAAATTGTTTGTGCATTATTATGCTTATCTATATGTGTCTGTTATTGAATCCAGCTGTAATAATGTTTGAATTGAGAGTAGGAATAATTTAATTCCCATCGGTTTCAGATAATGAAAATGTGCCAAGAGAAGTGGAAAGATTAGAGATTTATTTAAGTGTGAATTTATTATTTCTTTATTATGCTTAGATTGAAATGTATTTAGTGGCTATGCAGAATGAAATTATTTATGTTATATAGTGGATAGAGATAAGTTCTGCCTTAATTTATTTGAGTATTTGACATAAGTGGACTATATAGTATATTGTCTGGGATTGAAAAAGCTCCCCCTTATCTTGTTGAAGTATTTGTTAGGAGTAGATTATATTCTCCAGATTTACTAGTTGTATTTTATGAATTATAGTATGAGAAGCCAAATAGTGTATTTCCTTTATTTTGGTGATGAGACTGTGTCCATACCAGTTTGTTTTAAGTCTCAGAAGTTAGACCTGGGAGCTATTGTGTATTGCTATTTAAATGATTAGAGTTATGAAAGTCTTTTATTCCTCATGTGCCCTATGGAATGTTTTCCATCATTTATTCATAGCCAAGTGTAAGATAATTTGCTGATAAAAAAGGAAAATAAAGGTAGAATTGATTTTTTCTCACAGAATAGCTGAAGCAGAATTAGTATTAAAGGTTAGTTGGCCATGACTATCATCCGTATTATGATTTATCCCTATTTCATGAGTAAACCGATTGGATTTAGTAATATTAATTATTTTATGACAGATAACATAATTCAGACATATGCATAAATTATTAATTTGGAAGATATGGAGAAATCCATCATTAATGTGTAACTTTTTAATTATTGTTTCAAATCATATCATATTAATTGTTAGATTTTATACCATTAACTCTCATAATGTTTCATCCTCATCTGAATGAGCAAGCAAGAAAAAACAAAGTGTGGCTGATTAATAGAATTATTCATTTAATTTGTAAAGTAATGGAATAAACCACTTCATATTTATTCATTTCTTCTACATTATCCTTTGAATTGTTTATTAATCTATTCAAACACAAAGGGGAATGGAATTCTACATTATAATTTTCACTGATAATATTTTTTAATTTCTTACTTATAGGTGTCACATAAGCTAAAGAAAACCACTTTTTGACTGCTTTATTATTTATATCCACTTTATGTTTGAACTTTAAATTCTGATAAACCAAACACAATTGTCTGTGTAATATAGTTTTCTTGTATCCCACCCCAATCAAGTCATTCATATATTTATCAATATTATCTTTCCTATCTGCTTCAAATTTACAAAGATGCAAATTATAATACAAAAAACATTTAAATCCAGCCATTTTATAATTCAAAGGAACATTCGATGATGGATGCATAAAACCTCTTACATTCAATGGTTTAACAAACATTTTATACCCAAACATATTACAATATTTATATACATTTACATCTAAATACTTTAAGATACCTTCCTTTTCAAACTCAATAATCCATGACAAAACAGAATTCTCATTTAATTCATTGAACATATTCATTATCACATCTTTTGAACTATACACAAAAACAGCATCCACATATCTTCTATATATTAAATCATAACTCCTTATAAATGGCTCCACAATATGTTTTTCCATTTCTGAAACATATAAACTACACACAATACCACTCACTGCCAACCCCATTGGCCAACCATTTTTTATTTGATAATGATCCTTTCCATATCTTGTAGTAATATCCCCATTAATCCATTCCAACACTTTCACAATAAATCTGGCTTTACAAGAGTCTACATTATAATCCACCAAAAGTTTATTAATTACACTTATCGATTTATTATGGTCCACTGATCCATATAACTCACATACATCCAATGAGGCCATATACCCATCATCAACCACCTTGGCAGACTCCAAAATCTGAACAAATTCAAATGTAGAATTAATTGTATATTTGCCAAAACCCATCAAACCTTGTAACCATTTTGCAAACAATTGTGATGCTTTCTGATAATAACAACTCCCAAAATCCATCATCAATCTTAATGAAACATTCTCCTTATGAACTTTAACATTTGCAAACAAACATAGAACAATTGCAGCTGATGGATAAATCCTCAAATATTCATCTCTCCTAAATATTTTACCAACATACGGTCGCAAAACATTGGAAACAAACTTGTCCTTATACACTTTTAACTTATAATTCTCAACTTTTTCAAAGTTCAACTTAATAACGTGAAAGCTAAACACCTTCAAACAGATATGCTTTAAACATGCTTACATGACAATTTGCTGAGAAATTTTCTCTTTATATATATGTCCATCCATCAACACAAATCTATTGTCTTTATCTTCTTTTGCACAAATAATATTTTTATCTTTCAGCAACACTCTGAAATTATTAATCGTTCTATACCACTTTTTATCCTCTGCAAGATTATAATAACAATCTTTTAACAATGGAACAACCTGCTTAATCACCATCTCCTTCTTCTATGAAAAGTCATATGCTGTCTCAATATCTGCAATAATCTTCATATTCGGATCCCTCCAACTACCACCAACAAATCTAGGGCATTCCAACAAAGATTTAATTTCCGTTGACAAATTTTCATTTGATAAATTCACAAAATTATCTTGTACTTCATTATAAATTATTACATTTTGTTTCTTCGCTAAAAAATTAAATTTATTTTCAAATTTACGCTGTAAAAACATTTGCAAACCATTACACCTATCAATAATATCAACCGGTATTGAATAAAAATGTAAATTCATCGCCTTCTTGCAATATTTAAATATAATTGTTTTTTACAATCTTTCACAATACACTTCAATAACGTAATCCTTATTAAACTCGTGGCTTCTCTCTTCCTCTAAATGGAAGGGTTAATAACAAAATTGCAACAGTTCGGAAAAACTTTAAATTTCATGCACTTCTTTAAGAACTTTAACCGCTCTCCAAGTTTAACAATTTCTTTACATAACTTCAAGGCTTCTCTCTCTCTCTCTATATATATATATATATGCATGGATAAGAAAGCAAACAAGTATCATTGACATCATCATAAATAAAAACAACTTATAAAGTGAAAGAAAACTGGGTTGAACATATTTATAAAAGAGATAAGAATAGATAGATATTTAAAATTCTAAATTCGATTCTGAGGAATTGTAAAAAATCTAAAAAGAGAACACATATAAAAATTATGGATAAAAAAAAGAAAGTTTGATATAGTGATGTAGAGAAGAGATGCTATCATTTGAAGAAATTGGATTAAAATTAGAGAGTTCTTCATCTTGCAGTTCATTAATAATGATAGAAAATGATTATGACAAACACCACCTCCCTCCAATGTATATATATATTACATAATATTTAACCTTTTTATTTTCATATATATTAGTTTTATACAACCATCTCAGTTTATTTATGCCCAGTAAATATAAAATGTATAAATGGATCTAGATTATTTTGTTTCATGATCTTTCTTTTATATATTTAATTATAGGATTTATATAAATCATATCTTAAACATTTTATTTTGATCTTGTTTATTTTTTAAAAATTAAATTTTCATTTGTCATACAATTTTGTTGTCTTTTGTTTTACTATTTTAATTGCTACTTACATTTTAAATTGTTATTTTCAATTTTTTTTTAATGTTATTACATTTATTGTTCTTAAAACTTATTCTGTTATTAATTTTTATTTAAATCAGAAGTTAATAAATTAGTTTTTGGTTGAAATTTTAATGTTCCTAAGTTTTGATATAATGAGTCAATTCGTTTCCATTATCTGATATCAATGGTTTTTTATATTTAGAGTTATAACTAACTATAAAGCGTATACTATAATTTATACTTTATATATATTTACTTTTGGCTTTATTATTGTTTAAAGTTTTAAAAATACCATTAACTGTTTCCAATAATTAGTCTTTTATTAATATATTTATTTGATAACAATATTTTTTTTAGTTATTAATAATTTTAGTTTATCGGTAATTTAAAAACAAATAAATAATTAATATAATTTTTAAAGATTTGTAAAACAAATACATTTTCTTGATATAGTAACAAGATATCTCGAATCAAAACATAAAAATTGCTGATCTCAAAGGAATAACAGAAAGGAAGAATTTCAAGTGATATTGTAATCTCTGCTTTAAATGAAAATTATAAACAAAAGATTTTATTTTGAAACAATTGTATGTAAATATTATAATGGAATAAAAAGAAATAAAAAACAGTTACTAATGATGACGATTAAAACATATGTCAGTTGATGATAATAGCAATTAATCAATAACAGTAACTTGGTGCATATATGTGTAATAAAGGGAATGTAAAGATGTAGCTGCATTTAATTATAGGTGTATCAACGGTGATGCTGAAAAATATTCAAAGTATAAATTTCAAAAGTATAAACTCCAATAGTTAGATGAAGGCAAAGAGAAGGAAACAATAACTATATCTAACTAGGTTACTATGACTAAATGACAAAAAATATTTATAAGACATGTGCTTGATCATGCACTGTGAACTATGATCATATATGAACAGCATTCCTTTAATTGGTGGTGTATAATAATAGTCACTGGCTCTTATTTAGTCTAACATTTGAACAAAAGCACAATAAAAATTTACACTATCTTTTTTAAAATGGCTTAATTTAGTAGTATACATACTGTAGTCTATGTGATGCATGTGTTCCAAATGGCTATGAATCTGGTCCACTATGTAATCATAAACTTACTTTAAACATGAGATACTTTACGGTTACATGCTGCCATGTGACTAAAATAAACATATATACTCTCTCAAATACAATGCTAAATACTGCAGTAGTTTTACAGTGCCTTCTTTTATTTTACAATATAAATAAAAGCATCAATGGCATTTTATTGCTTAGATATGTACATTTTCTGTATTAGTGGTTTCAAATTTGGAATGAGATTGATGATATTAAAAGACCATTTGAATGGGCCATCACATAATTTGAATGATTATTTGAGGATTTCTTTGCATATGATTGGTGGCAAATATCACAAAAATTATGCACAGACCTTTTTTTTTTTTGCATATCAGTTTTCAGTATTCTTTGTGTATTTAATGTGATGCCTAAAACAATTCTTTCTCTAATGTGGCCTAGAAATACCAAAGGTTAGAAACTCTGCTTTACCAACTTCTATTTTTCAAATGTCTATCTCATTTAACAAAACATAAAGACTTTAGATACTAAGATAGATTATCTAGATGATGATGATGATCATCATCATCAATCATTATCAATACACTGCAGGATGAAGTGCTCTCCAAGTTCAATCCATTTTTGATCTTTAGCTTCTTTTCTCCACATTACCCCTGCACACTTTCTTATTTCATCAAACCATCTCACATGTGATCTTCTTCTGGGTCTTTTACAATCTCTTGGAATCCAGTTTAAAATTTCAATTGTCTATCTATTATAATCTCTTCTAGCAATATGTACAGCCCAACTCTATTTCAGCCTTTTAATTTTTTCAATGATATCAGTAACACCTGTTTGTTTTCTTACCCATATATTGCATTTTCAATCTCTTCTTGAACACTCCCAACATGCATCTCTTCATACTTTTTTGAGTGATCTGAAGTCTCTGTATTGCTCTTTTATTAAGTGTCCAAGTCTCAGATCCATCAATAAGAACTAATAAAACACATAAAACCTTCCTTTTCAAACATTAATATTAATATTTAAAAAGGTGATAAAGAAGATATTAGAAATTACAGACCTATCAGCCTTTTATCAGTTTGATACAAAATTTTTACCAAGATATTTACAACTCATCTACAGAGAACATTGGATTTCAACCAACCAAGAGAACAAGCTGGATTTAAAAGTGGTTTTTGTACAATAGATCATATCCATGTATTGAGAGAAGTTATAGAAAGGACAAATAAATATGAGTTCCCATTATTTTTTGGATTTGTAGATTATGAAAAGGCTTTTGATTCTATAAAAATTTCTTCAGTGATTAAAGCATTGGATCATCAAGATATAGATCCAGGATATAGTCATATTTTAAAGAGTATTTACAAAAATGCAACAGTAACAATTAGATTACATAATGATACTGGGAAAGTCAACATTGATTAGGGTGTATGACAGGGTGACTTCATATCTCCAAAACTTTTTACAGCAGTGCTGCAAGAAGTATTTTGTGGATTAAAATGGGAAACTAAAGAAGTGAAAGTAAATGGAGATTATTTAAGTCATTTAGATTTTGCAGTTGATATAGTTGTTTTTGCAAATAATGCTTTAGAGCTGCAGAAAAGGTTGCAGGAGTTATCAGATGAAAGTAGAAAAGTAAGACTAAAGATAAATGTTAAAAAGTCTAAAGTAATGTTTAATAGATTTTTTTAAAATATGAAAATAAAGATTGATTAAGATGAGTTTGAAGAAGTTAATAGTTACAAATACCTTCGTCAGATTATTAATACAGATGGAAACATAATGGATGAAATTAATCATAGAATTAAACTTGGTTGGAGTGCTTTTGATAAAAATAACTTGATAGTAAAAGGAAATTTGTCTATGTGTTTATCTAGATGATATAGTTTAATAAATTAATAACAAATTAGAAAAACCTGCCACGATAAAATTGAAACTAACAACTTACACACATTAAAAAAAAACAACAACAACTTACACACATATTAATAAGATATAATTAAATGTTTGCAAAAATCTAATTAATGCATTTAAATAAATAAATCCAAAAGATTAGACAAGATTATAAGATCATTAAATACAATTTAACATTTCTTTTTTTATTTTTATTTTTAGAGAAAAAAGCAAAGTTGTTTTATAACTTTCTAACGTAATATTACTTTTGAAAATATCCTCATGAAAATAAATAAATAAATAAAAAGATTTTAAAATACCAATTTATAAACTAACTTATTTTAAAATGAATGATTAAGTCAGTTTTGTAAACTTTTGATATATACAAAATTGGATACAAGAAAACATTAAAATTATTATATAACTAAGGAAAGTAAAATATTTGTTTAAATAATTAGTGACAAATATAAATTAATTTTAAAGGTATAATTATTATTAGAATAAATTTACCTGTATAACTTCAATTGTTCTTTTAACAAAATTGATCCACTATTCTAGTTTTTTTTCCAACTTAGCCGTTATTCTATATATTCATTGAAAAATTGTCCTGACATAACTTTGATAATTTTCCAGATGAGTATAAAGCGGTAAAGAAGTTTCAAGATACATTTTCAATAAAAGTTTGTTAATTATTAACAAAAGCTTAAAAAAGCTATTCCTTCAAAAATCTATGGTCAACTGATCCAAAGTCTTTTCAGTAAGATTTACTGTAAAATATGAAAGGTAGCTCGATATCTTCAAATAGCAAATGAAAGACATATTGTTAACTATACAACTCAGAAATTCTCTCCATTCCAATACAACTCAAAATTACAACTATAACTAACTAACCTTGCTTTTTCTGCCTTTTATATAAGTCTGGGTTTTGAAAATATTTGTGCTGTTTAGAAATTTAGCTTTTTCCATAATTGTTTTTTGTTTTTATTCCTCATTTGGTTCATTTATTTATTCATTGCCACACTATAATCTTTATTCACAGATATTTATACTTGCTTTTCATTTATTTAATCTGGCAGGGTTTTATTAATTTAAAAATACTTTAGGAAACAACAACAATTTGCTTTTTATCTTTTAATTGAAAATTGTTTAGGGCTATATAAATAAGTATTAAAACTATAACTTTAATAATAATTTTACATACTTTTTAAAATCCTTTCTATAAAAGTTTTTTTTAATTTCCTGGATATATGTAAACAAGCTCATGACACATTGTATATATTATACTAGTAGAAATATAATGTAAGTTCAGTGAGTGGATTTATAAATGTGATTTAAATTATCTCTGTTGTAAATGTCCATGTTTAATGAAATATTTATTGTTTACATAATATATCTATGACTATTTGCAAATGCATTCCACATTCCAAATAGACATTCTAAATTTGAAAGACTCTAATACCAATTTGGATTATATTTGCAACATTTTACCTTTATTCTATATCATATTTTGATGATCATTATACTGTTTATTAGAAATATAAGTTTAAAAATGAAAGACATTTTAAAAGAAAACATTAAAACTTTTCAAAGTAGAAAAATAAAATATTAAATAGATAATGATAGCAAAGGCTTTTTTATATTGGATCATAATCTTCACTGATTTATAAAAATTATTGAATGAAATATTTTTTATTTGAATTCCATTTTTTAAAATCAAAACAAATTTTTGATAGATAACAAAAAGCAATAAAATTCTGTTCTAAAATTTAAAAATGCATTCATTTTTTTTAAAAATATTACAAAAAAATTTTGCAACAATATTTATGAAAGCACTCCCTCCCCCACAAATCAACACCAACTCATATTTTATTGTCATTATGGTTTTAATGACTTACCATCACAAAAACAAATATTTTCAAATAAATTATAATTGAAATTAATTTTTTTGGTCTAAAATAAATATTTTACAAATGTGTTCCATGAATAAGCATAAATATTTAAATAAATTACTGAAAATTACAATATTTTTTTTTGAAATAACAAAAGAAAAAAGCTCATTCTCAAAGTCTGAGAATAAATAATCTACCAATCAGTGGAATTTTGGGTTGTTTTGAATATGAAAATTTGCATGATATCTGCACAATAATGCAAACTGGCAAATACATGTTATAGATAAAAGAAGCCAAAAGTGATAGCAATATGAACAGATTGCCTCAGAACACACTGAAGACATGCAGTAATACACTATCCCATTAAAAACAAACAAATTTTATTTTCTATACTTAAATAAATGTTAGAGTTATTGTTCTGAAATAAATATCAAGTGTTCAAAATCTTTATGTCAATTGATAAAAATGATTATCTATTTAAAAAGCAGTGGACTCCATTTTTAGGTAAGACAATGATTTATAATCTTATAAGGTGATAATTAAAAAGAAGAGTAAAATATTCTATAAAATTGTTTGGCTATAGTGATTTTTAGCACAGGATATATATATATTTGTAACCATGTATTTTAGTTCCATGTAAATATATAGTGATTTTTAGCACAGGATATATATATATTTGTAACCATGTATTTTAGTTCCATGTATAGATTTGATTAGTGTTAAAAATAGCATTATGATGATGTGTTAACAGAAGTACACCATCACCAGCTGGTTAGGAATGGTGATCTGTGAACAAATATTGCTGACCAGTCAATAACTACATGAAGCATTTTAAATATTAATATAATGCTGATTTTAATCACAATAAATGGCTTATTCAATTTAAATCAAAATATAAACTTACATTTTTTACTCACAGTAATCTTTACTGTAATAGTCAGGTATTGAGAGTGTTACAAATATAGTGTTTCAAGTCCAATTATTTGTGCTATGATTAGAAAAGAATTGTACAATGACAATCAACTTATTTATAGTTTATGGCTTCTTCCATAAAAGCACTACCATTTAGTTTTTTAAATGAACTAATTTTACATAATATTTAATCAATGCCTTCCAACTTTTTCATTTTATAATCATGGATTCTTAATTCAGAATTTTACAGTTATAGGCTGTATAACAGATGAGCAAACAAAGGAATAAAAACAATTTATACATAAAATTTAATAAGATCTTTAGCAATAATAGTATGAAGTTAATTAATACACAAACACATATGCACACCCACATCATATATATCAATATGCATCAATCCATACATATTTTCTAAAAAAAAAAAAAGCAGAAATGTAATACTTTTATATTCTAAATTAATTTATAAACTATTTTAATGTATTGATTTGAAGTACTTAAAATATCTATCAGAAGACATTAATTAAATATTGATATATTAGAAAAATATATAGATAGACAAAAGAATGTTTAATGTGGTAATACAATCTTTAATCTTACTTTTATGTTAGGAAAAGTACACCAAACTATATCAATCAATAGTAGTCTGTCCAATAGACAGATCCAGAGAGTAGTCACTACATTAGTTCATCCATTCTTTTTCTTGCCCATTTCCTCAATTCCACGTAAACCTTTCCATCTCTTATATCATCCAATAATGTCATTCTCTTCCATCCTTTTTTTTATTTCCACTCACCATTCCCTCCAAAACATCTTTCATTAAACTATAATCTCTTCTTAATATATGTCCAATCCAGTTTCTCCTTCTCTCTCTGATATTTTCAATCAATCTTCTTTCCTCATTAACTCTTTTCAAAACTTCTTCATTTGTTATTTTACTCATTCAACTGATTTTTCCATTTTTTTCCATGTCCGCATCTCAAAAGCTTCCAATTGTTTCTTAATTTTATTACTCAATGTCCATGTATCACAACCATACATTAATACACTCCACACATAACATTTAATTAATCTCTTCCTTAATTCTCTTTCCATAGGTCCACAAAATATCTTCTTTCTTTTTACAAATGTCACCTTTGCCAATGCTATTCTTCTTTTAACTTCATCTTTACTTCTTCCATCCTCACTCAACCAAGCACCCAAATATATAAATTTCTTCACCTGTTGAACCATGTCATCACGGATTGCAATTTGCAGTCTTTTTGCATCTCTCCCTATCCATAAACACATAGTCTTTTCAATGTTAATCTTCATTCCATATGCCATACATCCTTCTTCCAATTTATTCAACATATTCTGAAGATCCTTTTCCTCCTCAGCAATAAGAGCAATATCATCTGCAAATATTATACACTTTATTACTCTCCCTCCAACATTTGCTCCTCCACAGTCCAAATCATTATTTAGCATATCTTCTAAATAAATATTAAACAAAACAGGTGACATACTACACCATTGCCTAACTCCACTTTCTATATTCATTTTATCAGTCTCATTACACCAAATCTAACTCTTGTCCTTTGACCATTATACATAGTTCATATCAATCATCTTTCCAAAATACTCCTTTATCTCTTAAGATAGACATGAGTTTATTCCAGCTTACTCTATCAATACCTTTTCTAAATCCACAAAACATATACCAATTCTTTTATCTGTTTCATTATATTTTTCTGCAATTGTCCTAACAATACCAATAGCATCTCTTGTACTTTTCCCTTTCCAAAAACCAAACTGTTCTTCACCAATATAATAGTCAACCTTCCCATAAATCCTTTGAGTTAAAATCCTCAATAACACTTGAGAAACATGAGACAACAAACTTATTGTTTTATACTCTTCACATTTAACTGCTTTCTTCTTTTTAGAAATTGGAATCATTATAGTTCTTAAAAAATCTTCAGGCCAAACCCCACTATTATATATCAAACTGCAAATTCCAACTATTTCCTTCATAGTAAATTCTCCCATTTCTCTCAAAAATTCTATAGGTACTGCATCAAATCCAACAGTCTTACCATTATTCATTTGTGCAATTGCCTTTCTTACTTCATCCAGACATATGTCCATACCTCTATAATCTATTGTAACATCTTCATTTTAAAGTTCATAACTAATTAAATTATTTCCTCTACTAAACAGATACCAAATATATTCTTCCCATCTTTTTAATATATCATTATTATCAGTTAACCTCCTTCCATTCTTATCTGCAATCTCACTTGCTACCCATGTCTTTTTTTCCCAAGTGATACTTCGTATTCTATCAAATGCCAGATCACATCTTTTCATCTGTTGAAGCCTTTCTATTTCTTTACATTCTTGCTCCAACCACTTTTCTTTTGCTAAATCTGTTTCTCTTCTTAGTTCATTATTAAATTTCCTATATGCCTTTTGCCTTTCTTCAGTATTTACATTCTTCCATCATCTCCACACTTCCCATCTTTTCCAACACACCTTCAGTTATCCAAGGTCATTTAGCTTTTCTTGCATGAATAATACCTATTTCCCTATTTCATTTTTTGCTATTTTCAAGAATCCTTTTTTAATTTTATTCCAACACTCATCAGAGCTATTAATATATTTTCCATCCTGAACAATTCTTTTAAATTCATTTTCACATACTAAACCAAATTTTCCTTTTTCCAAACTATATAAGTCTTTAAATAAGTATTGATTAAAACTAAACTCCACAGCTTAATATATCAATGTATTATGTGCCAATATATGTTTATATAGCTATAATATTTAAAAAGAATAATTTTACAATGTTTTTTTTTCAATCTTTCATTTTTTAAGTATCTTGGATACATTTCTATAGCGGAATAATTTTTTTTTTGCTATGCATTTTTCCAGATTCACACATACTGTTCAGCAATATACTTGATGTATATTTGTTGTTTTTTTCTAACAAAACTTTACAATTAAATAGATGTCATTATAAATTCAAGGGTTCTTAGGGACATCTTTACTTTATCTCAGATTATATAGTTAGATGGATAATGCACAACACAAATAAGTTAGCTTGCAAGTTATGCTACAAATGTTACAAATCCCTGAATTAATCTTCAGTAGAATAATACATATATGTCTCTGAATATTTTCTATTTTTACTTTATGATAATTTATATATTTGCAGATGATGACAATTTACTTTCTCTGTTGATGGATTTTCTCAGTTTGATAAAAAATTATCTTTGCTGGTACCAATAACTAGGCAACTATATGGAAAACTATATTAATAAGACTACATTTGAAAAACATTTTAAATATCTTTTTTTATAATTGATGACATCTTTTTAACTCAGAATTTTAATTAATTTTGAATTATGGATGAATTATGGATTTTTCTTCTGAATTAATATAAAATTATTATTTTAGTCTATTTAGAAATTGTTAAATAATTTAAAATTTAATTTTAATATGTAATTTTTTTTTCTTTTCCATTTTTCCCTCCATAAATAAAAAAAATAATTTAACTATACATTTCATAATTTTCTTGGATGCAATAAAAATAAGTTATTTCTCTGTGTTCAATATTTTAAAGCATTCACATACAAGTAAATTAATAATATATAAATCATTTTAACCCTTTATCACTATTTTGTCATATTGTATGCTCAGTCAGAGTAAATGCATGATTCAAAAGCATAAAATTTAATTTTTCAGAAATATACTTATATGACATCTCAATATATCTTAAATCATATATAATATAATGTTTAATTATAATAAAAATAAACACAATATAAAAATCAAAGGTAATTGCTTTTATTGGAATGATATGGTTGAGGAAAGAACATAATGGCTTTAGGCAAGCAGCTGAAATATTTTTGTCTTACAAAACACTCTTTGTAGAAGAAAATAAAAATTAGTTTGACAAGATGTGTAAATGTATTTGGATTTCAAATGCTGAATTTTACAGTTTATCTAAATCTTATCTTTATAATATTCACATAAATGTTCTGGACATCTATACAAAAAATGTACTCTATATATTCTAAATTTAGGTTTTATTCATGCTTAGCATGTTTTAAATATATAACACATCATAATTATAGCACAATTATCCAGAAAAGATAAAAAATATTGGTATTAAGAGTTGGTGAGCTTAATTAGTCTACTTGTGTGTTAACAGTAGACCAGGTATTCGGGTTTACCTCTTGCCCAGAATAATATTATCTTTTATTTATTTATAATCATGTAATTCGTTTTTATGTTTGTAATTCTAGCTTTCCTTTTAATTTACCATGTATACATAATTGTCACTGTAAACATTGTACTTATTTAATAAATTTTTTGAAAAAAACCCCCCAAAAACTTATCTTTATTATTGTATTCATTGACTATCTATACAATCTTTTTTTTCTTGAGTTATAATGATAACTAATGATGACGATGTTGTTAATTAAAACTCAAATTTAAAAAATATTGTTTATTACTTGTTATAAGGTATTTTGAAACAATCATTCCTTTTTAAAAGTAATTGTATATGAATAATTCAATTAGAATATTAACTTTATAATGTTATATATATAGAGCTCACAAATAAGCTCTTAACAAGCTTTGCAGAATATCCCCAACCCAAGACTATTTTTTGCTACTGGCTTCCTCAGTGAGATGCTAGATATCCTAGAATCTCACCGAGAAAGCTAGTAGTAGAAACCAGGCTGAGGTTGGGGTTCTGCAAAGCTTATTAAGAGCTTATTTGTGAGCTCTATATATAACATTTGTAATACAAGCTTGTTAAATTAGGTCATGTGACATATGACATGATTTCTTTGTAATTTTATAATAAACAATATAGGAGAAATATATATTCTTTTTATACTTCCAATCAGAAAGACTCATTTGTTTACATATTGTTAATCTCCTGGAGACAAATAATTATTAAATAAAGTGACAGAAAAATGATTTAAATCAATAGTAAAGAGGATTAAATATAACAAAATTGAGACAACTATTATTTTTTATGATTTAATAAAGTGAAAAAACTATTTTTTAAATAAATCACTTCATGTAATATTAAATGAGCATTGTTAAAAAGTAATATTCAAATTAATTTTTCAAAAAAATAATTTTGCTATTGTTTAAATTACTATTCACATTATTTAACAACAAAATGTAAAAGTACAATAATTTTAAATAGCCAACTACAGTGCGATGTTCTATTCAATAGCAATCCAAAATTAAAAGCAAAGAAAAAAGCCATTTATTGTTTAGTTATGATTTAAGGTTTGTTTTCGTCACTTCTTACACTAGATAAAAATAGTTAGATTCTCATTTTTTGAACAATAATTGAATGACATTAAAACATTTAAACCTTTTAAGGCTTCTATTTGTGCATTTTTATAAACAATAAAAAAAGACACTAGTTTCAAATCATTATGCGCATTTTTAGAATCATTTTGTACAGTGTAGTATAAATGGGATTTCTTATGTCACCTTTTAGAAACAAGAATATCAAAGGCATAAATTGATAAATTATAACAGTAAAAAACTTGGTTTACCAGATGGAGCATATTAAATTTTGACACCATAGACATATTCTTAAATTTTTTAAACTCACTAACATGTGATTACAAATTATTCTTTAAAGAACTTTTTTTTTCATATGTCAAATGCATTGACCCGGAAGCGACCCCGGACCAGCTGCTTGGAAGGTAGCTATGCTAACCACTAGGCTACCAAACGCTTGACAAGAACTGTGAAATAAGCAATATACAGATATACAAGATAATTTATAAAATAAACAATAAAAATATGAATGAACATATATATATATTTTCTCAGTGATGAGATGTTTATTCATCAAGAAAAAAACAGATACAGTGAAGCAAATGAAATTTCAGGAACAAAATGGTAAGAGGGGTGGATACGTGTAAAAAAGAATGGGAAGTGGAGAGGGGAATTGGTGTGTAGTCCAGGCTGGCTAGAAGAGCATGTCTTTGTGATTGAGTCCTATGGCAGAGGCTGAGAGGATGGGAGTTGGAGTATTGCCCAAGTGTCTGTGAGGAGTGGAGATGGAGCTAGTTTGGTATCTCAGGTTTTGAGAGTGCGAATTAAGTCCAAGAGCTTTTGATTTACTGAAAGTACTCTCTGGTCAAGGATGATGGCACATCGGAGCAACCAGAGAGTATAGATGAGAAAAATTGACAGTCTAATGATTGCAAAGACCCCTGTTTCTATGGATTCTTGGAGGTTGAAGATGGTATTTCTGTGTGAGGAAAGGTAGGAATTGATGACATTTCTCATGCCACACAGAAAAGCACATTTAAGTAGGAAGTGCTGGATGGTTTCATTGTCAGTTTTACAGAGCTGGCATATGGAGAGATCTTGGTGAAACTCCTACGGTTCACCAAAAATTGATTTGTGGGAAGAGAGTGAAGATTTATTTTGAGGAGAAAATCAAGGAATTTTGCTTCAAGGGACCATCTTTTGAATTTGCGGATTAGTTGGGCATTGGTAAGTCCAAGAAAGGTAGGGGACACAATGGAGGAGTCTGCAGTCTGGTTGAATAGCTCCCAGTACTTTAGTTTGCTATTGATGGATGGTATAGCAAAGCCAGCCTTTTGTAGGATGTTGGCAACAAGTGAGGTCCTTGACCTAGGCCTGCCATTGGGAGGAGGAGTGTCAGTGGGTGTGATAATGATATGCACAAGATTGGCAGGGAAGTGACTAAGGAATGAGGATAATGTTGTGAGATTTCTGGATCAAGAGTGTTGATGGAGTGCAGGCCCAAGCCATTGAGGTTTTTAGAAAACCCAAGTTCTTTTTAGGCTAATGGCCATCACCTTTCTTCCCCAAAGAAAATGGGTGCAAAGGGAGTTGATTTTGGATATAAAGGAATGTGTAGGTAGAACAATGGGGAGGTAGTATGCTATTTTAGGAAACACTAGAAGATTGAGGAGGGTGACTTTCCCATAAAGGAAGAGGTAGATGCCTGTGATAGCATTGAGGGTAGATGATATGCTTTGATAGAGTGTGGTCTGGACCCAAACTCTCACATCCCTAGGAGACAGCATGAGGGAAAATCTGAGGAAGTTGTGTGGCTTGGCATTGAAGGTGGAAGGGATTTGTTTACCAGTTGAAAGTTGCCAGGCTGCTGATTTATCACTGCTAAATTTCAACTGGTATGTATTGGAGTACCAGGAGAGGATCTGTTGAAGCCTGGGAATGAGATCAGTTGAAGCCTGGGAATGAGATCAGTTGAGGGAAGGAAGACAACCACATCATCTACATAAGCAAGGCATTTGATGCTTTTGCTCAGTGCAGGAATGAAGATGCCCAGGAGGTCATGTTCTAGCCTGAGCAAGAGGGGATTCAGAAATGCAGTGAACAACAAAGTGCTCAGTGGAGAGCCCTGAGGGATGGATATGTTGGGTGTAAAGCCAGGGGCAACTTTCCCATCCAGGCTAACTAGGATTTCTTTGTTGGACAGGAGATTGTGGAGGATGAACAGAATGGACTCTGGGATATTCAGGTTTCTGAGGACACCAAGGAGCAGGTCAACCCTAACAGAGTCAAAGGCTGCCTGGATGTCTAGTTGGACAGCAATGGGCCTGCTATTTTGAGACCGCCTAACATGCTCAGTGGTTATTTTAAAGAGTGTGGTAGCCCCAAGAGTGGAGTGCCCTTTACAAGCAAACTGTGAGGCAGAAAGGGCAGGAAGTATGGATTGTTCTAGTGACTCTTTAATGGTAGACTCAATCAGTTTTATGAGCAGAGGGGGCTCATCGATATGGGCCTAAGATTTTTAAGCTCAGTAGGTGGCTGATCTTTCTTAAGGAAAGGGACTAATGTTACTGGATAGAGACCCTCGATGATGTAAGCACCTGAGGCCAGCTTGTTGATCATGATGAGAGTAATGGGGATGGTGAACTGACTTAGGTGTAGGAAGAAACTTGGGGATAGCATGAGGACCAGGGTGCACATGGTCAGGAAAGCTTTTCAGTTTGTTAAGTAGCATGGTCTGGGTGATGCCAGGATCAGAACCAACATTCAAGGTTGATGGCATGGTGAAAGGAGGGTTGTCAGCTTTGAAAAGCATGTGCTTATAATGGTTTCTCAAATGAAGGAGCAATTCCTGACCTATGTAGGATTTGTTGCTCATTGTGATGGATGAGGGGGTGGTTTGCTTCATGTGGGAACCAAGAGCCCACCCTAGGTAACTTTTGGTCCAACAATGCTGAATCCCCACATACCTTTGGGTGCGTTTGACTGAGATGTACTCAGCCAAGGCCTTTTGAGCATTGCAATATTGATGTTTCAGTTGAATGATGGTGCTAATGTCTAATGGCCCACTCAGCTCTTCATTTAGTTGCTCTGAAATTTTGTCCATGGAAGCCAGCAACTTGAGTGGCCTTCAGGAATTCCAGGTGTATTTGTGGATGGCAGCTTGCAGGATTTCCACAAATTCAAACCATGCAGAGATGGGCTCCATTTGAAGGATATTGATTTTATGGAGGTATATATAAAATTCTGAAATTAATGCTATAGGTGTATTTTGTTTGTTGAGGAATCTTATTGTTCTTCTGAGGCCAAGATTTATTGGAGGGCCAGAGTAAGGTCAAGGGAGAGGTGTAATGCCTTGTGATCTGAGAAAGGTATGGTGTGGAGTTAGGGCCAATTCAATCATGAAATGGAGATTAGGAGAGTAAAATGTTAGATCAATGAGGGTCTGATGCTTATATGTGTAAAAAGAGTAGGCATGGTCTGGGGAAAAGCTCTGGCCACTCATTAAGCTCCTGGAGAAGAGATGCAGGTATTTGTTCATGAAGGACTGGTAGCCTATATTGAAGTCACCCAGAAGAAGAATGGAAAGAGAGGAGGAAGTTGTGATATTGTTGATTCGGTGAAATTATAGATTTAATGAGGGTGTCATTGTCATAGGAGGGCAGATATAAATAAATCATGAAACTTCTGAATCGCCCAAATTGCACCTGCAAGATGATAGAATGAGTGTCAATATGTATGATGGAAAAGGTAGAAGGAGGGGTACGTTTATTAATGAGGATGGCGACTCCTCCAGCAAAAGTGAGGGAAGTAGAAAACTTGAAATGACCAAAGGTGGACAAAGTGGAGTAAATCCTGTGGTTGAAGTGAGTGGAGTTTAGTTTCAGCAAGGGAGAGGATGTTGGGGGAGTTGTGTTCAAACCAATGTTTGAGAGCGAGGAGCCTATGGATTGAATTAAGGCCCTGAATATTTAAACCAACAACAGAGATAAGCATATGTGACCTCAATATATGGAGATAAGGAATGCAGAAAACAGTAGGAATTTGGACATTTTTATGATGAGCGAGGATGAGCTGTGCTGGGGGAGATACAAGGAGTACAGTTCTTGCTTCTCCTGCCAGAATTGCACAATGATTCATTCTTGATGTCACTTGATGAACCACTGTCCGATAAAATTTCAGCAGAGGGACATGAGAGAGTGTGAAGGGAAGAGGCTGATGAGGCCCGGGCTGAAGTCAGAGAATTTTTTTCTGAAAGAATTCTTTTTTTCTTTGTGCGTTCTGAATTTCTGAGACTTGCCCTTGGTTCAGGAAAAGGATCCATTATGGTTTTACAGGGAAGATCAAGAGTGGCAATCTGCCTGTCAGAGTTGGTATCACTATCTGATGGGTTAGGGCGTGCATGCTTCTGATGTTTCTTGTTAGTGGTGAAAGGGCCAGAATTGGTAGACACAGACAGAATGATTTCTGAGTTTGAATAAGTGTTTATGTCCATTAAGGAGAGGATTCTGTGGGCAAGCTGTAACTGAGTGTGGTGGGCTGTGAGTGAGATCAGAATTATGTGGCCTAGAGGAAGCTGGAATCTTACTGAAAGATGAGAGGGTGGCTGAATGCTGTAAGGGTGAATTGAAGTGAGGTAGAGGTGAGAGGTTAGCTGAAAGAGGAAGTTCATATTTATTGGGGCTGTGCAGAGCACAGATGTGATTTATGCCCTTTTTTTTCTGGCAAGAATTGCATTTATTCTTTTGAGGGCAGTCCCGATTGAGGTGGTTGCGGTCTTTGCAGGTGAAACATTGTGGCCTCATCCCCTTAATTGAGATGACCAAAGGTGCTAGTTTGGCTGCTATTGTTGTGGGAATGCTTTCAGGAGAGAGACCTTTTTTAAGGATGAATTGAAATAAGGCTGTGTTGGTGAAGGTGAGACCATTGGTGAGAGGATTGCTAAGGTACTCAAATGAGGTAACTTGTCCAAATGCCTTGAGATATTTCTGTAGGTGCTGCCTCTGCATAGCTATGTGGCAGTTTTTGATGAAGCCCTTAAGTATGGATGGTCTATTGGTGTCTATTGGAACCATGAACATACGGTGTAAAAATTTGAATCTGTTTTTGAAGGCTTGTTTTTGTATTGTGTTGTGAAACTCTATTGCCATGTATCGGTCATTAGGAAGGGTGAGGATTTTATGTATATTATCAGTTAGATTGTTGAGTGTGATAAGGTCATAGAGCTGCTGTGTTGGAAATTTATGGAGTCCACATTGTATATCTGTAACTGCCAGAATGACAGAGCTGTCACTCTGGTAGCAATGAAGTGACTTGAGGAGAAGTGGTGGAACTGTTTGGTTAAATTGTTCTGAGATAACCATGTCATTCTCTGGTGTGAGTTGTTTAGTGGGAATGAAGGTTGCAGAGGTGGCTGAATAATGATTGTTTGGATTGTCCTCATCAAGGCCCCACAGATTTTGAAGGAGCTCAGCTTGATGACTTTGTGATGTGGTTCTATTAGGATTTTTTGGTGTGATGCTGGATGCATCCTGAGCATAGGAGTTAGCAAAGACTTGCTGTGGTGATGTATTTTTAATAAGGGGTTGCTCTATAGTGTGACTGATAATGGTGGGAGTAATGTTGGCAGCCTTGCTTGTGCTCATAGATTGCGATGGGGAATTATGAGTAGCATCATCTTTGGAGTAGTTATTGTGTGTTAGATTTTTTGAGAAATCAGAGTTGGCTGAGATTTCTGTATTAACCTTAGGTGTAGCAGGCTGTTTTTTACCGTTTATAGTAGAGGGATTTTTAATGCTCCCAATTTTGCTTGGAGCAACATTATGATTGGTGAGATTACTTTTTTGGAATTGCTTCTTGCCTTTGATGGGGCAAGTTTCACTCTGTGGGGGAGGAAATTCCAGAGGGTTTGGGGATGGAGATCCTGAAATAGATTCTGTGCTGAAAGTTTCTTTGGAATTTAATTTAGTTAACATTTTTGGAAGTTTTGAAGATTTTTGTTTTAGTGAATTATGTTTTTGCACATTTTTGCCGCTAGGGGCGGTGGCCATCTTTAAACTGTTTGAAGAGTTACAGATTATATAAAGAAAAAATTTTGAAGTGAAAGCTAAAGAATTTGATTTAAAAAAAAACAAAGTAATTTGACACTGAAAAGATTGCTAATGTTAATTATAGTTGGCTAATACCAAAATTGATTAGAATTTAGGCAGTTTACTACCCCAGAGGGGGGGGGGTGAGAAAAGAAGATCGTTTTTAATGACCTAAATAATTGGAACAATACATAAAAAAATTTGATAAAAAAAGTTTTGAGTGATGTGTGAGCTGGAGAGGAAATGAAGTCAAGAGTCTAAGAGGGAATAAAACCCTCTATGGTACATAGAATAGTGAAACTATCCATCAAACTTGGGGAAGAAAATGGTTGTCAATTGTAGCTGATCAGATAGTAGATGCAGTACAATAAAGATAATAATGATAAAATACACTATAAACTGATAATTGTGAATGAAAAGGCACACAAACAGCAAATAATGTTCTTTAAAGGGGCAAATACATAAAAGGAATACCTTTGATAGCAGGAAAACTGACTTTTTAAAGTCTTTTCAAGAGAGCTGTAAAGCAAATGATTTTCTTTATGAAGCAGCTCCACCTATATAATGAACATATATTTTATTAAGCATACATTATACATTGCATATTAACAAAAAACAAAAGGAATATTATTAAAATAACTCTTTTATAAAATTTATTGTTTTGTTAAATTAATTTTGACATGATGTTTAAACTTGGTATTCTTTATAGATTTTAATAATATTCGGCCTAAATACATATTTTCCTTATTTATTTGCATTATTATAGGTTACACTCAAAATATTTTTCAACATTAAAGAGATCCTGTAGATTTTTTTTTTTTATGTTTTGTCCTTTGTCTCTTGCACAACTATCAATAAGAGTCTGGAAGTACAAAATTCTTGTTTTTTTTTTATTTACTTAAAACTAAAATTCCACCATTAAAAATAGCTCATGATCCTCAATTCATAATCTGCTGATACCGTTTGTATGTTAAAATATATTTTCAAGTTCAGCTTCTTTGTTGAAGTTTTATGATCATTTGGCAAAAAAAAAATCCAAGTAAAATCCCATCAAAGTCCATAAAATAAAAGAAATAAAAATTAGTAGATATTTATCAAAATAATCTCGCACTATTTGACTCAATTAACTTAAATAATATGTGTTTCAGTTATTACATAGTAGAGATGTCTGCCAATTTCTCATATATGTATGTCCTGTACATGAGGGGTTAGATTGACTTTAGATCAACATGGGTATGATAAGAATCTCAGCCTCAGAGTGGACTTTGAGGATTCCATCATCAGATTTTCAATTGGATGGACGGTTGAAGAGCTGGAGTGTGGAGTGTATTGAAGCCTGTCCATTAAAGTATAAAGATTTTTGGCTATCTTAATATATATCTGAGAACTTATTGCATATATATGTAGAGATGATAATCTGGACCAACTGATGATTGCTGGTTTAGCATGAAATATGTATGATGGAGATTATTTATATTTTTGACATATATGTGTTTAATTGTATCAGGGTTATGAGATAGGGTGAATAGTGGTGGGTCATGTGAAAGTCTGTGCTCATATATCCTTTATACTAAATAATCAATGCAAAATTAAAATTAAAATTGACTCCTTTACGAATTAAAAGCTCTCTTATAAACCTATATTGCTAAGATAAATCAACTTTTTGAAGTAGTAATTTCTAATAAAAATGATTACAAAAGTGAATGAAATAAATAATCCATTATAATACATGAGAAATTAAATATAACAAAATACTGAAAAATATAAATTAAAAACATTACATATTTAGAAATAGTAGTAAGAAAGAAGTATAATTAAAAAAACAGTAAAAAAAAGAATCATTAAACTATGTGTTATATAACTAAAAGAGTAATAAATACATACAATGTGTATACTAAGAATAGCTTGTTTAATACTTTAGAATAAAAATGTTAAATATATTAACATAGTATGCAGAGCCTGCTTTCAACTGATAGTCATACTCATATCCAAGATTGTGAAATTGTTTATAAATCATGCAATCCTCTTTGATAACTATAGCTATGATTATGATTACCAGTTAGTTGAAATCATGCTCTACATACCATGTTAATATATTTAACATTTTTATTTTAAAGTATTAAACATGCTTTTCTTAGCGCACATGTTGTATGTATTTATTTTTTGAATTACATTTTTCTAAGGAAAATTTAAAAAGATTGGAATTACATTATAACTAAATGAACTAATCAGAATACTTCTAGGAAAGAAATTAAATATTTAACCATAATTTTAACTTTGAGAATTTAATGAGTTATTTCTCAAAAACACAAGCATATTAGAGTAAGCTCCATTTTGTAAAATTAGCAAAGTAGGCCTAGTGTGCCAGTTTTTATCAGTCCATTATAAAATGAAGCTTGTTCTCAGATTAACCCTGCTTTTATGTTTCCTAGTTTTTCTTTTTCACAAAACTTTAGCAAATGTTCTTCACTCATCCATCCATTCCATATATAATCTTTTTCTAGATCCCTTACAATTTCCTAGGATTTAGCATGTATATAGATATGTAAAACCAGTCCTAATAATTTTTTAAAAAGATATTTACTTTTTATTATCAAACTGTCCACACTTTTTTGAGAACAAGCAAAAATACATATGCATTATACAGATTAAAATTTAAACAGTTATCTAGCAATAGTCTGTGATTGATTGCTTATAGAAAATGAATAATGTCAGTGTTGTGAAATATCTATAGGATTGGAATAAATATACCATATTCTTTGGATATTTTTTCCAAAGAATGCATATTTTTAGTCATGTTTCAAAATTATATTTTTTGTTAGTTTAAATAATAAATGTAAAAAAACTCACTATGTTAATATAATATATACAGTATAATCATTGATTTTACTTCAATGAAAATATATAATAATCACTTTTAAGAATAAGTCTTTTAAACAAATTATAGTATGTATAGTACAATATAACCAAAGCAAAATAAAAACAAATTTAAAAAAATGGATCAAACTTTTCAATTCTCAAATTCTGTTATTAAAACAGGTAAAACTGTTATGAGCAAACATAAGAAATGGTTAACATGTGATGTTTAATGGTTCTCAAATTCTGTTTGTTCCAAAAACAAACTGAATTTAAACGTATACCATATCCAAATAAGATACAATTTTATTATAGGTATCATATCTAAATATTAAGAAAAATTAAAGAGAAGGAAAAGTTTTAAAACCATAGCTCCAGTATATTTTTAAATTTTAAGGATTATTTATCAAATAGCAATTAAACTACATCATAACATTAAGAAAAATAACCATAAGAATTGAGGAAAGAGTGATTTCTTCTTTTCAAAACCTTTCACAACAATTTTACCAAAAGTATTTTGTAGATTAAAATAAAAAAAGTAAAAGATTAAAATAAATAGAAATTGCTTAAGTTGTCTAAACTTTGCAGATGATGTTGGTTGTTTTTTTAAATAATGAGTTCTAGATTCAAAACATATTACAAGAGCTATTAAAATGATTAATGATAAAATAATGTTTAGCAGCTTTTAAAAATAATTTATAGTATTGAATTACAAGAAATTTATAACTATAAATATTGTGTGTGTGTATATATATATGAAAAACAAAAAACACAAGTTAAAAACTTGCATATGCTTGTATTTATGACAATAGATGGTGTTATACCAAAAACACCTTCAAGCGTTTGTTTACATAAACGTCAGAGCGAGTATTTCACTATCTCTAACTTAATTTCCACCTTCATATCATGATTTCAAGCTATTTGCTATCATCAGTGAAGGACAGGATTAAGAAACTAGATCTAAAACACAAACTCTGAGTGTTTAAGAAACAGTTTCTATTCAGCTTGCAAGCGTGAATCTTTTAGACACGCTTGCAAGCTGAATAGAAACTGTTTCTTAAACGCTCAGAGATTGTGTTTTAGATCTAGTTTCTTAATCCTGTCCTTCACAGACGATAGCAAATAGCTTGAAATCATGATATGAAGGTGGAAATTAAGTTAGAGATAGTGAAATACTCACTCTGACATTTATGTAAACAAATGATTGAAGGTGTTTTTGGTATAATGCCATCTATTGTCATAAATACAAGCATATGCAAGTTTTTAACTTGTGTTTTTTGTTTTTCATAAATGTACTTTTGAGGTCTTTCTTGCAATGATATATATTGCAGAGACTTCTACTATGTGGTGATGCGATGCTGAGTTTGAAGACATTACGTGTCTAAAAGATTCACGCTTACAAGTTGAATAGAAACTGTTTCTTAAACACTCAGAGTTTGTGTTTTAGATCTAGTTTCTTAATCCTGTCCTTCACTGACGATAGCAAATAACTTGAAATCATGATATGAAGGTGGAAATTAAGTTAGAGATAGTGAAATATTTGCTCTGATGTTTATGTAAACAAACGCTTGAAGGTGTTTTTGGTGTAACGTCATCTATTGTCTCTATTGTCATAAATACAAGCGTATGCAAGTTTTTAACTTGTGTTTTTTGTTTTTCATAAATGTACCTTTGAGGTCTTTCTTGCAATGATATATATTGCGGAGACTTCTACTATGTGGTGACGCTGAACAGATATCAGACCCATGTAGCTATCTGGCATGCAATGCTGAGTTTGAAGACATTACGTGTCTAAAAGATTCACGTCACGCTTGCAAGCTGAATAGAAACTGTTTCTTAAATGCTCAGAGTTTGTGTTTTAGATCTAGTTTCTTAATCCTGTCCTACACTGATGATAGCAAATAGCTTGAAATCATGATATGAAGGTGGAAATTAAGTTAGAGATAGTGAAATACTCGCTCTGACGTTTATGTAAACAAATGCTTGAAGGTGTTTTTGGTATAACACCATCTATTGTCATAAATACAAGCGTATGCAAGTTTTTAACTTGTGTTTTTTGTTTTTCATAAATGTACCTTTGAGGTCTTTCTTGCAATGATATATATTGCAGAGACCTCTACTATGTGGTGATGCTGAACTGACATCAGACCCATGTAGCTATCTGGCATGCGATGCTGAGTTTGAAGACATTACGTGTCTAAAAGATTCACGCTTGCAAGCTGAATAGAAACTGTTTCTTAAACGCTCAGAGTTTGTGTTTTAGATCTAGTTTCTTAATCCTGTCCTTCACTGATGATAGCAAATAGCTTGAAATCATGATATGAAGGTGGAAATTAAGTTAGAGATAGTGAAATACTCGCTCTGACGTTTATGTAAACAAACACTTGAAGGTGTTTTTGGTATAATGCCATCTATTGTCATATATATATATATTGTAACAGAATCCATTACCGCAAAGTTGATGGTGCCAGATATACCGGAACCGCAGGATACACCATACGACGATGTGAATATGACTAAATAATTGGATGATTTGAATACAATGTGTCAACCAACCTACAACAAGTCATATCCTACATCCATGATTTGATGGCACAATTGGGTGCCTCAGATGTTACTGAATCAAGAATGGCATCTAACAAAGGGAATGCATCTCACTACTGTCAGACCTAGGCCTTCAAATAGGATGCTAAAGATGTCACAATGAAATGCCTAGTTCCAAGTCATATCTACTTTCAATATACTAACTTATAATTAACTAACAATATTTCAATGTAACCTAGACTAGTGCATATTCATTGCACCCCCCTTTTTAGGCCCTATTACACCACAGAATTCAAATTCAGGGAGTTTTTGCAGCCAGCTCTTTTCAGGGATGGACCTACTCAATTATAAACCAAATATGCCTATATATAAGGATAGATATAGAAAAATACTGATGATGATCAATTATTTATAAGATCAATATATAATGATGATGATCATCATCAAACCTTTAATGTTGTAAATGCACAATGCTGATGGTGATGATCAAACATCTAGTGAAATAAATGCACAGTGATGATGGTGATGATCAAACAGAGATCAGATTGATATAAACAATGTAATTTATTAACAACATATAAAATAAATATTTACAAACAAAAAATAATAAAATAAAAAAATATTCGGTTATCAAGAATGGTTTTTCTATCATCTTGATGGCTTCTACAACAGAAACAAAATAATTTGAAGTATATTATATACAAAATAATACTATATAATTCATTAAATATATACAAAAAACATAAAAAAGAAAAGCAAAATGAGAGTTCACTAATTCTAAAACTACTCCATTAATGTAATTATTAGAATGATATTTTTAGGCTAGGGTAAATATATCATAATTTAACTATTTTTTTACTAAAATATATATACGTATAGCCTCACTCCCATTTATTTGTGTGTGTAAGTCACAGTTAAAATTAATGACAGATACAAAGAAAGACCTTTTACTCAGTGGGTTAATTGTGCATTCAGAATAAAGCAAAAATGACAAGTAAATATTACTAAAATTTATTAGTAACAAAATAGTTTCGTTTGTCCTAAAGTTTTGCCCTCAATGTTAAATATATAAAAAAACCTTACTTGAGATGAGGTCACCTTGATGGATCAATATTGAATCCTAGAGGAATCTGAAAATTTACTTTTATTAAAAAATAATACATATTAATTGAAAAGGTTTCCTTTTTTAATTTACATCAACATGACATTTATCCATCCACTGCTTCCACTTTTAATTTGCAGGTGATCGAATTTGAAAAATGAATCTTAAATACACAATAAAAAAATTACAATATATAAAACTTTCAAGCAAAAATAACAAAAGTAAAAAAAAATAATCATGTGAATCAAATAGAATATATTTATCTTGAGGAAAGCAAATGTTAATCTTCATGCATACTGTTCTTGTTTACCAACTCTGTTGCTATTTGTGAATCTCATGCTTTTCGACTTAAACAACACGTATGAAATATCTCACCTGAAGGTATATAAATCCATGGAAGATTGCTGTACACGAGCGTTCTATAGAACAGACATCTTGATGGAAAACGTTATAATTTCATAATTCCATAATTTCCTAATGACATCGAAGTTAGCTTAGGATTGTACCACAGCATTGGGCCTTTACCCCTGCCACATTGTAATGATTCCTTTTATAAACTGTTATTTATAACATGGCTTATATATATATATATATATATTGTAACCGACGGAATTGTTGAATGCTGTATTCCATTTAAATTGAAGAAAGAAGGCTCCAAACGTTGGTGCCAATTTGTAACTGGTTGAATTGATGAATGCTAGGTGATTGTTAAGATGATCAATCTGATCTGATAAAAAAAATCCAAAATCTAATTTAAATTAATCTAGTCTAGCTCAATCGGGTCGCCATTATGTAATAAACCATCACAAAGCACAAATAACCTCTCTTAAAGTCTAATTTGTTTAAGCGATATGTGAAACAAAAGAATAATGAGATTATCTGCTCCAGACATCAACAAATCCATCACATTACAAAGTACACTGCACTGAGCAACGAAACCATCTACTATTGCCCTAGACAATAATATACGATTAGGCTAACTACTTGATTAGCAATCTAGTGAAAATCAAATCCAATTGATAACTAAAGCAGATTTCAATATATATTTTATTAACCTATTATTATTGTAGTAATTTAAATCTACTTCATTATTTAATGATGCTGCATTTTATCTTAACGGATAAGCTTCTAAATACCTATAATTGTATTTTACAAAACATTTTTACATATAGACACTATTTAAATATCAAAACAAAATAATACTTGACTCAAATATATATCTAGTTTAATAAACGCTAAATAGAAAGTATAAACATTCGTGTCAGTAAGCGATACACAATTCTTTCTACTCCAATCTTTAATTAATAATTTTCTATTGACATCAACTGGTTTTAATATCATTTTATAAACACTTTGAAAATTTATGCACTCATTTAAATGTTTAAACAAATTAATATACGTCTAGTTTACTAAGAAGCTATAAAATAATTTATAAATAATTTATTCATATCTTCCAATAAAGTGATACTTAATTATTGCTTCGTTTATATGTTAAAATAGAATACTTCACTAGAATTTATTATCAACACTCTATTAGCTCATTTCTAACTCTACAATGCCCAACCACATTACATAAAAGATATATTAAGTTTCTATTGGATGTTTATTCACCTATGAGTATTAGTATTATTTATTTGAATCTTTAAACAATTGAATATAAAATTGGTTGGCAATGATTAAAACACATGATTATAATTAATATTTATACAAATCAAAACAATATTTAATTAAACCGCTCAATGAAGTTTGTTCTCTTCATTTTATAGAAGTTTAAGAAAAATATCTAAGATGAATTATTCTGTACCAACGATAAAGCACGATCTATTTAGATTTTTATGACAGAATCAGACAAACATGACATGATTGACTTTGTAATATTAACTAAGATAAATGATAATATTTATAATATTCGAATGCAAATATAAATATAAAATTCATATGGGAATAAAATAAAATACTAATAAGCAAAACATACCATATCTTATATTCTAGTTCACTTACCAAGCTGGGTTTGAACCTTGTTATTTAAATAGCTACGTCATCTTATGCAATCCAAATAAAATAAAATAAAATAATTAAGCGTAGTCTTGGTATTTAAATTAACTCAATTTATTGGATTATATAAAAGAAAATTGTCAAGATTAATTATAAAATACATTGGAAATTACTTTATATTTTAGATTGATTGACTAAATAAAAATGATAAAATTACTATGTGTATCTCTAAATGCGTTATGACAACAATAACGACATAAAAAAAATGAAGAATGAATGGAGAGACTTTTGAATATTTTACTGAAAAATTTATATATAACAGATACCAAAGATATGAAGTCGGATGAGATTGAAGTTTATTTGTTTATCAAAATAATAACCGATAAATGGGTATGAAATAATGATATATTTGAATCTCTTGTCTATTCGAGGTTTTAACTAAATTTTATACATGCAACCATCAAATCATATATATATAAATAAAAAACAACAACAACAACATCAGATTGTGTTAATATATACTTAGACAAAAGTTCAAATGATTAATAAATAAATCTCTCCGATCATTTTCATTTAATAAATTCTATTACTCTTAAAGATAATTAAAAAAAATATATAAATCATCCTTTTTAAATATATGTAAAAAAAAAAAAATGCGCACATTTTATATATATATATATAAATCATACCATATATATATATATAAGAGTCTGTCCGTTCACTATTTACTTGTCCATTGATTGACTTCAGATTTTATGATGCAAAGAGAAGTTTATTTCTCAGAAATAATAATTCGAAACAATGCTTCACTAACAGTCCTTTTTCTTTTCCAGAGAGGAGAGTGCAATTTAATTAGCGTTTTTTTTTTTTTTATGATGTGAATTAATCCAGTTGATCCTGTGTTCCTTTGCTCGTGACACAATGTTTATGCAAATCCAATGGTAGTTATACGCCAAACTTTAAACCAGAGATATCTTTGTTTTTAAAACTAAAATAGCCGATTTTTATATAAAGCATTTTTTTTTTATAGGTTTCCTTTTTTTTTTTTTTTACATTTTGTTATCGCTCCCTTGGAAATCCTTCGCAACTGCCCCTTCAACTGATTGAACGGGCAGATAATTTAAGCTTATTTTTTCATGTTTTATGGTTTAACACAAAAAAAATATTGAAAAACTTTTATTTGTAAAAACACAGAAAATAGGTCTGTCCGTGTCAATTACAAAAAGACGATAGCTTCTCTTATAGTCTGTTGGCTGCTATTTATGTGTTCTCTTTCTGGCGTTCTGGTATCATAACAACCACTGAATATTACTCGAATAAACCTCAATGCCAAATGATACAACAGAGCAAATTTTCCCGCTTGAGATTCAAGTACGATGGAAATTTGGAGAAAATGGATACATGGAAATTAAATCCAAATTCGATTAGATTTTTCTTATTATTTGTAAACCAAAATACAAAATTGACATAACAACCTTTATTTACTTTATAAACACTAATAATTTACATATATATATATTTTTAATAATAATATTTTTTTTAAAAATTAATTTATAAACAAATATACATAACACAAAAACATTGAACTATATGTAATAATGTTACTATGGTGACTGCATTAATATAGATGAAATATGTAAAAATATCGATCCTATTTAAGTAAACTTATATTGTACTGAATTGTTTTCAAAATTTATTTATTTACCTATATGTTTTTCCTGAGTTTGATTATAGTGAATTTATTATTTTAAAGCTAGAATCAACAGTAAACAATTCTATTTAAAAGCTTTAGGTTGCCATGGTGATCAATTTAAATCTGTATTTCCAAGATCTTCCATTATCTATCTATCAAGCAAAAGAAAAAATCAAATAAGATCAACAAACTTCTTTATTTTTTTTGTATACACCTGGATCATTAATTTGAATATTCACAATATATATATATATATAGCTTTTAAAGAAAACAGTTAATTTTTAGCAGTTTCAGAGTTCATTTGCATTATTTCTATTATAATGAATTTTAGCTTACAGAATAAAATAAGTCACTAGTTCATTCCTGCTAATTATAAATTAAAGTTTAACTTTCCAGTTTTCTTCTAGCCAAAATAAAGATTTTATATTATCTTGAAACTACAAATATTAAAATTTCACTATTTTTCTAGATGCCAAATAGTTTTTTTTTCTTTTTTTTAAAAAAATAAAACCTTAACTTTTTTTTTTTGCTGTTGGTTCAATTCCAGATTTTTCAAGTCAAGAACGCTACTCTGCTGTCGGTTCAATTGTCTATTTTTCCAGTAAGGAGAAATGCTCTCTTGCCACGTGCTTGCTAAAAAGCCTATTATTACAACTTGATAAAAAAAAATCAAATTATAAAATATTATTATTATTTTTATTTAATTTTCACTATTTCAAATTCGATCATTTAACAACAATTTTGACTTCATATAAATTTTAATCTTTAATTATGTCTGTTCTATAAGTCAATCAATTAGTATTTTTAGTTATTCAAATTAAATGAATAAAATAAAAACAATTAATTTCTACCAATAGACAAACATATTAGTTTATATGCATATATATTTCATGTATATAGCAAATTTGTGTGATTTCTCACAATAGATAAAAAAAAAGAATTAATTTCTCAAACACATTAGTTTATCTGTATGTTTATATATGTATATACTACATTTGTATAAGCAAGTATATAAGATATTTTATTTCCTACCACTTGGTCTGAATTCATAACATTGCAAAAGAAATTTGGACAGGTGTGGAGGCTAGTTGTAAGCCATCTCTTACAATATATATATATATGTTAAAACAAAGATTTGCACGGGTTAAATATATAAAATACATATTTTGCGGGTTCATCAGTGTTAAAAACTTTTAATATAAATATACTGACGTTTCGACTTGGTCACACAAGTCATCCACAGAGTTATAAAAGGTAGAAAGACGGTTATAGAGGCGCTACAATCACTGATTTGAATAAAATGTTAAAATTCCACCAATAGCAAAAATGTTAAATTTAGGAATATTTTTAAAAAAATCTTTCCAAATAGGAGGAAGTTTGCAAGTATCATCTCGCTTATTGATACAATCTGGATGACTTGTGTGACCAAGTCGAAATGTCAGTATATTTATATTAAAAGTTTTTAACATGGATGAACCCGCAAAATATGTATTTTATATATATATAAAACCAAATAATTTTAATGATAAAAATAATAAAATTTATATTTTAATTAATCCATAGAGCTTTCGATTACTTTGTTATCCTTATAAATTGTAAAGTAATACCGAAGTTTAATATCATGTGATTTTTCATAAAACTGTGTATGTCAGTATTTGCTGCTTGTCTATTTATTATATTATCTTTAAATTTATTTCCTTAATTGCTTCCTTAATTTTCCTTAATTTTTATCTTTTTATGATTTCTTTCTTTCATTAATATTTTTGTATTATTTACATTAAAAATTAACTGTGATAAAACACAGTTGCTGAAGCTTTAAACATAAAATTATAACAATAAAGCTGAGCACTTTCGGGAGACTTAAGCCTCCATAATCATAGCTCAATACAAAATAAATACAAAATATAAACACTTATTCACAAGCAAAATGCGTACCTTAAATAAAATGTAAACTAAATCTAAATAAATAAATAAAATATAATATAAATAAATATTATAACATCCATATTTTAGAAATATTAAAACAAGAATCCTTTCTATTAATAGCATTTGTTTTAATATTTCTAAAATATGGATGTTATATTTATTTATTTATATTGTATTTTATTTATTTATTTAGATTTAGTTTACATTTTATTTGAGGTATGCATTTTGCTTGTGAATAAGTGTTTATATTTTGTATTTATTTTGTATTGAGCTATGATTATGGAGGCTTAAGTCCCCCGAAAGTGCTCAGCTTTATTGTTATTATTTTATTTTTAAAGCTTCAGCAACTGTGTTTTATCACAGTTAATTTTTAATTTATAGATTTTTGTTGAAGTATATACATACATTCTTTACATTAAAAGTAAAATTAAAATTACAAGGATTTTCATAGTCAAAGAATACTGTGGTTGTAATTAGTTGACTATATACCAGTTTTTTTTTTTTTTTTACCTGATTATATGTTTTTTTGTATTTTTTTTTCAGAGCACATCTTGATTTTCCAATATATGATTTTTTACAACCTCATTATTTTATTTTATAATCTGATAAATTATATTACTTCTTTGCATTTTAGCTATAACACTCTTAGAATTATTTGGAGGAACATAAAACAAAATATTGCATTTATCTTTAAATATATTTTGAATTAATTTTGAAAAAAGGATTAAAAAACATCAATTATTATATAATGGGATAAAAAAAAACTGCAAACAGTCAATTAAAAACACCTCAGTATTCTTCGACTATGAAAAATCTTGTAATTATAAATTTACTTTTAATGTAAATGATACAAAAATATTAATGGAAGAAAGAAATCGTAAAAAGAGGAAAATTAAGGAAGCAATATTTTAAAATAAATTTAAAGATAATATAATAGATAAGAAGCAAATACTAACATATACAGCTCATAAAAAATCATGACATTATACTTCCCCATTACTTTACAATTGATAAGGATTACGACATAGGTGAAAGCACTACTAAATAATTAAAAAATATATTTTATTATTTTTACCATTAAAATTATTTGGAACTTACATATAATATATTTATAAGTGGTACATATATATATATAAAATACATATTTTGCGGGTTCATCCGTGTTAAAAACTTTTAATATTAATATATTGACGTATACATGCAAATTTCCTCCTATTTGGAAAGATTTTTTTTAAAGAACATTTCTAAATTTAACATTTTTTGCTATTGGTGGAATTTTAACATTTTATTCAAATCAGTAATTGTAGCGCCTCTACAACCGTCTTTCTACCTTTTATAACTCTGTGGATGGCTTGTGTGACCAAGTCGAAACGTCAGTATATTAATATTATAAGTTTTTAACACGGATGAACCCACAAAATATGTATTTTATATATTTAACCAGTGCAAATCTTCCTTTTAACATATATATATATTATTATTATTATTAATAGAGAGAAAAGCTATAGATAAATTGAATAATAAAATTAAATTTGAATGAAAAGCTTTAGGTAGAACTAATATTAAAATAAAATATTTCTGCATATTCAAAGAGAGATGTTTTAATAATAGTGTTGTACTAATACTTATTTATGGGTCATAAATTTAAACACATCATAAAAGAACAATGGAAGATTTTATATCACACAATTATGAAGAGATTGGTTTGGTTTCAAGAAGAAATAATAAAAAAAATACACATAGATGAAATAATAAATATCTATTCTCAATATTAATAAAAGAAATTAAGCTGTTTAAATAGAACTGGTTTGAACATAACATTAGAAAAGATGACAATATGCTGCATATTAGTTGAAGTCTTAAACTAACTCCCAATACATTGTGAAAGGTCTAGAAATAGATCACGTTAGATGAGTGGAAAAGTTAAAGAACGTTAAATCAGTGGAAAAGTTAAAGAATGTTAGAATGATAAAGAAAAAAAAAGTTACCGGTCACAGAAAAATGAAATAAAGTCAGTTTTTTTTTAAAAAAAAAAATACAAAAGTGCATTAATAATGTTTGGAAATGTTGATGATTTAACTATAAGATTATAGAACAAAAGTTCAAAGCTTATTTGAAAATATTTTCACCGCTTGAAAAAATTTCTAACTGTATTCTGAATTTGAACCCCAGGTTAAGAATATAGAACTTTAGGTATGAATCTACATATCGTAGCTTTTTGTAATAATAATTTAAATTAACAATTTTTGTTTTAATTGGTGAATATAATTTTTGATATTTTCTTTGATATATATATAAATTTAGTACTGATATTTGTCATTTATATTTTTCATTTGAAAACAGATTTGGCTATGACTAAGCTATATTATTTTAGCAACTGATTGTCTTCTTATTTTCTTTTTTTTAAAAATAATAATCATATACTTTAATCAATTTTGATGCATTTAATCTAATTGTAAAACTAACTTAAAATATAAACGCTTTATTTAAATATACATAAAAAATGTTTTCACTCCTACAGTTATTTCCATTTCATTTTGTTTATAATAATAATAATAATAATTTTAATTAAATTATAAAAGTTAATTAAAGTAATCATTTTACATTAAACAAATTAGATAGTGATTTTGTTAATTTTTAAAGAATGTGTGATCTATCACGTGTTCCGTAAAGTAATTAATCTTGATAAAAATATCATCATTATTAATTTAAATCTTATACGTCGATGAAAACACTATTTTGAGATAAAAATAAACAAATCAATAAACGTTCAAATTTTAATTTCAATATACTGTACAACAAATATTTTTATTACCAACATATGTAATATTTTCCCGAAGATTATCATTGAATAATCTAGATATTTAGTAATTTAATAAATTAAGTTTTTTAAAATATATATATAGATTACTTTTTTCAATTAACTAATTAAATAAAAGCATCAAACAAAAAATATATATCGAAATAACTAATATACATATACAGTGTATTCGAGTGAAAAAGTAATTGGTTCTTTCTTTTTGCTGCGTGCAGCGCCATCTCTGAATCAACATACATGTTGCATAATGACATAGTTGAATTATTCATCAATGTACTAATATATCTGGATTTTGAGTTACAACATGAATTGTGATAGTATGTTTTATATCACTGTGGCACACTGTTGCTGGAACAATATACTAATTTTAAATTTTGTTTTAAATTGGGAAAAACTGCTGTTTACTACTCCATTAATGAAGTTTTGAGTGACAAAAGTATTTTCAAGTGATTTGGAAGATTTTATATGAACAGAGAGAGCAGTGAAGATGGGATCCATGACCAGGGATATCAAAATCAATGGGAAATGAGGAAAATGTGCAAAAAGTTATCAAAATTCTTTGAACTGATTGCTCTATCTTTGTAAGAATCAGTGAGCAATTCACTGGTATTCTCAAAACTTCACTGGCATTCTCAAAAATTCTGTATAGTACATTTTCATAGAAAATTTGAAAAAATGAAACATGTGAATATGCGTTGTGCCTCACTTGTTGACAACAATTGATCAAAAATATATTACACTGCAACACAGCAATGACATGCAAAGAACAACAATTGTGAATCAAGAATTCTCGACAAATATTGTAATGAGTGATAAGATATGAATGTTTTTTATAATGATTCATCAAAAAAATACCAAATTGCAGAAGAGAGATGATCAGAAGAAAAAAAGCCCAAAATATTATGAAATGCAAAAGAGATAAATCCAAACATTATTTACTATATTTTTTATTCTAAAGATATGTTTTAAGTCTAAATTTTGGGCAAGCAACCTGAATACAGAGTGCAATTTTTTTTATCATTATTGTATAATAATAGTAACAAAGATGGTTATGCAAAGTTTTTCTGTAACCAAGCTGTGAGATTAAAAACCCTTACTGCTTACCATCTATCTGAAAATCAAATTGTGAGATTAATTCAACACAATTTTGAAACATTGAACAGATCTTAATAGCAGCTGATAGATATACCATTGAAGAAGTTACTGAGATTTTGGTTGCATTGGAGGTCGGTGAAATTAATGTAGATAAGAGAGCTAGAGATGTTAAAGATAAGATGAGTTACCCTGTTGCTGCTATGAAAGTTAGAACAAATATGCCTTATAAAGTTATTAGAAGTGAACCATATTTTGCTATAAGGAGTGGAATTGCCTCTGAGAAATAACAATATAGTGAATAAATCCAAGAAGAAAACCTATAGTTCAGAATAGTCTGTCATCAAGAAGTGGAGTTACTACCATTTTGAAGAAAACAGGAGGCAAAACTATAGATAAATCAGTATGCAAACAGAGAAGTCTTTATTTATGTGTTCCTCTATGCAAGGACCTTCTATGTGGTTATTAAAAATGTTAGATCTGCACATTGACTATTTTCAGCCATTTAATATCGGTGAGCTACCTATTATATACCAATATCTAGTAGTTACACTGCACATTGGTGAGTTAAAAATTGAAGCATTAATTGACACTGGAAGTCAAGTTTCTATACTATCAGATGCATGTATGGGAAAATTATAGCCGTAAAAGGGAATATCCCATCCCTTCCAGTAAAACAAATTCAGGACAGCTTTTTAATAAGCTAGTCTTTGTTACATTTATTATTAACCCCTTAGATGCCAAAATCAACTTGTAAAACCTTTGTCTAATTTTTGTATTGGTCCATTATTTAAAAATGTGAGAACTATTATTCATCAATTTCATTTCTAGTTGGTTTCTATTTATAAAATATTAATCTAAAATACACAGAATTGTTTCAATTCAGCTTTTAAAAATTGAATAATTTTAGATTCAAATTGATTAAAAGCAATGAAAAATTAAAAATAATGTTAATAACTGAAAAAAATATATAAGAAACATGTTTAAAAAATAGCCAGTGGTAAAACAAGAATTATATTTCAATTAATCATTACATGAATGCTGGTTATAAATTATAATATCTCATTATTCAGTTCTGTTATATTTTCTTGGTCTAAAATTAAATATTTTAAATAAAAATCTAAATCTAGACTCATTACTAGTCAATATTCTGTAAAAAGTAATTATAGATTTCATAAAAATTTATAAAATATAATTGTATTTTGTTCTTATCAATGAATATCTTTGATAAACAAATTATGGTCAGTAGTGGTCAATGTTATTCACTTTTCTTGAAGAGCTGTCACCTTTCCCATGCTTATTTTTCTTGCAAAATTTAAAATTTTTCAAGTAAAATTTTATATTTTGATAAAGTAATGTAAAATCTTAATTATAAACATAAAACATTATGATAAATATATTTATTTACATTCAAAATCAATTACGAATACATAAAACCTTTGTTTTGATTTCTGATTTTGTCATTTAGAAATGCCTGTAGAACAATGGCCGGAGTTGACAGCCATCCAATCAGAGAAAAAAGATTGGCCTATGTACCTATACACAGCAATGAAAATTGATTTTTTTTAAAAAAATATATATCACCATATGCAGACTTTTTTAGAACTAAAATTTTAAATTTCCTATAAAATAAGCATAAAATGAAAAAAATGTGACCAAAATTGACCAAGAGATGATGCAAACAATGTCCAAAAATTGTAATAATCATGAATAGGAATTAAGAGGGCAAAATCTAACTGTTTTTAACATCAGAGGGGTTAATAGTACAGACTTTGAGCATGTTTTTCTAATCATGCCAGGATTTATACATGAGGCTATCATAGAATCAGACTTCATGATGTTGAAGGAATGTAAAATTGATTTTCAAAATACAATTTTTTTTTGTAGAGAAGAAAGACTCAAATTTGAATATGGATCACATAACCTTTCTAGTCAATTATTGTGTATCCATGATATATCAATTGATGTTAGAATTAAAGCTAAATAAAAATATTTGTGAAGTCAATTCTAAATATAAAGAAAATTTATTTCAGTTGATGTATGTTTATAAAAGTATATAGTCTAAGATACCTGGTATTATAGAGGAATATGTTCATCGAGAGCAGTTAAAAAATAATGATCCTTTCCAGAAAAAGATGTACCTTATTTCTTATCAGTATCAGAATGAGGTACAAAATCAAATAGAATTCTAGAATAAAAAATAAAGTGTATTTCTTCTTATGTGAACTCTTTGGTGATTATAAAGAAAAAGGATAATTCTATAAAAGTTGTTTTAGATGCTTGTATGTTAAACCAAATGACAATTTCTGAGGATGACATTCTTCCACCTGTACATGAACTCTTTATTAATTAAAATTTGTAATAAGTCTTTTTTTTATATTCAATCTTACAACTAACCTTTGGAAAATATCACTGCATGAGGATTATCAGCAGTATACAACATTTTATTTTAAGTGGCAGTTGTATGTTTTCAGACATATGTCTTTTGGCCTCATTAATAGTGGAGTTGGCTTGATTAGATGCTTGGATATGATTTTTCCAAAATAAGTGAAAAAAAATAATCATCCACAAGGGGGATAAAATTATTTTGGGGGTGGGGAGGAAAGAAAAAAAATATAAATTAATATATTTTATAAAGACTCTAAAAATGTCAAAATAAATTTAGAGAAATGTGCTATATCAAAAAAAGAGATTATTTTTCTGGGACATTTAGTCAATGAACATGGTATCCAAACCCATCCAGCATTTCCTATACCAAAGTCTGTAAAAGAGTTAAAATTTTTCTTCGGTCTATGCAACCATTACCATAAATTCTATAAAAACTTTGCTGGAGATACTTTATATCTTTCTAAATTACTTAAAAATAATGAAAAGTGTCAGTGGACCACTGAGCATACCCATAAATTTAACAAAATGTAAAGCAATTTTTTTAAAATATGTTTTTCTGGCATATATTGACTTCAATAAGACATTTTTGTTTACAGATAGATAGTAGTCACTATGATCTATGAGTAGTACTTTATGAATTTGATGATGATCAGAAGCCTCATGTTTTATATCTCTTAAGTAGAAACTTAAAGGAGCAGAGCTGAACTACTCCACTATGAGAAAAAAAACTTTAGCTGTTGTCTGGGCATTCCAGAAATTGCACCAATTTATTCTAGGCTCTGAAGTGGTTGTATTGTCAAGCCATAGAAGTTTAAAATTTTTAAGTCATAGTTGTTTGAATAATGAAAGGCTTATTAGGTGGAGCTCATATCTCCAACAATTTTATTATAAAGTTGAATATATTAAAGAGAAAAAGATTATTCCTGAAGATATTCTTAGTTGTCACCCTATCTGTCTTGTATCAAGGATCTGATACTCAAAACATAATTATTAATAATATAAATGTTATAGGGGATGAAAATATAATGGAATATTATAAAAATCTCCCCATGATTCAGAGTCAGGATATAAAGTTAAATAGAATCATGAATATCTTAAATAGTCATGGTAATAATATTCAAGCTAATAAATACCTTCAAAGGGTATTTCAAAGGTATAAAATATGTCAAAATATTTTAATGTTTAAGATAAATCTTAATAATGATGGATCATGAAGAATTGTGGTTCCATATTCGATGAGAGATAAGTTAATAGTTTATACCCATAATAAGTATGATCATTATGGAGCTCCAAAAATTTTATATGTTTTAAATTTCATATTTTATTATAAAAACATGTATAGCAAAAATTATTAAGAAAACTAAATCATGAGATATTTGTCTTAATCTAAATATTGTAATAGATTTTATGCAGATGTACTGCAACCTATAGTCTCAGATCAGCCTAAAAATTGTTAGCAATCAATTCTTATGGACCGCTTCCATCATTTAGTCAGCAAAAGTTTATATTAGTTGCATATGATGTATTTAGTAAATTGATATCACGTATCCTGTACCCAAAACAGATGCAAAGAATGTAATTAAATTTCTAATGAAAGATTAATTTCCCTTAATTTTCAAACCTGATAGTATATTAACTGATTATGCCACTGCATTTATGTATCATAAATGGAGTAAGTGAATCTGAAATCAAGGAATAAGGCATATTATGAGCTCCATAGGAATCCACAATCAAATCCTTGTGAGTGCATAATGAGCAAATTAAGTAGGTCATTCTGAGTCTATGTTTCAGATGATCATACTCAGTGGGTCCATATATTGCCTGAAATTACTAAATATATTATTATAACTTGTCGTGAGTCTACTGGATTTTCTCCAATTAGATTTTATTATGGTATCCACGAATCTATATTAATCAAAACTCCCTTTTCAATAGTTAGGCATATTAATAATTATGTTGATATTAAAAGAGTGAAAGCTAAATCTCAAATTATGGGAAAAGAAACAACTTAAAGATCACACAATAAGCCACATCCCTTTAAAATAAATAATTCTATGTTACTATGTACACTCTGTGTAAGTAATATACAGAAAAATAAATTTAAAAAGTTTCTAAGTTTATATGAAATAACTAGCATGTTAAGTAGTTTATTTTAAATCTTCACTTAAATTGCTAATTTCCCTTAAGTCTCATGTTTCTCACTGTTGGAACCAGTTCACAGAAAAAAATTGAGACCCATGTGTAACCTCAGAAAAGTCATTCATAAGGTGTTAAGTCATAGAATACTGGAAAATGAGTTGAGATTTGGTTGAATTCAAGATCTCACCATCTCATTTTGATGGGATTTGGTATATTTTACCTGGACTTGGGATTTTGTTATGTGAATGTACAACTCTGATCGTAGCAGAGGGTCTTTACAAAATTATGAATTGAATGTGAGAAAATGCTTTTATTATCTCTATTCTTGAAGGCATTAAAGGAAAATAAAGCAGGATAAAAATGTTCAGTAGATTTCAGTTTATGGATAATAAGAGAATAGCCAAAATAGTATTTAATTGGGTTATGAGGTAAAGGACGGGCAGCAAGAAGGGTGAGAAAGGTAGTATGATATGCAAAAGATTTGAATAAAGAATTTGTCAATATACTTATACAAAAAATGGGAGGATTGTGTTAGGAGAATTGTTAAGTTTATAGTGGTAAGGAATAGGATAGAAGAATAAATATATTAATAAAGAATAGAGAGTTGAAAAGATGGAGAACTAGTATTGAGTATAAAAAAGTTTAAATATATATAGAAGTAAACAGAATATTGGGTGCAAGTTAATTTATGATAATAGCAAAGAAAATAATTTTACTATTTAAGACTCAAACAGTATCTGTAGCAACAAGGCAATATACACATAAATGGAAAAATGTGGGTGATTTACAAGTTCTGTAAGGAATACATAGAAAATATTAGACATCTCTGTTAATTGAATGTAAAATGTCTGCAAGCAGAATTGGTACAAATAATGACGCTGTGGAAGAATAAATATAAATAATATGATTATACAGAAAGTAGGTTCTTGGTTTTTATGCTGGGTTTTGGAAAAGAGAAGAGGAATTTAGATATAAAGACAATGGAGTTGACAAAGATTATGTTGTGGAATTGACATGGAGCAAGATAAAGAAAAATATGGAAACACTCATGGTGGTGAATGGAAAGAGAAGGTAAAGTGGCTAACAGGTTTCTTTGGGCATAGTAATAGAGAGATTCCTGACTCTGAATAAAGAAAAGTCACAGTGCATTGCCTTGCATCATGTGTATGTTATGGTAGGGACAAATAATTTGTCAGAGCCATTGGAGAGAGTAATGGATGAGTACATAAAATTGATTAGTAATTTGATTAAGATTAAAGGAAGAGTAGAAAATTTGTCAATAGGTATACATTAGAAAGGGCATGTTCTATAAATGAGAGATTGAAAAAAATTATATAAGAGAAATGATGTCATGTTTGTGGATGTGTGGGATCTTTTTATTAGTAAGAGGGAATTATATAGTAAAGTTATATTGCACTTAGCAAAACAAGAAAGTGAAGTATTAGAAAGTTTGTAATTTATAAAGAATATTATGGTTTGGGAAATTTATAATATGAGGTAGGCTTTTAAAATGCAATATTATCAAAAAGAAGAAGATTGGACAGGATGTAAGAAATAAACAGAGAGTAGTTGATTTAGATATAAATGTAGATGTGGAGAGGGAATGGGTCTGTAAAATTAATGATAAGCAAGTTACTTACAAATATAGTAAAGGAAAACAAATCAAAATAATTTATAAAAGACTAGATAGGAAAGAAATTGTTAAAATTGGATATTTGAATATGCAAGATGATAGGAGACCAAAAAAGTGTTTGGAACTAAACAAAGCAGTTAAAAATGAAGTGCTTGAAGTATTAGCAGTAGTGGAAACAGATCTAAGAAAAAAAGAAGAACTTACATTGGAAGACATGGTATGGCAGGGTACAAATAAAAAAAAGAAAGGGCTGATTGTATAGGAGGTATGCCAAAAATAATTAAATTCTGTTAAATGTCAAGAACATTTGTGGTTTGAGAGAAAGGTTAGGAAGATAAGAATGGATGGTCGCTATAGTGTATATAGTTACAGGAGGATATTCTAACTAAAATAGTGTAACAGTAACATATATGAATGTCTAGTTAAGGATATACAGAGTTTCAAAAAAAGAGGAGAAAATAATTAGTTATAAGGGATATGAATATTTCATATTAAAGAAATTGATGATGTAGATAACAAGAAAGGATAGTTTTTGAAAGATTTTTATCAGAGAGTAAATTTGAGCACTGGAAATTTATCAAAGGTTTATGAAAGATAATACATATGGTCTAGAAATAATATATTTTACTTAATTAATTATGTAATAGTAGAGAAAGAGGGAATAAATAAAGTATGCAAAATTAAAGTATTTGATAATGAAGAGAGAATATGTAATAGTAATCAATTTCTTTATAATAGAAATAGTAGTAATGTGATAAAAATAGTAATAAAAGTAGAAAGGATAATGAAAGACATGGATGGAGAATGAATGATAAGAATAAGTTAGAAGAATATAAAATAAAAGTAGAAGAAATCATGGAAGAGTTTGTTGGGGATGAATATAAGGACTAGTGTGATGAAGTGGAAACAGTGACAAATAAGGTTTTAGGTGAGAATATTCAGAAGTATAAAAGGAATAAAAATGAGAGTTAGTAAAAGTATAAAAGAGAGTGAAAAGCATGCAGAGAATATAAAAGTGCTATTAAAAATAAAGAAAGTGAAAATGATGTTAATGTTTAATGGGAAAAGTATTTAAAAAAAGAAGTTGACTAAAATAGATAATTATATAGAGAAAAAAAAATGAAATAGTAATTTGTTGAGGATGTTAATAAAAGTGGAAGAGATAGGAATAAAAAAATTGGGGCATATATTGAAAGATAGAATGCAGGGAAGAGAGAAGTAATATTAGATGATAAGGGAATAGAGTGTAGCTTTAGAAAAGAATTATAGACAATCTTAAATAAGTATGTGAGGAATGTAGAAAAGATGCTAGATGTGAAGAACAGAGTGATAACAAACATGAAAGCATGTAGTGATTGAAATATTAGGTTTACAAAAAATAAATTCAATGAGGCAGGGAAGAAATTGAAGTGGAAAAGCAAGAGATTTAGATGGATTGGCAGCAGAGATGGTAATGAATTTAGAAAATAGGGCAAAATTAAATCTATTATCATGTTTTAATAAGTTGGCACAGAAGAGATAATTTACAGATAGCTGGAATAATACAAGAGTAAGGTTACCATTTCAAGGGAAGGTTAAGGATCATAGAAAGTTAAACAATTATAGAACAATATTGGTAATGTCAATGTTTTATAAAGTTTTCACATATATGGATGACTGGAAGGGTTGCAATATGGATGGAAGAAAATAATATAGTAGGCAAAAGGTAAGAAGATTTTTAATCAGTTATGTGTAAAAGAAATAGTTTATTTGTAGTTACACAACTTATAAATATGAGTAGGAATACAGGTAGACAGTTATACATGGGTTTTATAGATATGGAGAAGGCATATGATAGAGAAAATATAATAGATTATAAGTTAGTTTAGTAAATTTGAGAATGAATGAAGCTCTAATGGAACTTATTAAGAGATTGTATGAAAATAATTACTATACATATTAATTAGGAAATATAGAATCAGTTAAAGTTAAAAATGGGGTGAAACTAAGACAAGGATGCTCTATGTCACTTATTTTGTTTTTTTATATTTGAGAGAAATGGAGAGAGCAGTAGAAAGACTATGGAAAGGGGAAGACATTCCATTAATAGATAGCAAGAAAGAGTATATGTTAAACAGGTCTTTTATTTGATAATGATATCTTCTTGTGCACAGAAAGTAGGGAAGATATGAAAGTTATGCTGAAGACATACACAAGGAGTAAAGAAATAAGGATTAAATTTAGTGAAAAAAAATCAAAAGTAATTTTGATAAATGCTGGGAAAACAGAAAATAATTTTTTATTGGGGAATATAAAGTTAAATGTGGTAAATAGATATAACTATTTGGGAATCATCTTTAATAATCAGAGAAATTGCTTGGATAAATGCATCTCATTTTTTAAATTTATTTGTTTAAATTCTAAATGCATTTCTTCATCATTAATATACATATCATTTCTATAGTAAGTGTCCATGATTTTTTTTGGCACTTATACAGCCTGTATTTCTTCTTGCACTACTGGTTCTGTGTCCATTAGTTGTATATTTTTTGACATTGGCAAATCATATATCACTGTTTTTTTAATTGAGTTATCATGAGTATTTATATAAGATTTTATAAACTTTTGTTAACTATCCTTTTTTTTATTTATAGATTTGTATAGAACTCCTTTTTTCTACTATTTTATGTTAATAACATATTAGTCTTAACCCTTACACACAGTTTTCTCCAGCATAATGTTATCTACCTCTGCTTTTATATTAATTTTATATTGCCGTTTATAATAGTTTTAACAAGGCTGTAAACCTTAGCAATGAGCGTCTGAAAAAATCGTCACTAGGGACCTCTGTAGGTCTTTAAAACACATGCTTACACTATGAAGAAAAGAGAGAATCCCCGTTTATATTAACTTTTCAGTAAAAAGAAAAAAAAATATTTGTTTAAATTATTTTTTATATTATACACAGTCATATGCTAGTTTTTTTGTACTTTATTTCTGTTTAAGTATAAGAAAAGAGATGTTTAAAACACAGACATGTTTGTGGTGCCAATTATGCAGTGGTAAAATGAATTATTTACCAATAATTTACTTCTCTTAATTATTTTCATAGTAAATACCTCAGTAATTTGAGTTCAAACCCAAAATTATGATATTCATGTTCTATAGATAAATATATAATTATAAATAAGAATATGCCCTACATATATCTGTGAATCTTCTAAATTATGGTTTAAATCTAAATTATTAAATCAACTATAGGAATCATGATGATGGTTTTATGATCACAATCATTCTAAAGTATTTTATTTGCTTTTAGTTGAAGAAGCTCCCGATAAAAAACCTCATCAAAAGAGAACATTTATTTAGAATTATGTAAGATAATAATCATCATCGTTTACAGTGGTTCACATGTTTTCAGAGTTGTGGATATTTTTATGAACAAGCATATGTGTGTGTATTGAAGGTATAATATTCAAACTTACAAAAAACGAATAAACTTACACATTTACATTCTTGAATATCAAATTTGAATACAAACACTCTAACCAACTGAGCTATTCTGTCAAAGGCAGCAATTAGTAGAAATTTCATATATTTATATGTGAGAGTTGGTTCAAATCCTCCCAAATCTTTTAATTTATAATCCTATAAATCAACTCAGTGTGACAATACACAATGTATGAAAGCCTCTAATTAACCTTTTTCTTAGAAAAAAGTATTAATTAAAAAAAAAAACAAATTGAAGGATTCAGGAGAATTTGAACCAACCCTCATATATAAATATATAAAATTTCTACTATCTGTTGCCTTTGAAAGAATAGCTCAGTTGGTTATAGAATTTGCCTTAAAATTTGATATTCGAGAATCTAAATGTGTAAGTTCAACTGCTATGTGTTGCTAGTGAGGCTAGAATGCCTGAAGAAGAGTGGAGAATAATACTATTCGAAATGTTGTATAATTAATTGTTATTACTAACAAGTTATTTATATTTAAAAAATTTAAATAAAGTTTAAAATTTTCTATACATTCATCATTTACTGATAGATGATGGTGTAATGAGCACAGACGTTCGTTACATTGTTTTTTTTTTTTATTTATTAAACATGAAAGTAAATTAAAAAGTTCGCATTTAAAAATTTTCTTTAAGAATTAAAAATTGAAATTAAATATCATCTTAAACTCGTATATATTAAATCGCACAGATAAAAAAAAATTATTAAAATAAAACTGTATTAAAAATAGAAAAGGTATTTTAAAAACAAAAACTTAAAAAGATTTAGAGATAAAAATATATCTTTAATCTTGAAAAACACAGAAATTAATCAGAAATGGAAATGATTGTTAATTAGTTAAATGTAAACCAGCCTTGGGCATTTAAATGTAAAAACATTGGTCAGATAGGAAAACAATAGAAACAAATAGCCAATGAAAGAAATCCATCGGGAAATCAGACCTCAGTGAAAGGATCATCACATCGATGACATAATGCCAAGTCAATCCTTCGAATACGTATAAAAGGAAAATTTGGAAATTATTAAAGAGTGATTGGTTATTATTGATTATTTACAATGTGACAGATATGTGTTAGTGCGGAAGTGAAGGAGAAGGGATTGAAAAAGATGCACGTTCAATCCCTTCAGTTGTTATAAAATGGAAAAATGAAACATCGCTTTTCTTATATTCAGAGGACCACAGGATCATCAGGAAATTTAACGCTGGATTTCAAATGGCAAGCAACTGTAAAAGATGAACATTTCTAAAACCGTAAGAACTTTATAAAATATAATGAACAATATTAATTTGAAAACACTAAGAACTTTACATTTTAAACTTTCCTAGTTTTTTGTTACAAATAGAATCCTATCTGACCAAACTAAATTCTTTATTAATAGTGTTATTTGATGTATTTTTTTTCTTATTTATGTAAAATCATTTCCATTTATTTATTTTTTGTTCTTTAAGTTTTTATCATGATTTTTTGTTTTTCGTTAAATTAATTATATAAATGTTAAACTTAAGTCGGGCGTGAATGGCTATATAGATTTGTAAAGTTATATTAGGGGAGGGTAATCTTAGGTTATTTGTGTCGTTGTTAAATTGGGTCAATGGATTGGATATATTGATGTAGTTAGTAGATGTAGTTGGAGATTCGCTATTGGCAGAATCGCTCCATACACCGTACTCTCCCATTTTACCTATGGAAGGAATTATAAGACGCAGAGCGCAGTTCCTTTCTATGGAGTTTTTTTTTATTGCTCTTCTTGTCAGATAGATGTCATATTCCTATTTGACGAGAGGCAATTTCTTCTCTTAACTTTTTGGTGCCGCCGTATTTCATATTACATTGAATACATCGATATATCAGATGGATTGGCGCCAGTTTGGCTGTGATTTTTAGCCTAAGGTTAAATAGGGATAGACTGTTTATTTTCAAAAGCAAATTTATGTAGTCTATTCATACTCGACACTAAATAAAAATGCATTAAATTTAAGTTGTTTATAGACGTTTGCTTGGATTCGTTATCGGTTAATTATGTTTTGGATTTCATATTTGATCAAAATATATAGACATTCGATAAATAATGATACCTTACTGGTGAGTATCTAAAATGTATTTATTTGGATGTCTTTTAAGTTATTGGTGACAATGCAAGTATCTTATGGTGAATACTATTGGGTTACGTATAAATTTTCCTCCGCAATTGTCAGTAATCAATAATTTTGTATTTTGATCGTTTATGTTTATTCTGAAATGTTTTTAACCGTGAAATCTATGTAACCGATCTATATTCAACATTATAAACAAGCTTTCATAAATTCATCTGTGCAAACTTAATTAAAATGTAAAATTAGAATATAATAGTAATTAAATGTAAATTAAAGAAAAATCTAAAGTAAAATTAAAAAAATAATGTTAAATGTTAAAGTGTAAACTGATACTAAAACAATTTTCAATCTTATATATATATATATTAATTACTGGCAGTGGTTTATTTTATTCTTTTTTTATATATATTCTTATATTATATTATTAAATCTCTGCTACTAGTGACTTGGGCTAACGACCGGAATCAAAATTTAAAAAAAAAATAATTTTTTTTTTTTTTACTTACGTATCTGCCTACTTTATAAATTTTTCTAGGTTCAAATACCTAGATGGCGCCCTGTAGTGCAGTTTACATAAGTCTACATTCTCCGGATCGTTACAATGGAAATAGTCCAACATATCGCAGTTCATATATATTTTATTTTCTTCTTGCTTAGTAGTTTCACACATAGATATAAAATTAATCATATAATTATTAATATATTTTTAATAAACAGTTCTTAAATTGTAGTTTTATTTTTAGTAATTCTACATCATTTACTATTCAAATATGCAAATTCTCTATTGTGATCTGTTGCCAATAAATGCCCAATTTTCTTTTCACCACCAAATACCGTGAATATGGCTGTTATGATTTAAGAGTTAAAAGTATGCTAGGCATAATTTTTTAATTATACAACATAAAGCTATTTGTAATATAGTTGTCCAAATATTTTGTGATGTATATTCTGAGATAAAGCTCACCAAATCCCTGAAGATACACATATATGTGAAATGAAACATAATGTCTCATTTAATATTTTCAGCTTAGGTTTATACTTGTAATTACATATCACAAGAATTAATTTTTTCAATCTTTGTCTGTTTAAAGTCTCTTTTGAATATTATTAAATAAATAGCTTAATATCTTACTGGTGAAAACAAATACTTAACTTCATATATTCTAGGTTTTAAATATCAGTTTCTTCTCCATCATTACAGTTGGTTGTCTTCATAAATTTTCTTAAAGTGGATATTTCTTCTCTTCATACTCTGGATATATAAATTAGCTTTATATTAATATAGCACATGTAAAAATAAATTCAAGCCATCAGAAATTTGCTAAATAGTATGTTTTTTCCATTTACTGGATGAATATAAGGGATAGAGATATAACTTCATACACTGTGTTATTATTTACTGGCTTGCACTGAATTACTTAGGGACTTCCAACTAATGTGCTATTTGTTCTTACCTAGCCTAACATGTCAAAATATTTACCACTATAATAAAATATTATTACAGCTTTTAATATAAGCATTGCAATTTAAATTATTAGCAAGGCAAACTCTTCTCTGCACAGCTCACTTGCACGTTGGAATCCACAAATCCACACTAGAATTAAGTTGACCACTAAATAAAAATAACTGTTTATTGTCTTCTACATCATCTATTGCCCATAGCACACTATAGACTATTTTACCATCTCAGACCCTAGAGAAACAAATATGAGAAAGAAATAGTTGTTTGCTTTCTTTTCTTTATCAAACATGCATTATAAAAGAAAATTTTTTGCTGCCTTTTATTATTTTATTTACAATTAAAAAAATATTGTTAATTCATAATTATTTTTCTTAGATTTGGACTCACCAATATGATTCAAAATAAACCAAAAAAGATCTTAAAATGCTCTTTAATATATGAATTGCATATTTTCTCTTTCTTTACCATTTACACGCACGAGTAGGTGCACACACACACACACGTTATTCTTCACATCTAATTATGTACCGATTACAGTCTTGCTATTAGGATTATATGTAAATAAGCATTTATTTTTATATAGTGCTATGTTTACAATTGTATTCCATTCAATTAGCTTGAAAGGCTGATATTTGAATGTAATACTAGGATTATATTAACTTTTTTAATAATTTATTTTATTGAATCAATAATTTTGTTTAAATTATTGTTTTAAAATATCTTTAATAAATTTGTTTAGTGACTGTCTTTTTCCACACTTGAGATCATATTCTTTTTTACATCTTTTAAAATTAATGATAATAAAGATATTTATCAAATTAATATAATATAATACACCATATACACCTTAAATGTTACTCTAAAATGCAGTTTAACATATGATTTATTTCCATACAGTTTCAACTGTTCAGCAGTCATCATCAGAGCTACAACATTTAAACATATATAATTAATATACAATTAACATCTATCTATACATATACTAATATATACATATAAATATAAAAAAAACAACATTCCAAACACTCCAAATATTAACTTAAATATGGATCTTCAATATCTCTACAATCTAAAACCTCTTTACCCAAACTTATATTCAATTAACTTATTTTATATAAAATTTTATTTTTAATGTTTATTTTATAAAATTTTATATAAAAGAAGTTAATTGAATATAAGTGTGGGTAAAGTGGTTTTAGATTGTAGATATATTGAAGATCTATATTTAAGTTAATAGTTGGAATGTTTGGAATGTTGTTTTTTATTTTTATATTTATATGTATATATTAGTATATGTATAGATAGATGTTAATTGTATATTAATTATATATGTTTAAATGTTGTAGCTCTGATGATGACTGCTGGACAGTTGAAACTGTATGGAAATAAATCATATGTTAAACTGCATTGTAGAGTGTCATTTAAGATATATATGGTGTATTATATTATATATAATTCAGCAATGGGAAGAAGTGGAAGGAAATTAATTAAATTACTTGTTAAATTAATTTAAATATGAACTTTTTAAGTTATTTCTAGTAGTTAAGTTTTTGTGTTTTTATTCTATGCTACAAACTAAAGAGATACTATAATTAACTTTAATCTATTTTTTTATTCATCCAGTTACAATATAATTGAGATGTTAATAGTTCTAAAGTAGTGTTAAAGGTGTTCATGTTCAATACATATATATAAATCTCACCATATAATTTTTTAGGGAACTAATAAAATAAATAATATAGAAAAATGATAGTATTCTTAAGCCATAACTTTATAGATAAGAATAATTTAATAATTATTGACTGAAATATATACAAAGTACAATTCAAATTTTATAATTCAAAATATGTTTTACCTGATATTTGCAATTATATGTATATAATTCCTTATGATGTTTACATAATCATTGTTAATATAAAATATACTAATTAGAGTTTTTATAAACTGAGATATTTTCTGTAAACTTGCTTTTAATTTCATAAATAGCAAAACTAAATAAAAATGTTATTAAAATTAGACTTTGGGAATTTATAAATTTTAAGAAAACTTAATTTAATTAAAAAATATTTGTCATTTGTTTTTTTCATATGTCAAATGCGTTGACCCGGAAGCGAACCCGCGCCAGCTGCTTGGAAGGCAGGTATGCCAACTACTAGGCCACCAATGTTTGTCATTTGTTTTGGTCAGAGTTTACATCGTCTTTCATTTATATATAAAAAATTCACTAAAAATGTTCTCTCACCTTTTTCTTTTTAAAACCTTTTTAATGTTCGAGTAAAACAATAAAAATAATCTTTCTAATAGAACAATTCTATGGTCACTTTTATCACATAGAATGTATAACGTGAACATAAAGCATGATGAATTATAATCACTCAATGAAAGCTTTTACTTTCACAGGCTCAGCAAAATTTGACACAATTTCAAAATCATTATCTTCTCTCTTCTTTTTTTATTTACTGTATGAAAAACAATTCATCAAAAGAAATAAAGTATAATAAGTAAAAAAATGAATGAAAGTAATTCAGAATTGCCTTTAAGGAATTCAATTTTCAAACTCAACTACTTACTCTTTATAAAGCATTATTTTCGATATCAGTATTTCCAAATTATCTTTACTCAATCCCAAAAAAAATATGGAAATCAATGTTATCCCCTGTTAAATAATTTTGCATCAGAACCACAGTTTGTCAAATAATTAATGTGATAAAAAACATTTCAAAAAATGATTTACTAGGAGGAAGAAGAAAGTAATATTATTTATATGAAGCTAATTCTGATCCAAAAACGGAGATGAGATATGCATAAACTATAGATTGAAGTAAGTGTTATTGTGTGTAGATATTAATGAAAACATTTTTATGGTCTTTTAGATTTAAAAATTAATATTTTATTGAAATTTATTACATATTTTTATTAATGAAATTCAATTGTTATATAATTTAAAAAAAGTACTAACTAGAAACAGTCATTGCAAACGGAAATGATGCTATATAATAACAGTTTTTGTCTGAAATATTTTAAACTAAAAGTAGTCTGCAAGTATATTATCTAATATGTAATGATCATTTTACTTTATTGCTGCAAAAAATCTATATCTTGGAGGGGGCGGGGGGGATTTATTTATTATTTTAAACCCCTAAAAAAGGTTTGACAAATTGGGTTAAGAGGAGAAAAAAATGATAAAAAAATTAAAAAAAAATAAAAAAAAAAAGTGGTTATATTAATTCTATATATATGAACGTTCGTAATATTATAATTTTCAAAATAGCTCTCAATTAAATTGGATCATGTCACAAAAAAGTTTTAGATATTAATTAAAATATTTTCATGAGTTTTATATTTAATTATTAATATTTTAATGGATTTTTTCCCATATAACTTATAAATGAATTTCAACTAATCCACTAAAATATTAATGTGTATTTAGTTGTTTGACTACGAACTGCCTATCTGAAAAAAAAAAGAAGAAATCTCAAGCCTGTCTGAAACTGAGATATATTGTCAAGTTTAATCTGTCCTGAATTTAAACCCAGATTGTAGGTACAAGCCCCAAAAAGATATAGGTATATATACATACAGACTTTTACATAAATATACAGTATTTACAATTATTTATTATCTATTCTCTTTCTCAATATGCCTAAAGAAATTTTATTTCATTAACGAAAATTTTAAATAACTTTTGTTTTCAGAGATTTTTTTTTTACTTTTTAATGATTGGTTTTCACACATAGACAATGTACTATTTTTATAAATCCAATTATGCGTACACACAAAAAAATAAAATAAATGCGCTTCATCGGATGGTTAACCAATTTTCCAGCTAATGAAAAAATCTCTTCTTTCAAACTCTTGTAATGAGACCACAGTAGCAAAGAATTCAGCATTATTAGTTACAATCCAAAGTAAAAAATAATTTTGTTAATTTCACTTTTAAAAAGAGTTTCATTTATTATATACTCTAAAGATAATGAATGTAATTTAAATGGATTTTTTTTAGCTTTGCTTTGTTAATAAAAAATAAATAAATAATTTGTGATATATAAGTATTAACTGTTTATATTGATCAACGCAAATTAAAAATATAAATCAACGATTTTATAAACTATATTATATATATATCGGTTTATACGTTCACGTCTAAAATAAAATTGAACATGCCAAGTAATAAAATGTATATAGTTATGTCTAAAGTGAAATTTAACTATGAAGTATTAAAAGATTATTATTACCAGTATTTTAAAAACGTAATTATTTTATTAACTTAATTTCATTGTTTTTCTATAGTTATTTTTTAATAATATTTCAACTGTTTTAGTGTAATATTTTTTTTTTTTGGTAATACATTTTTTCAACTATTATGAGCACACATTTTCAGTTGTTAATGATAATAACTTTTATTTATGCATTTATTTTTCATTTTTTCCAAACCATACTTAAACATTTTTAATGATGTTAAAAATTTCAACTGCTTTAAACAGTCATCTTCAGGTCTTTTCCATATTATGTTTTTGCTTGATTTACTTGACATTTATTTATTTTATTAAAAAAATATAATGTCATTTGTCAAAATAAACTAATAAGGGATCTATCTTGATAATAGTACAATGAAGTGACTATTAAAGTATCCACTCTGATTAAGCCATTTATTAATAACCTTGGTCCATAGATAGTAGTGTTGCTTTCTACTTGTATGATTTCAGAAATGTTCTTGTTTTGATTAACTAATTATTGTCTCAAAATCTGAACAATTCTTCTAATATAGTTTTTCTAATGCAGTTGATTTATTTATTGTAACAACACAAAAGTTTTTTTTTAATGTCCAAATTATTATTATTTTTTTCTAATAGAAATTAATTCAGAAATCTTTTCAAATAAGCAATGTATTTTAATACCTGAATCAACCACTTTACAACTTACATCAGTAGATATCTAATAATTACAGGTTATTATCTTATAAATGTGGAACTTTTTATTAGAAATTAATATATTATGGTATACCCATTAATATATTAACCTTCCACATTCATAATCTAGATTTAAATCTGGATGACATTTGGTAAAACATTCTTCAAAATATGATGGTAATTTTTTCAATTAAAGAAATTGAATTATGTGTTCAATGTATTATGAATATAATATATCCTCTACTAGTGCAAGTATAGTTTGAACATAAATACCTATCTAACAGATCTAGATTATTCTGAGATCCATTTATCAAGCAATACTAAAAACTAGCTAGATTACTATAGAATAACTATCTTCTAAGTCTACATTGATCTAAAGCACATTCTAGATATGGTAACATAGTAGGTAATTGATACAATTATGAATTTAAGCATTATTGTTGAATAATCACATGATTCTACATGCTGATTACAACAATTGATAGAGGTTAATAAAGACTTCATCACTAAGAAGAAGAGATTACATTATATTAAATTATATTCTTCTTATTAAAATTTTAAAGCTGTAACATAGGAAATTATACATCTTATAAATTATCCATTAATAGTTTATCTGTTTACAAATTTAGGAACATGGTAAGATTTATCTGAGTGAAAATTGATTTGTAGTAGTTTATTATGCATGCAGGGAGAAGAAGTTTCGAATAGTGATTAGTTAAAATCTTACATATGTTAAAAAAAGCAGTCAAGTATATCTATGTATATAAAATAAAAATAATTTAATCATAGTGTGCTAAAGTTTCTGCACTCATAAGTTTGATACCATTCTACATAGATAATACCTCAAATGATTATTTGTAATCATTTATTATGCTAGAAATTATCATATTGTTTTTAGTCCAGATGTACACTTTAAACTTTAATTAATGATTATTATATTTATTATTAACAAATATGGCCACATGGAATAATTAATTCAACACATTTGGTCTTATTTTTTTTTTATAAGAAATTACTTATATATACTTATAATTTTGTATTCAATCACATAAACTTTAATCACATTAATAAAGACAAAGTCATTTTATGCTGAACCATAACTCTACAGTTGTCCCAGGCAACAACCTCTGATTTATATTTATGTATAAACATATACTAAACAAAAACAGCAATACATGTGTGGGTGTTTAGTTATTGATCAGCTGAAATCCTTCTCACTTCTATCCTCAGAGTAAGAATTAAAAAAATATTTTTAAATATTTCATAATGACTGCAAATGTATTTGACAATTTTTAACTTTATCATACATAATAAAATATAAAACAGTGTAGCAGACATACTAAATTTTACATTTATTTATTAATAATCATAAAGGAGGTCACATATAACATGGCATTGCTTTTATGAGCTTGTATTTACAAATATGTAATATAGAAAGTATACCAATAGCTCAAATAAGCTCTTAATTGGTAAATGCAGTAAGAGAAAATATTTAAAACCTCTTTCATGAAAAGATGCATGTTGGGGGGAACAAGAAAAGATCGAAAACACAAGAGAACAAACAGGTGTTACTTACCTCATTGAAAAAATTAAAAGACTGAAGTGGAGTTGGGCTGTGCATATTGCTAGAAGAGATGATAATAGATGGACAATTGAAATCTTAAATTGGATTCCAAAAGCATGTAAAAGAAAGACCCAGAAAGAGATCACATGTGAGATGGATGGATGAAATAAGAAAGTGTGCAGGGATGATGTGGAGAAAAAAAAATCAAAGAAGATGGATTGAACTTGGAAAGACCTTTATCCTGCAGCGAATTGATAATGGTTGTTGTTGATGATGATCCAGAATATTCTTATCCCCAGACCAATTAGTTTTGAGCTTATGATTCACATCAGTGAGGAGCTAGAACATTCAGACACTAAGTACCTTCTGCAAAACTCTATTATGTTCATTTTATTTATTATTATTTGTATTGAGGCTTAGTATATATTTATAGAATTCATCATCACTTGCAATGTGAACCTATAACTTACCTTTTTATTGATTCACTTATGTATTTTCTATACTCCAAAAATATCAATGAAGTAGAATAATTATCTTTGCTGAATAATCATAGATCACATCTTATTGCAATGAAGATTTTCATATGCTTGATTATTGCAAATTTCAAAGCACACTGAATACAGGTTAGTGGCTGTTTAGACTATTTACATAAGCTCTCTGTGCACTCTTATCTTCAATAGTTATATGATGAAAATAATTTTTTTTACTGTCATACTGAGTACTAGTTTTTTATTTGCCAATGTTTAAATGAAAGGACATTCATTCTTGTCAAGGCTTATGAATCAGATGGTGATTTTAATAAAATTAAAGAACATTCATTATTATATATTACCAGATAGTTGTTCAATATTAGTAGGAAATGGAACAACAAAAAGTTTTTTTACTTCCTTCTAGTTTACAATTAGATGAATTCTTAAAATATGTGAATGAAATGTAATTTTAGTGATATATATATAATTAATATATATGTATAAAAATAATCATATATCTTTGTAATTAGTTATAACTATGATCAAAATTTTATTTCATGTTGAAGGTAATCTATTACTTCATTCTTTGAATGGAGAAAAGCCACTTCCTAAAATTAATAACTTTGTTTAATTATATATTTAAATGTTCAATTTTGCTATTAATAATAATAAATTATTGTTTTACTATTAAAAATCTCTGTGTTATATTCACATAAATGTTCTAGTCATTCATAAATAAATGGCAGTCTATATAATTTAAATTTAGCTTTTATTAATGCTCGGCATGATTTCAACTTTTATAATCATAGCAATCTCACATATTTAGTATTCCAAGTTTTTGCACTTGATAATTATTTTAATATTTTAAAATATTTAAATTTATTTATTTAATAGTCATAGATATTTAAATCCCTTCAAAAACTCCACTCCCTTAAGAGGGGGAATCTTGTATTTTTTCTGTGTATTGGGTATTGGTCTTTTGCTATTACCCAAGCCTCTTTAAAATTTTGTTTTCTTTTTTCCCTCTTAATGTGTACAATTCCAGTTCCAGACAAATCAAATTTATAGACAAATCAAATTTAGAAGAGAAGCTAAAGATCGGAGAAGATGGATTAAATTGGAGAGTTTATAGCCAGAATTCTATTCATTGTTCATAATTATAAAGGAATATTCACTACCCTTATGGTGCTTTATTGTGTAGGTATTTATGCTAGATCTCATTGAGAGATTAGCTCTCAATTCCCCATAATATGCAAACTTGTACATAACTTGGTAGCATTGAATTTTGTAGAAGATTTGACTCTGTGGGTAGTTGATCTTTTGAATTGTTAAGCAGTTTGTTTAGTGATGGGTGAGTCAGAAAACTTATGCTATATTTTTCAGAGCATATTCTTTTCATTTTCTGAAAGACTTTCAGGATATATAGAGGGATTATTCATTTTTAGTCTTCATAGGTATATGATTAATTATTCCTGACTGGAATCCCTGATCTCTTCTAATTTGATCTAAATTAACTGAAAGGATCTGTGAATGATATGTGAGATTATATTAGAAAATATTTTAAATTTTAACTTCAAAGTGTTTCTAATCTGATGGCACTCTGGATAATTTACCAACATAATAAGCACCTATCTAAATATAGGTTTCTACAATACCCTAACTCTTGCAAGATTTTCTACATTAGTTTTATAGTTACTGTCTATATATATATATATATATATATATATATATATATATATTGCATATATATATATATATATATATATATATATTGCAACCATGCAAGGTGGGTTGGCAGCTGAATTGCTTAGAATGGAATATAATAAAATAAAATATAAGTATATTAGGTAAATTTTATATATATATAAAATAATATATAAAATGAATCTTTTATTTGATTAAACTTAGAAAAATTCTTTTAATTAAGGCAATACACATTGTCTTTTTTTTCTTTCAATTTAAAAAAAAGCAAATTTAAATAATAAAAGTGACTACTGATTTTAAATATTGATAAAAGTTCTGCAAAGTGTGACATTGGTACTTAAATATGGCCATGATAGTTAAAAGAAAGAGAACTTTGAGAATAAAAATCTAATAAAAGATAAAAGTTTGAAGAAGGAATTTGGGAGGTGTTCAGCGTACACATGCATGATGAGTTTTCTGGGGATATAAAAGGGTGAATAAAAATGTCTTTTTTTGGATAGTAGCAAGTTGTAGAATTGCCCCATGATATCCAGATAAGCATCTAGAATGCCTATACATTACTGGTCTTTCCTTTACCTTGCTCAACCTTATAATGGTTTAGAAGAATGAAATCATCACCTGCCTGAAATAGAAGCATCACATCAAATCTAGAACTTAACATAAAGATCACAAAGTAAAAGGCAGAGAATTATATTTATTGCTGAAGAACTATTCTATGGAACAATCTTACTAGTAAGAAATTAAACTTTGAACTCATAATATTTATTGGAATAACTTTTTAAGATATTTCACATATCACAGAAACCATGGGAAAAAATTGATGGATCATAATAAACTATAAATATGATTAATGGATCCCAGAAATATTTATAGTTGTTATATTACATTTTTTTTATATATTAAATTAAAATAAATATGCTCTTATAAAAAACGAGAAAACTAGAATGTGTCATTTGTTTAAGCCTCATAAATGTAGTCTCTCAGTGATCTTCTTTATAAAATTCATCTGTTTATGTCAACATACTTTATTGTATTTCAGGTTTATTATTTGGGGTATCAAATATATATATATATATAATTATTTGGGGTATCAATATATATATATATATAATACACTTTCACTAGCTTATCTAAAGTTTATGTGGTATAAGCTAATATATATGGCTGTTTATTCTCTCATATTAGAGAGAGGGATTTGTATTACATGGTAGAGTTACTCCATTGTTGATTTGATAGGGATGTCTAAGCAGAACCTGATGTCTAGTAAAAATAAATTTAAACTATTAAAGGTGACAATGTGAGTGAAAATTAGTTTCTATTTTAAGCAAGTCAAAATTGTGCTTGCTTATGCTAAGAATTAGATAGATAATGCTACCACCACATATAACTGCTGGTGAGTTTTACAAGAATGTACAAATTAGTTCATAATTATTAGAACCATATTAGATGGAAATATACCATGCTTATGCTAAAACTTAAATGGTTATATTCAATAATGTAGATTAGGTAAAGACATGGTAGGTAACATATATGCATTCACATCTAATAATATTGATTAGACAAAAAATGATAAAATGGCATTCCAACATAAAGCTTTGGAAAAAAACACCACCTGAGATAGGTAGTAATTATAAAAAAAACTTGAAACCAGATTATACAACTATGAAAATATGTTTCAGTATGTCTATAAAAACATGATCATGGCAGATGTAGGCTTTAAATCACAAGTAGTCATCAAGTAGGTGGATACTGAAGAGGAAAAAATCTTAGCCCTGAGTCCTTATATACCAGTAAGTAACATAAAAATGCCCTTTAATCCCTATCAGTTTATTTGTAGCAGGATTTCTGGAAATGGGGGGATGGATCAAGTTGTCATGAGCCTATAAGCTTCAAAAGGATGAGCAAACCTCATATGTGCTTATGACTTGAGCTTCTTATTGTTAGTTTTATACCTGTGTAAAAATATACAGGTGAATGGTGAAATATTTCTCATTCCTGCCATGTTAAACCTTTAAAAATGTATAATTTAAAGTTGCACACCAATTGCAAATAAGTCTACAAAAATATATCAGTAACACAAATACATTAAAAATACAAAAAAATAATAAACCAGAATGTAGACTTGAAACTTATTAAGAATAAAATTAGTTCAAACACATTTTATTCTTGTTTCCTGGTATGGTGTTGTTGTACCAGTAATTTATATATGGTACAAATCTATTTGGCATTTGGTAATATTTAAAAAAGTTAAGAAAAGTAAAATTTAAAGCATTTAATTTTCTTTTTTAATTAGTATAATTTTTTTTTAAAAACATACAACAAAAATCAATTTTTTGTTCCAAAGTAACTGTTTAATCAAAAATAAAAGTTAAAATTGGAAAGAATAAAAAAGTCATGCAGATTACTAATCCAGATAAATAAAAAAGAAATTCCAAACATAAAAGATTACGACCAGAAAAATCTTTTTAACTCTAATTAAAGATGGCAGAAATAATGCATATAAAAACAAACTTTGAAAACTTGATAGAGAACTGTACCAGATGACAAAACTGGTCTGATAAGTAAAACAAATAACATATGTGCAAAAATCTAAAGACTGATTGTGAGTGTAAAAAGAATAACTTTGATCAGTGTAGAGTCTTGTGTCTTTTCCCTAACTAGCAGTTTTCATTAGGTCTGGGATAGAGAAAATGTTATATCCTGAACTACTCATATGCAGAAACTACTTCTACTTGTATGCTGAGGTAAATTGTCATGTGGAGTGGAACCAATGCATTTACAGATATCTTTTGTCATAAAGGTCACTCAGAAAAACCTTTGAGTCTAGCCTTAGGATGGACTAAAATTATACCAAATGTCAACATAGTGAAACTAGTTAACTTCAATGAGCTCTTCAAAATGTGTACTACAAAACTTACCAGTAAGCTAAGATTATTCATATCCTGATCATGACTAAATTAAGTGTTTGCAAACCATCCTCTACTAGAAGCTTATAATATACTACTGATATAGACATTTGCTATTTATTTTTCAGACCATCATTTATGGCCTAACAATATTGATATAAGAACTGCTTTAATTTAATATTACCTGGATTTTTTTTTATTAATAATTTATCATTAAATATTTTAATTTTTAATAATAAAATATTTACCTTTAATACTAACTTCATTGTGGCTTCTTTCTGATTTCTTCCTCTGGACTTGAAAACTTTTGAGTGTGCTATAAAACATGGCAACAGGGTGGTGAAAAAATCTTCATCAGCTGGCATTGATGGCTACATGGTGATGACATAGAAGGAGTTGAGCAGGTGCACTGGTGTGGAAAGCATATTCCATCTTTATCATACTGATTAATTGAGGTACTTTCCTTTCTATTCAGATTTCTACAATATTTTTTCTTCTTTATTATAGCAACTGAAAACTGTTGATTATTTGCATAACTTTTGAGGGATTTATCATTCATAACCAGCTTTTTCTCTGGTCCCTTTTTACCCATTTATTTTAATGTTTGATGACCAGTGTCTTCTTAAATCTCCAGATGACTTCTCAAATGTGGCTTTAATAAAACAGCCTTAGAAGTCTGCAACTTACAACTAATATCAGTCAGGTGATCTTCCTAGACATGAGGTCAAATGCTTCACCATCTGAGCACTTCACAGCATACCACCAACAAAAAATAGCAAGGGAGACAAAATACATCAGATAAAAACTACAAAAAGAGACTAAGAAAGCAAAAAAATCCTCCAGCACATGTTGAACACTTTTTATAGCACATTCATCACAATATACTTTGAATATTGTATCAGCTACCCCTTATTACTTGGCTAATGAATCACAACAATGAGTACAGATTTTTACACCTTATTCTTTGTATATTTTTTTCTTTAATTTTTCCACTCAGGCCACCTTAATTGATCAAGGATTTCTGTTTACATCATTTTTCTGAATTTTAAGACAATGGAGAAAGTTTTTTCACTTTTCTCTCTTACAAAAAATTGAAACAAACAACTTGAAAATAGAATTGGTTTAGATTTTTCATTGCCAATATTGGCATGTAATTACTTTACATTTTTATTTTTAAAAATAAAATACAACACAGGATGACCATTTTTATCCATTAGTAAAAATTAAAAATTTTGTCACACAATAACAAACTGCATTTGCTTTAAAAATTTGGTCACACAATAACAAACTGCATTTGCTTTAACTTATTAACAGAAAAAAAAAATATGAAAAACTTCAGAAAAAGGCATGTAGAATATTTACAATCAGTTTGATCATCCCTTTTTCTATATATATTCTAACACATAAACAATTTAAAACACAAATTGGGAAAATTCACGATAGTCAAAAATAAAAAAAATATAATCATACATAAAAATTATGAATCATAACTTTTAATACTTTATTTACTCCCGTGTGTAGGAAAAAAAATATATGCACAGACCACCATCATTCATTTAACAATATGATTATATAATTTGTATTTGATTTATTAAAAATAATGAGAGGTAAAACAACTTAAATTAATATAAAATATAAATCTATATTCACATAAAGTTCTTGTAGCTTTAGCTAGTGCAACTTTATGTATGGCTTTTTATAGCTTTCAAACATCATAGTATGGTGAAATAAGTATTCCTATCATGATTGTGTACCCCCCTGCAGATGATTTTATGTAATGGCCAGTTTGGTTTGAGCATTCTGTTTATCTAGAAGTACTTTTCCAGGCTATCCCCAGTTTGTCATTGGAATATTCTGATTTTTAGGAACTGGTTTACATTAGATAGAGGTGACTTGTCCTTCCCTATTTCTAATTTATCCTCCCAAGGACTTACATGACTATCTTTTTTTCTGAATCTTGATTGTTACATCCTTATCTCATTGTTTTACCATCAGTATCCCTAACTTTATGTCAATCTATTCTTTTTACCTCTGTTGAACACCATAATACAGTTCTCTCACTCATCCTTAACTGTTACTTCTAATCCAATTATAGATTTATAAACTTCCACCATACTCCCTTCATACTAATTTACACAGATCTTGACTTTGTCCATTTTTGTGGTTTGTTCCTCATTAATGATATTGTTAATTTGTGGTTCAGTCATATATTGTTCGATCTTACTGACAGTTTGCTGAAGACCTTCTATCTCACTATCTTCTTCTACTAATGACTCTTCCAGCTCTTTAACTCTGCCATTGCAGCTTAGTTGCTTTTTGACTACTTCTTCAACATTTTGGTTGATATCCTGTTGCCAGTCCTCATACTTTTCCTCCATTAATTGTTGCTCAACCTCTACTTCTTTCACCCTATTATTGGTGCATTGATAAAGGTCCTGACAACTGTCCTCATTTTTCCATATTATCTCCTGCATATTTTGAAACTTTGCTTCCATACATTGCGATATATTATTCTTTATATCATTCATCTTTTGTGACATATTTAATATATCACTCTTCATATAATTCATCTTTTGTGACACATCAGTTGATATCTCATATGACATATTTTGTAATAGTTTTTTCATTATTTCTATTAACACCTCATTGTCCCCTTTGGGTTTTTTCTCTCCCTGCTGATTGCTACATGTTGTTATCTCACTTTCCTGCCTTTGTAGCTGACTTTTTTCTGCTGCTTCTCCTTGCTCTATTTATTTAGAGTGCTTGTTAATATTTACAACACTCTATACTTATCAAACAACCTTAAATTTCTTTCTTGAAATTTTGTACTTGTACATTTTACCATTACAAAAATTTGGAAACTATTTTCTTATTGACTAATTTATTTATCTAAAAATATACAGTGCATCATGCACCTAACTTCCCTCTACTCCGTTTACCACACACTTTATCTTCTATAAACTAGCAACTCTATTTCCTCATCTATTTCCATTATTAAATGTGAAAAAAAGTTCAATCTGTTTAATTTCTTATTATACATAATTTTTGTTTAAAAAAAACCTTTTCCTAATTTTGAGCTATTTATGTTAGGCAGCTATATTTTTTCTATAGTGGCCATATTGCTTCAGGCTTTACATGTTTGGCACCAATTTCTGCTGTACTGGTCAAGGCCTATCTGTGGATTCATACCATGCACACAAAATCAGACATGAGGTTATTGTCATGCATCAGAATATGGCATCCTAATAAACTCAATATTAAACTCTAAAACAAATGAATTAAAACTATTTAATTAAAGTTTTAAAAAAGAGAGATCAAACCAAAGTTGTTTATATTTCCTGATCACTCCCTTATCAAAACTCTATTGCCATGATAATTGATATCATGAGGTTGGTAGTATCATACCTTTAAAAGGTAGAATTTTAACCTTGCCTTTACATACCACTTTTGGAAAAAGAAAACTCCTTCTGAAAGGATATACTACTATCAACATAACATACAAAACAAACCCAAAAAATAAAGAAAAGATATGTCAACAAACTGTTAATAATTGTATAAAGAATCATCCCATAGGTTTCACTCAGTCAACTTCTTATCTCAGGCAAATAGTCGATTATGATATTATTGGCAATTTGTATAATTTTATTAGGGAGAGAGAGAGAAAAATAAGATGAAACACTTGTAAATTAATAATTTAAAACCAAAAGAATATTTATTTTTTCCAAATAAACCCATCATCATTTACATATGTGAATAAACTATATTTTATTAACACATGTATGATAATGAAAGAAAAATCTATGAGTAATACTGATTTAATTTACATATAAAACTTCCCCGCACCATCTTTTTCATCTAAATGTCCTTGAATATCATGGTCTAATTTTTTACCTACACACACAAGTTAAACATTACTTTTCTCTATTTTTTTTTATAGATAATGACAAAAAGTATATATATGTATGTCTACATACACATCCTTCCCACTTGTGTTAGACATTTTAAAAGTGTGCATTTTATGTCCAAATCAAACACACAGAGAGACAAAAGCAAAATAATATAATTTCAAGCAATTAAAATTTCTTTCTGCTATGCACATATATATGTATTACAAGCAATAACAAAAAGAAAAAAAAATACACATATATAAGTTGCCCTACCTTTGCTTTCTAAGATTAATGTGGGGGAGGGGATAAAATCCAATGCTTTATAGATAAATAAGATAACATACAAAACAAAAAATTATACCATCCAGCTTCTTTCTGGTTTTTTCTCTGACTTCAGAACTTTTGTGTGTGCCATAAAACATGGCAACAGGGCAGTGAGGATTTCCCTTTTCTTTATCAGAATAAAGCTTTGAAGTGTTCATCATCAGTGGGCATTGGTGGCTACATGGTGATGGTATAGAAGGAATTGGGCAAATGCACTGATGTGGGAGCTTACTCCATCTTTATTATACTGACTAATTTAGATATCTTCTTTTCCATTCAGGTTTTTACAATATTTTTTTTTATTACAGCAACTGCAAACTACTGATTATTTACACAATTTTTTGAGGGACTTTCATTTGTAGCCAGGTTCAGCTCTTGTCCCTTTTTACCAATTTCTATTAAAGTTTGATGACCTGTGTCTTCTTCATAAATCTCCAGATGAATTCTCAAATACAGCTTTAATAAAACAGCCTCAGCACTGTAACTTACAAATAACATTAGTCAGATGGTTTTCCTAGACATGGGATCAAATACTTAACCACGTGAGAATTTCACATCAGACCAATAGTGAAACATAGCAAGGTGAACATAATAGTTTGAATAGGATCAACGAAAAGCGACCAAGAGAGCAAAAAAAATCTTTCAGCAGCTGTTGAGTTTTTATAGCACACTCCTCACAATATACTTTGAATATACCCCATCATTATTGCATCAGCTGCCTCTATTTTCTTGGTTAATGGATCACAACAATGAGTACAGCTTTTTACACCTTATTCTTTATCTTTTATTTTTGTCTTTAATTTTTCCACTCAGAGCAACCCAATTGATTAAGGAGTTCTGTTTACATCAATTGTCTAAATTTTAAGAAAATGGGGAAAGTTTTTTCACGTTTTACTTTTACCAAAGAGTGAAAGAAACAACTCGAAAATAGAATTGCTCTAGATTTTTCTCTGCCAATATTCGTATTTAATTACTTTACATTTTTATTTTTAAAAATAAAATACAAAGCAGGATGACCATTTGCATTCATTGGTGAAAATTAAAAATTTGGTTATAAAATAACAACCTGCATTTGCTTTATCTTATTAACAGAAAAAATATATATGATAAACATAAAAAAAAATAGACATGTAGAACATTTACAATTATTTTGATCATCCCTTTTTCTTTATATATATTCTAACACATAAACAATTTAAAAATGCAAATTTGGAAAAACTTGCAATAATTAAAAATAAAAAAAATATAATCATAAATAAAAATTATAAATTATAACTTTTAATAATTTATTTACTCCTGTGTGTATGTAAAAATATGTCCTTTTATAATTTGTACTTGATTTATTATTATAATGGAGATAAAACATAAATTAATATAAAATATAAATCTATATACACATAAGTGGCATGACTTACTACTTATATATTAGCTTGAGTATTAAATTAGAATTGCTCTGTCTTTTAGATTAATGTAAAGCAGATTAAAAATTATTATTTTTACTAAATCACATAGGTTCAGCTTGCACTATCTATATTAAATGGTAGTTGACTACTTTCATCATAGCTGAAATTTTATCCGGTTTATTACATACATAAGCCCTTGTGATATTTATAACTTAAGTCTGTGAATGCCTACCACATATTGCCATATGTCCATGCTTAAATTTTAATCTATTATGCTATAAATGAGCATTTCTTTATTTCAGAATGTACCAAAATACAATTATGAGAGTTAATAAAATATGCAATTGGTAATTAAGTAGAAATATTTACAATGAGTGTTTTTTTGTTTGTTTAAGGAAAAAATATTTGAATAATGAACACATATGCAATTGTTTTTTTGATGAAAAATATGTGCTATGAAAATTAAAAATTTGATAGAATAAAAACTAAAATACTATTTAGAATTAATAATTATCATTTGTTAAAAAATAATAATTTGAAGATGGCAAATTTATATTAGAATTATATGTTTTATTCTGTAAAATTTTATTTTATAAGAGTAAAAATATTATTACTCAAAACTTATAATGATGTTTAGGTACTTATGGATTATAGCTGCCATGAAATATTCTACATGTATTATTTTCTTTTGTAACAGCTGTTTTCTTTTTTAGAAATATTAATTACAATCATAAATATTACTGCATGCACTTACTGAATTTTAATAAAGTAAAATTAATATATACATTTAAAAAAAATATTATGATGCTTTACTAAAGAGAGCTTTCACTGTCTTGTTTGTTTTTACAGCATATTTTTAAGATTTCTTTATTCTATTTTTTATTTTTCTTATTAAATAATTATGATTTAAAAACAAACAATCAAACCAATGAAAGTTGATATCATTCTAAATGAAGCATCCAATTTTTTTAAAAATGTCATAACTAATTATCATATTTTCATTATATACCACACACACATGCTAATAGCATGCACCCACTTTTTTTTAGTAAATGTTCAGATTTTTAAAAATAAATAAATAAAAATCTATAAATAATATCTGTAATGGTAAAAAGAAAATAAAAACAATAATGTATTTAATACATGTATGATATTTCATGACAGTCCTAATCCATAAATATTGATTTTTATATATAATTTTATAAAATTAAAACATGTAAGGAAAGATCTTGAAGTAAAATCTAAATTCTTATTTTTTAATTGATTATAATTATATTGTTGTTTAGAAATTTTGTAAACAATTTAATCAGCAAATATAAGGTAGAAACAATAAAGCTTGTTTACTGACAAAGAGAAAAACATATGCTTAATAAGTATATTTGCAATTAGTTTATTAGTACTATAACGATCCGGTTAGTAATTTAATGTAATCTACACTACAGGGCGCCACTAGGCATTTGAACCTAGAAAATTTATAAAGTAGGCAGATACTTAAGTAAAAAAAAAAAAAATTTTTTTTTATATATTTTGATATCCGGTCATTAGCCCATTGTCACTAGCTCAGTGGAACAGCAGAGATTTATATTTTATATTAAATTCTTATCTAAGAATGTATAAAAAAAGAATAAAATAAGCCACTGCCAGTAATTATACACACAAACATTTATTAACGCACATATAAATTTTGAATCATTTTAACATTACTTTTACTTTATAATTTTAACTTGATTTTAGAATTGGATTTTACATTTTAATTTTTATAAGTTTATATTTTAAATTTTATAAGTTCGCACAGATGGATTTATAAAATGTGTTTTTAATGTTGAGTATAGATCGGTTACATAGATTACACAGTCAAAAAACATTTCAAAATAAACATAAACGATCAAAATACAAAGCCATTGATACCGTGAATTGCATAGGGAATACAAGAAACCCACTGGTATTCATCATAAGATACTGCAGTGACACGAATAACTTAAAAGACATCCGAATAAATACATTTTAGATACTCACCATAAGGTATCATTATTTACCGAATGTCTATATATTTTGATCAAATATGAAAACCAAAAACATAATTAACCGATAACGAATCCATGCAACTTCCATACCCAACTTAAATTTAATGCATTTTTATTTAAAGTGTCGAGTATGAATAGACTACATAGATTTGCATTTGAAAGAAAATATTTTATCCTTATTTAACCTTAGGCCAAAAGTTCATAGTCAAACTAACGTCAATTCATCTGATATATCGATGTATTCAATGTAATATGAAAAAGGTTAAAAGAAGAAATTGCCTCTCATCAGATAGGAATACTACATCTATTTTACAAGAAGAGCAATAAAAAAAAACTCCATAGGAAAGGACTGCGCTCATTTTGCTGACTTACGAATCACATTCCATAGGCCAAAAAGGATGTGTGGCCTATAAAGTAATTCTGCCCGTAGTGAATCTCGTACTACATCTACTAATTACACCAATATATCCAATTCATTGACCCAATTTAACTACAAAATAAATAACCTAAGATTACCCTCTCTAATATAACTTTACAAATCTATATAGCCATTCACGCCCGACTTAAGTTTAACATTTATATAATTTAATTTAACGAAAACAAAACAGTCATAATAAAACTTAAAAGAACAAAAAAAATAAATGGAAATGATTTTACAAAAGAAATATATCAAATTAAAATTACTTATTAGTAAATAAAGTTGGTCAGATAGGATTCTATTGCAATTATTTTAAATACGGAAAGTTTTTAATTTAATGTTCATTAATTATAAAGTTCTTACGGTTTTAAACAGTTCATTTTTATCCATTGCTTGCCATTTGAACATGAATTCCCATGCCGTCCTAAAGAGATTGGTTGAGTTAGCCATTGTTTTTTTATTTATCCGGAGGTCTTTTAGTTTAGCTGGTCCTTAATGTAGAAAAAACCGATGTCATTTCTTTTTTTTAAAACAAAACTGAAGGGATTGAAGAGTGCATCTTTTCAATCCCTTCTCCTTCAACTCCACACTAACACATATAGTCACATCATAATAACTAACTAATAATTTCCAAACTTTTCCTTTTATATTAATTTTAAGGATTCAATTGACATTACGTCATTGATGATGATGATCCTTCCATTGAGGTCCGATTTCCTGATGGATTTCTCTCATTTGCTATTAGTTTCTATTGTTTTCCTATCTGACCATTGCTTATACATTTAAATGCCCAAAGGCTAGTTCACTTTAACTAATTAAAACACTCATTTCCATTTTCTGATTACTTAATGTGTTTTCCAAAATTAAAGATATATTTTTATCTCTAAATCTTTTTAAGTTTTTGTTTTTAAAACACCTTTTCTATTTTTAATAAAGATTTATTTTAATAATTTTTTTTCATCTGTGCGATTTTATATATATGAGTTTAGTATAGAATTTTAATTTTCAATTTTTAATTCTTAAAAAGGAAGTTTTATTCGCGAACTTTTATTTTTTTCATGTTTACTAATAAAAAACAATGTAACGTAAGTATGTGCCCATTACAGTACATAAGAACTTAATGATAAAACAATGATTTTAATATTTCATCATAATTATATCAAGTAGAACAATTATTTGAACAGGATTTTTCAAACACAATTCAAATTATAAAACATTATCAGCTGTGTGATAGATAATCTGTTAGGATTTTTTTTAGGTTTCAAATTGGTGCATGATAATTAATTACTATCATATATAAAACTATTATTACAGTAAATAGCAATTTGAATTATGCAAATTTGTTATGTGATAGTCATAGTAATATAATTTAGATTATAGATGGCATGCATCTAGTGTCATGAATCATAAATGCAAGTAATCATTATTACATTAAGTTAATTTGTTTGAGATATATATTTGGGAGTATGTATTTGTGATTTATGTATAAGAAATTTATAATTAAAGCTACTTATCAAGAATATTAATCTCCATCAATTATTCCATTTAGCCATTTGATCAAGGCAATTTATTAAAGGACTTGTAAAAAAAATCAGTCATATGAATTTCTACTTTATGTATTTATTTTTTTATTGAATCAACAGTGAGTTTCATTGCATTTGTCTCATAAATGTAGGTCCAGCTAATCTGAACTCTTCCTATATTATATATATCAAATGTTTTATAAATCCAATATCATTGAAACCAATAATTTAAAAAGGAAAGTGGATATTTCAATAAGTATGATACACAATAATTTTCATTCTTAATTTTGCTTATGGATACAGGGTTTGCTGTCTTATAATCTGACTTTTATTTTAATACTTTCAGAATATAACTATCCAAAATTCAAAATCACATATATATTTTTTATTATACGTAATTGAATACCAATGAGTGAAATAATTATTTATTAAACCAAACATTTACAACATTTCAGTACAGGATTTTTTACTCATAACTTAATAATCAATACATTTTTCCATAATAAAAAAAGTATTTTTTCGTGAGTCATCAAATGAAATAAATATCAACACAATATAGATAATTAAGAAGATATATATATATATAATATTTGTTATTATTAATAATAAATAATTTATTTTATGAAAATCTATGTATTGCAGATATTTGATCAATATATAAATGCAGTAAGAGGATAAGTAGTATTAATCAATGAAATAATATATAATCTTTATATTACAACATATTAAATTTTTCCAAATTAAATCAACTACTAAATTGAGAAATATCGATATTATAATTATATGGTGTTTTTTTTTACTTTCAAATCCTATTGTATTTATCAACTAATTAATAGCCAATAACTTTATAGTTCTATTTGTTTTATACCATGATATCTTTTTTTATTATTTATAAATAACGTTTATAACTAAAGCACAAAAAATACAACTTTTACTCGACTCTGAAACATAGATATTTATTAAAAATTCGTATTCCTACTTTCATAGCTAAAGAACTAAGCAGGATCTACACAATTCATTTACATATTTACTTTAATCGGGAACCATTAATTTATCATCTTGTATTTGCTAAAGTTATTACAGAAATTTTAACATTTTAATCGCAGTCCTGCATAAATTAAATCTTAACTTTTGGCTTACTCTTCTGTTTGCTAAAGTAAAGATCAGTTATATAGACTACTACATTTTATCTCATTCAAAAAGAATCTACAAACAAATGTTTATTATGATTCAGATATTACTTTATTAACAATATTTTTATTCTTTGTTAGTCAATCTTCTTATTTTCCCAACTTTTAAAATGTTTTTACTCATGGTGGACATGCTTTTCTAAATGTTTCTACATAAATTAATGTCAATTCTCAAAAGAATGCTTATAAGAAACATTTCATTTAATTAAAAGAAAAACTAAAAATAACACAAACAGCCCATATGGTTTTCCTCAAAAGCAGAACTAAAACTGATTTAATTATATTTTTAAATTCTTTATTAACGACATGCTTCGAATGGTTTAAAGAAAACTGATTTTAATTTTATTTAGTCATTTATATTAAATATGCCATATTACTTTTCTTAATATATAGATTCGTCTTAAGATTATACTTTTTTACTTTATTCGTATAGACTAATTTGACTGTTTTTGTTTCAGAATTTGGTTAACAATTAAATTATCATTTATAGCGAGATATTCTGATCTCATCACCTATAATACACCACACACGTGCACACCCACTTCACACACACACATATATATATATTACTTCAACTAAAAACTCCAACAAAAAGGCTATTATAGGCTAATAAGAAAACATATTTAGCCTTTGGAATTGTCAATTAGTAGTAATTTATAATTTCTTAGCAACATCAAAAGCCAAAAATGTTATTTCAGTTAACATGAATATAAACTCTTATTTCTGTTTTTTATTATATATATAAATCTAAAAAATTATACATTTTTCAAAACATATGTAATCATACAAAGCTTGTACTGTTCAAGTTAATATGAAAGGTAAATATAATACAATAAAACTCAAGTGCTATTGCTAGGGATCCTCATTCATTAATAAAAAAGATTTCTGCATCTCATTGTCAAACAAATAGAATGTCTAATTTATATAATGCACTATATTTGCATATTGATCTTCACTATAATCTATACACATTTTAATGAAGCAATTAGTGTTAGCACCATGATTATGGTATCAACTTGTTGAAAGCTAGCTTAATGCTCTTGAGACTTATTGTATTATACTTTACCTTTTCATATTAACTTAAACAGTACAAGTTTAGAGGTTCAGGTATGATCTAGCAATTTGTTGGTGAAAGCACAAAGTTAGTTTAATAATAATATCAGCAACCAAACTATGATTTATTCAAGGCAATGTACAATGCCAGCCTAACTATATCTTTATGACAGTGCAGTCAAGGTAATAGGTTGTCTGTAAGATAGAAATGCTATGATAGTAAAGTCAATAGACTAACCAAATATGGGATTGATCTAAGTGAATTAAGACACTCTGAGTCTTTTATTCTATTTTTCCCACTTATACTGATATTTTATTGAAACAAGTTACTTAAAGCTAGGTACTAGCTCAAAAATATGAAAAGAAATGTAAATCATGAATATGTATGATAAATAACTTATATTTTAAAAGATTATTTACAATGGAATTTGGTTGATAGGATGCTTGCCTTTTAGCATAATCATATATAAAAGCAGTAGTGATTATAATATATTTATAGTTGTTAAGTGAACTATGACTATATATATATATATATATAGGAATAAAATGACTATATATATATATATATATAGGAATAAAATGATTTCCTGAGGTTATATTAATGATAATTATAGAAACTCATGGTAATGTGAAACAATACATGCATTTCTAATTAATAATAATAATATATATATATATATATATATGTTAATTCTAATATTTTTATGGATAAATGATGATGACATATTATTATTATTTTCAGGATATTCCACGTAGTCAATTAGCTAAATAGCTGACATTTCAGCACAATGTCAAGTACCTTCCTCAGAGTGTTCTTTTTTTCAAATCATAGGAATTCGTGCGAGATTTAAAATCATTTTTATCTTTTTCTTTCTCCTCATATTTAAATTCTATTGGTTGAGAAGTTTTAAAATTTATTTTGTCTTCCAATAGCTTCTTCCAATTGTTATTAATCTTCTTTAATACACACTTTTCATTTATACTCTTAGGCCTTTTAAAAATCTTTATAGCTTCTCTTAGCAGTCTCTGGTCATATTGTTCAATTTTTGCTAGAATATTTGTTTTATCAAAATTGATATCATGATTAGTTAATTTTATATAAGGATAAATAGCTGATGAATTGGATTTTTTTCTGACTGCTAAAATGTGTTTCTTTCTTTCTGATTAGTCTGTCCAATATATGTATATGAACAGACCCTACATGGAATTTCATATACACCATGACTTGCTTTTCATAAATGTACCTTTAAAGGTTTTTGCAATGATATATATTGCTGAGGCTTTGACTATGTGGTGAAACTGAACTGATATCAGACCCATGTAGCTATCTGGCTTGTGAGGCTGGGTTTGAAGACATTACGTGTCTGAAAAATTCATGCTTGCAAACTGATAGGAACTTGTTGCATAAACGCTTGGAGTCAGTGTTTAGATCTAGTTTCTAGCCCTATCCTTCACTGATGATAGCAAATTAGCTTGAAATCAGCTGATCTGAAGGTGGAGCAAATGAAAGAGATAGTGAATTCTGACTCTTTTGATGTTTATGTAAACAAATATATGCTTGTTTGGTAAAACACCATCTATTGATCATAAATACAAGTGATAGCAAGTTACATGATTATAACTTGTTTTTATTTTATATATATATATATATATATATAATGATATATATATATATATATATATATATATATATATATATATATATAAATTACACTTAATAGAATCATTAATCAGTGTTTAACTTATTAGGACTTGCTCAATTCAATGAGTTTTAAAAAATCTAAATAAGGTGTTAAAACCTGAGTAAAATGATGAGACTACAATTTTGAATAATGATGATTAATTTCTCTTGATGTATCTGTTTGAATATAAGTAATCTCAAAATAAATTAATTAACAAATATAATGATACTAAATATAAAAGACTTTCTAAATATGATTTAGATATTTGCAATCTGTATAATTGCTTAATAATGGATTGTTTATCATGCATTCCCATGCTGACTAAAATATTCCATATCAATAATATATGACAATATGCCACATTGTAATGAAATTCTTGTTGCCAATTAATATAGATCTTGTTGTATATCTCAAAGAATAACTCATTTATTATTTATAATAAATTAATGTTCTATGCTGGATTAATTGTGATTGAATTATAATTTGAGTATACTCACATATATATGTATTCATGCAATTTTGTTCTTTTTCTTCATCATGACATTTTCATTTATTTTTATAGTATGCAATACTCCTTGTGCAAAATAACTCATATATTGGCACATCTGCTAAATTTTCTATTAATGTTAGCAATCAATATTTGATTTAAAATATATAATTATGTTTTCTGAAAATCAAGTATATTTTCAGTGAATATTATGGTAAAATAACTAATTTTGTTTTAGAACACAAGTTCTAAATAATCATCCATTGTCAGGCTATTACTTGGTTTGTTTGGCAACTTGACAGAAGTTTTTAGACTTCCATAAAATAGAATTCCTTTACAAGTTATTTTATAGATAATAAAAAAAGAAAAAAATATAAAAATTTTTAAAAATGGTCCATCAAGATAAGTTGAATATATAATTTTTTATAAAATGATATGAAAAAGTGTTAATAATGATAGAAGAAAATATAATTATAAATTGATAAAAAAGTTATATTTGAGATAAAAGTATCATAAATGTAAAATAATATCTTTATCTTGGAAAGGAAGTTGACATTATAACACGTGTAGATAAATTCTATAAAATAATATAATAATAAAGAATAAGAAATTAATGTATCTCCTACAATTATTACATTTTTTAAGTTTAAGTATTTTAAATTCAGACATTAAATATAATTGAATATATGAAGAAGAGAAAAGTTTTCAGGAAGTAATAAAATTATTACTGATATTTTAAAAGAAGCAGTAATATATATATATCGTAATAAAAATAATAAATAGAACAGTACTTCTACTGATTGGAACACTGTAATTATCGGATATTTTATTTATATATAGAAAAATTGTTGCAAAACTATATATCAAAGGTCAAAGTATTTATATATGTTGATATTACTAATATTTTAATATTTTTATAGATTTTTTAATATGTAAATATTTCAAAATATAAATATTTATTTTAATATATGAATTTTTTCTACAGTATTGGCTTTTTCATACTTGCACTCCAATATGTAATACATAGGGGGTTTGAACTCAGATTTTTACATGACCCTCAACTATTCATGCTTTTTCTTACTGCTGACACACTTTATCACATACATATTGGTGATTATCTATTTTTTGATAGGTGTGTGATCAAGTGTGACAGCAATATGAGATAGCATGGATAGTTGAGCGTCATGTGAAAGTCTGAGTTCAAATCCCCTATTATTAAATATTTATTGTAAGAAATATTTTCACCGTTTATCAACAGAACTCATGCTATCATATGTGATGTACTTTGACATAATACTTTCATAAGTGAGAGTTTATGGTTCCATTGAATGAGATCTATATCTGGATTATCACTTATACATGCAAGCTTCTTATAGAGAGGAAAGATAGCATTTTAAGATAAATATTTTTTTCTTTGAGAATATACTTATAATTAGAAATAATATACTTTACCATTACTGAGCAAATAAACATGTACATACATAAATCCACCTTGGTTTTACTGTGTTATACATGGTGTTCCCAAGTGTGGGAATGATCAATGTGAGCACCATGACTGCCAGTAAATTTAATCATCACTTTTTTTAAAAATTCAAATAAATATTCTTATACTTTTAGCAATGTAGTCTAAGTCTTATTTTTATATTATTGTATATATATTTTTTGATTCCAGATCAAATATGTCTGATAGTAAATAAGCAAAACTTAATTAATACAGGCCAAGTATATTTGCCATATATAGCCTTAAAACATTCCAAATACAATGAATTATATCTGAAGATTTGAAAATATATTGGTGATGTTTCAATAGCCTTGTTATATGAGACAGCAAATATTCCTAATAAGGAAAATCCTAATAAACACTTAAGGTTTCTAAAATAGTTCATTAACATAAAACAATTTGTTTATACAAACTAATGCTGTGGATTATTGTATGAATTACCTGAAGTACTTATAATTAAAAGCATGAAATAAAACAAACAAATATCAAAGAACATCTAAGCATTATATATATGAGTAATACTTTGGGTAAATCATTAGAATAAATTCAATCTTTATTAAACTCTGTTTCTGAGGATTTAGAAGACATAATGACATACCTACTAATGCTATCATGTGAGTTTAGTACATAAGATTAAAACTTGATATAGGATAAAATTTAAAATGATAAGTGAATAAAAATCAATTTTGTACTTGAGCACTTTGTATAGACACCAAATTAACACCAATTTTGAATGACAATTGTTTCAGATATGAATAAATTAAAAAGATTGAAAATGAAAAAGTGAAGAAAGCTAAAGTTAACAAATACAGTAAAAACTGTAATATGCATTGTATCAATGTACATTACTTCAATTATATGCTATTCAAAAAAATGTAAATATTAAAAAATGCAAATAAAAAATAACATTCTAATTTATAAATTTAATAAATTTTATGACATAGCAGTAGTCATTTTTTTATATTAGAGGGTAGTACATAAACATGTTTATTAATAATGTTTCTTTGAGTTACAGTGAAAGCACATACTTTTTATTTTTCAAACTTTTTCACATTATGATGTGGTCAGTATTTTGTGTAGTAAAATGTTTCTTTAAATATGAAAGCACACGATATAAAAAAAATATAAAGTATCTTTTGTAAGTGATAAAGGTGTCAATTTTGGATTGGCAAAAAAAAAGAATTAGAAAACATTCTTATATTGCATCAGAAAGTTCAAAGGGTGAAGAGTTTAACTAAGAATTTAAAATAGATAATGGCTAATAGGGTGGTTGTATAAATTCTGAAATCAATATTGTCAAACAACTAGAAAGACCAATCTGCTAATAAAGTGATTTCTATTGTTTCTATAAGAAAAAAGTTGTTGAAGAAAAAAGATATAATTCAGAGTGTTTTAATTGTAATTAAAGACTGATACTTTGCTATTTATTTAAACCATAGGTACAGTAATTTTTTTTATTATATTTTAATGCATATGAATTAGTGGACAGTCATGTACCAAATAATATGTAAATGTGCTTCTTCAATCTATTACTAATAACCACATTATGTTTTTAATTTCATTTATATCATAATTTTAATTTATTAATGTATATTCTACACATCAAAATATATTTTATTTATTTATATATATGCTTATTAAGAAATATGTGCATTTTATTAAATTATAAATATTTTGTAGTAATCAAAGCTTATCAACAAATCATAAGCCAATATATGAAATAAATAATTTACATAAAAAGAGGCTGCAGTAAAATAAACTGGATATCATGGCTCTACAATAATTTAAAAATATTTTCATTTTCTTCAAAATACAATCTTATTATTAAGAATAAGTGTAATCCTATTACTATAAATCACTGAAAACTTTAAAATTATTCAAACAGAAATCAATCTCCAATAATGTACTATTTCTTAAATATTATAAATGTCCATGCACTCTTCCACCAATAAGGGTTTAAAAAATTTAAGTAAATCACTTAAGTTTAGAGCACACATTCTATATACAACAACTCTTACAGACTATGCTTAAATCAGGGCTTGAGTCTATTGTATGCCTGATGTTATAATCAAATATTCAATTGTACAGATCTCAAACCTGATTTAAGCATGGTCTGTAAGATTTAGTGTATATAGAATGTACATTCTAAACTTAAGTGATTCATTTCAGTTTTTTAAACTCTTACTGATCTGGGGAAAGTGCACGGAGATTTATAATATTTAAGAAATAGTGCATTATTGAAGATTGACTTCCATTTGAATAATTTCAAAGTTTTCAGCACTTTATAATAATAGGTTTACATTTATAAGTCATGTTTATCTAATTGTAGGTGGTTAAAAATGAAACACTGTCTTTCTCCTGCAATGGGTTAAATAGGTTTGTGCAATTGAATATTTGATTATAACACCAGGCACACAAAAGATTCAAGCCCTGATTTAAGCATGGTCTGAACGAGTTGGTGTATATAGAATGTACTCTCTAAACTTAAGTGATTCACTTAAGTTTTTTAAACTCTTACCAGCGGGAGAGTGCACGGAGATTTATAATATTTAAGAAATAGCGCATTATCGGAGATTGACTTCTGTTTGAATAATTATTAAACATAAAACATATTTAGTTTTTATAATTACATTATGTTTCAAAGTTCTAAACTGTAAAAGTCAATTTGAGAATTTTGGTGGGCATTAGTAACATTATATTTAAAGAAAATGATATATAGATTTTTTTTAATAGGTATTTTTTTAAAAAAAAATTAAAAACTCTTTATTAAATTGAAACATAACATAATTATAGTGATAAAACATATTTTATGTTAAATAGTAAACATATGTTTTTTGAAGTATTTAAACTTATATTGTTGGAAATAAAAATATTCTTTACAGTATTCTAGTAAAATCAGAGATATAAACCTGTTTTTTTTTTTTTTTTAAATTTAAATGATAATTTCATTGTTTTAAAAAGTGCATAGATTATTTTAGTTATTTGGAAAGATTTAATTATGTATAACTGATAAAGAAGAGTGAGAATTCGTTAACCAAAATTATAAGCATTTTAAATACACAAATGCTTTATTTAATAATATTATCTAGTAAAAATAAAGGTTAGCTATCATTATTCATGATCATATATATATATATTGTTTGTTCATACCATCACATTATTTATTATACTTATATATTTGCATTCATTTTTTTTCAAATCAATAAACTGTTTTTCAGCAATTATAATTAACATATATTGAAGTGTCTGCTGAAAACAACTTATAAACAAGTAATAAAATTTATATGCAAAAAATATATTTTCTTGGAATATATTGTATTAATTATTGTTTTCAATATATCACTTTAGTATTCAAACATCGACCTTTGAACAAGTAACCGTAGATAAGAAAATAATAAGATAATTATTTAAAAGCAAGCAAATAACTGATACCAATCAAAATATAGATTCTGTTACCAAAAGTTTTATTTATTGCTGAAAGTGTTTGTTTTTTATTTACTCATAATTAAGTTAAGTAATTTACTAATATTGTTTTGATTTAAAAAATAAATGTTTATTTTGACAGGATGTGTAGAAAAGAAGCTAATGAATTAATTGAAAAATCATACAAAGAGAAATCCATTAGCAACAAATTAAATGAAAAGATAATCTTGTACCAAACTAGAAAAAAATATTGATGAGCTTTAATTTAAAATATGTAAATATTCAAAGCGAATTCAGAAAATGTTCTTCTATTATATATATACCCAAGACACTTGAAGTGATAAAAAATAATCTTATATATTCAACAAAAAATTGTAAAAGAGTGAAAGAATCTGTTTGAAACCTGGACCAACACACACATACTGAAAGCATATATATACGTGTGAAGCACAACAAAAGTCAATGTTAATTTTATTTACTTTGCCTTTGAAAAACAAATAAAAAATAAATTGACTGATCTGTTGCTGCAAAAATTGTGTAATTGAAGAAATGATATTATACTTATTATTATGATATGAGACCCATAAATAGAATTAATTTCAGATTAGTTATATTATATATAATATTAGATGTAATCTTATATATACATGTCTATATTTATATATGCTTTCCAAGTCTGTCTGAATATTTTCTTAATTAGGCTTAAAATCCTCATCTCACACTCTCTCTAGAAACACATTTCTTTTTTGTCTCACTGCTTCTATCTTTCTCTTTATATATATATTCTAACCGTGTCCTTTGTGCATCTCACCTCTTAGCAATATAAATATTAAACAAAATGGGTTAGCTCAGTTACAGATTACGTTCGGTTAAATACAAATAATTAATAAATAAAATATCCTGCATTAATATTAAATGTTCCACTGTCTCAAATTTAAAATAAGAATAGGTTCAGTTTATAAAATAAAATAAATAAAATTTATTATATCATGAGACTTGGAAGTGAAAATACAGGTGACAAGAAAGATTACATTGAGCCAATATCCCATAGGATACTACCTCAATGGCATAAGAACACTATCCCTCCTATTACCATTTCAAATAAATAAACTTATAGTATTCTTACAACTTTAATAAATCCTATTCATTAAGATTAAACTAATAATTAAATCTTAATCTTTTATTTATAATAATTTAGCTCAATAAAATCTCAGGTTCATAAATTTATTCTAAGTTAATTAAAAATTACAGTAGTAAAATATGAAAAGGGATTTTATGTCATACTCCACTACACTTAAACTAATAATAACAAATAATATTCTTCATTGTATGAACTAATTCTGTATATCTTTCTCTTCACTATAATTTTATTACCATAATAAAATAATATAATATAATATTTTATCTTCATGTAATAATATAATAAATACATGGTAGCATTCGATAATCTGACAAACAATGGTGTGTGGCAACAGATAGCATATCATGTATTGTGTGGTCTCATGAAGTGTATTGGGAGAAATAAACAATTTAGACACACAAATTTTTGAAAACAAAATTAATAAAGTTTATTATTAACAATAAAATAAAATCAACAATTTATTTACAATATTTACATCGGATATCCTCACTTTACACTGTTTTACATTTTTATTTACTTAGTTATTAAAAAAAAAGAATTTAGAATTATTTTATATCTTTATTATGACTTAAAACAATAATAATAAAATAATACCATTTTATTTATCTCTTTCTAATTAAACTTATGATAAGGTACATTTATTTATTTTTATTAAAAAAAATATCCTATCCTTAATATTATTTAATTATACCTTTCTTTCTAAAAAAACATCCATAGAAACATACTACGGAAAAACATAAAAATAACATTATCGTGAGTATGGATTTTCTTAAAATTAAACAATTTTCATCTTGCAATGTCAAAAGATGTTACATAAAATATCTATCTAATAATTTATTATCAGATTTTGTAGATATCATTGTTTCCTACACTATGTTTATTAAATATAACATATTCCCATTTAATATTACTTTAATACAATATAGTTGTAATTACCGATACATTCCCGATTATTTAATAATTACAAAATTATTCCTATGCTTATTATTTATATTGTTTTACTTTACAACATTATATTTTTCAAAATATGCAATACTTATTTAAAAAAAAAAAAAGCATTTAAAAGTTATTTAACATTTTAATGAACAACTTTGTTTTATATACTTTATTCCTGAAATTTTATTTTACTTTCAAAATAAATCAAAAAATATATCTTATGATTCTTTTTTTTTATTTATGATTCATTGGATTTTCAATTCCAATTTATACAAATTCTACTTCTTCTAAGTAAATGAATTTATCTCATTCAAACAATAGCATATCTTAAACTCTAAATTATCTATTATTTCTTTTCAAATATGTCATACTGAATAATGTAGTTACATTTGAAATCTAGATAGCGAATAGATGTGGGAAGGAAACTAGAGTATAACTCATAATTCATATTGAAGAAAAATACTATGGCACAGTGTATCTATAAGAAATAGAGACATGACTTATTTTGTCTAATGACATCATATACTATCAATGATGTAAAGCTATTCCTTCAGCTTTATTGAACATCAATACTTCAAGAAAAATAGACACTGTCCACAAATAAATATACACATACAGGGCTTTGTTAACTGTATTGTATATACTAAGATTACAAAATATTATTCATATTCCCTAAATATATCCTAACTTAATATAATCTCCTGGGCTCATGTTCACCATATTACTACCAGGTCACTATCCTATTCTTATTTCCTAAAGATTTATCACATCTTACATCGACAAAAATAACTATCTTGCATATTCAAAACAATAAATAAAATTCATTTATAATTAGAGCAATCTCACTGATCCACAAGAAAAGCTTGCTTACTTCCTTATTCTATATTCTAAAAACATATACAAACTAATCAGATAATACTTTGAACATCCAATAATATGAAAGTTTTTTAAAAGAATCACATAAATATTTATTATCATGTTGGGTTATATTACTAGTATAAAATTATAGTATGCATATTCCCAAAATAAATCTTAATCTCATAATGTTTAAAGTGTTGTACAAAATGTGTTTACATATAATTAAAACATTTATACTTTCATTCATTATTATTCCTAGGCAATCTAAAAAAGAAATCAAAATATTCATCATAAAAATATTAATATTCATTAACTATTACCAAGTGATATTAGCTTGTTATCACCCATGCAGTCTTCGGTTTTCCATCAATTAGATACATTGCATACATGAAAAAAATACATCCATACCTTTATTTAAAATATTCTTATTTAAATTATTAAACTATTATATGATTTTAATATTATCAATAGATTAATGTTCATGTTCCCAATCTTATAAACTAAAAAATTTACATTTACAATAAATAGTAATAAATGAAAATCATATTTACATAACTTCAGCTGAAAAACGAATGTTCTTTATAAGTCCAAATATTTCCATTTTCTTTCTCAAAAGTTTTTTTTTTAAATTTTTTCTTCAAAAGTAATTCTACAATCTCCCCCATTGCTATGATGATGAACATGACAATACGTTTCCTGCAGAAGTGTCATCCAAATTTCTGCTACAAAAATCTCAGGTTTAAAAAAAAATGAATAATAAAAAAAAATATTATGATGTCTTAAAATCTTAAAAAATTAAATAGAATACTAATCAATCCATCATGGAAAAGTTACAGATAATAGTTTATGACTTCTATAGTCCAGAATGATGATTATTAAAATTATAATACTAAAAAATAATCCTGTGAAGCTTCTATGCTATAGTATTCCATATCTGCATAGTGATGATGCATCCTGTCTTTTTAGCTTAGCTTGAATTATCCAGATAAACTTTTGCACACTACTTATTTCCATAATTCCACATTTTATTTATTAACATGTTCATTTTCTTTATAGGTTTCTTCTTTAATAAATTTATTGTTCTTTATTACCTATTCAGTGGTTGTTTCATTATGGTTTAAATTATCAGCTTTAAAATAGTTTTCACAAATGCGTATAACCTATATATTGTTCAGGATTTAAACATATGCTTTTCTAGAATATCTTTATTAATCTTTATTTAAAATAATTTTCTTACAAGTATTTTAAAATGTTACCTTTAAAAAGGATATAACATTTACTCTTATAACATGATATTTCCATAAATTTATTATAAAGTATACTTGTCCTGTTGCTTATTAATACTGGACAAGACTTTCTTGCTATATAAAATAATGCATCTTTAATTTTAATCAGCAAACAGTTTTTCTAATAAGTTTCCCATACAATGTCCACAATAATTTATTCATTTGAATAGTTCTCTTGTTCAATATTATTGAAACTGCATCAATAAATATTATACTCATTTTTAAAATATAAGTTGAATATGTTTTCCTTATTGGTATATCCATTTTATTATTGCGAAGTTATAATTTAGATTTTGATGAATACTACTGATAATGGACTTTTAAAATTAGCAAGGCAAATTAAATGAAGTTATTATCAATATTTTTATTTTACACTCTCTTTTGCAAATATTTTTTAAAATAATAATAACCTATTAGTTTTGCAAATAAAATTGTAAGAGAGCACTAAAAAATTGACTAAATAATAAAATTAAAATTACTATCACCTTGATAGCTTCTGATATGATTCTGCTACATTTAATACATTTTTTAATCACCCTTAATCACCCTATGCAATCCGTATTTATATTCTAGAAAATACGTCATTCTATTGTTTGATTCTTACTTTTGGTTTGATACCAAATTTGCATAATGTTATAAACTTACACAATTAAATTTCAAAATAAAAAATATGACATATTAAAACTTTAAAATTATTATTTAAAATATCATTTTTAAATTAATTATTACTTTACTAAATTAATTAAACATTTAAAATAACTTTTAAAACAATGTTTAATAAATTTATCCCACTTTTAATATTTAATTTATCTATTTTTATTTTAACAAAATATTTAACTTTTTATCAGCTGTATTCGTTTTATTACATTATTTAAAACATTTATAATGACTAACTTAATATTTGCTTTATTTGCTTTTATGATAGGTAATAATTATATTCAATTCTATAATGCAATTTTATAATATTTTAAACTTTACTAATAAATACTAGCAAGCATGTATAACCATATATTATTATAATACAAATCACATGACTAATATAACCAATACTGACATTATCTGTTTTTCTGTCTGGGAATTAAATAAGAAATTGCTACACTTATTGTATTAAATAAAATAATACAATTATATAAAATTTGGAAGAATAATTTAGAAAATGTAGAATTAAATACAACTTTTACTACCATAAAACTTACTTTCTAAAATATACAATATTAATTATAATAATTAAATATAATGTTTAAAGTTAAATATGACATTTACTTAACTATAAGTTTAAAACTATTAAAATTGAACTTTTAAAACATACTTTTAAATATTTATAACTGAGTTATTTATTATGGCCAGCTTTTGCAACCATGTGTAATAATATTTTTAGCTTTACTTAACTATTTTTAAGTGATTCATTATAATTTTTAAGCATTACATATTTTCATTTAGCTTTAAATTGTACTTTAAGATATTATTAACAAAATATAACTAACATATCAAGAGAACATATTCTAAAATTTAAATTTTTTTAGTAATTGACTGTGATGAGCTATTTCTGACCTATAGAAAAGGGCACAATATATATATATATATATATATATATATATATATATATAACTGGTCTATTTGCATTGAACATGATACTGGCTAATTGCCATAATAAGTTAGATTGCCACATTTAACAGAAAGTCAATTAATAATTGATGTTTTCCTGACAACATCAAAAGAGAAAGTTATCTCCATTTGCATGGATGTAATTTCTTAATTTCCTTTCTTTATCAATTAAAAAATCCATAAAAATATGTAATTCAACACACACACACACACATATATATATATGTAATTATATTTTATAAATATTTTATTTGAAAGAAATAACATTTTATTTGGACTCCATCCTTTTTCTGCATAAATATTCTATTTACTTCAAATTAAACTTCATTGAAAATGAATGATTTTTGACCACAATGACAAAATAAATAAAAGTATTTATGCCAAAAAAAAAGAATGACTCAAAATTGAACAGAGTAATAAATTTAATAAGTGAAATAATAATAATATAAATATTCAAGTTTGCTATTTATTTAATAAATATAAAATTACATTAAAAATAATTAATTAAATTTTCTACAATATGACTAACAAGAAATTGCCTATCTTTTAATTATTATTATAAGTATATATCTGAAAAGTTAATTACTTTCTGACAGCAGATTAACATTTAAAACAATGTTTTATTTAAATACAGATAATAAATAAAAATTATATATCATAAATGAATAGATTCAAATGATTTGTAAAAGTTATAAACACTTAGGATAGCTAGTTTTAATATTATTAAGGTATAATACTTATACAAGTTTAATTGCACTATAAAAGTTACATCTTTTGACAATCTTTCCAGTATACATCTTTCTTGTAATATTTTTCTTGGCTCATAAGTAAGTTAATATAATTTGCAGCTAAAATATTCAAAAATTTCTAAAATAATTTTAAATATAAAATTAATATTTCTGTGGTTATATTCAATGTATAATTAGTTACATATAGATTGGTATTTGTAAATCTTTTTATGTAGTTTAGCTTAATAATTTTAAATGCAGGTTAAGAGTGATGACTACATGTTCACTGAGTATTATAGTACTAACATTAAATTACTATATTTCACTAAATTTTTCCCATTATGTTGTAATTGTATATTACTTCCCTTCTAAAGTAAATCAATAGTATATTGTAAATACTGAACTTTAAGATATAATTAAAGGTGATTTGAACATAGATTTTTATATTGTGTTGTTATGTATATCAATTATTTAAAATGGAGAGCATAGCTGAAGGAGGCTTGAAAGTTTGTGTTCAAATCTCCTTTATTTCCATTCTAAAGTTGTTTGATGAATGGCTTGAACGACTTTGATGTTCAATGACAAGAAAGTTTTCATTGTAAGAACTCACAACTCATGTACTGACTAATTATAAATATATGTAAAAACTTCTATAGATTTCAGTTTATTTATTAATCTTTTATTTAACAAAAAATATTTTGAGATTATTTTTTATAATAATATATTTTTACATTCTTAAAGGGAGGACTCTTGTTTATTCTAAAGACTCTAATTTCTTAAATAGTTTGTAATTAATAATACGCTGATGCATTGCAGTGAAACTTTTTATATAATAATTTGTAGGCTTTTGTATATATATTCTGATTTACAGATTTAGCACTTTCAGAGCCCTTGTTGCTCCATATTCATAGTCTTTTCAGATTATTAGTTATATGAAAATGTATGCAAATTGCCTCCTATATAATCCATTTTTTAGAAATGGTGAACAAGTGTCTCTTCTGTTTATTGATTTGGCATCGCTGGTGATGAAACAAGCTTTCTTAACCTTCCTCTTGATATCGTTTCTTTCTATACATAAAATATCAGCCTTGGAGGGCTCAAGTCTGTGGTTGAGCTCCTGCTGATAGTCATCAAATAGTTTTGAAGGCTTTTTTTTACATATATACCTCTGTTTATAAAATACAAAACTTATATTTTAATTAATTGATATAAAACAGCATACATCAACTTTTTTGAATATATAAAGTATGTAAATTAAGAGATTTGTTTGCTATTTAATTAAAATTTAAAACATACAATTTGATTTGTTAAAAAAATTATTCAAAAGATGCTCAATGATAATAAATTCATATCCATGTGATATTTATTTCCAAGCTGATATTAAATTGCATCAGTATATTATAAATATAACAAATCTAGGAAAAGCTCAAATATGGTTGTATTACAAAGCTGCATAAAATAAAATTGTTTAATAAATATTCATCATCAAAATTGAGTAATAAACATTTAAAATGCCTAAAAAATAGAAAGGTTAATTTATGCTTATTAAAATATATAGTATAATAATACACCACGGCACATGCGCTTTACAGATGGAATGCTATTTATAATGAATATTCTCCTTTCCAAACACAGAATAAAGTCTTTTTAAAAGATAGAATGGATACACACTATCTTTTTAACCCAAGCTATATGTATGGGCCAATCTGAAAATTTGGAACTGATATTACATTATAATAATAAATTGCAATGTAAAGGAAGAAAAAAAAGTAGTCTTGTTAAGTGAAAGAATTTGAACTGCGGTTTCTAAAAATCTAAATTTGAACCTATGGTTTTCTTTTTCTGAAGTGAGTTTTAAATAAAATTTCTCATATTTTTATAGTAAAACTGAATGGTAAAACTCAATATAGTATTAAAATTTTAGAATTAATAAAAATAAATAAATTATTGAGCTATAATTAAAGGTGAACTATGAATTTTCTTTCTTCCTATGTTAACAAATTTGAATAAAAAAAGAGAGTAAAGAAAAAATATATTTTTTGTTTTTTATTTATTTATGTAAAGTATAATATTAATGGTAAATTTGTTTCCACAAAATACTTGGAAAAGAATGAAAAAATCTTTGACAAAAATATATTGTTATAATGATGCAAAGATCAGATTTCTCCTAGCTGGTGATGTATACATTGTTTGAAAAAACGTTGTTTGAGCAACATAAAATAAGTATAAATAGGTCTGAAACAATAAACTAGGGCATTCTAATTTTGTATTGCTTTGCATTCTAGTCCAGCCTATTTTTAAAGCTATGTTGCATTGATCCATGCTGAGGAGAAGTACAGTCACTGGTTAAAATGTGTTTTCCATCATAACTTGGATAACTGTAATTTGCTGACTGTTTTTTAAAATATTTTTCAATACTTCAGTAAGTCTGTTAACTTTATTTAGCACAAAATTGTCTGCAGTGTGCGGTTAGAAAACAGAAGGAAACTACACCAGCCAAAATATTTTAAAATGCAATTATTTACAGAAACTAATGCTGAAGCTTGCCAAAACCAGCCTCAACAATGCCTCTGTAATACTGTGAAGAACTAAATGGACAATGATGTTCAAACTATACAAGACCTACTAATATTATATCTTAAATAACATCACCAATTCTGCTATATTTACTTTGTCCAAGGAAAAAACCACCATCATTAAAGGAACTAATGAAAACAAACATAAAATATTAAAAGAATGGGATCTTCAAAATAAATATTCAATATTTAACATGGTAAAATTTTAGACTTAAATTTAAACTCAAATTTACAATATGTTTTATTACAATGATATTTAATATTTTTGTATAGTTTATATGCAATAGTTTTATTTATTCACCATTAATAAATTGTTATTTTTAAAAATCCATTTAATTTTTTGTAATTTAATCCAAACATTATGATTTTCACAGCCATATGCTAGTTAATATCCACAACATTGAAAAATCATGCAATCCACTAGGGAACATGTAGGTATAGCATGATAACTTATAATTGATGATGATTGTTCTTCTAAACGTTTTTCAAAAGTAAACTTTCTTTTTAGAAGGTATAGTACCTTAGAGTTTCATTTTTATTAAAACTGAAAAACAAAATACTTTTAAAAGTATTTGTACTTGTAAATTATCATCACCATCATCAATTGGTTAATATATATATATATATATATATTATATATATATATATATATATATATATATATATATATATATGAATTGAATCATTTTATTAACCATTCAGCTTTCATATTTATTTGAATCAAAATTATCATGCATATTTATATATCTTTGATTTTGGGTTCAAATCCATCTACCATGGCAAAATATAGTTACATATTTAGTGCTCTACATGGGACCTGAACATCCCTTTTCTTATGCTTTAATTTCACTTTTGTACAGATGCATCTGTGGTAAAATCAACATTTTGGTTTGAACATCCTTTTTAGTTTTAAAAGAATTTTATTTAGGGAGAATATTGGTTTTTTAATACATTAATTTTTTATAGTACATTGACAAAAAAAGAGTCTATAATGTCATTACTGGGTTGGTAGTCGATGATTTATGAAAATATTAATCCAGGGTATGGAATAAATCCTGTGGTTTATAGATTGTTGTCATAAGCTATTTGGAAATGTATTGGGCTTTGGAATTTGGAATAAATTCCAGGTTTCTTCAAATAAAAATTTGGAGGAAAGGATCATGTCTTTATTTTTGATTTTGTTTAAGAGAAAAATAAATAGACTGTTTGGGTCTGGTGGAGGATTTGTGAATACTAATTTGCATCTCACATTCCAGATAGAGTGGGTGAGAAATACTGACATTCTTATAATTGGAAATTGTTTACTTTGTAGAGAATCTTTTAGCGAGAGGATTCTGTAAATATCAGTTTTACTGTTTTGGAAAATTAAAAATTTGATACTACTAAGTCCGGTACATGAGCGAATTATGTGGTCAAATGTCTCATCATGTCTCTTGCAGATTGGGCAGATAGGGTCAATGTTGTTAAGAAATCTCTTGTGGTGGAGGAACCAGTTGATATGCATGGCTCCCAGATTTACTTTTACTAGGTAGTTTAAAAATTTAGGCTCTAATGCTAAGAACTTGAATATTGAAGTAATTCTATGATTAGTGATGCCAAGCATTGGCAACATTGAGTTGATTTCAGGGTTGATTTTATGGTGGGCTTCCCAGATGGTGATTTTTGTATTATATGGATTTTGTAAATTAGATGTAAATTGATTGAGAAGCTGGAGAACCTGGTCTAGCCAGCATTTTTGAGGAGGAGGTCTGTCCGTCGGTTGAACGGTCTCTGAAATATTGAAGGAATCATGTTTTTGTAAGAGGTTATGAATTAATGTGTGAGATTTTTGAAAGATAATTGAGGGGATGGAGTGAAAGGACATCCCATTAGATTTGCGATGGTATTGCATCCTTGTCATGCTTATAGACATTGTACTGTTTTTCCAAAAGAGTTTAGCACATAGACTATTGATTTTTTTGGTAAAGGCTTTTGTTGCTGTCATGATGGGGAGGTAGTATGCAATCTTGGACATGACTTTCATGTTCAGTAGCACTACTTTTCCCTGTATGGAGAGATACACCCTGGAAAGGGATTGAATAATCTGGGATGTGGAGTTGATTAAGGAGTTCTGTAGTTTTTTTGACATGGCTATTTGAGACATGGAGATAGGGAAGCCAAGAAAGTCCTGGGGCTCAGCTAGAAATCTAGATGAGACTTTCTTTCCCGATAGAATTTTCCAAGATGATTTGTTGGAGTTAAATTTGAATTGTGAATCACGGGCAAATTTATCCAAAATCTTGTAGAGTGTTGGGAGATGTTTTTGAGATGGTAGTATTACGAGGACATCATCCATATATGCAAACAACTTGAAGGATTTTTTGATGTGAGGAATGAATACTCTGGTGAATGAGATTTCTATATCTCTCAATAGGGGGTTGAGATAGTATATAAAAAGGATGGCACTCAATGGAGATCCTTGAGGAATAGACAGGTCGGGGGAGAACCCATCTGTGTAGAATCCATCTAAGGAGATGTGAATTAGCCTATTGTAGAGAAGATTCTCCAGAATCTGTATAATATGAGAAGGAATGTTGAGGTCTTTTAGAAGAGTAAGAAGTGTGTGAATATTAATCGAGTCAAAAGCTTTTGTTATGTCTAGCTGGACTGCAATGGGTTTTGATAAGCGATTAGATCTAATATGATCAAGGAGAATCTTGACTTCACCCATTGCTGTTAGGGCTGAAGATCCTTTTCTTCCATATTGTGACTGAACAATATTGTCTAAAATTTTTTGCTGGATTTTCTCTTTAATTACACCTTCGATAACTTTGATTAAAATTGGTGTCATGGAGATAGGCCTTATGTTATGGATGTTGGTTGGATCTTTGTTCTTCTTGATGAATGGCACTAAGGCAATCGGGTAGAGATTATTTATTTCCCTTCTTTTAGTGGATAGATGATTGATCATGTTCATCATGATTGGGATAGCAAAGTTATCAAGGTGGGAAATTAGAAATCTTGGTATAGCATGCATCCCAGGATGAACACTGTCAGAAAGTGCTGATAGATGGTTTTTAAGATCAGCTGCTGTTATGCCATGGTTTATAGCAGCTGGGTGATCCAGCCATTCACTGATAGTCTTGAAATATTATTTTGAAGTCGGTTTTTGAAGTGAAGACCAATGTGTTCAATCATGTGATGACCAGTGACATAGTTTCCATTGACAATAAGGGAGGTTGGAGTGTTAAGTTTTTTCCTAGCTCCCAATGCCCATCGCAAATATCCCCGAGTCCAGCAGTGTTGGGTTGTAAGAAAGTTTTGTGATCTTTTAATAGAAATATACTCTGCAATAGCCATCTGTTTTTTCTTATACTGATGTTTTAGTGATAGAAGGTGTTTGATATGATCTGGTTCAGTTGAGCATCTCTTTATTTTATTATTGATTTGGTCAAGATAAGCATAGATGGCCCTTTGTTGTTTCTAATATAGTGAGCAATCAAGGAATGGATTATCCCAATGAAGGCGAACCATGCCTCTTCTGGGGGCCTTTTTAGTATGTTGATTTTGTGGAAGAGGATGTATGCTTCAGATACAATGGCTTCAGTCATGGAAGCTTTAGTTAACATTCTGATTGACCGGTTGAGAAAGGATGAGGAGTAGTTGGTTAGTTGCAGTGTGGTGATAATAGCATGATGGTCAGAGAAGGGAACAGGTTGAAGAGTAGCTTCCAGACAATGATGAAGTTCAGAGGTGTAAAACATAAGATCAATTAATGTATGATACTTTTTGGTGTAGTAAGAATAGGCATTATGAGGAAAGAAGCCCCTGCCATTAATAAAATGTCTGTTGAGCAAGTGAAGATACTTGTTTGTAAAGTGATCATAGGAGACATTGAAGTCCCCAAAGAGGAGTGCTGGGGAGTTATTGTTGGCTGTTATCATATTTATAGTGTTTATGATCCGAAGGAATATTGCATGGCTATTGGGGGTGTAGACATAAAATGCATTGATTATATCATTGCCATAGGTTAGGTTGGCACAGATAAGGTTCTTATCTTGGTAGGTGATCTTAAACTTGTTAGGGGGGTGTTTGTTATTTATTAAGATACCTACACCTTCAGTAGCTGTAAGGTTGACTGTTAGATATGTGTAGCCAAGCTTGTTAAGCTCAGTTAAAATGAGGCTATTGGACTTTTGGTGATATTTGGTTTCGCCCATAAACATAATGTGGGGGGTAAACGAATTAAACCAATGTCTTATGGCATGTACTTGTGTAAGCAAATTAATGTCTCTGACATTAACTCTGGCTATTTGGCAAGAGACCTTAGTCATAAGCTGGGGATTGGTCAGAGTCTACCGCCAGAGGAATTTTGAGTTGAGCACTATTTTGGATATTTTACAATAACTTTATATATTGATTTTTAAATGTTTTGTTCAAAAATTAGTTCTGTTTTTTTCCCCCCTCTAGTTTGTCAAATTTATCAAAAAAATAGGTGACAATGAAGTGATTATTGATGAAAATAAAGTAGTTGAAAAAACTGCTGCTCAAGTAGAAGCTGAGAAGTGGGCTGAAGAATTCAGCAAATTACAGGCAAAGAATCATTTATTTTTTAATCTCAAAGGCTCGGTCAGGATTTCATCTTTAGAAAACTCATCCTTCGAATAGATTTGAGAGTTAGGCAAAATAGAATTAGCAATTTTCCATTTTTTTTTGAAGTATGGGACTTAGAGGTTTCCTTGGACTTAATGTTATGGTAATGATTGGATGACTGTGTTAATGAATACTCATCCTCTGAGCTGGATCCATTCAAGCGAGTGGATTTTTTCCTAGTGGAAGTTGTATAGCTAGTTAGGTCCATCTCAGTTTCAGTGTCTGATGAGTTGATCGAAGGAGAAGGTGAAATTTTAATGGGAATATGGTGATCTTTATTATTCCTGTGGTTAGCAGGATGATGCATCTGAGATGTGTCTGCATGGATGGATGTGTTTTTGGAGCCCTTGGGATGGTTGGATGTAGTGTGATCCTGATTCAATCTGCCATGTTGGTTTTGTAGCAATGAATCATCCCTAGAATTATCTTTAGACCTGTATGACTTAGGGTTGATAAAAGGTGTTTGTGTTCTTGGAGATTTTGCCTTTCTGTGACTTCGGGATTGTAGGTGTGGACCTTAAGAGAAGATAAGTTCTGTGGACTGTCTGACACTTCAGCAGTTTGAGTATGTTTTGGCAGAGATCTGGCTGATAAACCATTTGTTGGGGTAGGCTCAGTTTCGATTCTGTATGATTTTCTTTCAGTTGTTTTAGATTGATCTGATTCTATATTATGTGTAAAGGTTTGAGGTGACAGTACAGAAGTTTTTTTATTTTGAAGATTTGTTATATCTGTTGAGTTGTTGGGGCTTTTCTTGCATCTATGTAGTCGGGTTTTTTTTGTGCCACATGTATCACAGATCTTGGCTAGACAATCTTTTATTAGGTGGGTTCTTTGACCACAGGAGAAGCACTGTGGTTTTACACCCAGAAAAGATATAATCATGGCAGAGTTTCTAAGTCTTATTACGGTGGGAATATCTGTGGGATTTGTTTCTTTCTTCAAGTGAAGTTCAAATGTGGCTGTGTTAGAGAGAAAGTGGAGACCGGATCTTTCATCCGGTAAGTAGTTGAATTTGTGAATTCTACCAAAATGAAGAAGGATTTCTTGAAGTTGATGCTCCCCAAGTCCCATGACACAGTTTTTGATTTTGCCATAGAGGGTGGAAGCTCGGTTAATATCCACATAACATAAGAATTTGTTATCTAAGGTTTTAAAAGCACTTTTAAAGTTATTGCGACTAGCTCAGTTTTTAAATTCTAGAGCAATGTATCGATCATTTGGATGGTAAAGAATGCGGTGAATTTCTTCTCCCATATTGTTTTGTTTGATTGTGTTGCATAAGGAATCAATTGGGAATTTGAAAAGCGAGCAATTGGGATCGGTAGTCGCTAGTATTAGACTTTTGTCACTGCTATAGTCAGCAAGCGATTTGAGTAGCTTTAGCAGGATGGTTTGATTGAAATGAATCGTAAGATCTGTATATTGATTATCATTAAAGTTAGATACTGAGAATGTATCTGAAATTGGGGTTAAATGTGTGTCAGAAAAGGTGTCTGTGGATTGCTCCATTAAATCTATTATCATCGACTCAGGTGTTTCATTATTAGTTAAGGAAACTTCGTGCAGTTGATTACCGAGTGCGTGCGGTAAATTATTCGCCATAGTTGTGTTTGGGTTAAGCTGGTGTAAGATGCCTGTTTTAGTAATGTTGGCGTAAGACAGCTTAACATATTGATTTATAATGTGATTTGGATCAGTAGGGGGGATTTTGAATTTACTATGTGCATTATTAGACGTAGAAATCATTACGGTCAATGATTTAACATTATTATTTTTTGTTTGTAGGGTATTAGGGGGCCTTGTATCGAGCGCCTCTATCGGGGAGTTGTGAAGTTCGGGAACATCTTCGTTATCTCCTGGGATTTGACGACAAATATTATTTTGAGGAGTTTTAATAGTTTGTACATTATATTTTGGTTGTGGTATTGAATGGTTAATGTTTGTTTCTGAGTCTGATTGAAGATATATGTCTAGTTCCGGAAAATCATTTTTAGCGCTAAAGAAAATGTCATCAGCTGGCTTAGCGTTATACGTTAGGCTCCGGTCTTTTGTCACTTTTGATGTTACTTTTCAATTTTTCTAAATTCATGTTATTATTTTGGATTATTTTTCTAATAAATGGGGGTTTAGATGATTGTAAATTAATATTAGAATCTTTTGGTAGATCTAAAGTCAGATTAAAGGAGGAGTCAGCTGAAATCTCCGTCTCGAATTCTGATGATGCAACACTTGCTTCGCTGTCAGAGGTAGGATTTTTATTTCTATTTTTTTTATTCTGGGGATAAATGATTGAGAAGTAGGCATTCTAGGTATATTATGAGTTATTGAATTTGAGTAGGAATCTCCAAATTGCTCAGAGGGAAGGACATTAGTATCTTGTATATGTTTTTCATATTTATTAGCGTTGTTAACGTGATCAGGAGCCTCTTTAGCGTTATGTTTAGGGCTTCGCATTATTGTACTATGGTTTTGGTCAATACACGTGATATTTGGTTTATTAATTGTGTGTAATTCTTGGTTATAATTGTTATCTTGATTTGGTAAATAATCATTAGGATCATCATTTAGGGGGTCTTGAGAATTTCCAAGTATGCATTCATTAGACTTTTCGTTATTAGTGTTTGTAGTTAGACTCTGGCTTACGTTGTTTGCGGAAATTTCTACTTCGTACATCGTATTCGGAGTATTATTAACACTTTTAGTAGAATTTTGATTATTCCTTTTAGATTTGGGGGACTTGAGTTGCGATTTATTTTTATTATGGCTGAGGGATTTGATTTTGGCCGAATTTGGCAAATTTTTAACTTCGTGATTGTCTATAATGGCCGAGTTTTTATTCTGCTCATTTTTTTTTGAACTTTTTGAAATCAAGGACTTTTTCCTTAAATCCATGTAATATAAAACAAAAAAAAGGGAAGGCTTACCTTAGTTGGCCTGTATGTCTCCTTCTTTCTTTTCAAAACGTTAGTTGGCCTGTATGTCTCCTTCTTTCTTTTCAAAACGTCTAACTTTTAAGTTATATATAATATAATAAAATTCATAAAAAGTTAAAAGGATCAGAAGTGAACCACGCTGGAGCCGCGGTAAAGTTGAAAATGACATCCTTTTTATTCTGTTAAATTTCACTCTTATACAGATACAAATTGGTGTCAACAACTTTGTGTATTGAACAATTCTTAAGTTTAAATTTCTCTTTTGTACAGTCACATAATGGACAGGATATTAAAGCATAAATAAATTTAGCATATTGGGGTGTATTATAAATAAATATGATGCAATAAATGTTTGATTTGTGAAATAAGATTAGAATTTAAAAATTCTATGTAGTATTATTTTATGAAAGTAGCAGATTGTGTCTAAATTTTTAGATAATATTTAATAAATGGCAGTATATATAAAAATAAGAAAAATAAACATTGAGGTAGAGATATATCATATTATTCTGGAGAAGATTGTATATGAAGAGTTAAGACTGATGTGTGTTTATTTAATAATAGAATATAAATTAAAACATTTAACCATGTAAATCTGCATAAAAAGAAATCAACAAGAGAAGAATTTAACAGAACATTTAGTTTTATATATTAGTGATAATACCTTTAAAAAGAAAAAGGATTGATGCACAACTAAACATGAATCCATCAATACAAGAGCTAGTACAGCCAATGAAATCAGAGCCAATTGTACAAAAAGCTATGACAACAGTACAAAAACCTTTACAATAAAAACGTGATACATTTGATAGGGAAATGTTGACTGCATTTATGAAAAAATTAAATAAAATTCATTCAAAAGTTGAAAAAACACATTAAAAAAAAAAAATTGAAGGAACACAATTAAGAAATCAGGATGTGCTGAAAAAAGAATTAGTAATGCATTTAGAAATTGAAGAAAGGTGTTAAAAGAGACATATTGAATTTATGAAAGAAATGCAACAGTGACATAAAGAAAAGCTTTAAAAATGAAAAGAAACTTTGAAGTAATACACAAAAAAAAACAATAAAAGAACATGCAGATGACACCAAATCCTTACAAAATTATTTAAACTTATGCAAAATCTTTAGATGAACCTAGAGAAGTTATCAACAATATAACAGATGTTGAAAATATTAAAAAAAATAAAACAAGTATGATAAAAATATTACATTTAGAACCAAGTATGGTAATAGAAGAAATATTACATTTGAATTTAGTGAAACAACCTAAAATGTATGATTTGAAAGAAGGAAACTTCTATAAGGATACTATTGGAGAAAAAGTAAAAAATCAGGCATTCTTGAAAACAAATAATGATGTAGATTATAATCTTAGTAGTGATGAAGTTAAGAATTTTGCAGAATAAGGATGAGAGTTCATCATTTAAAAAATATTTTGCATTTTTCCCCCTTTAAACAAGAAGATGAATGCCACTGCCTGAAGACTAAAAAGAAAGGATGATGAAGAAAAACATGTGGAAAGTTAAAAACAGAAGTTGATGAAGTTGTAAAGCCTACAAAATAAAAAGTCTAAACAATATAAAAAATCAGAAAGAATAAAAATTTTTAATGGTATCCTGAAACTGAATAAATGGATTATCATTGTCAGATTGTCAAACTCCACTGCCAGTGTGTGTAATAAAAAAGAAAGTGATAAAAAGGGAAAAGAGAAAATAAAAAATTCACTCCATAATGAAAAGAATAGTATATTTTTTGAGTCATCCCAAATGATATCTCCATCACCAAAATAAATTTTTTTTAAAAAAAGAGGATAACTTATTCTCTATTGACCTTGGATCTGTTAAAAGAAAAAATGGTTTAAGGAAAAAGAAAATTACTTGTAATGTTTTGAAAAATTAAAATATAAGATAGTCCTGAAAGTGACACTAAGGTTTCTAAAAAGAAAAATTACCAATTTGCTAGAAAATAAGAGTGTCTGTTATTGATATTGAAAAAAATAATAATTTAGATATTAGAACTAACTAAAAACACATGACCAGGATAGTTATTTATTGATTATGCAGAAGATGAAAAAACTGCCTTTATAGTCTGTTTAGATATATTCTACTTCTAATCATTTATGGAGATTTGTACAAGAGACACTATGTTGTTATGTGACATATTGTGTATATTATCTCAGATGCTGCCACAACAGATTTGTTCAAGCAATTTACTCACTCACCTGTAAGGCTCAGAAAAAGAAAAGTGCAGTTTGAGGGTTAGTTGAATTTATCAGCCTCTAAGACTAAAAGGGAGAAAAGGTTATATTTTATTTTGATGTGCTCAACAAAAGTCAAATTGAGTTAATGCTTCTTGTGTCCATGCTTTATCATATACATTAATGTTCTATGATAGAATTTTTATAGATCTTAGAGTTGAAATCCTGTGCATTCTTTATTGCATCCAATGTCAAACAAATCCCTGCACATTATGAGCATACATATTCCGTAAAACACTATGAAATGAATAAGAGTTTTGTAGTCAGCATACAAATAAGAAGTGAAAAGTTATACTGTCCCATTGATTCATTTTAAAGGGAGAGATTTGTTACTACAACAAATCTGAGAGCAGCTTGAATGTGGTTGTATTATAAAGTTGCATAAAATTGCTTAATACCTAAAAAATACAAAACAAGGTTAATTTATGCATATTATAAAACACTTCTAATTCCAAAGATTTATGTAATAAAAAGATAGAATGATATCAATGATACCATTCTATCTTTGGGCTCTGTTGTTATATAAGCTTACTTTTGGACTTGGTTTTTAAATTATACAGTGAATTTTGTCCATTGTTTTAATTTATGTACAGAGTAAGTACTCTGCAGAATATTTAGTCTATATGTAAATAAAAACAATAGACAAATTTCACTGGATAATTTAAAAACCAAGTCAAAAACTTAGCTTATATAACAACAGAGCCCAAAGATAGACTGTTACCAATCTCTCTTTTTATTGGTTTTTGATGCTACATAACTCAGTGGAAGGTAATTACTTTGACTTTGCAATTACGGTTGCTTAAAAGTTATGATTATTTTTTTATTATTACAATTATGAAATATGTATAAAATTGTTTTGTAATAAAAATTAAATAATAATAAATTGCAATGTAAGAAGAAAAATAAAAGTTATCTCTATACATGAAAGAATTTGAACTGTGTAGTTTTTAAAAATCTAAATTTAAATATTTTCTAGACTGCCTTCTCTGAACTGAGTTTTAAATAAAATTTCTCAAATTTTTATAGTAAAAGTGGTTGGAAAAGCTAAATATAATATTAAAATTTTGGAATTAATAAAATTAAAGAAATTATTGAGCTGAAATTAAAGATTGGCCACAAATTATTTTTCTTTATATGTTAACAAATGTAAATAAAAAAGAGAAAAAAGAAAAACTAAATATATTTTTCTCTTTCATATATATATATTGTAATGGAACGTATATGAGGCAGCCCCACGTTGGGCGCCAAATGTAATGGAACGTATATGAGGCAGCCCACGATTGGGCAAGCCAAATGTAATAGAAACTATATGGTAGCTTACAATTGGATAAGCTAAATATAATGGAACGTCTATTAGGTATTCCATTAAAATTAAAGATTGAAGAAAAACGAAATTATTCCAGTTATATTTAAATAAATTGTTTAAATGCACTTCCAGCTAGCTATATATAAAACAAATCTAAAATCATGCAAAGCAATGAGATCTATCTTTATAATTTATTTTTAAAGATGATGTGACTAACTAATCAATATATATATTAGAAACAAAGGGACTTCTACTAAATTCAAATATACACATCTAACTATATAAATTTATGTACCTCTAAATATATAAATGAATAATAATATGTGTAAGTGACCTACAAACCAAATAATAAATGAAATATGAAATTATCTTTTATTATTTATAAATTCAATTAATTTCATAATAACTTTGGCATTAAAAGAAAATAAGAATAATATATTATCGCTCTTTTAAATAATTACAAAGGCATTATTTATAAAAACAAATAGTACATCCTTTATTTTATGTTATAGTTCAACTTTAAATAATATTGATGTTTTAAATATAAATACAAAGAATAACTATATGTATATACTTGTAATAAGTATATATAGATTAAATATATAAAGACATATTTTTGCCTAACCATTATAATATAAATATAACAATTCATATATAACTTCAACCTATAAATTACATTTTAAGATTTTTAAATTATTTAAGATAATTGTCTGAACATCTGTTATACGTTTAATATTATTATAAAACAAGATGCTTAAATTGACCACTTATAAAACGTTGTATTTTATAATAAAAAAAAATAAAAGTAAGTAAAAAAAAATATATCAATCTCAAAAATATATTTATATATTACTCATACATATATAAAATTATTAAATACCTTTTAAAGTTCATTTAGCTAATTTTCCTTTCCAAAAAGTTAATTTATTCCATGAGTTCTTTTATCCGTTTACTTTTGATTATTAGAATGCATTCTATCGAAAGGCGAAGAAATTATTATATTAAAGAAAATTGTTAATCCTTAGATATATGCATATTTTATCCGTTTTAAAATTTCCTTCCTTTTTAAAAAATAAATAAACCAATTAAAATGTTAAATCCAGCATGTTAATTCCAATTACTTCCAAATTATGATTAAATTGATGATTATACATTTAAGATAGCTATATCTAGTTTCAACTCCAGACGCGATGAAATTTATACATTGAATTTTTTTAGTTGTTCCATTGAAAATTGCCTTGGAATAAATGAAAGCGATGATGCAGCCTCCTGGCTGCGATTCTTGATTAACCTGCCATAATTTATGTATTTACCATAAAATATATATATTATTTCAGTATTTTGAAGAATAGTAAATTTTATAGAACTAAAGTACAATAAAATCTTTATTTTTCAGTTGTTTGTTCTATATCTATTCCAATAATAATATATCAAAATAATGGCTTCCTTTATTGTTGTTGCTATCCTTCCATGCGCCAGCAGATGCTATTTTAAAACTCATGTTATATATGTTCTCTTTTAAAACAATTAACATTAAAATAAAAATAAAATATCAAGTATATATATATATAAAATATTAAATTGAAAATTTGATATCTTTAAAAATATACATATATTATAATTTATTACATTTAATAATCATTGTAAATAAAATAATTTTTTTTATAATTAACAATTTATATGTCCTTATTTATTTTAATAATTAAATGTTTATTATGATGTACTATCAATATATATAAATAAAACAATAACTTCAAATAATAACTATATTTAATAAACATAAAAGAAAAATTTAAATATTTCATATGTAAACATCAACTTAAAGAGATTTTTTTTTTTAATAACAAATGATAATTTAAAAATATAATATCGACTTATCGATATTTACAATATATATATATCAAAGTATCTTATTAGTTTAAATTTGTTTCTACAACATATTTGGAAGAGAATAAAGAAAATGTTTTTCAAAAAATATGTGGTTAGAATGACGCAAAAATCAAATTTTCCCTAACTAGTGATATATATATTATTTGAAAGCATGTTATTTGAACAGCATTAAATAAATATAAATAGGTTTGAAACCAGAAATTAGGCATTCTGTTTGTATACTGATTTGTATTCCAATATTGTCTGGTTTTGACACTGTGTTATAGTGATCCATGCCAAGAAGCAATATAACTGCTGTTTAAAAGTGTTTTCCACAGTAACTTAGATAGCCATATTTTGCTGACTGTTTTGTTAAAATAGTTTTCAATACACCAGTTCTAACCGCCAGTATGATAACTTTATCTATCAGAAAGCTATCTACAATAGATGTTTAGGCAACAGAAAAAAACTATAGAAGCCAAAATATTTAGAAAATACAATCGAACCCAGAAATTAGCACTGAAATTTGCCAAAACATGTGCAATGCCTCTATAATACAGTGAAGAGATAAATGGATAATGTCATATAAACTACCAAAAACCTACTGATATTATATCTTATATAATATCTCCAATGGTTTTATATTTGCTCTCTAACATCACCAGTGTCCAAGGAAAAGAATTACCATTGTCAGAGAAACTAATGAAGACAACCGTAAAATATTAATAGAATGGTATCTGTAAAAGCCATAGTCTGTGACTGTTTCAAACCTTAATATGATAAGATCTTATCATTATAAATACTATAAGACCTTAAACTTAAACTTGAATTTAAAATATTTTATTACTACGATTTTTAATATTTTTGTATAGTATATACACAATAGTTTTATTTATTCATAATTAATAAATTAAATTATTTTTTTTATTAATTCATTTATTTTATGTTTGTAACTCAATTAAAACTATCTATTGAAAACCATATGCTACTTAATATTCACAAAGCTGAAAAATTGTGCAATCCACTGGAGTACATACAGGCATGATGGTAATAATTTGTAATTGATGATGATCATGCCTTTAAAAGTTACCCACAAGGTCTGGTGTCTTTGAGTTTCATTTTTATAGAAACAATAAAAAAACAAATAAAATACTTTTGGAATTACTTGTACTTTTAAATTATCATCATCCATCAATTGGTTAATATTATTATATATTGAATTAAATATTTTTTTTCAAATATTATTAACCATTTAACTTACATATTTATTTGAATCAAAATTTACTATGCATACTTGTATATCTTTGGTTCTGAATTCAAGCCCATCTATTATAGTAAAAATACCATTACAATATATAATATATATATATATATATATATATATATATATATATATATATATATATATATATATATATATATATTGAAACATAATAAAAGTGGTAATACTGGAAAAATGATCAATCTAATCTGAATAAAACACAGCCCAATTATTGGTTGCCATTTTGTAATGGAATATTGATTATAATATGGAATGATAATATAAAAACTTTAGTATTTCTCAGAATTGAGATGTCATTCATAATAATATAGATCTAGCCTAAATATGGAATGCCATTTTATACCAGCCAAAATTGACTTGGCATTTTGTAATAATTGCCATTTGTACATGATCATCATAGGCTAGGATTGGGTAGGTTCTTTGTCACAATAATAATGGATTTTCTATCTCACTATCTTTCTACATTTTTTCAGTCAACAATTGTCATAAAACAACATATATTGACCTATAGGTTTTTGACACAATCACCTATCACTGACCCTATATGGCAATAAAAGATTATGAAGAAATGCCCTTAATATTTATATTATTTACAACAGAGCAAAACAAGCATTACCAAATAGTAACTGTTAGAACCTGTGTAAAATTATCTAGTTCAGTTATTGATCACACTAGGCAATAACAATATTTCCCATGCATAATTATTTTGATTGTCCAATACACTATCATAAAATTCTAACCATCTCTATTAAAATCTAATTTACTCAGATGGTATTTAAAACAAAATAAAGCAAATGAGATCATCACCTCAGACATCAACACATCTATCCACTATTTACAAAGAAAACTGCAATAAGCAGTGAAATCATATATCATTGTCCTAAACAATGATGAATGCCTAAGATATCTATTTGATTGATAATTGAATAAAACTAAATTCGAATCAATAAACAATTAAATTCCAACATACTTTACTAATCAAATATTATTTATAGTAACACAAACTTACTTTAACATTTAATGACATTCTATTTAAATCAACTAGTTTCTAAATAATTATAATTACATTTTGATCTAACCTACACAATATTTATAATATTTAAATAAAATAAATCTTTACACAGTTTTGTATCTACTTTAATAAAATGTTAAATATAATATCGATGTTTCATTCATACTTTACATTAGATCAATATGCAATTATTGTTTAAGCTATGTTCTAAAATGAAACACTCCACAAGAATTTATTATCAACAAATCTATTAATTTCACATTTTACAGTACCCAATCACATTATATATAAAATATACCATAGATTTCTATTGGATATTTACTGACTTACAATCACTGATATTATTCATCTACTTAAATCTCCAATCAATCGATTATAATATTGGATTTTATAACAGTTAAACTATATATGATGTCCTGTACACAAGGGTTCAGAATGAATTATGCTCAACATGGGTAGCATGGCTTTGAGCTAACCATCACCAGATTTTCAATGAAATGGATGACTGAGGAGTTGTGGGGTAGAGGGAATTGAAGTCTGTGGATTAAAGTGTGAAGATTGGCTATCTTAATATGGTCTGAGCATTGATTGTATATATGTGTGGAGATGATAATGTGAACCAAGTGATAAATACTGGTTTAACATGAAATACATATATTGGTTATTACTTATCTTTTCGATATGTGCGTGATGAAGTGTGTCAGCAGAATGAGATAGCATTGATAGTTGAGGGTCATGTGAAAGTTTGAGTTCAAACCCCCTTTGTATTACATATTGGAGTGCAGGTATGAAAAAGCCTGTACTGTAGAAAAAATTCATATATTACTATATATGATGATAATGGCAATTATCCAAGCCAAAGATAAAATTAAGTTATACTAGTCAATAGAATTTATGATTGCCACTTCAAAGAAGTTTAAAAGTAATTAAGACAGATAATTTTGACTAATGATAGAATAAAATCTATTAAGATTTCCGTAACTGTGTAAGAGAAGCTCATTAATAATCAACCCTGAACTAATGAAAATATTTCTACAAGTAATATTGTACCAGTCGAAAAACATCCACCACCTAAACTGCAAGTAAGATCCAAACTCAGTTGAACCAAACTGAATTCGAACCCAACTCATCAGCTCAGATCGATAGATGACCTAAATCAACAGCACAGTGCTATGGGCCAAGATACTAGCTCAATGGTTGGTGAGGATTAGAGACCCCTGAACTGACATTAATATCGGATAATAAATTAACTAAAGATAATTTTAAATCGAGTCATATGTATATGTTCGGGTTGCGAACACAGACAGCGAGCCTTAACATTAAATAATTATGGATAAAAGACTTAAGAAACCAAGCGTGTTAATAAAATATTTAATAATACTAGTAATAGTTTTGTTCAATTTTAAATGATGATTATATTGATCACCTCTAGCCTTACACAGAGTTTATAATTTTAATAAGGATGGCAGTTCCTATTATATGCCAATGAGTATTACACAATATTATGGAATTCTATCTGTCTATGCCCCCAACAAGAAAATAAAGGCAGATAAAAGTATTCAGTGGTGATGAAAATTATGATTCCTCTTTTATAGAGAATGTGAGATTTATTTTCACATTCGCAAAATCCATTCATGAAGAGCAAGATACGTATTTAGGACATAACTTTAACCTTTATTAGAAAACCTATTTAATTTGAGATAACTGAGAATTTGTTCGACTTTAATTGAAATCACTTCATCATGAATTACGAGCATCAGAGCGGGCTTTACTGAAACAGAAAGGTAATGGTGTTGATGAATTATGAGCTATAAATGAAAAGGAAAGATAATCGCTGGTCGGTGGTTTAAGTATTATGGCGGCTTGCATAACACAAGTCTTACTGCCCTTTAAGTAGATGGAGAACACCAAGAAAGCCAGGCCAAGATATAACTACGAATCTTTGGTGTTCCGAATATAATATAAGCAGGGGAGAAAGTGCTTTCTTCCTCTATAATTAAAATATCAATAATATCACCATCGACAAGCCTATGGAGTGGAAAGATTGCCCTATGTCAACAACGTTCAAAATGATGACTTGATAGTCACCATTTGAATAATAAAACCCAATTTATTATAGAATGCTCTACATGATGACTTGATCAAATTAATTAAAGTCAAATGAGCTTTTAACTAAAACTATTTTAAAGCATTTATAAATTATATTAATTATGCCCCAAACACCATGCTCTCCCTGAATATTGATAGATAGTAAAAACAATTTGTATTAGAATGGATTTAGTTGATTCCTTTATCAATCCTTTTGCAAAAAAACATTTTAACATTATATATGAATAAATACACATTGGTGAATATGAGAAAATAGCTGGGGCATAGATTAGAAATGGAGCTAATAATTTATTATTAGCCAATTATAAAAATAGTAAACATGTAATAATTTCTTTCGACTCGATGATTAATAGAACATATAAATTTAGTTCTAATGGGCAAGAATTACTATTAGACTTAATATTATATTATTTGCATAAAGCAAATGGAACAAAGGAACTCATCCAGATGAAGGATTGTTAGCATATAATTAAAAATAAACGACATTAATAAATCACACAATATATATATAATATAGTAAATGAACCGCCATCATAAGAAAGGAAAATTAAATATAAGGACTAAAGGTTGAGAGAATTACTATGAATTTAAAAAGCATAAATAAAAGAAAGTTTTGTACAGATTTATATTAAAGAATAAAAAGAGCTCTTAAAGGGAGTGTAAAGTAAAGTTCAAAACTGGCCAGAAAGTTACGGCTCATTATGGAAATATATTACCATTTTTTCCAGGGCTGGTTTTTTAGTTTACACATCCGGGTTGGTAAAACATAGGCATGCATTTGGTGGATTATTTGAACAGCATTTTATTGATTTTTCATGATTTTGGCAGCCGATTGGTCTGGAAAGGATTTAGCAGCTTCATTGAAGATTTTCAGGGGACTTCAGGAACCATAGCCAGACTCCTGATGTTTTAGCCACTCACCATGCTAGGAACACTACTTGAACTCATGATTTTAAGATGCACAGAATTTACTGGCACTTCTCTACAACAAAGATGGTTTCTTCTTTCTCCAAACTTTTCAGAGTTATTTATACTGTATATGATGCCTTCGGACTAGTGCTTCTTTCATTATCAATGTTACAAAATTTACTAGTTGTTTTCAGATACATTTCTTCGATAAGGCTTTCAAACTCATTAACTTGAATTCATTTTCTAATTAGAAAATGAATTCTTAAAATCAGAAAAATTATTTTAATTAGGAAATCTTTACATTTTAAATACTTATCTTTTTTTCTAATTAATAAAACTTTACCCATTGTTTTGGAAAGAGAGAATCTGAAAGCTTATCGAAAGAATATAGCTTTTATTCACTAAAATTTTAACAAATTATTTACAGTAAAATCAAAACATTCACGATGCAATGAAACTTTCGAACAATTATATATTTATAAATATATATGCACAATGCACGCAGTTGTAATATATATAAATTCATGAATAATTTTACCATGAATTTATTAATAGCATTGATTAATTTAAACTCAAACGAATTAATTTTAATACACATTTATGTAATAGGTTTTTTTTATGGAAATTAGCGTGGATTGAACATATAAAGCTCCATTCAATCAGAAATTTAAGGTTAGTACTAGGATTTGAAGTGGGCTTATAGCTAGATGTCACAAAACTCGGATCGAACTCAGATCCGACTGCTTCAATAAATATATATATATAATCCATAATGCTATATAAAAGTGAAGGAGAGAATTTAAATATCTTCCTGGGATTTTAAATAGAATATATGCAATGATAAAAAAATGTAATCAAATAGAAATTGATCTCTATTTATTCATTAATGTAATTTCTAAATAATTAAGTGAACATAAAAAACTCTATTATATTTAAACTCTTTCTCTATATAAATTTCCCCGAGTTAAATTTGACATATGTATTAAAAATTTAAATGCTTGAAAACATTGGGTTGTATTAACCTATTTCATCAGTAAGAGTTCAAATAATGAGAATAAAAATGAATCTCTCTGACCTTTTTATTGTGTGAATTCTATAATAACCCATGTATATACACCTGGGTCTCGTTTTACGCGATAGATAGGTTCCTCAGAAAACATGTGCAAACAAAATCACACAAAAATAGATGTAACTTATATTGAAAAAGGGGGGATGCAGTCTGTGATTTTTCAAAATTTGCATAAAAGCAAAGCACCAATGTAAAATTGCTTTAAAATTCGTGCGCAAAAAAAAATAAGGAAATAAAATATGAGAAATAAAAAATTTCAAATTTGAAAACAATTGAAACATGACAAACTTTTTTTAACTATAATATTTAATTTTATTCAAAATAATATATTTTTATGCATAATTTACAGTACAGTAATTTACATTTTTTTATACACGTTTTAATTATTATCGCTATTTGCCGAAATAATGTTCGTTTGCAAACTGGTAAAAAATCAGATTCTTCTCAAAAGGTAATACAACTAGCGCCAACTTCACACTCATGTTGTGTCAATGGTTTTCTGGTGACAATGTAATTAGTAATTAATCTTTGAGATGATGATTTTATTAATTGTTTATGAAACTAACAACTAAAAATTAAATTCTTATTTTTGTCTTTAATTTTTTAATTTTTAATTCCATTTAAAAATCAAATTTCATATCACATTAATTTCAAGTCACTGTAAGTAATTTTTAAATTGTTAATTACAATTAAAAATCAGATTTTAATTTTTAATTGTCAAATTTCATTGTGCCCACTGCTATTACTCAACCTTTTAAAAATAAACTTGCGGACACTAAATGATTAATAATTGATTATGTTCTTTTTTAAAAAGCAAAAACAGAATGTGATTTAAAATGCAAAATTAACAAACACAATGGTTGAACAAATTTACTTTATAATCTTGTAAAATTTAATGTGTGTATACATAAAATGTGGAAATCATGATTTTAATTTCATTATTGCATAAAATCTTACTATTATAAAGCACTGAAAATATTGAAATTACTAAGATGAAAGTCGAATACCAATAATGTTCTATTACTTTCAATTTAATGTAAGTACGCAAAATTTATTAATTAAACTAATAGCACATTATCGGACTTCGACTTTCGGTGAAACATGAATCACATAACTTCAAAATTGTGTTAAACAAGTCCATGTAAAAAGAGACCCAGGTGTACTATTTACCTATGTTTTTAAAATGAAATATAAACAAATGTAAATCCTCCTTTTCTTCTAACAAAACAATATATATATATATAAAACATATTTTGCAGGTTCATTCGTGTTAAAGTATTTTAAAAAATTGATATACTGACATTTCAACTTGGTAACACAAGTCATCCACAGAGTGATAAAAGGTAGAAAGACGGTTGTAGAGGTGCTACAATCAGTGATTTGAAAAAAACGTTAAAGTTCCACCAATAGCAAAAATGTTAAATTAAGAATGTTTTTTAAAAAAATCTTTCCAAATAGGAGGAGGTTTGCTTGTATCATCTCACTTATTGATACAATCTGGCCTTTTAAGTATCTCAATGGCTTCTCTAATTTGGCACTGGTATAGATTATCACATCTGGATATGATCCTGGTACTAGAAAAATTAATTTTATGACCTGAATCCATAGTATGGAGTGAGAGTGCTGATGATGATGAATGTTGTTTAACTGCATTAGCATGCTAATTTCTCCTAACACTAATGCAACGATTACTCATACCTATGTAAGAAGCCTTACAATTTTCACATGAGATTTGATAAATGCCATGAGATTCAAGAGGGATTGAATCCTTAGGCTTCGTTATTATATTGCTGATCTTTTGATGAGTAGAAAACACTGTATTTATATTAAAGTGTTTTAATATATGTCCAATACTGCCTGTAGTTCCTTTTACATATGGAACACAAATCCTAATAGCTGATTTATCTTTTTGTTTCCTATTTTTTCCATTTTGGGCTTGAAATAAAGTTGAATCAGCTCTTGATAAAATAGATTCTTCATCATTTGATTTGGCTAGAGCTGGAATTTGTAATACTTTAAAAAAAGCTAAGCTTCCTGAAAATAATATTTCAAAGAAAGAAAGACTAGCATTAAATAATATTAAATCGGATAAATCAATGGTTGTACTTTCAGCTGATAAAGGTAATGCCACTGTTGTTATGGATCGGGACATTTACCATAATAAAATTTTAGATTTGCTTGATGATAAAACTTATAAACCATCAAAAAGAGATCATACTACGTATTTGGAAAAAACAACAAAAGCCATTATTAACAAATCACCTATTGAAACAGAGATAAAAAATAAAACAATCCCTCGTGAAAAATCATGTGTCTGTCCAAAATTTTATGGACTTCCAAAAATTCACAAACCAGATATCCCCCTTCGTCCAATAGTAAGAGCAATAGGATCTCTGACTCATATTTTAGCTAGATATTTATCGGATTTCATTAAACCTACAATTCCATCTATTAAATAATATATTAAAAACTCTTTTCATTTTAGTTCTGTTTTAAAAAATTTAAAAATTAATGCTAAGGCCATTCTGTTCAGTTTTGATGTTGTGTCTTTGTTTACAAACATTCCAATTGATGCAGCTTTAAATGTAATTTCACAGCATTGCAATTTGCCAAACCATATTATTGCTTTGATTAAACATTGTCCCATGAACACATATTTTGTATTTAATGGACAGCATTACAGACAAGTTATTGGTACTCCTATGGGCTCACCTATCTCAGGAATAATAGCTAATTTATTCATAAAAAATACAGAAACTTGTGCTTTAGAATCATCCTCTTTAAAATCCCTCATTTAGCTCAGATACATAGATAACATTTTTGTCATATGGCAACAAGGAAAAAATAAATTAGATGATTTTTTCTTACATTTAAATAATATGCATTCTTATATTAGATTTACAATGGAGACAAAGTCTGATGGAAAACTCCCTTTTCTTGATGTTTTAGTCACCAGAACACCAAATAGTTTATCTTTTTCAATTCATAGAAAGAATACACACATGGACAAATATTTACATTTCCATTCTCATCATCACCCAACTCAGATCGTTTCTGTAGCCAAAACTCTTTTAAATAGAGCATTTAACCTTTCAGATAAGTCACATCTGAAAGATGAAATCAATCATATTAATAGTGTTTTATTAGAAAATAGTTATAATTATAAATTTATTAAAAAAGCCTTATTTCAAGCCCAAAATGAACAAAATGGGAAACAAAAAGATGATAAATCAGCTATTAGGATTTGTGTTCCATATGTAAAAGGAACTACAGACAGTACTGGACATATATTAAAATGCTTTAATATAAATACAGTGTTTTCTACTCATCAAAAGATCAGCAATATAATAACCAAGCCTAAGGATTCAATCACTCTTGAATCTCATGGTGTTTATCAAATCTCATGTGAAAATTGTAAGGCTTTTTACATAGGTATGAGTAATTCTCACATCAGTGTTAGGAGAGATGAGCATGCTAATGCAGTTAAACAACACTCATCATCATCAGCACTCTCACTCCATACTATGGATTCAGGTCATAAAATTAATTTTTCTAGTACCAGGATCATATCCAGATGTGATAATATATACCAGTGCAAAATTAGTGAAGCCATTGAGATACTTAAAAGGCCAGATTGTATCATAACGAGATGATACAAGCAAACTTCCTTCTATTTGGAAAGATTTTTTTAAAAAACAATCTTAATTTAACATTTTTGCTATTGGTGGAACTTTAATGTTTTTTTTTTTCAAATCAGTGATTGTAGCGCCTCTACAACCGTCTTTCTACTTTTTATCACTCTGTGGATGACTTGTGTTACCAAGATGAAACGTCAGTAACCCGCAAAATATGTCTTTTATATATGCAACCCATGAAAATCTTCATATCAACATATATATATATATACATAAAAATCACACCATCTAAGTGAAAGTCAGTTCATTTTCAGCAACTAATCCATCGAGTTTCTGGTTCCTGGTTTCTGATTTTAATGTGTAGAGACAATTTTCCTTTAAGTAGAGAAAATGAGCATGAGTGGTAACTATCATGGATTTGAATCCAATTACTTTTGTGTTTAAATTTCGATATTTTCTCTTAAGCATATTAATGTATGCAAGCTTTTAAAACAATAAGTGCTTAATCAATGCAAAATCACATATCACTGGCTTTATTTTCCTTTTGCATTGGAAATTATGTATAAAGATTTTTTTTTCATTGACAAAAATTCAGCCATATCCAAGTGAATAATAAATGCTAACTTTTCTTTCCAGATTAAGAAAGATGAAATTTAGATAGTTTGGTATTACACATGAGTTAAATTGATTTATCTTGTGAAATCCATTGATCTGAAATATGATATCTGTATACACATAATTGGGGTTTGCTATTTCACAATTATATTTTTTTATATCTTTATCAACTCTTTTCCGTAGCATTTACAAAATTTGAGATATTCAATCCTTTGCAATGCACTATTTTTATATATTTTCACAATTATATTTTCTTATGTCTTTATCAATTCTTTTTCATACAAAATTCAAGATATTCAATTCTTTTTAATGCACCATTTTTATATATTTTCATATTTCATTTTTTCTTCATAAATTGTTTTGTCTCAGTAGAAATTTGTCTGATCAATTGCGGATCTTTTGAATCAGCTATATTTATTGCAGTTTTTAAAAGTGTATCAGTTATTTTCCTATTGATTCTATTCAAAAGTAAATCATTTTCAAAATCTGTTAATATTTGAAAACAATTTGCAAGTTCTAATTTAAATTCATTGAAATGTTTTTGAAAATTAGGAATATGACATTGTGAATATTGTATTTTTTAATAATTTTTGTTTCTCTAATTTGCATTAACATATCTCAATAATCAATGGTCATTTCCTGTATTGAATTTGTTAAGATCATTTACAATCTTGAAATACATATTTTCTGTTAGTCAAAATATAATCCTATTCTGCTGTACCTTCATTTGAATCTCTCCATGTCCATTTCTGTTTAACATTTTTCTTAAAAAAAGAATTCATAATATAAGGTTTTTCTTTTTCTACAAACTCCTAAAGTCTATATTCTCTCTCATTTTTATCACCACAACCAAATTTACATACAGCACAATCATCTTTTGATATGTTTACAAATTCTATCATTAACGTTTTCCAAGACCATTTTAAAATGGCATTTGGTCTGATCAAAAGTCTTTTGTACATCCATATAAAAATCTTCTATTTCATCACAATGAAATATTGTTTAGGCATAAACCTGAATTATCTGCATTTGGTATCTACTATTAAGTTGAATAAAATCTTGCCATTCTCTCTGATATACCATCAAACTCCACAATGTTGTTCTTCACTTTCTATTTATAATGAATCCTATTCCACTTAAACTTTCAATGGTTGTACTTTTCTGTCCACTTTGTAAATCAATTGTCTCTTCATATTTTCTTCTAATTTCATAAAGTTCAATAAGTATCTAAATAAAAAGTCATTACCAAATGGCAGCCTGGGTCCATTATCAGAAGATTCTTTGCACTGTCCATCTTCAGCCACTAATTTCTGTCTTGGCTAGAAACTTTACAGCCAATCCCAGAAATAAGAGCCATATTTTGTTTTTTAATCTGTCATGATTGTAAATATCAACATTCACACATACATTTGTTTTGTCTTCAAAAAACCTTCAGTTAAGAACTATCAGGCAACTGTGAAAAAAGACCATGGTATTTTTTGATCTTGAAACTTAGAGGTAAAAAGCCAATAAACTCAGCACATTGGCTAAGGCATGTTGGTGAGCAGCCCATCAATGTTTATATATTAAATGAATAATTACATAGTAATAACAGCTGACAAAACAAGAATGTATGAAGTATACAATAGGAATTTGCTCTGCTCAGTTTTTTAAGGCCTCCAAGAGAAATCAAAAAGTCATATTTCAATTAATGACAAATTAGTTTCTGCATTCATCTATCATAATATATTGTTACTGAAATAAATTCTATTAAAACTAATGTTTAGCAAAATAGTTAAAAAAAAAGAAAATTGACATGGCTAATAATAATTTATTATAGTATTATTGAATAACAAAATAAGCAATGTGAAATAATTTATAATAAGATACAAATGACTTAGATAATATTTAATAGGTTAATATTGTATTAAAAAGATAAACTCTTATAGCTAAAAAAATGTTTCCAATCTTGTTAATTCTGATTTATGCTTGAAGAAATGTAGACTATAAATTTTAAATTATTGCAAGTTATAATAAAAATTATAAAAAAAATATGTTTGAATAATAAAAAATGGATAGAAAAAGAAATGAATAGATTTGAAAACAACAACAACAACAATTTAAATGAAGATAAGCTTGGGGCAGAATAAAAACAGGAATGGTGGATTAGGACAATTTTGAGTGCACAATAGGAGAATGATGCAAAAAGTTTTCAAACAGAAAAAAATATTAAAAATATTCCTGTGAGAAGATCTGAACAGTGCATTGAAGTGGTTACAAAAAAGGACAAAATGTTTTGCACAGATAATTTTTACATTTTTAAAAATGTAAATATCAAGTATAATATTTGACAAACCAATCAAAATAGGAAATTACTATTGGTTGTGGAAGTATTCTCATTATGGAAATGATTCTAGAATATATGTATATAAAGAAATACAGAGCTCATTTTTGAAGTGTAAGCCTTCCATAATTATGAAATGAGTGTAAATATAAACCAGATAAAAGTTAATTTTTCTCAGGTTTTAATAACATTTAATATATTTTAAGTAGTCAATCCATAGCCTCTTCAACTAATTATTCCATTTTTGTTGGTGAATGAATATCAATTTATTTTTAATTAGAGAATAACATAAGAACAGAAAACATTCAAATTCTCAATATACAGTCTGGTGAGCAATGACTTACTGTCCAACAGTGTTTTTATGAGAGGCTGTTTGAAATATATTTGCACTGTGAGTGATGGTCTGCCTTATTTTAACTATTACAATGTAATGATTAGCATTCCAGATGGATGATTTGGGGTTCCAATCTAAAAAAAAAAACCTAAAAGCTTTATTTGATGTTATAATTTATTTTATCAGATGTCTTGTTTTTAACCAACACAAATAGATATCCAATTATTGGTAATTTAATGTGTATATAGTCATTAATACTTAGAATATAAATATATATATAAAAGCTAAACCTTTGACTTCTTTTACCTGGATTAGTTGGTGAAAAGTATCTTTTGTTTTTTGAAGAGGAATACTGGAAAAGTTATTTCCCTGCAATGAGTGCATAAAGATTATTTTGCTTTTGGTAAAGTAAAAGAAAAATAATATAGAAATCATAATTATAAATTTTATTAAACGCACATTATTATATTAAGTAATATTTACTAAGGCTGTAACCTTTATGAATAAGCATCTGAAAAATTCGAAGGTAGGGACCTCTACAAGTCTTAGCCACAAGCTTATACTAGGAAGAAAAGAGGGAAACCTTCTTTACTTCAACCTACTTTTATATATGAATAGATGAAGTTGAAGTGGTTAGATCTAAGAGTGTGAAGCTATTCAATACTTCACTAATTAAGTCCACAATTCTTATTATACATTAATACTCACAAAATCTTACGATTTACGAGTCAATGGAAAGATCTTATAGTAAGAAATCTATTATGATAATTTAAAGTTGTAATTATAAATTCCTAAAGGTTGCAGCCTTAGTAAATATTACTTAATATAATAATGTGCATTTAATAAAATTTATAATTACAACTTTAAATTATCGTAATAGATTTCTTACTATAAGATTTTTCCATTGACTCATTGTAAATCATAAGATTTCATGAGTATTAATGTATAATAAGAATTGTAGACTTAATTAGTAAAGTATTGAATAGCTTCACACTCTTAGATATAACCACTTCAGCTTCACCTATTCATATATAAAAGTAGGTTGAAGTAAAGAAGGTTTCCCTCTTTTCTTCCTAGCATAAGCTTGTGGCTAAGACCTGTAGAGGTCCCTACCTTTGAATTTTTCAGATGCTTATTCCTAAAGGTTACAGCCTCAGTAAATATTGCTTAATATAATAATGTGCATTTAATAAAATTTATAATTACAACTTTAAATTATCGTAATAGATTTCTTACTATAAGAACTTTCCATTAACTCGTTGTAAATCATAAGATTTCGCGAGTACTAATGTATAATAAGAATTGTGGACTTAATTAGTGAAGTATTGAATAGCTTCACACTCTTAGATATAATCACTTCAGCTTCATCTATTCATATATAAAAGTAGGTTGAAGTAAAGAAGGTTTCCTTCTTTTCTTCATAGCGAAAGCTTGTGACTAAGACCTGTAGAGGTCCCTACCTTCGAATTTTTAACTATTCCTAAAGGTTACAGCCTCAGTAAATATTACTTAATATAATAATGTGCATTTAATAAAATTTGTAATTACAACTTTAAATTATCGTAATAGATTTCTTACTATAAGATTTTTCCATTGACTCGTTGTAAATTGTAAGATTTCATGAGTGAATTGTGGACTTAATTAGTGAAGTATTAAATAGCTTCACACTCTTAGATCTAACCACTTCAGCTTCACCTATTCATATATAAAAGTAGGTTGAAGTAAAGGTTTCCCTTTTTCTTCCTAGCGTAAGCTTGTTGCTAAGACCTGTAGAGGTCCCTACCTTCGAATTTTTCAGACGCTTATTCCTAAAGGTTACAGCTTTAGTAAATATTACTTAATATAGAAATTATTACTTATTGTAAGAGTTAATCATTGTGCCATGATGCAAATTATATATATGTGTGTGTGTTACAAGTTGATTTTTGCTTGAATAATTTTACTCATATTAAATTCTATTCCAACTTTTATATAAAATAACTCTAGATTAAAACCTGGCTTTAACTGTCTAAAATTCAAATCCACAAAAATATATTTGTACTATATGACTTTGATATATCAAAAATGTTTTTTTATTCTACCCTTCTAATAAATGTTATAAGTATTTTGACTTTATCCTAATTTTCCGAGATATTATTTTGATAATCTTTTTTTTTTTTTTTTACGAACTATATATAAATAAGACAAAAATCAGAACGATATATGGTATAATAAATTTAACAGTGAATATTAATAAAAATAAGAGATTATTATTACTTCTATTGTCAACTTTTAATCAAAATTCAATTAGATACAACAATAAAAAAAATCAATACTAATCAACAATATTATCTCGCAAACTTTAGAATAATTTATATGTCCTCAAAAAGATATCAATTATTAATTTGAGGAACAATTGTTATGGGTTTCCCCTGTCTATTTAATTGCAATTTTATTTTTAAACGCTACCTTATGTATTATAAACTTATGCAATATTAATAAGCAACCATATAATCAAAATAACTCATTTGCCTATGAACATTATTCTAGACAATTCTGATTTAAATTTAGCCTAATTTTGCTTTCATGCTATCTTATTTATTTGTTAGAGATAATATTCATATTTGTGTATATATATAGTTTTTTTCTTAGAAAGCAATAATTACTTATTAAAAAACTTCATCGGATACTTTCACAATCAGTCCTCTCCCCACAAAGAGAATCAATTAAATCAGCATCAATTCAACCTAATTGTATCTGAATGTAAGTTTCTGTTTAACATCCTATATTCATCAGAATTCATTATATTCTACATTCTTTGCATTTGGACATAATGTAAATTACACAGGGAAAAACTCATCTATGGATTCATTTTTTTTTTTTTTGCCATAATAATGAATGGATTTATAAACTACTTTAATTTGTCCTGAATTAGACATAAGTACATTTCAAAAAAAAAAAAATTACTTTCTACTGCCACTCCGTCTCCAAATTACAAAATAGCAATTGAAATATATACTCCAAACGTGATTAATAACTTTTCTAAATGCCTAATCATAAAAAAAAACCCTAACTTTTAAATGAACATTGATTCTAACTTCTTACGTGGCTATTTCTGTTTTCTCTATTTCTAACAATTAGATTATTCTTATATTTTATTCACATATAATAAAACATACACATGAATCCATACGTTTACATTCTTTTCATTTCAAAATGATCATTGTAAGCTACATAATTCGCAGTTTGCTAAATAAATTATCATTTATTACACATTGATCCTACACATATATATATGTTTATAAATGCCATATTTGATTGGGACTTATTTCAATTATCAATTCTTCAGTAAATACCCAAATAATCTTAAATAATTTTTTATTAGCTTAAAATTATCATATTTTTTAAGAATAGAAATATAAGCTTTAAAATTTATTAAAGATCAAATAACTATCCATTTTTATAGATGTGTAAGAATTATTTAAATTTTACTCCATAATTCTGTACTATTTTAACCCACAGTCATATATCTCAGTAAATTATTTCTATCTTTACATTTTATTTCAGACATATGGATAGAGATACTAAAAATATATAAATGGTTTTTAATATATATTTAACTAGGGCAGATTTCATAATTTGGTTAAAAGATATTAGTATGTGTATGAATTGTGTTCTGTAATGAATTAAGATGAAAAAACCTTCTTACAAGTTTATAAAGATTAATAGATACAAACAAAAAATAATCAAATAGTTTATTGCTTAAAAATTTACAAAAAGTTTGAGCATTGGAAATAGCAAAATTTGGTAATAATCTATGGACCTTGAGCTCTAATGTTTGCCATTGCATTACTGTACCAAATCATACAGAGTTATTAATAAAATATATGTGATTGTTAAAAAGCCATTGAAGTCTATATCTAGATTTTAAAAAAGTAAGAATTTCTAACCTAATAAAAATGATTTAAGATAATTTATGAATATAATAAAAAAATTATCTGAAAGAAGTACTGGTTAAAAATTACATTTATATATTAAGTTTATGCAGGTCACATAAAGATATATCTGCAATCTGTATCTATTGAAGAAGGCTGAGGTGGCTTAACCTTTCTCTTTCACAAACACAAAGTTCTTTAGATTGATTGTGGTACTGAATTCATTTGGTTTAAAGTGTTTCAATTATGGCTATTTGTCGCATTTGTTTACCATTAATATTGTATTCATTTGATAGTAAAAACTTGCACTAAAATGTATATTAATTTATTGATATCAACTAAAATGTCTAGGTATCAATATCATATAAAAATGTTTAAGAAAAACAATAAGTGAATTTTTTAAAGGCACTGAATATTATGCCTTAGTTCTTAAAATAATCATTATGATTGTGAAATCTCATCTTTTCCATAAAAATTGACATTGAAATTATAATAGTTTGTGTAAATATTTATTTTTGTAAAATTAGATAAAAAATGTTTGTGATAACTGAAAAACCTTTAGATAAAAATTTTATTTGAATATATTTATTTTTTTAAAAGAATTCAAATCAAAGAGAAAAGTGTAACAATGTCAATCAGAAATTGACTGACAAAAAAGAAACACCTTAATAATATCATAACTATTATTTTTTTACTGTTTTTTTGTTTTTGAAATTAAAGTGGAATTAAAATTTTTTAAATATAAGTTCATTTGTTTATGTAGTCTTTACAAAATTCGTTTTAATGACAGAAATATAGATTAAATTAATTTTATTTCATTACTTTTCATAGTTTAAAAAATATTTTAGATAATAATTGTTAGAACATAATTTAATTTTACAATAAACTTCATTTAAACCTAAAATAAAAGATATGTCTTTGGTTTGACTTAACAACATTTATTTCCTCTGAAAAGGTTTAAAAATAATTCATCAATATATATTTTACCTCTCTTTTTTCTTATAAACTGCTTATGTACTTAAAATAAGCAGATTATTCTATAAATTTAGACTAATATTAAATTAAAAATTATTAATTTTAATTTATTCTCATTATATTTAAATTTTAAATAATAAAAATAGAAAATTGTTGATCATTTTTCTTGTGTTATTTCAACTTTCACAATTTGTTGAAAATTTTTAGTTGAGTGATTGCAAAAATTTTCTACTCTCTTTTCGTTTTTTTTAAAAATTAAAAGATAAATAAAATGCATAGTATTCATGTTAAATAACTTTGTACTTTTTATTGAACACTATTATATAAATCTTAGTCTAAAAAAATCCATTTTTTTAACAAAAGAAATATAAAAGCACTTTAATATAATAAAATACATTGACTAAAAAAATGATCACAAGTTAATATGGAGAATTTTCTATGCAAATAATTAGATAAATATCTTCAGCAATGATACTTTTAAGCAACCACTAATTGAAATTGAAAGTTCTAAGCTAAATTATTTGCTCTAGTAGCCAATAATAACTATTTATAAGAATTTACTTAAAGGTAAAATTAAACAAAAAAAAAAAAGAAATCCTTTTTTAATTCAATATCCAAGAACACGTATGTGTCATAAAGAGATAAATATTTTTTAAAATAAACTTTGATAAAAATATTATTGTCATTACTAGATCAAGTGGCTTGGTTTGGGGATGTTAGTTTTGGTTGGTGGCTAACCTAACAAAAATAATTGCTGAACATACTTCAATAGTTATTTAGATAAAAACTTCACATTAATTTGTTCATGTCTTAACTGATACATAAAAATATAATAATAATAATAACATTTCAATTCAATTCTTTATTTAATAGACATATTCATAACATTAAGGAAGTTATAAATTATCATGAAATGAATACTGGTTTGGGTGTTTGATAGTGCTGCAATTATTATATTTTTTTCACTATTTTGAGCATATCTGTAATTTTAGATTTACATGTCCAATTTTAATTTGTTGCAGAAATTATTTTAAAATTATTAGTTAAAAAAGTATCTGAAGATGTTAATATCAGATGGACCTTTAAAATATTACAAGATAATTTGCTTAGAAAAAAATTCAGACTTGCCCCATTTTGATCTCAATAGAAATAATAATTTCTAATTGGTAGAGTGTTTTGCCTTGGGTAAAATTTTCAATTTTTTCATCTTTAAAAAAGAAAAATAATAATTTTAAGTCAATTGTTTACATATTAAGGTTATTTATGCAATACTTTTGAAACATTCTTGATTTAAAACAAAAACCTATATGACTATAATTAGATTTTGGTTTTAACCTTTCCATTTCTAATCACAAAATTTTATCAGACTATTAAGTCAAGAAATTTAATTTGTGTTTCTTGCCCTCTACTGAGAAATTTTGTGAACCTTTTTATTTACATCTTTAAAATTCATATATATATATATATTAATATTTTAATTTTAAAAAAATTCAAAAGATGTCAGGATAATGGAATAAGTGGGTCTTTAAAATCCTGATGAGGGGTACCTATTATATATTTGGCAATCTCAAACTGTGTGAGATTATTTTGGGAAAATATTATGATGGTCTAAAAACTTGATTTTTTTGGAAAGTTTATGATCATTTTTGTATAATAAATAAGTAATAATTATTGGAAATCAAAAATATATATTATTACATATTTATTTTCTATAGAAATGTTTTATTTTTAAGTATAAAAGAATATATTTTTCTGTATAATGTTACCATAGATATTACAGTCTTGGGAAATACAATTGTCTAAAAATGTCATCACTAAACAATATGTTATAATATTTAGCAATATCCATAAAAAATTGCCAAAAAATTTTTAACTTTTAAAGCTTAAATTGATACATTTGTTAGATATTAAAAATAATTATTCAGATTTTTAAAACAAACATTGAACAAAGAATATTTTATTCATTGTGCAAATTAAATTTACTCCAAAACAATACTTTGTTTTGATTAAAATGTAATTTTTAAAATAATTCAAAAAATCAAATGTGATTTTTAAAAAATTATTTAATTCTAAACAAAAATATCTATCAAATATGGTTAAATTTATTATATTTTGATAGATAACAATGGTTTAATATTAAAGTTAAAGTTGAAAGCTTAAAGTGAGAACAAAGAAATCTGTCAGAATGCTATTTCATCTCTTACAAAGTTTGTTATGGCAAAGTAAAAGCAGTTTTATTGGATAAAAGATATTTCTAAAAGAATTTTAAAACAATATTTTAATAATAACTAATGCTAATTTTTTTTAATTTAAAAAATGAAATTCAAATTTCTAATATTCATTCTAATAGCTTTTTGAATAAATGAAATACTTCCAATAATGCTAATCATCATTTTTATAGTTGTAAACTACAATTAGTATTTTATTTTTCTATTTTACAAAGTTCAAATATTAGCTTTTAAAATGTCTATCATTTGAATACTTATATTAATAATAAATAATGTAAATATTATGATATATAAAAGAAGTTTAATTGAAAAAATAAATATTTAATATAGAGGAAATTTTCATTAGGGCCTATTCAAAATAAGAAAGGAGGAATTAGAACTTCAAAGAATTAATATATACAGTTATAAATGAACATAACAAAAACAAAATAATTGAACATAATAAAAAGGATAAACAAGTAAAAAACTAGCACAATAAATAGGACTAAAGTTAATATTTAAAAAAAATGATTCCAGTAAATTATTTAAAATCTAAATCAAAAATATCTTTATTTGAAAAATCTTTAATTTAACTTTTAGCTAAACAAAGTAAAGGACAGAATTTTAATATATTACACCTACTGATTTTAAGTTCAAAAATATTATGAGTATGATTATTATAATGATCTTTTTGTCTTTTTTTGATATATAACTCACTTACAAAGCAAGTTGGATATAGAAATATTCTGGAAAATAATTTTATGCAACATTTTAAAATCTCTTGCTTTTTATGTCTGTATTAATTCTATGAAGTAATCATTATTTAGATTATTAAATTAAAAAAAAATTGTCCAAAATCGATTGAGAAATGATGATTTAATATAACTAATCCACATCCCAAAATGGAGAGTACCAAAGATATAAAAAGTTTGAGGTTCGTTAATTTATTAAATGCTTTTCCATAACTATAAACAGCTGCTGTAACATTAAATGCTTTACTTACCAGGAAATCAATATTATGACAGAATGAGCCATTATTGAAGAATATTATTTCTAGCTCTCGTAGTTGATCATTTGTTATGATTTTAAAGCCATAGATATAATAAGAAAACTTCAAGATTTTCTAAAATAATGGACAATGAATCATTTATTTGATTATTTCCATACCATTTCATCTATATCTCTTTGAAATAAAAAACAGTCATTAAGAGCATTAAGAGTACAGAAATGTCTAAAATTTTTGCAGTTATTTTCATAATATAGAAGGTCTGAGAATTTAATATAATTTCTGAGGCAATCAATATTTACATTAAATAATAATAACAACAACATCCCTGTCATGTATTGTTATTCTACAGTGGAAAATTAATTTATAATTTTTTGGAATTTTGTAGTTGAAAAAAAAAAAAGATGAATAAAACCATCTTTTTTTATTTTTATAAACGCTCAGTAGAAAGAGAAAGCATATTGGAGCTCTGTGAACATAATGTCATGCTAAATGTGAGAAAATATTGATTTTTTATAATTCTAACTACTAGCGGTTTAAAAATATGAGAATAAGGACTAGAATTGGAATGTACCATTAAACACTTAAAAAATACACAGGATTATCCCATTAATTTTTTTAACTAACATATTTTATTATTTTTAGCAAGAGTTGAAATTTATTTAAGTAAAATTTTTATTTAATACCCTATATGGGTTACAGTAATGATAGAGTGGTGAGCTATGGAGTTCAAAATCCATGAACCATGGCTTCAGTTTTGAGACTTCTGGTACACAAACTTAATATGATCTCCTGTGCAATAAACTATTGCATTTTTTAAATTTAGCTTTTAATTTAATTTTTGAGATGCACATGTCAAAAATAAAAACACACTACACTAAATAAATATTTACATACATTTTGAAAAAAAAAATACATAAAAAAATACATTTATCAACAAAATATATCTTAGTTTTGCGTTGGTGGTCGAGAGGTCAGCGCGACGGCCTTGCACTTGCAGGCAGTTGCCCCGGGTTGCGGGTTCGCGTCCCGGCCGATGCTATGACACTTAAAATATATATATCTTAAATAAATAATTGGAGTCAAAATTCAAAAAGATTTTTAAAACCTAAATTCAAATGTACATCTCTTCTATTTTACCAACAATTTGTAAATGATTCGCTGGCAGCATAAATGCAGTGTATATATTGATTTATTAATTCACTTTATAATTAATTTCTTATAATCTTATTTGAACCTATAACTACCACATTTACTTGTAAACTATTTAACACATTTTTTTTTTTTCTGGATAGTAGAAGTTTTCAATAAATAGAGAATAGGATTAATGGCTGCGTATATATATATATAATTAATCACACACACATACATATATCTTGCGTATACACAAATTATTCATATAGATATATATATATTCTGTAATATAATTAAATATAGTGTATTCCCAATATACGTAATTTTCAGTGTTTACTAATTAAACATAAGCTATTAATAAACTTTTCAGTAAGCAATGTAAATATATATATATGTTAAAATCGTTATGCTTTATTACATAAAATATGTGTATAATTTAAAAAATTTGAACAACGCAAATATATATATATTAACTAATATTGTGAAGAATGCGTTAAAGTTTACCACGCTCATTTAGATAATGAATTGTTTGAATAAATTAGGATTAAAGAGAGAACAAACAATAGAAAACTATTATGGATAATGGTTAAATGTATCAGACTTTGTAGTAGTATGTTATTGCGTAGATACTTAACCTGTTTTTGGGAAATGACAAATAAGCAATGATGAAGTAAAAAGCAGAGAACTCTGTTTACTTTTCACACTTAAAAAAAAAAATTGATTCCGAACATTTTTCAACCGAGTACCATTAAAATAGTATCCTGCGACATAAAAAAGTACATATATATATATCTTTAAACAATACATTTTCTTATTTCAGTCACATAACGCTGAACGAAAAAAAAAAATTACAAAGGAAAGAAAAAGTAAGCGGGTGACAGTCAAACAAGACAGTGAATTATCTTGAAAAGATAAAAAGATCAAAGAGACAATAAGGAAGATTTTTAAAAAGAACCGATTATTAGTGGACGAAATACATTCTAAATTAAATTACATAAAGCTCGAAAAGACAAAAAAAAAATGATCAAAGTATATAAATAGATCAATAATTACAAAAAGCAAAAAGTGATAAGTATAAATATTCTGTAAAGACTTTTTGTTAGCCATTCTTACTTTTTTCCACCCACCTTCATTATCTCTATTTAATATACACATGCGTATAAGCGTAGTTTCTCCGTATCTATCTGAAGTAAAAAAAAAAAAATCGAATAGTTATTTGCTAGAAAGTTGGGGCGATATTTTGAGCTTCGAACTAGGAACATTTTGCTCTTCAGTTACTTGTTTCCCTACTACACTAAACAACAAACTTCATCAGCAGATAAACTTAAATATTTATTTTAAATAGTTATCTATGTAGTTTTAGCTGGAAGATGAAGAAAATCTCAGGATAATTGGCCAGAAAAGTATTATATAAAGAACTAAAAAAATTGCCCAAACTATAATAAAACTACTGCTGACAATGGATATACCAGAAATACTTACCATATGAGTTCATGCTTTATAAAATTCAAAAAGAATTTACTTTATTAATTATTTAGAAAAAGTAAGACACTAATGATTAGTGTATTTGTCTTATAATTTGTGATTCAAATTCACGAGGCAATAAAATTTTTTAAGCAACTTTAGATTTATTACAGATTGCTAGTGCCAACATAGCTAACAATCCAAGATTTATTAGTGAATTAGGATCTAGTTAGCACTAGTTGGAAAAAAGCTAACCTAAGTTAATCTGAATTAGTTAAAGTAAGTGACAATAAAAATGAAAACAATTATAATATGATGAAGACTATGTCACTGCAAGAAAAGTGTCAACTCATTTATCAGTTAGTTCTAAGTCTATAATTAATCTTTATCTTAGGCAATTATTTGCATCATAAATTCAAGTTTTATCTCTGTCTTTTTAAAATATAAATAAAAAATACAACTATAAATTCTAAAGTAAATCATTAACAAATTGATTTTCAGCTAAGATATATTATGAAGCACTGTGACAGTGCTGCTGTGATTTGATTTTAAATTACTTTATTGTGTCTATCTTCAATGCTATATTGTCAGTTTTGTGTTCATTTGATGGTAAAATCTAAAACTAAAGTAGATACTGATTTATTACTTAAAAATCTGAAGATGTCAGCAAGATAAAAAAATCCTAGAATGTTTCTGATTGGTAGATTCTGTATCTTGACATAATTCATATTTCAAATCATTTTTTAAATTCCAGACAACCATGGTCAATAAATTTAATCAAAAATTGCCTGAAAAATTTGATATTAAATTTAAGTCAGTAAATATTTCCATATTGGAAGAGTATTTTTGAAATTCTTTTTTTAATGGTGTTATTAAAAAAATTGACCATATTTAGCATATTTGCAAAACTTTTCCATTTCTGATAAAAATCGTAAAAAATATTGAGATCTTTGCCTTGAAACTAAATATTAAAATTGCAAAATAATTAATTAAACCTATCAATGTTTTTAATTTCTCTAAACTATTAATGTTAATGAGTTGTAAAAAATCTTTATGAAATTCATTTAGAAATGTTTTAATCTTTTAAAACATACTTCAAATCTATTTAAAAATTCTCATTGCTTAACAATTATCTTTAGAATTGAATAGTAAACTACTATATGTTGAGTCTGTATCTTGATTTAAAAAGATATAAATTACTATGTTTACATGATAAGAATGCTTTAATAAAATATATTATTTTCACTGCAGTATATATAACTTTATTTAATTCTTTTGCAGATGCCTTTTCTTTCAGAATTTATAAATAATATAATAAAATGATAAAATTGATGATCAGTTTCAATTTCTAATAATTTTATAAATTCAATATTTTTTCCACGCAAAACTGTAGCAACTTAAGGACAGCTGTATATATTAGTTTCTTTGAAACTAATCTTATACTCTTATAAAAATCAGTAATTTCTAAAAATTTTGGAGGATATCCTTTTTGAAGTACTAATAAATGTTGATAATTTTCATATTTATTTTTTGATTTCTTTCAAATTGCAATGGGCATAATAAATGACAATTGCTAATGACAAGATATTACTAATATTAATACTCTCATCAAAAACAACATTGACTATATTACAAAATAACAATTGTTTTTTATTTACTCTTTAATGCTTCTTGATATATCATAAATTTCATGTTGAACAGTTTATGATGATGGGCGTAATTCTTCAATGCTTTTCAGAACTTTAGTTTGATTTTTGAGTGTTTGACAAATTGCTTGTTTGTCTAGGATTTTCCATTTTTCACCATTCATTGAGATACAATTAAATTTATTTTGAATATATTTTTTTTAGCATTTTTTGATGTTCATATATATCCTGATTGCTCTTCTGGATTATATTTACCTATATCTTTGAAACACTTTGATCATCATTTTATATATATGACATATTATAGATTTCAAGTAAAGTACAGACAGTTTTATCTGAACTTCTAATACTCCACTATCTTTTTCTTTGTTTCTGTCATGACTACAATAGTATTAATTATTAATTCATATAATTAAAATATGCAGTTGAAACTTCAAAAATTCATAAAAGATCAAATAGGTTGTTAATGACTAGAGTAACTAATCATATTGGAAAGTTGATACAAATTCCTACTAATTATATTAGAAAGCTAAATTTGTTAAATATTGATACAATCACATACAGACAAATCACTGCTGATCACAGTTAAACTACTGATGATATTCAGTTAAATTCATTAGTGCAGTCACATTTTGCATGAACAAAATATGCCCTCACATTAAAATTTTTTTAGACAAAAGTATATTGATACTTCACAGAGTTATGCTGCTAATTTATAGGGTTCATTTTAGAAGCAGCACATATTGTAAACAAGTGACATTGAAAAATATGTGAAATCATAGAATAGTTTATACTTAAAGCTGATATCCACATGTCTGTCCATAACTAGTTGTTTTCAAATTGTAATGAAGTTAATATTTTAATATATAATAAAAGTTAAAGTAAACACAAGTAAAGAATTTCTTAAAGTTTCAATAGTACAAAAACAGTTAAGAACAGCAAAAATATATAGTAAAAGAGTGTTTAATATGATTATAAAAAGTATCCCAGTAACATTATTTATAAAGAAATGATTCCAAAAAATTACCATAAAAGCAAAGTTATAACAAGTTCTAAAAACACATAAATCCAACCATAATCCCACAATTTACCATCTAATACCATTATTATGTGTCCACTAAAAACTGTTTTGAAAAAAAAAAAAATCATATTAAGAAAAATTTTTTGGCAGAGTCATATATCTATAGAGCTGTCTGTATTTAAGCCAATAAGAAATTGTTAGAAACAACTTTAACAATTCACAGTGTAAAGACTTTCAAAATAAATTAAAAGTTAGTACTACCTTTATTGATCTAATGTTATCTTGTGATTCTGATCAAAAAATGGTTTTTTTCTAAAAGTTTCTAAAATTCTTAAATACAGAAAAAAAAAATCTTCTTGATAAAATGCTCCTAAATATAAAATTGAAGTGACATTACATAATAACTGTAATTTAATACACTGTACAGACTTACACACATCTGCACATATATAATGTAATATACAGGGGTTCAAACTCAGACTTTCACATGATCCTCAACTCTCCAAGTCATCTCTTATTGGTGATCCACCTGATCACACACATGTTGAAAAGATAAAAAATCATTAATATACGTATTTTATGCTAAACCAACATGGGCTTTGAACGTTCCATCATCAGATTTTTTATGAAATGGATGGCTGAAGAGTTGTGGATTGGAGTAGCTTGAAGTCTGATTAGTAAAGTGTGAAGTTTGGCTATCTTAATATAAAGCTGAGCACTGATTGTATATATGTGTGGAGATAGTAATCTGGATCAAATGATGATTGCTGGTTTAGCATGAAATATGTATATTGGTGATTATTTATCTTTTCAACATGTGTGTGATCAGGTGGGTCAGTAATATAAGATGGATTGGAAAGTTGAGGGTCATGTGAAAGTCTGAGTTCAAACCCCTATATATTACATTATATATGTGCAGGTGTGTGTAAGCTTGTACAGTGTATTAAATTACATATTTAAATATAGTGCATTAAAGATCTTCCCATCCTTCACATATGTATGTAAATGGATTATTCTCCAGTACATGAGGGGTCAGAATGACTAACAGTCAACATGTGTAGGATGACAACCTTGGCACTAATATGAGTTTTGAATGTTCCATCATCAGATTTTCAATGAAATGGATGACTGAAGAGTTGTGGGTTAGAGTAGTTTGAAGCCTGTCCATTAAAGTATGAAGATTGGCTATCTTAATATAAAGCTGAGCACTGTTTGTATATATGTGTGGGGATAGTAATCTGGATTAACTGATGATTGCTGGTTTAGCATAAAATACATATATTGGTGATTATTTATCTTTTCAACATGTGTGTGATCAGTTGGGTCAGCAATATGATATGGCATGGAGGATTTAGGGTCATGTGAAAGTCTGAGTTCAAACCCCTATATAATAACTGTAGTAGACATAAAATTTACAGAATATTCTCCACAGAGTTTTGAACTCTTACTTTATTTAATTTATTTGTCAGTGATCTTTGAGAACAGAATACATTAAATTTATTTATGCTGTTATTGTTTTGACTTCCCAAAAGCAATTATTTCCGAAAATAAAAAAAGTCTCTCATTAAAAAATATGAAAAGATTGAAAATCTTTCTCAAGACCAGGATCTTATTTCTAATCCAATGAGGACAAGAAGTTTAAATTTTCATTTAAACAAGAGGTTATCATTTCCTCATCTAAATGTAATCTTTTGCAATAATAGATTACCATTAATCAAATGTTATATCAAAATAATGCTACTTGACCCTATTTGGTGGTGAAATTCAAGTGCAATTTTTTTAGCACTGTCAGATTTGGTCCATGAATATTTTTCCTATTTTTAGACTAATATAATATTACAATAAACTTCTGGATACTCAATTAACTATTACCATAAAAATGTTACTGTTTTTTTAAAAGTAGCATCTATTCTTTTACATATTTCTTCATTAGATAGCAGAAGAAATGTTGCCTCACAGAAATTAAATAAGAAGCTGTTATACAGATTTGTTTTGCAAATTACTCAAAATATATTTTCATCACTTAAAGAGCCATTTCAAATCAATATTTTTTTGGCTATTCAATCTAAAGTCTACAATTGAGAAATTATGGTGTAAAAAAATGAAATTGTTAGAAAAATTTCAAATTATTTTTTTAAATAGATTTAGCAATAGTTCCAGCTAAATTTTCTATCCCTAGACTCAACTGAAATCTTATTAATAGAATCAGGATATCCAAAGGTCAGTGTCCTCATCTGTTTTTTAAATGAAAATTTACAGCCTTTGACAAATGTAGTTGTTGTTAACTCTTATCATAAACTAAGCAGTAAACGACTGTTGAATCTTTGTCTAGCAGCAGAATTGAATACAACCACTAGTAAATCTACTTTCTGATTGGAATCTACAGATTACTTTATTATAATTTGTTAATAAACTATCTATACAAAAACCATAAGTTAAATAAATAAAATAACTGTCATTACACATTATTTGAATTTTTTTAGCAAATATCAGAAGAGTAAAATTAATGCATTTATAATAAGTATTAATTGACGAAATAAATTATTATTGATTAAATATGAAATCACTAAAATATCAGTTCATTTTAGTTTTATTAAGTTTACTAGATCAATAAAAGCTCTACTCTTCTGGAAGACAATTAAGTCATTAACTGACTTATGATTCATAAGAAATACTTTCATTAAAATACTAAAAGTAAACAGACAATGCTAAGATGATATTACGTATTTTGCAGCAATATGTATTGGCTGACATTTCTTGTTTTCTATAAAAAAAATTAGTTTACTTAAAGTTTACAATAATAGATGATTCAAATTTATATGCAATAAAAAATATCTTTAGAATCAATAACTGAATTCATCAGTTGTCAACTTTCATTAGCTACTAAATGTGGGAGAATATGAAATCCCCCTAAAAACTAATCCTTTTGCATTACTCAAAACTTGATGTTGGTGACAAATGATAACTCTGCAGATATCGTAATCAAAAAATTGCACTGAAGGTCATGTGTAACCATTGGAGAGATACATTTATTAATGATATGTAACAAAATAAAATAAAAAAATTTAAAATCTACTTTAACATTTGCCATTATTATACTTGTAAAATAAATTATATGACTTTTTATTTATTTTCAGTTATAATTTAGAAATTATTTTCAAAACTACCATCAGCACAGGTTTTAGAGGTTGTGATATCAGCGGATTAACACATTGTTCATGCTTTAACTTTATTAAGCACTAGTGTAATCCACTCCATTCATACAACATCTAAAATCTAAAACATGAGCTGCTCTCAAACAGAGGTTAATAAATTTAAATCCCAATCCACTTTATGGGCTTTTGCCTTTATCAATGCAGCTTTGGTTTAAAAGTTTGAAATAATGTAACTATTAGTATCTTATAAACATCTTTAACTGCATTTTACTATTTAAATTAAAAATCTGACATTCAAAACATTTTAACCCAACCTGTTAGAATAGTTGTACAGATGTAGTTGTACAGATGTAATTCAGTCAATAATTATATATTTAGGTATCCCAGTTTTAATATTAACTATTGGTATTATTTTTCCTGAGTAGGAATTTTAATAAAAAAAAAATATTAAATTTTTTAGTTTATAGTAAAGCAGTTCTTTATTTTAATATCATAACCATAAGAATCATGATTATTAGAGAATAGTACATTTTTAAAGACAAAAATCAGATTTAAATGAATTGCCACCTAGTAATCATTGATTATTTATGCTTACATAGGTTGTCTATGGTAGAGGGTTGCTTATATTTAATTATATATTATGTAAGCTAAGAAATTAAATAATTTGCTACTATTTATATAAAATCTCAGTAGACAAGTTTAAAAACAATAATGACTGCCATTGTATAGAAATTTAATGTCATTCCCACAGAATATGTATTTTTCTGCTATAAAAATAAAGTAAAAACTTTTTGAAATGTTATTAATCTAATAAATATTACCTTATATTTAAATTTAAAAGAACTATACTGAGAGAAAGTGTTTTGTTTTCTGTTTGATGTCCATTAAATGCTTTTGTAAACATAAAGTTTATTTGATTTTGGGTACTCTTAATAGATTAAAAAATCCAAAACTATTTTTTGCATAAAAAATATTTTTATTTGTCTAAAGATTACTTAACACAAGTTTATTTGAAACATGCTGAAGTGTTTATTGGATATTATCTGTATTAAACTAAATATCATGGGATGGATATTTAATTTTTTTTTTCAAGTGTCATAGCATTGGCCGGGATGCGAACCCGCAACCCAGGCAACTGCTTGTAAGGCAGTCGCGCTGACCTCTCGACCACCAATGCAAGACTTTTTTGTCTAGAATTTTCAACAAATTGAATTAGTGAAGTTAAAGATTATAAGGTTTACTTTTTATTCCCATTTAAAAACTTTTTTCTTCATTGCTATTATTTAATCTTTCCGTGTTATCTTTTCCATTTTTAATTGCAATTTATACTTTAATAATCACCAGAACTCCCTGTTTACATTAGTATGTTGATCAATCATTTATTTCTAATAACTAAATTTTAAAAAGTATGCCTTTCATATTTTTCACTTTATCTTCTCACAATCTAGCTTCTAATGATCTTAAATAGCAACTATTTTATATTGTTGGCTTTCTATCTAATGCATTCATATAGTTAATTTTTTTCATATTTCCTCTTTATTACTTTTTTATTATTTTATTCTAATCTCCATAGTTAGCTTTATCCAAAATTTATTTACTTTCTTATTCTATTATCTAAATGTATTCATAAAAAGATCACTATTTATTAACGCAATAAATTTTATGATTTTTAAAATCTATTCTATATATTTTTTTTTTTTTGTAAAACATCCAATTGATTTTGGTGGAGATTGTTAATGATATACACAGTTAAAAGAATAGCTGTTAGAAATATTTAATGGTTATAAAAATAATATAAAATTTTATACTAGATGTTATATAATGTATTTATGGGTGAATATTCAAAAGAAATATATGAGATAAGCATTGGGGAAAAAAGTGAGAACAACAATAGAATCTATTCAAGAATGTTAATCTAACCATCATACAAGAAAAAAATATTTGAACAATTTGTTGCTCAAACGGTCATATCCCATTTAAGCACTAGAAAGACGAAACAATAAGCTTCAATCCAGAAACTTTTGCTTTCAAGTTTATCTCTACCAGTGCTCTAATATGCATTGGACACAAAAAAACATTGATGTTTACTCTATTATTGCATATAAAATCATGGCCAATTTATATTTTATTTAGTAGTCTTTGTTGTCATTCTTATCTCCCAATTTGTTTTTAGGTTTTACTGCAAAATACATTAAATGACATTTAGTGGACAAATATCTGAACTAGAAAACAATGAAAATGTTAAACATAACCTTAATGCATTTAAATGCTGAATACCTAGTCAAAAATAACTTTTATATTCAAAACAACCAAAATTTATAGTTGTTCTAAATATAATAGATGCCTTTGACAAGCGTGTTCAGTACTGAAAATGCTTTATGGCTGCACTTAATTTTTCCACTGTTTTCTTCAGAATGCACTACTAGTATTTCCTTAAATTTATTACATTTCAGTGATAGAGTTATTATAGGTAATAAAAATAATAAATATAACTGTAATTAACTATTCTATGCAGATTAAAAGACTATATATAATAGTTAATTATTGTTATATTTATTATTTTTATTTTGTTATTACAATAGTTTTTTAATTAACATATATATATATATATATATATATTAATCTTTTGTGGAGCAAGACCATCCCCTCCATTCATGAGGGAGAAAAGAAAGAAAAAAAATCAGACATCATCATTGCAATTATGCAACTTAGAAACATCATAAAGAATTATGCAGACATTTGTCTGAAGAATAGAAATTGAAATCGAAATTAATGAAACTAAAGAAACAGGAAATTAATGAATAATAAATAAAAATAAAGAACTGATGAAAGAAGAATAAGAATTAATGATTATGATTGAAAGATAAATACATATAAAAATGATGAAGATGGAAATGAAGGATTATGAGGATAATAAATAACTAATCTTAGGATGAAGATGGAACTCAATAAAAATTAAATAAATTATGATAAAAAATAATATGATGACAGAAATTAGAAGAAAATAAAGATAGGGATGAACTATTATGACAATGATGATAATGATGAATATAATGATGAAGAATCAATTTGATGTTGCAAACCATAATGAATTCAAATTTAAATAATCAAAACAGTGGGTTCGTGTTTTTGGGTTCTAGTTAATTGTAATGATAATAAGAGATTAACGTAGTGGAAATATAATGAAACACAATAATAATTAACAATCATGATAATGAATCAAGAAAATAATATGGACAATATAAATATAAGTAGGGCTAGTAATAGTAGTATGGATGTGAATTTATTTATGATGTCTAAACTTTATAACAACCACTAACTTGATTCTAGCTTGGGATTGTTTCCAAAATTGTAAAATGATTTTAATAGAAAGGATAAAATTCAGATAATGGGGATAAAATAATTTGGCAAATAAAGTTTAAGAAGAGTTATCAATTTCTAAAATTATTTATTACTGATTTCTCAGGTGTCTTATTAATTTATAAATTAAACCATTAAGCATCACATGATCATCATTCTTTATGCATATACACAAGCTATTTACACAGAAGCTAAATTCTCCATACAGTAGCACCATTGAGTGTAAGCCAGAGTAACCAATGGATGCATAAAATCCCTATCTAATACCTACTCATCCAATATCCCCAGACTTGTTTCTAGCTTGTAACTTTCATCAATTAGGAGTCTTGGATCTGAGTGCACTGAACCTAGATCTTAGAATATAATGTAAATCTTCAATAGCCACTACTTTGGCTTGCACTAAGTGGTGCTACTGTATGGAGAGTTTCTGTAGAATTTATAAATTAACATAACATAATGTATATCTGGATAGACAAGAGGGATTTTACTGCTATGCAGACACACAGATTGAAATAAATAAAAAAATATTAGGATATCTCTGATTTAGCATATGACTACTACTACTACTACAACTACTATTACTACTACTACTACTACTACTACTACTACTACTACTACTACTACTACTACTACTACTACTACTAATAATAATAATAATAATAATAATAATAATAACAACAACAACAACAACTTGACAAATATTTTTAATGTTGATGTAATCCTAAAACAATAATAGAAATAATTAGATGATCTTGAGAGATGTTATATTATATTTTGATCATAATTGCAATAATAATAATAGTAAAATAATAACATAATACAGAATTATTAACCATGATATCCTGAACCAGTATGATCAAGTTTAAATCTATTATTATGTCATCTAAGCTATTATAGTATCAGTTTATCACAATGAATTATTTCATTCTGAGACTACTATCTAAAAATAGCATTTTACAGTAATACCAATAATACTTTTTATAATTTAATTCAATAGTGTGATATCATATGCTCTGAAGTAATAATACCTAATAATTTTGATGATGATAATAACAATAGTATGGGTAAAGTCAAGTATTAGCAATAAAATGATGAAATGGCTTTTTAAATTTCAAAATAAAATTTTTTTTATTTACAAGTAATTATATTATTTACAAATCATTATTCATTAAATTTTATAATAAAAATTTATTATAAAGAATTTAAAATTAAAACCGTAGATTTACTTAGATCTTATATCACACATACACACACACACACACACACACACAAAACACATTATTTACACTTTACCATCTATTTTCTCTCTCTTTTTTATACAAAAGAAAAAATATATATATAAATAACAATCACAAAGTCATTATATAAAAAATAATAAGCTAGTAGAATTGACCAATGGTAATATTAAGATGATAATTTTCTAATGCATTGATTATCATATTTATATCATCATGCTGTAGGGTAATATAACTTCTTTATTTTTATTTTAGGATAATCTGGCAACATTATTTTAAAATCTATATCCAAAATTGGAATAGTAGCATTTTAAAATATATTTTGTTAATTGACAATTTAATATTGTATTTTTGTACTATGGTTAAAAAGAAATGTTAATAATATTAAATTTTGTTTAGTTGTTTAATGCTGACAAACAGCTCAGAGGTCTATTCAGTATTTTCCCTAGGACAATATATTATTTTGACACATTAGACCATCAAAAATCGATGGGATGTAACCTGATTCTATGGGTAACATATCAAAAATATGATAATGATGAGCCAAATCAGATAAATAAATAACCAGGACAATGATTATTTCATGACTATATGTGGTCTAATATCCAGGTGTCATTACTTTCAGCACCCATGAGGATATAGAAGAGAAAGAACAGTTAATCCCTTTTAATAATAATGTCCACAAAATTTATTAGTTAAAGGGTATAAACCTTGATAGACTCAAAATTTATGGATATCTACATGACTAGATCATGATAACAAATTAAACTTCAATGTAGAGCAAAGAAAAAGAACATCCTAATGTGAGTTTATATGGATATGCAAGAGATAATAAACATCATGACTCATCAAGTCATGATTGTCCAGCATGGCAACAATCAAAATTCCAAATCAATAATGTCTACAATACAGATGTAAACACCAAACAAACAAAAATAATATATAAACAAATACATGGCAAGATTGAAACATAATTAACTCAAAAATAATTAAGGTAGGAATAAGCATCAACAGTATATTAATTTAATTATAAAATATATAAAAATATTTAATATACCTAAGTTCAATAAATATTGAATTTTACCTTTCCATAATGTTTTACAATAAATATAGCTTTACCAGCCAAAAGAAAAAGTTACATAATAAAATTTACAATTTACTTTAAAGTATATTACCTGTCTTGTGATCATATTTTACTAAAATATAAAATTTTAATTACCAGGTATCTTGAATTCTTTATATTTCTTTTACAAGGTGACTGTGCACAATAATCTACTAACACTAAACACAAAAACAAGATTATATAACTAAATATATTATTTCCACTAAAGCAAAAGGAATTTGGTTAGATATACCTTCTGTAGAATCATTTTTAATGTGCAATTATTATTTTCCTTATTCTAAAAATCATTATAATATGCACTGTAGATGTACAAATGAAATTGTAGCAAAATATTAACTTCTGTTTTAATATTCAAATACAAAATCACTTATCAAGAATTGGTGGTCGAGTGGTCAACATAACTGCCTTATAAGCATTTGTTGTGGGTTTACTTCCCAGCCAATGCTATGACATATAAAAAAAAATACAGAAACATTTGGAAGGATATCATCTGTGTTATTGTTGATATATATTTTTATTTATGATATGTATTTGAAAAATAAACATCTTAAACTTATTTTAAGAAATTAAAATACACTTTATGCTTAGAAACACACAATACACATTTTGATGAAATGTTGATTATTGAAATTGTTAAACTATTGGTGATTTTATTTTTACAGCAAGAAAAACTCAATCATTGAATATTAATGCTTAATATACATGGCTTCATGCTTCCAAGTTGACAGTTTAAATATAATGTTTGAATGATATAAATTTTATACTTTTGATTATTATTAGGTTAATTATTTAGTGAATTATTAATTTTCAATTATTATTAATTTGAAGACAATATTGATAGATAAATATTTTATTCAATATCTGTAACAATTTAATTATAATTCAGCAAAAGTCATAATCAGTTTTATAAGTCAATTTAAGATTACCTATAACTTAAATGAATAATAATTCAAATAAAACATTTGCCAAAAACCTTCGCATTAAGTAGCCTATATTTATTTATGGCTAATTTGAAATCAGAGATATATGTTTTTTTTTTTTTAAATTAATAAACTGCAATAATTTCTTTAACATATCATAATGCTATTTATGAGTAAATGGCAGTAATAAACCTAATTCACAATGGAATTTCATCTTTCTAAAGGTATTCTCATAAGCATAAATGAATAATTACTTTAGCTTTGTATAATGTATAACTTTTAAAATAGTTTGCATAAAATTTGCTTCTCATACAGAAAGTTCCAAAATATTCTTTGTCTCAAATTTGAATTTATAACACCAGTATTTGCTATCAGTTTTACTGTTTTTATAATTAAAAGAATAAATAAATAATTGATGAAAAATTATGCTTACTGATAAGTGTAACTTCTCTTGAGTAGCATAATTTTCTGGAGCCATTTCTCCTATTGTAGCCTCGATCTAATTAATGAAATTTTTTTTAGCAAAACAGGCAAAACTCACTACACATATTGCCACACACTACAAGCTAGAGTAATCAATGGATGCCAGAAGACTGTGCATAAAATCACCATCTATTGCCTACTCATTCAATATCCTCAGACTAGTTTCTGGCTTGTGGCCTTCATCAGTGAAGAGGAGCCTTGGGTTTGAGAGCACTGTATCTAGATCTTAGGATCTAATGCAACCCTCCAGAAGCCCCCTTTTATCTCTACTTAACTACAAAACTATGAGTCTTAAATTGAAAACACCTAGTGCTCTCAGATACAAGGCTCCTCCTCACTGATGAAGGTCACAAGTCAAAAACTAGTCTGAGGATATTGTATGAGTAGGCACTAGATGGGGATTTTATGCACAAGCCTTCTAGCATCCATTGATTACTCTAGCTTGCAGTATGTGGCAATATGTATAGTGAGTTTTGCCTGTTCTAATAAGTTATAAGCAAGTATAAGAAATGGTGATCATGTGATGTTTGTTGAAAAAACTTTTCTGAATCTTCAATGAGGGGTGACAATGTTTCCCATGTGAGTAAGGGTATATTTATTGTATTGCATATTCTATGGAATATTTATTGTATTGCATATTATATGGAATAACCAAAAAAAAACTTTTATACTTTTCTTAAAAAAAAAATAATTAAGTTTTAAATAAAATTTACATAGTTTAAAATAATTTTTTTCAAGTTTTTGCAGTTCTATATATTAACACTTTAATTAAGGGCTGACTGCAAATTAAAACTAATCAGATTCTTTAATTGTTAACATAGACTTTTGCTAAAAATAGCAAATCTCCACCTTCTGACCTTAGATAAAACCAATTGAAATAAAACTTATTAACAAGTTAAAATAATAATAATAATAATAATAATAATAATAATAATAATAATAATAATAATAATAATAATAATAATAATAATAATAATAATAATAATAATAATAATAATAATAATAATAATAATAATAATAATAATAATAATAATAATAATAATAATATTATTATTATTATGATTATTATTATTATCTAGGAGTGAAAAAAATGTTCATTTATAAAATATTTTTGCTTTGTTCAAAACTAATTCTAGTCTTGAGTTTTTTTTAAACTTATTACCTAATTTTAAAATATTAAAATAATCATCTGTTTTTATTTTAAATAATACTAAATTTTTATATTATATTTGTATTTTAAATACAAATATTAAAACTGTTTTAATTGTCAAACTATATATAAGCACATCCACATACAGTTTGATAAAAAAATGTAAAACATTGGTTAATTAACCTGGGCATTTAAATTGAAGTATTACAAGTAATAATCTAGACTTATGATTAAATAGAAGCAATTTAAAAAAAAAAAAACATTTTAGAAAACTATTAATATTCCACATTTAGTGAGTAAACCAATTATTCCTAATTTAGTTCATAAACAAATAATATTGCCTTTAGCATTGTTTTACTACTATGATTATTGTTAATTAGTAAAATTTAGGTGTTTTATCATTATAAGTGAATTACTTAGAGAGATAATATATTTATTACAATTAGAGTATTATTAAAAGATTAACTTTTTTTATCCTCATACCAATGACAATTAGTGTTAGAACACACTATCGATTTTGATCATAAAATTTAATAACTAAAATTATAGCTTAATAAAATTATTTTTTAAAAATCATCTATTAATAAAAATAGGACTTGATTAAAATCAAGCCTGACAATAAAGCTACAATATATATATATATATATGCTGGTATCAATGCTATTATGGGCTACATGATACGAATTGTCCCCCAAAAATTTTTGATTATATATTTCACAATAGATAGGAAGATCAAGTAAAACACAGAGTCAACTTTCATAAAGGTAATGTGCAAGGGGATAATCGTTTTTATTTTTTTTAAGACGTATATTAGTTTTTGAATATTTTCAAATATTAAATAATGCCTTGCTTTATAACAATTTAGCAAACAATTAGTGAATTGTTTTAGTGATGTCTACAAAGCCAGGTACACATAAAATAATGTTTATAAATAAACAGTAAGTGGGATCATAAACTGGAATATTTACAACAAATTTAAAATTAATAAATTGTAGATTAAATCAGTAGAAGGGCTAGTAATTAGAAATATATAAAATTTTTGTTATATTTATGTGTAAATGTGCAGATGCATGTGTAAATAATATTCACTAAATTAGAAAAATGTTCTAGAAAGATTAACAAAACAATTATTAAAATTTTAAATAATTAAATGTTTAGATTTAATAAATATTTTTAAAATAACAGAATAGAAAACCTAATAAAATTATTCTTGTTAAAATATTAATCAAATTTTATTGTTCTAATAATATTTATTGACAAATATTTATTGCTCTAATAAGGTTTTTAATAAATGAATAAATAATACATTTTTATTTATTTGTTTTAAGAAATTGATGTTAAATATTTTTTAAATTATTATTTTATTGTTTTGTATTACAAAATGAATACACTTTTCTATCCATTAAGAAGAAAAACTATAGAATCTCATATGATAATTTACAGTACTATGGAGATGACCCAGAAACCAACTGCAAGGAGAGATGCATTATGGAAAATTTTGACATCATAGGAGGAAACCTATAAATACCAGTACATTAAAATCAGAGGTCAATCTATAAAATTTTCAGTGTAGTGCAAGAGCCTCCTGTTTTTATTCAAAATCTTCATTTTTGTAAATACATACCTGAGAATGACATTAAGAAAAACGTCTAGGAGTCTATCCTAGACAGGGTCAGGTTCTACTTCAATAGTAACACTGAAACAATAGATATATTTTAAACTAAAATATAAAAGGAAAAACAACTTTTTTTTTGTAATTTTCAATTAAAAAATTTGAAATTTGCAATATTGAAATTCTAGAACATCTAACTAAAATTTGTTTAAAAGATTAAATGGCTAAATTATGTTTCTTCAATTTCAAAAGAATGTACTTTTAATATGTGTTCCAATAAAATTTTGAGTGATTATCCCAGAATCTTATCTAGTAAATGAAACTTTTGGTGAAGGATATTGGAAGTACCTCATATATAAAGAAATAAATAATATATTGTTATTGAACAGAAAGATTGAAATAATATTCTTTAAAACATCATAAGTATGAAAGCGGTATATTGACCAGAGTACTTGTTTTGACAAAGATTAAAGGAGTTCAAAACATACGTTTAATATTTGAGATAAATATTTTCCCAAATGGATTAATTTGATTGTGATAATTTTAACCTTGAATAAACTTGAATAGTAGTGCTACAAATTGCTAAATGTATTGTCATTTGATATTGAATTGCCATATAAACTTTAAATGAAAGATGTATTAGTTATGTTTTAATGAATAGTTTAATAAATTATTAGACTAGCAAATATACCAAATCAAACCATAAAGCGCCATTGTAAATCCAGGAAGTACATTTTGTATTCAATATTTAAGGGTATAGTGTTATAGATAAATGTGAATAAATACAGATTAAATCTTTGTTAGTGAAGAGAGATTGCATTTTAACCATCATTTTAAATTTAGTTAAAATATAAATATTAAGTTATATTTGATCATTTGTGATTTTTCTTTTAAAATTCCTTTCTCAATCCACGTTGGAATAAAACTATCTAAAAGAAATAGTAAATTTTTGGTTTGTCAAATAGTAAGTGTTAAAGTATATGCTATAATTAATTAAAAATCACGAGTTGAGATTTGCTGCTGTGCTATAATTTATATACCAGTTTCATTAGCATGATAAAGAAGTATTAAAATATTCTATCTCATAGGTGTTTGTAAAATAACGCTTACAATAATAAAATTTGAATTCAAACTCGAGTGAATAAAGAAAGTGACTGATATAAAAGTATTAAATTTATAGTTTTGAGATACTTAATTCCATTATATGTTCAAAATAAAAATGGGATGAAACATTGCAATCCATCTTCTATAATGTATATTGTTATTGTCACACACACCGTGAGTTTATACATCAAATGTAGATATAATCAATACACCACACACAGTTTTAAAAACAGTCTAAAATATTTGTATTTAATATTTGTTGTCATATAGAGATAGTTCACATTATACATATTTATCTTTAATATTTGCTGTCATATAGTAGTGATTTGGTGATTTGTATTTTATTATTATTATATTGTTTTGTTATTTACATGAAATAAACAATTTTGTTATTTTTATTAAATTATATGGTATTATTCTTTAATCATTATTTTAATATCATTAAAATTTAGGTCAAAATATCACACTGCTGATTCATTTAAGGTTACTTAAATATTTTATTATATTTTCTACTTGAATCCGATAAATTAAAAATAGAATGTGTACATAAAAATCCCTGATACGCATATTCATCTTCAGAATAGTAAATATTTATTAAAGAAAATTATTACGATAAGTCTTAATAAATATTTTAAATAGAAACCCTGGGAATAATTATTAAAAAAATTATATATTATATTTTAAATAGTTTAGTAGTCAATATTTAAATCCTCGAGAAATTATAATACATTGTTTATTTATTTTGCTTGGAAATCGAGAATGCATTCGAGTTGGAGAAAATATTGATAAATGAAGCAAAGCAAAAAAAAAAAAAGGACTGATAAAGAAATTAACAGTGTTTTCATATAATAAATATGATATAGCTAGAATTGTATGGAAGGGAGTGGCAGTAGCAAAGTTAACATATGGTAATGATGCTTATGTCCTAATAAAGGTATGTTAGATTACTTAGAAAAAGTACAAAGAGAAGTAGGAAGCCATGCATTAGATGCAGATGTGTAGACAAACAAAGAAGGCAATTCAAGGAGAAATGGGATGGTCAAGTTTTTATGTGAAAGATGCAAAAAGCAAAATGAAAATGTTTTTAGATTGCAGTTTATGGATAATAAGAGAATAGCCAAAATAGTATTTAATAAGGCTATGAGTAAAGTGCAGGTAATAAGATGGGTGAGAAAGGTAGTATGGTATGCAGAAGATTTGGATAAAGAATATATGTCTATACTTATACAAAAGATGGGATGATTATGTTAGGATAATTCTTGAGTGTTATAGTAGCTAAGAATGGGATGCATTAATAAAAAAAATATAAAGTTTGAGAGATGCAGAGCTAATATGGAGAGTAAAAAGAGTTTAAATATATATAGAAGTAAGCAGAATATTGGGTGCAAATTAACTTATAATAATAGCAAGGAAAGTAGTTTACTGTTTAAGGCTCAAACAGCATCTTTAGCAACAAGTGAATATACACATAAATGGAAAAGTATGGGTGATTAATTTGCAAGTGTTGTAAGGAAGGCATAGAAAATATTAGGCATGTGTTAATTGAATGTAAATGCCTGCAAGCAGAAAGAGTACAAATAATAATGTTGTGGAAGAATAAATATAAACAAAATGATTATACAGAAAGTGGGTCCTTGGTTTTTCTGCTGGGTTTGGGAAAAGACAAAGAGAATTTACAAATAAAGGCCATAGAGTTGACAAAGATTATGATGTGGAAATGGATTGGAGCAGGAAAGAGAATAATATAAAAAAAAACTTAGTGTGGGGAATGGAAAGGGAAGGTAAATTGGCTAACAGGTTTCTCTGGGCATAGTGACTAAGAGATTCCTGACTCCGAAAAAGGAGAATTTACAATGCATTGCATCACATATAAAAACTCAACCATATGCGAATGCATTTTCAGTACACACAAATGCAACAGGAAGTTTCTCTAGCTCTGATTTTTGTTTTAGCATAGTTAACCTCTTACTTACCTAGTTTCTTCCAAACAATTGTAGATTGAGAGGTTGCAATATACATATATCAGCAATCATTACATTTGGGAATTGATCTCATATATTTTATATAATTATACCAAATTTCAAATGTCTAATTAAAGTAAAAAAACATTTAAACAATATTGCATAGCAAGAAATTTAGAATAACAAAATTCGTACAAGAATTATTTAATTAGATATTATATAAATAATTAAATTAATATTTTAAATGTAAAAGTTAATTGGAAACATAATATTGAAAATATTTAATAAGTTTTGACTGGGAATGTTGCAAAAGGAGTAATAAAGAAATTAAATTATTAAAATATACTGAAATAATAAAAATTATTAATAGACATTGATACTCTTTCAAAATAAAGTCAAGCAAAATATAATACACAATATATATATATATGCGTGTGTGTGTGTGTGTGTGTGTGTAGTTTCATTATAATTCATTATTAGGAGCTATTAAGTTGAACATTAATGTGAATACCATTTTCAAGAATAATCTCTTATATGCTTAGTTTTTAGACTTCTCTGACACGTTATATTATTATGATAAAAAAAAATTTTCCATCTTGTTGATAATTCATTTTTCTTTAACCAACAATCTTTCCCAACATAGAACACAATCATAACATAGACATTAATAATTACATCAAGTTTAATCTGGATAAGTATTTAATTTTGTATTTTCTGACCATAATTCACGTGAGTTCACTGACAAGGATAAATGAAATTTCATCAAAAGGACTGTTTTAAAGACTTTCAATCCTGCTTCATTTGGTTCTGATCATAATAATTTTTGTATTTATATTATATTCCAAGTTGTTTTTTTATTAAACCAGAAATTATCTTTAGCCCAAATATAACATTAACTCTCAGATAAAGATTAATATACCTGGGTTTTATATAAATACATGATGTAGCTCTTTTTCTGTTATTTTTATTTATTTATTTCAAAAATATGGTGTGGAATGGAGGTTTTAAGTAAAACTTAACATAAATTATTCACAAATAATTATAATAAATGTAGACATCAGTTTTTCACATCACATTAATTTTGATAATATATAAGAAATAAATGTGATGTTAAAAATTGTCTAAATTTATTGCCTTTATATATATATATAATATACAAACAAATCATTTAACGGTAAAATATATTATTTTTTAAATTCTTTAGAAGCACTTGCTTTCAATTATATAATAATCCTCATCAGCTTTAAATAAGTTTCAAATTTTAATGCTATGTAAATTTTCATAAGCTGTGTATGGCATATTTGCAACTTGCCTATTAATAACATTATCTTTATATTTATCTATTAAAATTGCCTCTTTAATTTTCCTCTTTTTATGATTTCTTTCTTCCATTAATATTTTTATTTCATTAATATTAAAAGTAAACCTATAATTGTAAGACTTTTCATGGTCAAAGAACACTGAAGCTGTATTAAATTGACTATTTACACTATTTTTAATCTGATTATATAATAACTGATGTTCTTTTAATCTTTTTTCCACAGAATATTTTGATTCATCCATATATAATTTATTACAACCACATGAAATCTGATAAACTATATTACTTCTTTGCATTTTAGGAATTATACTCTTAGAATTATTAATAAATCGATTAACATTTGCAGGAACACAAAATGAAACATTATACTTTTCTTTAAATATATTCTTAATTAATTTAGATTGTATGTTATTTACAAATGACATAAATACTCATTTTTTATTACTAAAGTAACATTGCAAACTCTTTTCTTATTAGTAGATGAATTTACTGTACATAAAATTTGGTTTTTATCATAACCAACCTTTAAAAGTTCATTAGCAAAAAGTTCTATATTTAAAATTTTATCAATCCTACATTTACATAATTTATCATTGTGATGCAAAAACGACTTTAGAATTGCCATTTTATGTATAATTGGAACACGTGATTTAAAATGAATATATCCTTTTTCTTCAATAGGTTTAAAAATTAATTTATAAATTAAATCAGTAGCATCTCTATATATTTGTAAATCCAAAAATTTTATTTTTCCATTTTGTTCATTCTCAATAGTCCATTTTAAATTATTTAAATTATTCAGTTTATATAAGAGAACATCGATAATGTCTTGAGGACAACAAACAAAAATATCATCAACGTATCTAGTATAAATTTTAATACTTTCAAAGTTATAAGAATTAAATATAACATCTTCATATTTTGATAATGTAAAATTACAAATTTGTGCAATCATAGGTAATCCCATTGGCCATCCTTTATCAATTTTATAAAATTTATTATTATATGTTGCAATAATATTATCACTTATAAATTTTAGTGATTCAATAACAAAAACTATCAAATGTTTATTTACAGACATATTAATTAGTGCAATTTCAATTAAACTTATAGACTCAAGACAATCAATTGATCCATATAGTTTCATTACGTCCAATAAAGCCAAGAAATCATTATCATTTATTTTTACATTTTTAATCTTATTTACAAATTCATAAGAAGATGCAACTGTATATCTGTCAAAACCCAACATATCTTGTAATGATTTACCAATATATTTAGCTGTTTTATATATAAATTATCTACCAAAATCTATCATCAATCTAAGAGGATTTCCTACTTTTTAAAGTTTAATATTAGCAAATATTCTTGGGTATATATACCCAAGAATATATATGCATATAAGTCCAAAAATATTGTGCATATTATTAATTGAAAAAGTGTGCATATTATTAATAGTTGAATGTAACTGGAAAATTTAAAAAGTTAATTTTTTTAAAGACATTCAATACTTAATATTAGATGATGGCAAAAGGCCAATATATAAATACAATTAAATTAATCTGTTTATTATTATTCTCCAAAAATATAAATTATTTTTTAAATTAACAGAGTATCAAACTTTTCTTTATATAAATAGTCAAAATAAGAGTCATACATCACATGACCCTCTTCTCTTAAGCTTGTAAATGATAAACAATGAGGATTGCCAATTCCTCAACAAGCTTTGTGATAAATGCTTAGCCAGATCCAGCACTTAAAAAAAAGAATTATTTTTTTCATTATCAAAACAATTCAAATTTATACAATTAATACATCAAATATATATATATGTATGTACACATATTTTTGCAAAAGATAAACATTATAAATGCTTTATTAATTTCATCTCTATTTGTTTATATGCTCTTTTACATTTACTATTATATTGAGTAGTCTTTGCCACCATTTCTAACTACTTAAAATAATAATGGAAAAAAATAGGTCCATTTCAATATATATATATATACAAATTGAATTAAATATTTCCATGAATTGTTATTATAGTAAAGAATATAAATTAGATTATACCTATGTAAACGGAGATAACATTTTTAGCATTTCATGTTGCCAATAAATGATACTTACTACTAATTGACAATCCCTAAGGCTAAACAAGTTTTCTTATTAACTTATAATAGCATTTTTTGTTTGAGTTTTTCATTGAAGTAAAAAGGTCCTCTTTTAATTCAAACTCAAGTTTTTAAATGGATTTAAACTCAGAAAGTTAATTTTATAGGTGTAAGTATGTGCAAAAATAATAACTTTTTTAGCATGCTGCAAATAATATTTTAAACTTCTCCAGAAAGTTGTATATGTTGAATTAAATATTTATATGGATTGTTATAATAAAGAATAGAAATAAGATTATATCCATGAAAGCAGAGATAACATTTATAGCATTTGATGTTGTCAAGAAATGATCAATTTCCACTAATTGACAATTCGTGAGAAACTAAAATTGAAAATATAATGAGAATTTGCCTTTATAGTAAGTTACATAAAACTTTCAATTATGATGCAATTAGGCAACTGTCAGTTAAAACAGATAGTGAAAGCTGAACTGTATATAATCTTGGTAATTATCAATAGAAAATGTTTGATTTACATTAAGCTTAAAATAAATCAGACTAGTGATAATGTTATTTATTGTATCACATGACCCACAGCTGAAGATTTTTTTTAAAAATTTAATACACAAAAAATTCCTATTATATTTCAATATTTACATCTTATGTTTATAAAATTCCATAATATATTAATATGTTACTAATGAAATTTTTAGATTTGTAATGCACTCCTTGAAACTTGTAATAAATTTTGAATTTTATTTATCACACATTTGTAATTTATTACATAAACATATTCATATAATATACAAATGTATAAGTGCATTATTTTTTATCTGAAAATTATCCACAAGTCATATTCTTTTTTTTATTAGATTAAAAAATTATTACATTTCATTTAATCTAAGATATAAAGTTTAATGAAGATCAAATACAATAAAACCTTGAGCCATTAATTTTTTAAAGATGGAATACAAAAAAGATATGTATTTATCATAGTACCAAGAATCCATTAAAATTTATAGATGATAATAATTTAATAAGTATTATTTAGTGAAACTCATGTAAAGCTGAACATACAGTACTGTATAGTTATGGTAAACCTAAGTATGGTTTTTATGAGGAAGCCCACATTGTTCACATCATAAAAATTACATTAAGGACCTCTAAGATTATAGATGAGAATATAATATAATTTGGAAGTAGATTTAAATAAAGTATACAGATCTTTCAGAAAGAGTTCTTTGCTGCAGTATAAGATAACATACAGATTCATAAAATATCAAACAAAATAGTGAATCAGCATGTTCTACATGTTTCAATAGCATATTGGTTTATATAGCTATTGCAAAACTTACCTCTAAGTGTATTACAATTATTGTTTTTGCCTTTTTTTATATTTCATTCTTTTTTGTGGAGGAGTTGAATTAGCATATTCATTTCTGATATGACTGTTGCTGCAGATAAAATGCAAAATATACCATAACTACTGTTAGCTTGAAATATAACTCAGATTTCATGATTAAAAACATTATTCTAAGGTAGATTTTGTTTATATATATATATATATAATATTATATAATTTAATATTTTTAACAGATGTAATTAATGAAAATACTTCAATATGTTTAATATTTAGAATACTTTTAATTCTTAGCTTGAGGGAAAGTGATTGATTTTATTATATATATATATGTAATTAGAAGGGATTTAAATACAGACTTTCACACTCCCTTCCGCTATCCACTGTGTATTATATAACCAACACTATCCACTGTATATTACATAACCAATACATATAAGTACATACATGTTAACAAGATAAATGATCTCCAATATATGTATTCTGTGCTGAACCAGCACTCATCAGTTAGTGCAAATCATAATCTCCAACATATACATAATAAGTGCTCAATTTATATTAAGATAGCAAATCTTCAAACTTTAATGGACAGGCTTCAATCTTATCCACCCTCCAACTCTTCAGCTATCCATATTCTTGAAAATCTGAGACTGAAATGCTAAAAGCAACTGTCAATGCCAATATTGTTGTCATAACTATGTTGACTTTAAGTTACTTTGACCCTCATAAATAGGAGCTTAATATTTCCATTTAAATGTATAGAAAAGGTATGATCAAAATCCAAGTTAAATCTGTAATATTTGGCTACAAATATAATATAAATTCTGAACTTTAGATGTGATTAGAAGCAATATGAATACAGACTTGCAAGCTCTCATCAGCTATCCACTTCATCTTACATAAACAATACACATGATCACATAGTGTGAAAATTCTCCAATATATGCATTTCATGTTGAAGCAGCCCTCATTAGTTGATTCAAATCTTGCAACAAAATATACTTTAGAGTGTTTTAAAGTGTTAATTTTTGAAGATTATTATATTGTAGTAGCTTAAATTTTATAATTAATTTTTTACCAAGTTTATTTTTGATATTTTTACATATTATTCATAGCACAATAATGAGTATTAAAATGTGTGCACAAACTATTATATATAATTGCTATTTGTTTTCCAATCTTTATCAATTTGAATATTGTTAGGTTGTTAATTAATTTTATTTTCCAATTCACAATAAATCAGTACTCTAACTTTTCTCTTGTGATTTTTTTCTCCCAAATTATCTTTCTTATATGAATACATGCTTCATTTTTCCTTTTCTTCCAGAAATATTATTGCTATTGATTTCATTATTTTAAAAGAAGCTGTTTATTTATGTACAATTTTAAGATGTTTTAAAGCATTAATTGTTAAAACATTATTATTGCAAAAAACTATTTTTAAAATTATTATAGCTACAGTTATTAAAATAAATGCTACAATGCATTGCTTCAAAATTATCATAAAACTGAAGGAGGAAATGAAATATAATCATTTTAGAGTCTTGTGTTATTTAAAAGAAAAGATGATATTTATGCTTCTTGGAATTCCGGTAATTCATTGACATCTATTTAAAATGTTTTATTATTCTGCAGTAAAGAAATAATTTAAATTGTATTTATTTATTATTTTTTGTTATGAAGCTTTTCTCTTACATGCCTATTTAAAAAAATGTTGCATGTATTTGTTCTGCTCTAGGTTCATTTTTATTAAGAAATTAAAATGTGAACATACTTCAAAACTATTATTCTGAAATATTTATTTATTTATTTATCTTCTATGTATTTAGTAAAACTATGCAATATTTTATCTTTATGAAAAATTGTAGGACTCATAAGTTAAGAAAGTTATTTTCATTTTATTTAAATGAAAGGACTCATAAACTCTCAACCTTATTTAAATGGGATAATATAATTGCAGTGTGTTTTAAGAAATTAATATTATTATTAGTTTTTATTATAATTGTTGCTTATGTACTATTAATTTACTATTATGCTGTGCATTATTTTGGGTGTATTTATAATAATATACATCTTATAATAGAAATTGATACAAGTAAATTTCCAGGCCAAAAAAGACTTCTAATTATACATTTTAAGAGTTTTGGAATTTACATTACAGTATTATAAATTAAAGTATATTAATGTGCACAGGATGAAACAATATGTGAACTGATATATTATTTGACATCCGGTGGTGAACGAAAGTAATTTTTAATTTTTATTGTAAGTTATTGCCTCACAATTATTTTATATTTGTTTGCATATTTTTTAAAGTATATATGTTTATGTTCATAGAAAGTGAACATGGGTTAAATTTCCATGTATGATAGATAATCTATATCTTGTTTATTTATTTATGAGTATTCTGCCCATTGTCAGATATTGATTGTAGCAATTATGTTGATGGTTTCCATTACTCTTGAAATTTAGTTAAACCTCTCTAGAGTAGAGATTGCAGCTTCTTCAGCACTTTCAGTGGGTGGCAATTTATTTATTACTGCCCATTTGAATTAGTGTATATTTTATGTAAGCACATTAAAAGCATGTACATGTATGAAATTATTTTTCTTTATACCTGCATTATATAAAACAAAATATTATGTTGTTTTGTTTTTATTACAAGTGTACTTACTGATATAGTGGATGGCATTAAAGTACCCTTTCTTCCTACTGCATTTGTTTTTACTTTGCTTGGTACAAGGTTATACATGAATATATTTTAATAAGATTTACTTATAAGTTATATGAAGAAGAATATTTATAAGAGAAAAACCTTATATATTTTGAGAGTATTTTTATTGGTAGCCAAATGTCACCTGAAGTATTCAGACTCATGAATACTTTCTATTTTAATTTTTTTATTTATTTTAAAAATAAGTTATAAGATTATAAAAATATAAGAAGATAAGAGTATCTTGTGTATAAGAATTAAGTTGTTATTCAATTTGATTGTATTTAAGTGTTAAGCAAAGTAATTATTTATTGTATAAAGTATGAATAAAACCATGAGATGTGGATAAAATAAGAATTCTAACATTTGTATTAGATTTATAAAAACCTGAGATTTAGATTCAATAAAAACTTTAGATGTTTATTGCTCATATTTGTGTTATTATTTATTTTATTCATAAAGGACTCATTTTCAAAGATATAAAATTTCATAATTATTATGGTGCTGGCCTATTGAGTTGTTTAGTATGTCTTGGTTTGGTTGGTGATGAAGATTGGAATTGTCTAAGTGCTGACTGGTTTCTAATGGTTATGTATATATAAATATTTTGGGTCATACCATTCTCCAAATATTTTTTTTCAAATAAGACAGAAAATTCCTTCACTGAATTAAATTACCAATATTTCATTGAAAGGCTGAGGTTGTAATAAGGAACTCTTGAGTCTCAAGTTGTGATTGCTCATGAATTAAAGAGTGTTTATTTATATTTATGTTAAATGGTTGTCCAATCAAATTAGGAGGTGAATTAATAAAAATTATTGTATTTTATTCTGTCTTTATTTTTATCTTATGAGAGTGAAACTCCTTTTTAAAAAATAAATATGTATATATGTGTGTGTGTTTATTTAGACGTTTCTTAAGAGTTTATATATTTTTTGCTCTTGAAAACAATCTCATTAGTCAGGTCTTAGACTGGTGTTATATTTCAATGATACTAGAAAAGTTCTCAATTACAGCACAAAATGTATGTATACTGTTGAGATAATTATATATTTTTTGCATAAATATGAGTAACTACTTTTGTTATTTTTTTACATACTTGTTTTTGCAATACAACAGTAGTAATTGAGACAGTTATGACTATAATGTGAGTTTGAATATAAACAGAACATTTTTAAAAATAGATTCAGGAAGTTTCTTTTAATTAACTGGTCTAAAAACAATTCACCTAGTTATTTAATATTGATTAGTTAATAAGCATCTAAATATTTTTAACTAAAGGGGAAAAACAAGGATCAATTATTTCTAGTGAGAAATCCCTACTATTTCACATTTTTTAAATGATAAACTGTTTGAAGACATCTTTTTCTGCAGTGAGCTATTTAAAGATTGTTTAAGCTTATCTCCTTATATATATATATGTTATATAATACATATGGTAATAAAAATAATAATGAATATAATGATAATAATATATTATAAAAAATATTATATTTCACAAAACTTAATCTTCTTCAACTACTATTTCAATTCATTTTGAATTAAAATGACAGTTAAAGTAGATTAAGTGATTAACTGAAAGTACTTTGGAGGATTATAATACTTTTTATCATATATTATTACTGTCATATTCATTACTATATATATATTTAATAACAATAAATATAATGGCAATTTACTATTATATACAGTATTTCAATTAGCTGAATTACTTTCAGTTAATTTCTTAACCTACCTCAACTGCCATTAAATTCAAAAAACAAAGTGGAAGAAAAACTTCATCAACTCAATCCCATGAATCCTGAATTTTAATGTTAGCAGATTGTCTGTTAATTATATTCTTTTTATTTCTAGTTATTATAATTGTCTCCTTAATTTTTCTTTTATTATGGTTTCTCTCTTTATGAAGAATATTAACACTTTCAATATCATTCATAAATTTATTGTTATATGTCCTTTCATGATCCAAGAAAATGGAAGCAGTCATTAAATCATTATATTTTTACTTTTCACATGCTTGTATAACAATTCATGTTCCTTTAATCTTTTTTCAATACTGCACCTCAATCACCTATATATGATAACATACATCCACAAAAAAATTGATACATAACATTACTTTTCTGCTTGACAGGTATGACATTTTTAGAATTATTCACTAATTTATTAACATTATTTGTAACAAAAAATTAAACATTAAACACATTCTCATATATATCCTTAAAAAATTTCACTTGAGCATTTAAAATATATGAAATAGATATCCATTGTTTACTCTCAATCTTCAACTTCTTTAAACCATTATAATATTTTTTCAATTGACATAAAGTTTTATTAATCTGTTCCATCTTATAACCAACTTTCTAAGAAATTTCTTGGCAAATATCTCAATATTTTTTAATTTATCACACTGGTATTGACATAATTTTTCATTACGAAACAAATAAGTTCCAAAACTTGCCATTGTATGCATAATTGGCACTTTTGATTTACAATTTATATATCTCCTTTTTGGCAATAGTTTGATTATTAATTTATAACTTAACATACTATTATCTCTTGTAACAATTAAATCTAATATATAATACTTTTGTCCTGTTTCTTTTCAATAGGTTATTTTAAGCCATCCAAATTATTTAATTCTTCTATAAGCAAATTAATAGTATTAGTATTTTTGCAAACAAAAACACCACCAATATATCTTTTGTAAATTTTAATATATTTAAAAGAACACATATATAAAATACTACTCTCATATGTAGAGAAAACAAAATTGCAAACTTGTGCAACAACAGACATACCCATAGGGCAATCTTTAAACATTTTATAATACCCACCTTTACAAGAAGCAACAATTTTTCAAAAAAGTTTAAAGAATCAATAATAAATTTTATCACAGATTTACAAACACCTTTACTCTTTAAAGCACCTTCAATTATTTTTATGAAATCAACTCTATCAATAGGACCATATATTTCTGTCACATCTAATGAAGCAATAACATCATTCTCATTAATTACTATATTTTAAATTCTATCTACAAAGTCAAAAAATAAAGCAATAGTATTTTTACAAAATCCTATATATTTAGAAATTGGATACATAAATGAACCACCAAAATCAATTCTAAATTGCAAAAAAGTACCTTCTTTAAGTAACTTTATATTTGCAAAAATATGAGGAAATACAGTGCAGGAAGGATATATCTTACAGTACACATTATAACTTAAGGCTTTATTTTTAGCTTTTTTAAAAAATATGATCCATAAATTTCTGACCATCCATATTATATCAAGTTTATTTATTTGCACTTTAACATTCTCAATGTAGTGTCATTTTGTCATTAAACACATCCACAACCCTTTATCTTCTTTCAAACAAACCATATTATCATTTTTCAGCCTCTATTTAAATTCCAAAAGGCCAATTGGCATGAATCATCACCTGGAATCAGAACTAAATTTATGACAATTTTCTTCATAATTTTATCACCAAAATAACTATCACCAGGAATAATTTCAATTGAATATTAAACAGCTGCAATTAATTCCAAATTACAATTATCCTAAGTACTGCTGACAGCTCCATGACTTAAAATATATTTCTGAATCAAATGTATCCTTTTATTTGACAAATTAATAAAATTCATGTTGTTATAAGTCTGTGAATGATGCTCATTAAATAAAAAAAACAATTTTCTTCTCTCATTACATACTTTAAGTTCAAATAATTTAAATCCATTTTCACAAACAATTTTACATTCATCCCAAGCACACCATTCATTTAAAATTATTAAATGCTCAAATGCTTTCAAATACCTCCAAATATCAAAAAGTTCATTTCTACATTTCTTAAATTATATCAATTAAAATTTTTGATTTCAGTTTATCTATACATCTCAGTACTAAATTTATATAGCTATTCAATTTTATGTTACAATTATTCAGGGAATACATGAAAAACTGTACAATCCTTAAAAAATGAAGTTTGCATTTAAACTTAATAACTTTTTAACATTGTTTCTGCCACTCCTTAATGATTGATCTTTTTTAATAGCACTTAAATCCATTATATTAAAAAAAAAAAGGAATATCAAAAAAATGTTTGTTAATTAAAAAACTGTTGTAAAAATAATAAATTTAACAGTAATTAACTATTATATATAACAGTCTTTCAATCTGCATAAATACTTTTGGTTAATTCATTACCCTTAAACCTTTTTTCTTTGGTGTCAGAAAAAAAATTATTTTTTTTTGCCCACTCCCAAAAAAGAAATTGTAAAACTATTCCTATAATATTAAATCATCTTAATTTAAAAATATTATATTATTTTTTTGGTTTGTAAGAAAATTATAATATATATTTTTTTTTTTTATTTTATATAATTATAAAAAAAAATATAATAAAAAAAAAAATTTATTTTGTATGTAAATATTTTTTTTTTTTTTTTTTTTATTATTATTTTTATATTTTTTTTTTTTTTTTTTTTTTTTTTTTTATTTTTTAAATTATATAATTTTTTTATAATTATTATTAAAATTATAATAAAAAATTAAATTTTTTTTTTTTTTTTTTTTTGGTTTTTTTTTTTCCTTTCAATATTTTTTTGGGGTGGGTGTAGAAAAAAAAAAAAAAAAATTTCTTTTTTTTTTTTTATTGGGTTTTTTTTTTTTTAAAATAAAATGAAAAAAATAAAAATTAAAAAAAAAAAAAAAATTTATTAAAAAAAAGAGGGGGGGGGGGGGGGGTTAACCTGCCTCAACAGTCATTAAATTAAAAAACAAAATGATAGCAAAGATCATCAACTCAAATCCCATGTATCCCAAATTTTAAAGTTAGCAGATTGTCTATTAATTATATTCTTTTTATTTCTATTTATTAAAATTGCCTCCTTAATTTTTATTTTATTATGGTTTCTCTTTTCATAAATAATCTTAACACTTTGAATATCAAACTTAAATTTATATTTATATATTTTCTTATGATCCAAGAAAATTGAAGCCATCATTAAATTGTTATTAAAAAAATTATTTGAAATAATTCCTGGTGATAGTCATTTTTGTGAGGAAATTATCAAGAAAATTAATTGTCATAAATTTAATGTGATTTAATGTGATTTTAATTCATGGAAAGGGGCCATTTTGAGATTTAAACAGAGGCTAAAGAATGATAATATGATTTGTTTGAAAGAAGATAAAAGGACTGCAGATGTGTTTAATAATCAGTGCATTGAGAAATTAAAGTGCAAATGGATACCCATAATATTTTTTTGATTGAAGAATATAATATGGATAGTCAAAAGTAAATTTTATTAACAGTATTTTTAAAAAAGCTAAAAATAAAGCCTTAATAATTAATGTGTATTTGTGCTATAGGCCCTTGTATTTTTGCAAATATAAAGTTGCATAAAGAAGTTACTCATTTGCAAATTATGATTGATTTTAGTAATTCATTTATATATCAGACTTCTAATTATATTGATAAGCTGTTAAAAGCTGTTTTAGGAATTTGGGGAAAATACTTTTGCTTCATCTTTTGACTTTGTTGATATAATTAAAATATAGTGATTAATGAGAATGATATTATTGCTTCATTAAATGTGACAGAGGGGTATGGTTCTATTGATAGAGTAGATTCCATAAAAATACACGAAGATGCATTAAAAAGTAAAGGTGTTTGTAAATAAGTGATAAATTTTATTATTGATTTTTTAAAATGTTTTGATGATAATATTGTTGTTTCTTTTGAAGGTAGATATTATAAAATGTCTAAAGATAGGCTTATGGGTCTGCCTGTTGTTGCACAAGTTTGCAATTTTGTTTTGTAAAGATATGAGAGTAGTATTTTAAATATGGTCTTTTTAAAGATATTAAAATTTACAAAAGATATGTGAATGATGTTTTTGGTTGTGAAAATACCAATACTATAAATTTGCTTATGATGGAGTTAAATAATTTGAATGACTTAAAATGGTCTATTGAAAAGGAACAGAAAAAAGTATTAAGTGTTTGGATTTAATTATTACAAGAGAGAATGGTATGTTACGTTATAAATTAATAATCAAAGCATTACAAAAAAGGAGATATATGAATTGTAAATCAAAAGTATAATTATACATAAGATGACAAGTTTTATATCTTTTTTGTTTTGTAATGAAAAATTATGTTGATACTACTGTGATAAATTAAAAGATATTGAGATATTTGTCAAGTAATTTCTTGAAGTTGGTTATAAGTTGGAACAGATTAACAATACCTTATGGCAATTTAAAAAAAGTTATAATGACTTAAAGGAGTTAAAGAATTATAATAAAAATGGATATTTTTCCATATATTCTCAAATGCTCCAGTGAAACTTTTTAAGAATATATATGAGAATGTGTTTAATGTTTCATTTTGTGTTACAAATAATGTTAATAAATTAATAATTCTAAAAAATGTTATACCTGCCCAAGCATGTCAAAAATAAAAAATAATAATGATTTAATAACTGCTTTAGTTTTCTTGGACCATAAAAGGTCATGTAAATATAAATTCAAGTTTGATATTGAAATTGTTAAGATTTTTCATGAAGAGAGAAACCATAATAAAAGAAAAATCAAAGAGTCAATTTCAATAAGTAGAAATAAAAACAATATAATTAATAGACAAGCTGCTAACATTAAAATTCAGGATTAATGGGATTTGAGTGAATGACCATTGCTTTCATTTTGAATCTAACAGCAGTTGTGGCAGTTTAAGAAATTAACCATAGTATTTCTGTGGATTGAAAGACTGTATATAATAGTTAATTACCATTATATTTATTATTTTTATTGTTATTACAATAGTTTTTTAATTAATGGATATTTTATTGGTATTATATACATATTTATATATTTTCTTTGATTAGTTTATATATTTCTTTTTGTTCTTATATATATATATATATATGGAGCATACTAATTACTTTAACAAGTTTTCATCAATATATATATATATATAATAGTCTTAATGTGATTTTCTGCATATTTTTTGATTAAAGTTTACTTGGCTTTGATGTAACTAAGCAATTAAAAACTGAATTAGCAAACTGAAATCGTATTATCCAGTATTAGCGCTTATTTGTCTCATCTTCATAAGTCAAAGTAGAAACATTCTTAGCTAATTCTTTAGGTTTAAATAAGGAAGTAAACTAAAGTAGTTCTATTTTTTTTATTTATAGAGGGTCAGGCAAATAAATACAACTGCTAGATAAAGTGATTTTAATTTACCAATCTAGTTTTTAATTCATTGCTTTCTTGGTTATATCATAGCTGAACTTTAAATAACATAAACATAAACAAATCCCATTAAAACTTTTAAGGTTTTAATATATAAATCCATAAAAAATTTCTGATTATAATTATATGTAGTAACATAATTTCTTGTCTTTTTAAAATTATATATAAATGTATATTGTAATAATATGTTCCAATTTGATGAGTGAAAAAAATCATAATCTTTAAGTGATGACATAATATTTTATGCCTCCTATTTATAATAATTATATATACTATTAACAATAATTAATATGCTAGTAATAATGTTTGTTAATAAAGAAAATAATTTATACTTTTAGTAGGTGTTTATTATTTTAGCCTTTTTCAGGTCAGATGCATTTTTGATGTCGTGTATCCTAATCATGACTTTTAATTGTTGTCTACATTAAACTTTATCAAAGAGTTAAAATAATAAATACCTACTATAATAATTAATATTTTTCATTAATACACATCATTGTTAGAGCATTTAAACAATAAATTAACAGCAATTGTTTAATAAATTTATAATAGCTGTTTATAAAATAAATTGCATTACACGTATTACTTTGCATGTTTAAGATGATTTTGCAATTACTATAATTATAATTATTATAATGATGTTATTGGATATGATATCCAGGAACAATTGCAAGACCATGCCAGATTACTCATATATACATAGATTATAGTAAATTGATTATAATATTATGAATAAAAAAATATTTTCTAAAAACTTAAATGTAAATTTTTTTAAGTATGACCACAAACGTCAAAAGATTTTAATTCTGCACTAATTTCTACATAGTCTGATTAATCCAAGGATGATAAACAACATAAATAGTTGGTAGCCATATCAATGATCATCATTGCCAGATCCATTTTAAGATGAGATGGAATGAAGCAGATTCTTGTATTGAAGGGTTTTGGATATATAGATACTATATTAAAAATTTGTTAAATCCGAAATTTTATCTTTTCTTTATAAATTCAATAATTATTGCACATAAAGCATGCCTTAAAAACATTGGTAAAAACTTTGTATATCGCTTTGTGTATATATACACACACACGTACAAATTGAATACAAATCCTTAGGTTATTTTTAAAAATATATTTTAAGCGATAGTTAAGAACAAATTAAACAAAAATCATTTATCATTAGAAAAAAAAAAGAATGTATATAAACAAAACATAATGTCCGTCTACAGCTGCCATTATTAATATTAGAAATAATGTTCATCTCTTCAAAGTTTGACAGTTTTTGACAATTAGTCCAATATTACGATAGTTACTTTCAAGATGAATGCTTTCAAAATAAAAGAGAAAACTGCTTTACGAAAACAAAATAATCAGCAAGACATTTTTGAAATAATCTATAAATTAATATATTTAATTCAAAACTTTGCATTGTAAACTATTTTTTGTTTTATTCTATTTAAATATTATTAAAAGTTTGTCTTGAACGTTTCAGTCCAGTAGTGAAAGTAACGGTCTTAAATGCTCAAATGTCACATGACCTCATTAGCATAGACCACATAATGAATAAACATTTTTAAAATAATGGAAAAGTTTCAATAAATGTCAAGTATAGAGTTGTAAATAATAAAAATAGAAAAAATAATTAGATAGATAAAGGGGAAAAAAACCGTAATATAATATACAAAGCAATTAGTATTTTTTTTTTAAAAAAAAAAAAGAGTAGAAAAAATTTATAACTAAAAAAAATAGAGAAAAAAAAATTATTGTAAAATAATACTATAGGAAACAAAGAGTGTATGCATCTTTAAAAATAATTATTCGAAGAAAACTTTTTTATCTTATTTTTAGAGATAGAGAACATTAAATAAAGCCCTACTATAAATTAAAATAAAAAAGATTACTTCTTGTTTTACGGTAATTAACAGTACGCATATATAGATAGATGTATGAATGAATAAATAAAATAATAGATAGACAAACAATGAGATGACTGAATAGGTGAATAGATAAATAGCGAAATAATTAGATTGAAAGATCAATCAATAAATAGATAATACATGCTAATATATATATTGTAACTGTCAAAAATACACTTCAATTTCAGAGTGCCAAATTGTAACCGTCAATTGGAATAAGAGATCTGAATTAGTACTATATTTTCAATTAATAAGCAACCAGATAGTACTTAATCAAAATCTTAGCTTAACCAGCAATAATCAAATCACTCTCTTAATGTAATCCAATATTTATGTTTGATTTAAATATTTAGTATTAATATAATAAATGCATGTAATTATATAATATGTAAAATAATACATAAATCTAACAATAATAATATGATTAGTAGACTCTCTTTATGTTTTGAAATGTAAATAAATCAAATCTAATGTTATGTCAGGGTTTAAAATATTCAAATATAATAAATAAGACCCTTAAGTTTTATTACGTAATTATAAAATTTATAATCAATATAACTGAATAACAAAGTGAATTTTACTGTATCTAAATCATATCTTACACTAGGCATTAATAATTAAATTCTATATATACTAACATTAGCGACTAACATCAAGAATGTTACTTTTAGAAAATTAGTGTACCTTTATTTAACTATAATACGATGGAATCATGTGACCATAGACTACCAATTAGAAGACGAAGGAGGACAAAAAATATAAAATATGAAAAATCATAATAATTTAATAAATATAAAATTAGATTAATGACAAAAAGAGATATAATAATAATAATAATAATAAATTAAGGTCTCAATAAATTATATATCCTAAACTTTCATAATGATCTTTTTAAATATTGACCCTTTATCTACATTTAAACTATGCTAAAGATATATATATATGTTGTTGGATAAGCAATTCATTGAAGAACGTTGTTTATACCAGTTTTAAATAAACTTCAATATTAAATAATTATTGAACAATTAATGGAAAACAATGCTTTATATGATTTTTATTTATTGGCATAATCATTTCTTTGCAAAGATAAAAAAAAATAGTTATCTTATATACTAAAACTATATAAATATGTGACATAAATTATCCATTATTTATCTTTCACAGGTTAGAATTATACATCGCCAGGATGTTTACTCAACAGTTTGATTATACAATAAAACATCAAACATTTATGGCTAAAGAGACTAAATTATACTCAACATAAGTACACTTGGCATTATAAAATATGGCTACCCAGGCTAAAATTTGATTACAAAATTTACTAAACAACAAGACCATATTACATGTAAAACTCATCAACACTAAAATAATGTATATTCTAACATATATGTAATTATAAATCATAAGGGTAACTTGCATTATTTCATTATTTTTATCTTGTATTATTAAAAAAATACTGATAACCTTTTAACATAGTATAAAGACTAGACTTTTTGAAGAGATCAATAAAACATAGAATGTATATAAAATAAATATATTTAAATATTAATTCTAAAACTATTTTACAAACAACTTCTCTCCAACACTTTACCCACATACATATTGCATTAATCTTAAAGTATAATTATGTTTGATCTGTTTTTTTTTGTTGCGATAATGAAAATAAACAATTAAACAAATATTCTACTATCAAAGTCTTTCAAAGACTTTTAACTTCAAGAAGTTACAATTAACATATTTTAATTTAAGTGTAGATTTTAAAATGATGAAGAATGAATTTAAATTCATCAGCATTTTCTGGTATGGAAATCAAAATGATGACATAAGGAGTTATCTTTTCAAGAATTAAAATAATGGTAGAATTTTATTCTTTTGATTAAATCCATTAGTGCAATAATTTGGGCAATAATTAAAATACAAACAATTGTTTTTCTCCATTTGTAAATGTGTTTTAGCAAAAAATTAGCAAATTTTTCTTGAGATAAATTTTATGAAGATTGACATTTTTCTTTAGGAAAATATTTAAAAAAATTTCCATAAATTTGAAGAATTTTTGTCAAAACAAGATATTCACATATAGATGTTTATACAGTAAATCTTTTATAAGCATATATTTTTATAATTTTAGCTAATGAATAATAAATATAGAGGACTTGAACTCAGACTTTCAAGCATCCTTCAACTATTTACACTATATCATAAACACTGATACACATAACCACACACATGTAAAAAAGGTAAGTAATCACCAATTTACATATTTCATGCTGAACCAGCACTCATCAGTTCATCCAGATTAACATCTACCACATGTGTATATATAATCAGTGCTCAGTTTATATTATAATAGCAAATCTTTGTACTTTAATAGACAGGCTTCAATCCATTCCAACCTTCAAATCTTCAGCCATCCATTCTATTGAAAATCTGATGATAAAAATACCAAATCTCATGCTGATGCCGATATTATTGTTATGCCCATGTTGACCTCAAGTCACTCAGACCCCTCATGTATAGGACCTTATCCATTTAATACATAGAAGAAGAATGGACAGGATGCAGGCTTAATGTGTAATATTTGAAATACAGGAATTCTTCATATACCTACTTGTATTTTAAATATTCCTAATGAATAATAAGAATATTACTATTTCTCCAGTTGATAACAGATCTCCTATGATTGATTTTATCATCTCATCATCTTCACTCAAATTTATTAATTGTTTTACCTTTTTATGCCAAAATTTCTATAGTTTCCATGTATGCAATATATTTTCAGATGAAAATGAAGTCTTTGAAAAAATCTCCCTCATAATAATAATTATTTTAAAAGTATAAATAACATTTTAAAATCCATATTTTAAATAAAATGTCATTCAACAAAATAAAATAGATTATAATATTAAAATGAATATTTAAGCTACAAATATAAAAAAAATCAAGTTACATTGTTTGCTGTTCTCAAAGTAATTGATATTGAAACATTATTAAAATATTAAGATAAAGTAATTGATATTCCATTTTAAAGTTAAAATAACTTTATATTACATCCTTTTAAAATAATACTCCTTTAAATTTAAAATAAATCAAAGAAAGATAAAATAAACATTCATGCACACACATACAAATATTATATTAAAAGTTATGTTACTGCTGTAAATCATTTTAATACTGCGTATAAATTAGTATGAATATTGTTTTATTAATCTTGATTTAAATACATTGTTTGTATGTTGAACGTATTATCTGTTTTTACAGTATATTGTCCCTTTTAAAATGTAATTCAGTATAGGTGTGTTTAGATTTAACTTTTAATAAAATATTTCTTTATTGTGATTTTAAAATTGATACAAAATCTCAAAAGACATAACAAAATAAGATGATATCTTAGAATCATAAAAATTGTTTTATAAGATTTAATATTTAAATAATAAAATTATTTTTATTATAGGCCAATAAAAATTTTAAATTAACTGTATTATTGTTATTTAGGTAGATGAAATATTCATTACAAAAATGAAGAAGGACTGACTAATTGCTCCAAGCTACATCGAAGAGCAACATGGGAGAAGGTTGGATCTACTTTGCCTCAAATAGATATGTAATTGATGTCATTTTTTGTATTTGCAGCATTCAATATAGCAATAGAATAAAATTTCTTTAAAAAAAAGCCAAATATATATGATAGAAGTTGATCATTATCAGTTATTATTATCAGATTTTAAGTATTATTTAATATATATATATATATTTGCTATTTTTTATTGTGTTAGTATAAGTAAAAAAAAACATTAGACAAAATAGTCTTTAAATATGACATTGAACAGAAAATGAAAATGTTTTTTTCACTAACCCATCATTGGGGTACAATGAAAGAAATTTTTTTTATCAGACTTGTGGAGAAAAAAATCCATCATTACCTGGCCTGGTCGTATATCATAACAAATATATATGCCATTGTTGTACCATAAAGCTCTTATATTTATGGAGGTGAGAGAGAACGCTGGGTGCCACAATCATTATCTTATAATATTTAAAAAGTAAGGTGAGCTCAATGTTTGTAAGTGTGTGTCACAATCTTCATTATGATATTAAAATGTACACTCAGGCGTTTAAGTAAATCTTCTCTAATTATTATGTCAGTATTAACGCGTTATTTTATTATGGACCACTTGCCTTGTGAGTCACATACTTGAAAAAACAGTCTAAACTTTTTAGTCCATTTGAATTCCAAATTACGAGCACAGCTGCAACATACGGACCGTTTTGATATATTGTCTGAGATGTAAAATCTAAAGTTTATAGATATTATTAGATATCTATTTTTTTCTTTTTCAAAGCAACTTTTGCAAAATTATTATCCAAATAAATTACGATGGTAAAATTAAAATAACATTTTTTTTTTATAAAAATAAAATATACTTAATTCATTAAATAATCTTCATGGAAAAATTATCCTATACGTTTTCTTAAAAAAAAAAAATGTCTGAAGAACTTTATAAAATTTAATAGGCTTGATTTTTAAACAAATTTTACTTATAGCTGAAATCAAATTGAAAGTAAAAAAAAATTCAATTGGGAAAAGAAAAATAGAAAAGTTGTGGAATACAAATGAACTTTTTTTTAAAAAAAAATAGAAAAATTACAATTTGGGATCGATAAAACGAAGGTAAAAATTGTTATCAGTCTCGTGTTAAAAAAACATATATTTTCAATAAAAATATATGAAAAGAATGAATTTATTAGGGAGAAAAATTGAATTACTATTTTTTATTGCTGTTATAAAAAGCATAAAAACTTAAATTATGATGACCAGTGAGTGATTTTTATTCCTTTTTATCAGGTTAACAAATCAATCTTATTTATTCTATATTTTAAATATATTAATATGTATGATTTGATGCAATGTTGAAGTGCAATGCAAACTCTAAAGCATAAAGGCCATGGAAAGCAGACCAATTCTATTACTTTCAGTATTTGAGGTTTTTATCAATTCCCAAACAAATGCATTATTTGTCTGATTTTTTTTTTTAAAAAAAAATGTATAATCAATTCTTGATATTAGGAATAATGTGGACAGAAAGGTTTTTAACATATCAATACTTTTAAATTAAAAATAATTATATTTAAACAATTTCATATATACAAACTAATAATATAAATAGTTCTAAAATTCTATAATAAATTATGTCAGAAGATGGACAGAAATGTCAAACTTCATCTAAGGTGGTCAAAAAAATGTAAAGAAATGGCAAATCACATCCATGGTGATCTTATGTTATTGCTTGGTCATATTACCAAGCTGCATAACAATTTCAAATATTTATTCATATAAAAGGGTTAACATTCACAGAAATGATTTAGTTAGATTTTTTAATCCATTTATAAAATTTTATTTTGAAAAATCAATATGCTGCTTACATATATAAAAACTAACATTAAAAAATCAGTATAGGTCATTAATGAAAGACATAAATCAAAAAGTAGTTTGGAAGGTTGAATAGCAGCATCATCTGGTATCCATTAATTACTCAAACTTCATAAGTGGCACTGAAGTAGAGCAACATAGAATGAATTAATGTTGTTATTAAATGTAAGCTATGAGAGTCCATATATTTTTGCAAACACCATGTTTTGCCAATAGTTCCATAAAGCCTACAATTTGCATATAATCAAGAGTTTTAAAATATATAATTGCTGATCTAGTGATAAAACTATATGATAAAGGTTGGCTTGGATTCAAAATCTGGGATTGCTAAAACATTTAAATCATTAGATTGAATGACATAATAGAAGTGAAAGTGGCTATTGAATAAATCAAGATGGTTATTGAATGGTCATATACCTTTTGATTATTTTCATTTATAAATATATAGCAAAAAATTAATTTGAAGATATGTAGTTGACAATGTTATCTGACATTCATTGATTAATTATGTTAACAAAGATGGTTACACATATATATATTCTTTACATCATTAATTCTCTATTGCAGTAACCTCATTATTAGCATAGACCTTTGTTAAGTAATTTAATTATATATATATATACTTGGGTATAAACCATGTATTATTTTGCATTACAATCCGATATTTCGATGGACTAGCAACGGCCATTATCAAGATTAACTTTTGAAAAAAAATCGTTACATCTCAAACAATAACATGACTCAACTCAGTGTGAGATGAGAAATGAGATTCAACTTGAAGTAGATCAGCATTCACAATATGAGGCTTATCAAAATGTTTATTTCCCTCAGTTTTTTCACCTATTAAAATGAGAGGTTTCCACATAGCTGGAATACTTTGTGCTTCTTCAGCCCTATTTAAACCAGTAGGTCTCTTTAATATTTCAATTGATTCTCTCATGCTTCTTAAATCATGTCATTGTATTGTCAAAATCAGGTTTGTGACCAATTTCTAAAAATAGGGACATAAAAACTGATTTTTGATTAAAAGCATTTCTATGTTCCTTAATTCTGACATTTATTCATCTATTAGACTGACCCACATAGCTTCTTGAGCACTGAAAACATGGGATTTCATAAACTCCTTTGTGTTCCAAAAATATTCTGTCTTTAGGCTTATATAAAAAATTACCAATTTTTTTGCCAGTAGAAAAAGTAGTCTTTATATTAAAATAAGATAGTCTTCTACTGATGTTATCAGTAACCCCTTTAATGTAAGACAAAATTACTCCATTAAAAGAGGAATTGTCAATTCTATCCTCTTTTTTTCTTTTTAGTATTATGTTACGTAAAGCCTTACATATGATGTTTTTATTATAATTATTAGAAAGTAGAATTTTTTTGTAAGTTCTATTTCTTGAATAAGATGTTCATTATCAAATAAATTGTATGTTCTAGTCAAAAGATTTTTTGCTACAGAAAAAATTTGTGCAGGATGATGATGATGAGAATTAAAATCAAGATATTTGCTGTATAGGTGGGTTTTCTGTAAACTGATATTGATAATGTTTCATCACATTTTCTTGCAATTAAAACATCTAGAAAAGAAAGTGATCTGTTATTTTCCACTTCCATAGTAAATTTAATATTTGATGCCAATTATTTATAAAAACAAGAAAAGAATTTAAGGCATCAATGCCATTAGGGGTTACTGATAAAATCAGTAGAAGACTATCTTGTTTTAATATAAAGACTACTTTTTCTACTGGCAAAATATTGGTGATTTTTTATATAAACTGAAAGACAGAATATTTTTGGAACACCAACAAATTTATGAAATTCCATGTTTGCAGTGCTCAAGAAGCTATGTGGGTCAGTCTAATAGATGTTACTTTCCATTTTTGAGAAATTGGTCACAAACCTGATTTTGACAATACAAAAATACTTGCTAATTAGGAAAGATATGATTTAAGAAGCATGAGAGAGTCAATTGAAATATTAAAGAGACCCACTGGTTTAGATAGGGCTGAAGAAGCACAATGTATTCCAGCTATGTGGAATTCTCTCATTTTATTTAATATTAGCTTAAAATTAATAGGTGAAAAAACTGAGGGAAATAAACATTTTGATAAGCCTCATATTGTGAATGCTGAACTACTTCAAGTTGAATCTCATTTCTCATCTTGCACTGAGTCACATTATTATTTGAGATCTAACAATTTTTCTTTCAAAAATTAACCTTGATAATGGCAATTGCTAGTCCATCGAAATATCAGATTGTAATGCGAAATAATACATGGTTTATTCTCAAAAGTATTATTTTATCTACATCATATAACTGTGAAAACATTAAATATTATATATATATATATATATATATATATGGTGTTTCAAGAAATGGCTAATGTATTAAAGCTACATGTTTGAAGCCAATTCTACATTATATGGAACTTATGTAATCAACATATCAAGCCATTGGTACATAAATAATACATGCTAATAGATTAGATGACTTTTATAACCAGATTTATTTTTATTTTATAAAATATATGTCTGTTTTATTGAACCACTTTAGCTATATATAATACTGATTAATGAATACATTTATTAAAGCAACTAAACACATATCTATCTATCTATCTATCTATCTATCTATCTATCTATCTATCTATCTATCTATCTATCTATCTATCTATCTATCTGTCTGTCTGTCTGTCTGTCTGTCTGTCTATCTATCTATCTATCTATCTATCTATCTATCTATCTATCTATCTATCTATCTATCTATCTATCTATCTATCTATCTATCTATCTATCTATCTATCTATCTATCTATCTATCTATCTATCTATCTATCTATCTATCTATCTATCTATCTATCTATCTATCTATCTATCTATCTATCTATCTATCTATCTATCTATCTATCTATCTATCTATCTATCTATCTATCTATCTATCTATCTATCTATCTATCTATCTATCTATCTATCTATCTATCTATCTATCTATCTATCTATCTATCTATCTATCTATCTATCTATCTATCTATCTATCTATCTATCTATCTATCTATCTATCTATCTATCTATCTATCTATCTATCTATCTATCTATCTATCTATCTATCTATCTATCTATCTATCTATCTATCTATCTATCTATCTATCTATCTATCTATCTATTTTAAATACATGTATATTGTCTATATTAAATTTAATATAATTATAAGGGACTTGGAACTCATACTTTCAAACTCCCCACAGATATCCAATTCACCTTAACCAACTGAAATATAATCACATACATGTGAAAAAGATAAATAATATCCAATATATATATTTTATGCTAAACCAGCACTCTTCAGTTGGTCCAAATCACCATCTCCCATACATATATACAATTACTGCCCAGTTGATTTCAAGATAGCAAATCTTTAAACTTTATTGAATAAGATTCAATCTTTTTCATTTTCCAACTCTTTAGTCATCCACATCATTAAAAATCCATGGATAAAATGCTCAATGGATGGCTGAAGTGCTGGAAAGTTGAAAAGATTGAAACTTGTCCATTAAAGTTTGAAGTTTGCTATCTTAATATAAACTGAGTAGTGATTGTCTATATCTGTGGGAAATGGTGATCTGGACCAACTGATGAGTGCTGGTTCAGCACAAAATATGTATATTGGAGATCATTTATCTTTTTCACATGTATGTGATCATGTGTATCAGTTGTGTAAGATGGATTCGATAGCTGTGGGGAGTTTGAAAGTCTAAATTCAAGTCCCTTATAATATATATATTGTAACTGGACCCCCATTCAATCCCTTTATTACCTCAGTTGTAACAATTTCCTGATGAGCAGGTTGCAGGAAGGAATTATCGATTGGCATTCCCCAATACAGATGTTATCCTCCCCCCTATAACAATATTTCCTGCTCATCAGACAATGTAGCACCACAGAGACTGGAAGTATCTAGAAATTTCTGTGTTTGGTTTCCCAAATGGTGCCACTAGAGTTCCATCTCACTACAACCTGACTTACCTAGGTCTAGTTATGTCTGACTAAGCTCAGGAGGCATGAAATTCTTATGAACAAGTGCAATGAACAACAAGTGATGCAACATGAACAACTGGATAACTAAAAGTAATTTAAGTAACAATAATTTTATTTAACAACAATTCATTTGCAAGTCCTTCTAATAAAGTTCCTTCATATCCATGTGAAGATTTATTTTCAGTTCAATTATAAAAAGTTTAGAAGCACTTTATCAATAATTCATTTGCAAGTCCTTCCAATAAAGTTCACCCTTCATTTCAAATGGAGGCTCATTTTAATTTATCTTGGGTGAAGAATTCAAAGGGTCTTTTATAAAGTCAATGTCTACCATTACTTCATGAAATTTTTTAACTATTTGTTCCATATCTGTATATCTCTTTTAGGTAGGTAAATAGGTAATGTAAGAAATTTCAGGTTTGTGGACTATTCATAATTTAGTCAAGTATAAATGTGCATTTACACACATAAGTTTAATTATTTTATTCATTTACGGTCCATTGTGTCTCTTGGTATACATCCAATAATAGTACAATATAAATTAAAGAATGCAAGTTCTTTAACAATTTACATCTTTAGTTATTTAGTTAATTCACAGAGAGAAGTGCAATATATGGCGACAACAGAGATAATAATGAAGATAATCTGCAGTTTTTTAAGTAGTTGTCACATGTAACATGGCTTAAATTAACTCATGTATGAAAATATTCTTTACAGACAAGAGCATTTCTTTTATTCCAGTTAATTTTAGGTGAGTCAAAGCATAAAAAATTTATTGGTTATCCATTTCAGGGTTTGAATCGGTCGATATAAGCACATTTATATCCATTGGTTATTCAGGTAAAATATAAGTGTATGTATTTTCATTGGTTATTCAGATAAAATATGTGTATGCATTTCCATCTGTCCAGATATCAATTCATATTGCAAATGCATTTATTTGGTATTTCTGATTTTATAAGTCATATATATATATATATATATATATATATATATATATATATATATAACCAATATGCATCAATAACTTTAGGTATATCATTGTACATTTAACTGTGACACATTGTTTTGTTATTCTTACTTTTCAACTCATATATATATATAACATGTTTTAATTCCGTGTTTATATTCCTTTTTTTTCAGAGTTTTCAAATAATAAATAAAATATAAAAAAAAGATTTTCTTAATCTTTCAATTTATTTAAGTATGTGGTTCATTATACACATATAACGATTAACTTTTATTGATGTACTAATTCATATTTAAATGTTTGAATTTATAGTATATATTTACTAAATACATTCATTTTGTATAAATACATGCATTTTGTATATTTTCTAATTTTATCTGGGTTATAAACATGTTATTATAATTTAGTTAGTTATAGTTATATGTAATAGCTCAGCATTTCTCATTCTTCCAGGTATATTTATTTGTATATCAGTAATATAAATAGTTATATAAGTATTCATTTTTATTTTATTTTAACTCGGATGTATCTGCACATAAGAAGTTAATCATTTATGATTTACCTTATTAAAAATGCCTTTTGATTATAGATATTAACATATTTATAATTTATCACTAATAAAACATATTTTCACATAGCTATAATTATTCATAATTTAAGAAAGACTTTTTTTTATAAACACATATAAGTATTGAATATTTTATGAAATTGTTACCTTCATTTTATCCAGTTTGTTCTTTCACTTCAGATTACTACTGGATTTCAAAAGGAAGTCAGTTTATTTGAGTTGGATGGCATTATTTACTTTCTATGATGTTCACTCAGGTGAGTCTTGGAGGTTCATGCCTGTGGACAAAGAGATGAAGCTATTACCGATTAGCCTTCCATCATTATGATTTCCTTATTAATACTTTCTTTTTTCATCATTAGCAGTGTGGCTGTAAATATTATATTCCAAGGTGACTAAAATCAGTTTCAACTAAACAGTTAAGCAACACTTAGATAAAACTTTTTAACTCTTTCACTTTTCTTATTTTTTGACTGCTCTTAAAATCTTTTTTTAAAAAAAATCTCCTCTGAACTTCAAACTCAACTATTTATACCCTGATCTCTGGATTGATTCTGCAGCACTCCCACTATATCTGATTTGTTACACAGCTTTCATTTAAGCCCGAGTGCTTTTCTCTTCTTAAGGATTGAACACTACTTTTGAGCAGGACAGATAAGGAATCATGAGGATTAAGTCATGTTTTTCAATTTGGTAACTTTGCCTCAAGAGAATATTATATTTTGTACAACATCATTTCAAAAATTAAAATGTACTATTTTTAATAAATGCCAGCTTTAAGTAAATACTTAGAGATGTATTTATATCATAATTTAAAATTATAAAATCAATAATGAAGGTTTATCTTTTTTCTCAATTATAGAAAATAATGATTTTCTTTTAAATTTATAAACTTTTTGTTTTATTTTTTTAAAAAAATTTAAGATCAACTTCTTTCATATACATCTGCCCTATTTTAGGTAGGAGGATAAAATAGCTCTTAGAATACATACACACATGAAACAGAGTTTCTGTTTCATTACCCCCCTCCCCACCATATTTTGGGATGAAATTGTCTGGAAGTACGATATTATTCCATATACTATACACATAATTTCTCATTACTGCATCTCTACTGGGTTTAGATGTACTGATGAAATGGGTAAGTTGAGCTGGAAAAGTGAATACATGAACTGTAGCCTTCAATGCTAGAATAGGCAGATGGCCAAGCACAAACTACTAGTACACACTGACCCATGACATCATGAGAAAATATCTCATTTTAAAGCACTACCTCTCTTGTACCTAGACGGATCATCCAAATAAGAGTAGGAGCCAGAAAAAATTTGGCACTGAGCTAACCCTGCTCAGCTTCTGTGAGTCTTAAGGCCTTATTCATTTGGTCTATTCATGAGACCAAGGCTATTCATGAGGCCTATATATATACACATCACTGGACTACTCTAGGAGCTCAACAGCCAGATCTGGATAGTGCTGAGCATATACTTCAGAGCCTCATAACACAATGCATCCAAGCAGCTCTGCTCAATCACCCACCCACCTCAACATAACAAACCCAAATTCATGCATCACTATATCCCACTCACAAACTTCTTACATCAGCTATTTTTATTTTATTGTTCTGCATTATAACTACAACCTGGCTTGGGAGAATGATAATCATGATCAGTTTTCTTATTGCATCTTTCTTTGTTTTGAGGTGATGGACTTCTATTTTGTCCTATTTTCAGGCATTTGTCAGACCATACATCAACATGGTGGCTTGCATTTCTAGCCATGCTTTTCTGCAAGTTATCATCACTATTTGATCTTTTTATCACCCAGGTTTGGTATGCACTATGCATATTTCCTGATGAATATCTTCTTTGCCTTTTCCATGGTGGTATCCCATTTCTTTGGTGATGGTGGTGGGTCACAGTTGCTATATTTTTGAGGAGGCATTTTCCTTTTGTATTTTATGGCTCTCATTCTAGACCCATTATCTCTTCTATAGAGAGGTTTGTTTTGTGGTTGCTTTGCTCCTCCTTCCTTGGCTGCTGATGTACTGCATCTATCATAGGCTGTTAATAGTTCAGCAACCTGCTCAATAGGTTGATGATTTTAATTAGATGCAATATTTTGACTTGATCACACAAGCTCTCAACTTGGAAAATAAATACTACATAATTGTAGAGGCATTGTAAACAGTGTCTACAAAGATAGTTGTTGAGGTGCTGTAAGGAGTGTTCAAAATAATTGTTAAAGTTCCACAACTAAAAAAAAATCGGGGTATAAAATTGCACAAAGTGAAAAATAAATAAAAAAATAAATAAACAAATAAAAATTCAGAATCTTCAAAGTAAATTGTCTTTGAAATTTTTTTTCCAAATATGTGGAAGTTTACATATGTCACCACATTTGTTGAAACAATTTGGTGTTTTTAGTATTTTAATAGCTTTTCTGACCTTACATTTGTGTAGATTTTCACATTTTGACAGATTTTGGGCTTCAAACAATCAATTAGTGCTGCTGATGATGAACATTGCTTCATTGCATTAACATGTCCATTCTTTCTAGTACTGATCCAATGATTGCTCACACCCACATAAGAAGATTTACAAATGCCACATGAAATCTCATAAACTTCTTGAGACTAAAGAGGGATTGAGTCTTTAGGCTTAATTAAAAAATTACCAGTTTTTTGATAAAGAGCATATGCTATGGATTCAAGTCACAATATTGATTTTTCTAAGCACAGGATTGTACCCAGATGGAAAGACCTACACCAATGTAAGATCAAAGAAGCTATTGAGATATTAAAAAGACCAAATTGTATCAACAAATATGATGACACATATATATTTCCTCATATTTGGAAATTTTTTTTTGAAAAACAAATTACTCTGAATAATCTGAACTTTTTTTTATTTTTCTATTTGTTCAATTTTATACCCTGTTTTTTCTAGTTGTGAAACTTTAAAATTTCTTGTGAATACTCTTTACAGCACCTCTAGAACTATCATTTCAGACTCTGTTTACAATACTTCTCCTATTATACAATATTAATTTCCCAATTGAGAGCTTGTATGATCAAGTCAAAACATTGGAATATTTAATTAAAATTTTACATGGATGAACCTGCAAAATATGTCTTTTATATATACATTATAACTTTCATGTCTGAGTTTACAGGCACTGCTTTTATGTGAACATTTTTCTTTATTATGTATAACAAAATATTAAAAGTTATGTATATATAAAAAAATTGTTATGTGGATTTAAAATGTAACAATAAGTATAAAACTAGAATATATTTTTTTTATTTCAAAATAATAATATGATTTTAAATGAAAAAAATATTGCTATAGAAAACACTCACAAATGACTTGGAAAAAAATAAAAATAAAAATGTTGCTATGGGAACCAACAGAAGCTTTCTAAAATCATCTGTATTTCAAGAAACAATGGAAATTGTAACTACTTCACTATCATGTATTTTATTGTATAAAAGTCAATAAAATTTATAAGGATTTTAAAGTTAATATAATACATTTTATGGATTTAAAAACTCTTCAGAATGTTTTATCTGATCTTTCCAGTATTGTGGATGAATATGGAGCTGTGGATAAAGAAATGCCTTAAAAATTAACCTTGATTCTGACAATCTATCCATCACTATTCAATGCTGATGAAATATTTGAAATTTTTTTGCTACAAGTCAGCTAAAGTGATTATCTCATAAAAGTGTACTTTTATAAATTAATCAGCAAACCTATCTATTTTAAATGCTCAGAAGAAAATTGCAATGGAAACACTCATAAAAAAACCACCTATGGAATGAATCAGAAGAAGCAAAATGTTATATTGCCATAAAACATTAAAGTTTAATGATTAATGGTCATATTTTCGCATTTATGGATATAAAATGTAAATGTAAGCTCATAAAGACTTTAAGATAATTAACTGAACTTTCTATAGCTATTTTTAAAGGGTTATTGTAAGTTAAAAAAATTTTTCCTCTCATGCATGATCACTATATAATTTTTTTAATTGTAAATATGTAAATACATTTTTTATTATCATTATTATAATATAATTATATTCTTTAATAAAGTTATTGTTGCTGTTAACCATTTTGTTGTTTGCCATTTCACATCCAAACCCAAGATGATTATAATTTGCCAATTTAATAACAGTATTAGGTTGAGGGAAGTAGTGGTCAGGTAACATAATTGAATGTGTATGGAAACTTGTTTTTATGCATGTACAATTAGATTGTTGCTAGTGATTAATACAGATTTGTCAATTAAAAATAAGTTGTATGTTTGTCTCTCCACCATGTACATGGTCACCCATTAATTATATTTAATTTCTCCTAGACTGAAATTAATTTGCAAATATTATATTTTTATTTGATTATTACAAATTGCAAAAGGGCAGTTCCCATTTATATATATTATATAATGTTAAGTAGATTGCTTAAATAGAAAATGCTATTATGATAAATCATTTGACAATATGATAATAAGAAAATAGTAATCACTTTCATATTTAATTGTATTTTATAGTAAGAAGAATGATTTAAACAACTACAACAGGGGCATGAAAATAAATCAATTGAATTATTTATTGTGATTTATTTATTAAACAGATTTATTTTTATTGTCAGTATTATCAGATGACTAGCAGGAGAGTGTATCATTTATTATAACACTATTTACTATTTAAATGATTTATTTATCATTACATATTTTTAAATTGTGATTCTTTTCATTATATATTGTACCATCTTCTCTAGATTTAAAACTGGAAACATTATGTTTTTAAAATTTGTTTTATTGGAATAATTTATCATTTAATTGTTTTAAAACAATCAATAGTTTACATTATTACTAAATAGTTATTGATAATCCATCTTAATATAAAATAACATTCATGAATTTTTAATTTTAATTTTTCAGTACGAGTATCAACAATGGTCCCATTCACTAGAAGATGCTGTTGCTCCTCAAAAACACTTACATATAATGTTACCTGACCATGCCCTTTTAAAAACTAACTGAACTTTTTTAATAAGTAAATAAACAATGTCTTTTTTATTAAGTTAATAAGCAACATCTTTTTTTTTATAAACACCTTGTTTTAATAAATAAATAAACAACATCGTTTTTATTAAGTTAATAAACAACGTCTTTGTTTTTTTTTTATAAACATCTTGTTTTAAGACAATAACTGTTTTTTATTTTAGAAATGTCTTTTTTAAAAATAAATCACTGACCTTTTTTAAAAAAGTAAATAGTAAATAACATCTTTTTTATTAGACCTTTTAAGAACTAATTGATGTTATTAAATCAGTAACTTTTCAAAACTTTTTAAATAAGTAAATAGTATAAAACATTTTTTTCTTACAGTATTGTTCTTCAAAACTAACTAACTGATGATTTAACAATATCTTGTTTTAAGACATTTTTTTAAAAGAAAAAAACTTTTTTTTTAGAAATGTCTATTCTTGCCAATATCACCTGAATAACATGACTACAGCAGAATTGCATTTATAAACAAACTTGCCTAACTTTACACCCTTCCAAATTCACTTACTCAAGACTGCACCAGTTTGACAATTTTGGTGCCATAAATTACATCATTTTAATGTAATACTATTATTTTTAAAATAACATTTCAAATGTTATGTTCACTTAAAATCTCCACACCATCAAATTATATGATAGCTCAGGCTCAATACTAATCAATATAAGAATTTTACAACAGGGCACTTTACCAAGAGTGTGACATGTGAGAAATTAGCATAACACACTTACAAGTGATTACAGCCTTGCCTTGTAAATGGCCTTATAAATGGTATATTTAACTATTTGGGACTAGCAACAGCGCCATTCAGTGAATGGTATCGTCATTGATACTAGTACATTTTTTTTAGCAGATGGTTTATTAAATTGTATATCATAATAAAGTTAATATTATTATTAAAAAGATTGAATAGATTGAAGTATGTATTGATATATTCATTTATTAGTATTTAAATTTTATTTTACTGTCACATTTAACAAATAATACATGAACCTAATAAATATAAAATATTCAATTATTATTTGGTGGTTGAATGCAAATGTATATGCATTATGTTATATATGAAATCATATCAATTTTAAAATATTATTTATATATAATTATTTTAATGAGTACTTAAAAATTATTAGTATATTGAATAAATAAATATAAAAGGTATATTTATATTTGATTTAAAATGTGATTTTTTAATAAAAAAAAGATATGTTAATTTTCAGATTTATTTCAGTATTATTTTTTTTATTTAAAAAATGGTTTATGTATTATCAAATTAAAAAAAAAATTTTTATTTCATGAGTGCTGCATCAATTCAAACACTTTTTATCAAGCAAAATTTAACTCTTTATAATAGAGAAAAAAGCAATAACCTATATTGGAATAAAACCATAGGTACAATATTTAAGATAATGACCTAAGTGTTTCTTCATTAAGAAAAAGCTATAAAAGTCCCCTAATTTTAGAATGAGACTCACTCTTAATCTGCCTTTCAATAAGCAAAGTTTATGTGTTAAATATAATATTAAATGTTGAACTTTACTATGAAAATGAAAGGCTAGCCAAAGAAAAACATTTGCTGCAAAAGACTTCTGTTTCTTTGACATCTAACTCGGAAAAAATCATCTCGATGTACAATGCATTTCTAATGTCACAATAATATAGGAATTTCATGGAATACTCTTAATATTACAATAGCTATTGGCATTAAAATAACTAAAAGATACAAATACTCGGCAATGTTATTATTAAATTACCAAAGGATTAAATAGTATTGTTATTCATAAAAAATATAAATATTAATGTCTCAATGTTTTACTATAAATTATTTTACTTAAAATACATAATTCATTCCATGGATAAAATTCTGCTTTGATCGTTGTGATTAGAATATGATTGAATTTCAAATAGAATGCTTATGTAATATATCTTCATGCTATAAATAAATGTTAATCAGGAACTTAGGACTTATGAATTTGAATTTCCTGTGCTTCTTCAAATTTTTTCTTTTGATATATATTAATAAATATGTTTTTTAATGGAGTTTTAGTTAAAGAATATCTGATGATTCTTGGAAAGGTAACAACAGGTCATATGATTACATTATATAATTTAGTTATACTAGAAAGTATGTATTTGTTTATATTACATGAGATGTAAACTAACTAAAAATAAAATTTGGATTATTTTAAACAAAATTTAACTGTAGTATCTTTCTTAACACTAATTTTAAATGTGATTGAAAATTTTATAGTATGTTTATTTGTTTTCATTATATATATATATGAAAATCAATAGATTTTAAATATAAGTATTTTCAAATTATACTTAAGAACAATGTATACTTCATATATCTTGAAGATAGTATAATTTTGCACATAAATTATTAATCTTACAATTATAATTGTGGAAACAAATTATATATATATGTTAAGGATTTATTTATGTGCTTATGCAAATATAATGTCTTCTTTCTGGTTTATTAATGTACCATTCCCAACATTTGCTAGATACATAAATAACAAATTTGTGCAATACATGCAATCATACTATTGATATCTAATTCATAATCAAATATTCTAATGAAGACTATTACACTCATTTATTAACTTATATATTTTATTATAATTTTTATTTTTTATTAATTAAAACTGAATCTCATTATTATTTTAGCTTATTGATCACATTATATTTTAATAACAATTTAAAGAATTTGTATATATTTTATTTTCATATTAAATATTCAGCCAAAATGTTAAATAAACATTTACATATTTTAATAATTTATGGTATTATTTTTGTATTTTCACATTTACATTTTATTGTTTACAATGAATAAATAATTATTAAAAGTTAATCTAAAACTTATTTTCATTTAAATTAATATAAATTAGCCTTCAACATTATTTGTATTTTTATAATTTATATTTATTTAATCATTACTTTATAGATACTTCATGCTAGTACAGTTTGACATTTCAATTGGAATTTAATAACATTATTTATTTTGTTCTAAAATTTGAAATACCAGGCACTCTTATACCTAGAGCCTAATTGTAAATATAGCGGATATGATTATTTATTTTTTCTTCATGTGTGTGGTTATGTGTATCAGTGGTATGAGATAGTGTGGATAGTGAAGGGGCTTGAAAGTCTGAGTTCAAACCCCCATATTTATTTTATTCTATATATCTTTATGCTATTATAAAAAATAGTACATGAAAATATTAAATCATTTATTTATTAATGGATAATCATTTAATAATTATATAACATTACAATATATATAAGTATTTTTTTTCAGTGAAAGAAAAAAATCTCTAAATATAAATTTGTAACTACTTTTTCACTATACTGCCTTGATAATTTATTATTGATGTATTTTACTATATAGTCAATGCACTATATAAGTAATTAAATTCAGGTTTTTAAGTTAATTTATAATGCTTGTATAAACATTAGATGGACTTAACTAACTTAAGCCTTTTTTGTATTTTACCTAATAAGTGACAAACAGTGTTGATACAACTATTTAATAAAATTGAAATGTTTGAATGACGATTGGTTTACTTTCAAGTTTTTGGGATGATAAAGCTTATGCATATATGAATTAAAAAATGAGCCATATGAGACAATGGAAAAACTTCTGTTTCTATGTCTATGATCTGAGTTGAATCTGGATTGACAGAATGTATGATTTATTTCAGCAGGCTAAGATTTTTTTTCAAGTAGTTGCATTATAGCTATTCCAAAAAAATTCTAATACTCATTAGAGTAAAGGATAAAACAAAAATACAAAAACACTCAGGCTTGGGATTTCCCTTAAACTAAACAATCCATGTAAAATTCAGCTCAACATCCAATATGTATTAGTAAATGGGTATTCACCTATATTTTTAGATGGCAAAATAAAGATAAAGAAGCATTTATACTATCATCATACCACAGGTTAATAAGTATATTTTCATTATTGATCCAATATTAGGTCTCTTGGAGAGGTCTTTGCCCTTCAGTAGACTGTTTAAAAAGCTATTAAAATAAAGATTTTTATGGGAGAAAACATAAATATAGTTTTTGGGTTTATCCATAAATATAGGCTGGTTGATTGTAATTAGTGTGACAGGGTCTATGTAGCCCCATTTTCTCATAGTAAAAGTGATGCTTTAACTGTTTCTAGTGTCTAGCAACAGGTGCAGTGCTCTTTTTACTATGTGAACCATGGCAGATGAGATCCAGTCAATATGTCAGTGATATACTATAATAAGTAATCATATATACATGAATGAAGGCATAATCTATATTTTAAATATTTGGCCATCTGTTCTCAAATACTAATATTAAAGAACATTGTTAAAAATCAGAAATCAGTCTGATTACAAATTAAAAAAAGCATTACCTCTATTAAACAAGCATACCCCCATAGCATATATTCAATAATTAAATAAAACATTTCAAGGTTTAAAAGTATATCAAAATCAAACAACCTTCAAACACTTTTATATTTTGAGATGATTTATACAACTTTTGATATATCCTATGGACATATATTTTTACATGGAAATACAAATAATGAATTAAGATATGGTTTTTCACAACATTTCTAAAACCTAATTTGCTAATATATTGATTTTTTTTTAGTAAATTGAATTAGTTTCATAAAGTAAAATTAAGAAAAAGGAAAAAAATTCTTTTTTCTATTTTTAAAAATTTATAATTAACTTTTTCTTAAAAAAAACATTAAGTTCTCTTTCGTCCTATATTTTTATAAAAAAATTAAATATTAATTCATTTTATTATCTTTTATTTAAATTTTTTTAATTATATATATATAATAAACGAATTCTTTAGGTACATTTTTTTAATGAATAATTCTTTTAAAAATGAACTTAATACATATAAAGTCAGTGTAGTGAAATAGAAAAATATAAAAGATTATTTGTAGTAAAATATTTTATTATTAGAATTGTATATATAATTAACTCAAGTTTAATTTATTATTTTACTTATATATATATATAAACTTTATAAAATGAACTTTATATATATATATATATATATATATATATATATATATATATATATATATATATATATATATATATATATTAGAAAATTGAAATCTATCCAAAATAATTATATAATAAAATGCTAATCAAATAATATAAAAATATATTATATTGCTGGTTTATATTGTTAGTAAAATTTTATTTATTTTTATATCACATAATAATTATTTCTTTTAGATAGTGCTATTTCCAAGAATGAAGAATTTACATCATCGTTAATGAATCATGATAAACTAATTATTATTGACAAGTACAATGAAATCATTATGAATTTAATAACTGAATAAATATAAGTTATTTACATTTGGATTACAGTTCATTGGAAAATAAACATTTTATATACAGAACTGTACTATACTTATAATTTTGGGTGAGAATATATCAGTTCATCAATAGGATCTAATAATATATTCCTACTAATAGAGCTTTAATTACATTAAATTATATATACAAAATCCCTATGTATCAAGATCACTTGTATAAATGTCCCTATATTTACTTTTAGATCTTCATAAAATCTTTTCTTGATTCTCTAATCTCTCTCTGTTTAGTCTGTTCATAGTTTTACATATTCTCTCTTCTATTCTCTAGAATGAATAAATACCTATATCTTAAATAAAGACTTACATTAATTATCAATAAAGTAAGTCATATATAACATGACAGTGCTTTTATAAGCTTGTATTTACAAAAATGTAATACAGAGAGCATACCAATAGCTCAAACAAGCTCTTAATTGATAAGTGCTATAAGATAAAATATTTAAAATCTCTATCCAAAATACTCTTATCCCCAGACCAATTAGTTTCAAGCCTATGGCTTACCTCAGTGAAAAGTTAGAATATTCAGACCTAGATCTAAAATATCAACTAACAACCCAGCATTTATTTTATACATAATATAATTTGTTAGATAACTGGAGTAAAAGACATTTTCATGCCTGAAAACTTCAGAGTTTCTACTTAAATATTACATATAAAATAAGTGCTGATATTTTAGATCTAATGTCTAAATATTCTAGCTCCTCACTGAGGTGACCATAAGCTCAAAATCAATTGATATGGGGATAAGAGTATTTCAGAGAGAGATTTTAAATATTTTCTCTTACCGCACTTATCAATTAAGACCCTCTGTATTACATTTTTGTAAATACAAGCTTATAAAAGCAATGTCATGTTATATGAAGTTCTTTATTGATAATTATAATTTTCTCTTTATCGCTATGCTGAGGATATTAATATATGATAGATCCGAATTTGGTTCAGTCCCATATAGCTATTTAAGTTAGATAGCTGGAGTAAAAGACATTTTCATGTCTAAAAACTTCAGAGTTTCTACTCAAATATGAAATATGAAATAAGTGCTGGGTTTTGAGTTGCTATTTTAGATCTAGTGTCTGAATATTCTAGCTCCTCACTGAGGTGAGCCATAAGCTTGAAACCAATTGGTCTGGAGATAAGAGTATTTTGGATAGATATTTTAAAGACTTACATTAATTATACAAGGAAATCATTTACTTACTGATATGATTACAATTATATTTTAATTAATCAATCAATATTTCAAAGATCACAATTTAATTAACTTTTCAGATCCTTATACTAAGATTCTTTAGTCATTCTGCTGATTTCATTTTGAGTATCAATTATTACATTTATTTCCTTTTTTAATTATAAACATAATCAATTCCTTAATTATGCAAACATTTAAACTACTTAATGGTATGCAAATATAAGAAACTGTCATTTTTTTCTTGCAATAAATAATCGAACATTACAACCAGAGGACAGCTTAATTATTTATAATAAATGTACTTGAAGAATCTATCTTATTTGTTACTATTATATATATAGTGCACACTTCATCTATGTGACAACATAAAGCTCTCAATTATTTTATAATTTTCGCTAAATAAATACAGGTACATAATTTTTTTATTCATTGTTACCATTATCCACTTGTAACAACCATGAATAAATATTAACCTTGAAAGTGTCAAAGAAACAAGATAAACAAAACAAAGCAATAAAAATAAAAAGACTAACAAAAAAAAATTGTTTTCTGCAGCTATATATATATTAAAAGATATTACAAAGTACTTTAAATATTTAACTATATAAATGAATATATACCCAATTGATTAAAAGATGTTTATTACTCTTTAATAAGAAATAATTCAGAACCTTATGAATATTAAAAAAAAAAAATTTGCTTTCTTTCATCTTTCTCTTTTTTTAAATGTATAAATATCATAATCAATTATGGTAATTGACCATCCAATCCTAACAATTTCATTCTTTAAATAATAATAAAAAACTCCTCACTAACAATTAAATGCTGCAATAAACCTCTTAACTTTATTATATTCAAGAAAATAAATACATGAATCCTTTAAGTAAAACATTCTTGCATTTCTTTTTTCATGTCTAACTTGTCCTGGATAACTTTTAGTAATGTCACAATTATTATCATTAAACTTAAATTATTATCTTTTAATTCCTTAAAGAATACTATAATAAGATCTATGAAGATAGATTAAAGATAAAGCAATGCTAATCGTTTCTGATACATAGCTTAAGGCTTTAGGCATTATATGTCCTCTTCAGCCCATATGGAGTATTAATCATATTCTTTATCCTGTAAATTTCTTTATACATTTAAAAAAATGTATTGATATTCCATGGGTGACTAACATGAGATTTCATTTAACCCTTATTCATTAAATAATTCAATAAATAACAATGACTTCCCATTAAATTTAGAATCAATAATCTATTTTATTAATTTAAAAATTTGTAAATTTTATTCTACCCAATTTGTGAGAATAATAAATTAAAGTAAACAAAATGACTCAAATAAATAAATTGCTCTTATTTATTCATGATAACACAACGGACAGTGACCTCATAGAATTGAACATTCCTTCATAATAATTAAGATCTTGAAAATATAGATAATTTATTTGAAAAGAATAAAGGTTATTAATATGAGATAGGTAATTTCAAATTTGATCCTGACTGTATATTTTAAAAATAAATCAAAAACATTATACAGCTTGATAAATTTTAAATAATACAATTAACTTTTAATCTATTTAAAAATATAGATTTTTGAACTGCTTTTAATTTTCTACTTCATTTTTATCCTAACATCATATTCTCCTCCAATTTCCTTTTACTAGTATATTTATAAAATAGGTCAGTACTATCATACAAATGGTATGAATTTCCATCAATACATTTATTTTTCAATTAAGCTAAAATACAGCTTTTTATACCAGATAAAACTAGTATTATCCTGTTTGCTATGAACAAAACACTCACAGCTTACACATTTTGTAGCATTCAGACAATGCACTATATTTCTAAAACCTATACTGTTGGAAATTAAACATTTGATGTTTGCTTTACCATCATTAGCTGTAGAATGTCAAGAGCTAAATCCATAATATTTTGCCTCTCAGATAATTTTCCATAATTATATATATTTGCATAAAAGTCTATCATGTTTGATTCATTAAAATGCACATTGTCTATATATTTCTCATGAAACTTAATTTTATGCAATATTCTCATATCTTCAACTATTTCAAACCTTTCTTTGTTACCAAAGTTTCTATATTTATAGCTATGCACCTCATGGGAATAAAATGGGTGAGTCATTAAAATTTTTGCCTCTATTGAAAATCCATTATTTTTGAAACTCCTACCTAAATAAGATGGATCACTGTCTGAGAAGATATATCACTATCCCTTTCATCTTGGGACTTCTTAAAGTCAAAACCATTATTCACTATTGTTGAATTCAATGCTTTATATTCTACTATGGATGTAGTGGCTTCAGTTCTAGACTCTTTCATTTCCTTAGAAATTGCATATATTCCTGTTTTAAGATTCTTTGGGCTAACATCTAATTTAACTTCAAGAGCCTCAACATTTTTTGAGGAAGCATATTAAACTTGGTATCTATTTTGAAATTTACTGCCTTTAACTTTTTAGAATTGGCAGTTAATTCAACAGATAGCATTTATCTTAGCTTTCATATTTAAAAACCTATCATTTAACTCCTTAAGCTTATTCCTAATATTTAATAAACTTATGTTAGACCTACCCAACATTTTGCCATTAGTATTCACCATAATACCATAATAGTTACTACTAGGGGTTAGTATACTGTGAATTCAAATAATTAGGATATATATATAAAATCTTAATTATTTTTTTCAAAATCTACTTACACATACTATATGTGGTTTACTACTTCTTGCCAATATCTAAAAAAAATGATCACACAACACATGCATAAACAATAACAAAAAAATAAACAATCCTATTCTTTAAAAAATATTTTTTTGTCTTAGAGATTAAGTTCTTAACGTCAAAAATGCAATATACTCACACATTATTTCATAATAGCAACAATATGTATCAAAAGAAAATTATTACTTTATCATGAATTGATTTATAAATATCTGAGTTATTTATTAGGTAATGAAAAATAAATGATTACATTTATAGCAATACTGAGACTTTTGATTTTGAGCCTGACATTTGTAAAGTGCCAAATTATATAGTGTGAAAGGTAGGAATAGAACAGAGTAATTCTGGTCTGATAATTCCCCACAGATTAAAATATATTGAATTGTAATTGATAGAATGTATAAAAATATTCTTATATGCCCTGAAGATTCTCTACACTCAAATTATAATGATATGAAAAGTGACTTTTAAATTAAATAAGAAATAAAGGGAGAAATAGAAACTTTATCATTTATGTGTTAAACTCAAATGATAATTAATATGGAAATATGCTATCTTTTCAAATGATATCTCACAAGTAAAAAGGTCAAACTCCTAATAATAATAATAAAAATAAATCCAATTTTTATTATCTCTATATTGTAGTTATTTACTTTCAGGGTTTATTTTCATTATTATTAGGCATTTGACTTGTTTAGTCGTGAAATATTATTTCAAAAGGTTGCATATTTCCATATTAACTACATTTAGAGTTTGACACATAAATGTTAAAAAAATTTTTTTTTAATATTTATTTATTATTTAATTTAAAAGCTACCTTTTATACAATTATAATTTGGATGTAAAGAATCTTTTTATACATTCTGTTAGTTACAATTCAACATATCCAAATCTATGGTCATTATCAAACCAGAACTACCCTTTTTCATTACCAACTTTCATACTATTACAATTTATATATATACATATATAACAGTAATTAATTATTATATACAATCTTTCAATCCACAGAAGTACTTTGCAGGCATTATATATATATTGAAAAAGTAAGATTTGAGTTCGAATCTTAGTTTCACCTCAGTTCCATTTGTTCTATCATCTTTTACCCACTGCTACATCTCACCTAAATTTAAACCTTAAATATTAAATTGTGTGTATATAACAGTACTAGGTATATATGTAAATGTTTGTTGAATATGCCAAAAATGCACACACACTCTTATATCAGGTAAATATTAAATTAATAATGTAATTTAAATGATTTATTAAATAAATAATATTAAAATTTCATAATGTAAATACTTATTTATGTCAATATATATAATATTTTCATTTATGAAACTTAAAAATCTGTTTACAACTTATAAACTTATAAATGTACAAAATTAGAAATCATTCCTGTATATTTGAAATAGTAAAGTCATAGTGGATGGGGAGAGACAATACAATACTGAGAAATATTTCTAAAAGTTTTTTAATTAGTTTAAAGAAAAACAAATAAAATCTTCATTGTAATCAGGTCACAAGTAATGGATCAAAAATAAAAGTACAAAATAAATTCAATCAGATTGAAAATACAAATGTAACATTTGCTGCTAATGCATCGATTTACCTGGGAGTATGGCAGTGCAGACTAAAGTGTCCTTTACTATGTCATGTCAGAGGGATCCACAAGATAAGGAATAAGAAAAGGGAAGGGTATAAAAAGATAAGTATACTGTTCTAGGGAATAATAATAATAATAATAATAATAATAATAATAATAATAATAATAATAATAATAATAATAATAATAATAATAATAATAATAATAATAATAATTATAATAATAATTATTATTAATAATAATAATATATTATTATTATTATATATTATATTATTATTATTATTAATAATATTATTATTATTATTATTATTATTATTATTATTATTATTATTATTATTATTATTATTATACTGCTAGTTCTATTGCTTTTTTTTAAAAAGGCTCCTGTATAATAAAAGTATTGCCATGACCAAGGAGTAAGGTGTATGCTGTTCTTCTCTGGGGAATGATCCATGTACACTGAACTTTCCAGTTGCTCTAAAATGAAATATTGATAGTCAATATAATCTATATGCTGTTGCCTGATTAAAATGCTGCTGTCAACTGAAATCTTAAAATAAACCATGAAAGAAAACTGCTGCTGATGAATAAATGGATCTGAAGGATCACTCATCAATGTGCACATCCAACTAAATTTAAAAGGTAACTGGTACCCAAATCATTAAAGACTTTCACTCCTTTCTTTAAATCTATAGCTCATTTAACAATCTGTATTTCTTTATTTATAATTTCTCCTACTTATGTAACACTCGGTTAAAGCTTCTTTATTGATAATTAAATATATTAAAACTCTGTAACTATTTAAATGCTAATAAACACATCTGACCCTCTTACCTTGTACCTTGGGTATCTATTTTATTATTATATATTTGTCTATATATTTGATTTCATGCCTAGATAATTTCCGACCTGGCTCACTAGTTACTAAATGTTATAATTAATGATTTTGTGATAATGAGTGAAACCATAAAGATAAAATAATGACTTCCTCATTTTGCAATAATAAATCATCAGCTCGGAAATTATCAGACCTTATTATTAAATAAATTGTGTAATAGATGTGTTCACATGATTTCCATATTACTAACCTTCCCGGTATTGTTATGTATTAAAATAAATAGGAGCATTATAGAGATGCATCTGATGGTTGATATTAGTTAAGAGGGTGAGTGTACCATAATTTGTTGTGGGTGAATTTATAAAATTATCAATAGTAATCAAATAGAATCTTAATCTCCCTTTTATTAATTATTTGACATAAATTTATTTATGCTTATAAGCCAGTAATCATGTTATTCAAGGGCTTCAAAATAAAATAACTCATGAATGTGGGCCCTGGAAATGAATCATCTTGTTTTTAAGCAAATTTAAATAAATCTAACTATGCTTATGTCAGTAATTTGTGTTATAGCTTAGTGATGCCATGTTCATTTCAAACCATGGAAATTTCAGGATACATATATACAAAGGTATCTATGCACTCCCATATAGTAGGGCATATTTTGAGGTGCCCCCATGGTTAGCTAATCTGATCATGTGATCCAGAAGTAACAGTAGCAAAAGTCCCTTAAACCCGAACCTGTTTATATGACTATTCACAAGGTATCCCAAGCAAAAAGCTCACCCTGGAGGTTTATATTTCTCCATATGGCTTCACCATGACACAGCTTATTCTTCAGTTATTACATGGGATCTCTATGCATAACACATAATGTCTACTATGTTCCTCTTCTTATTGTATGCTTATGATTGCATTTCCCAAGTATTCCATGTTAACTGCTATATATTAACATGTCCCCTAGAATTAATTTTACATATAAAACTTTGTGTTGTGTTGCTAAGATGAGTAGGTTCACCACTGCAAACTTCACTAACTGTTGTACCTTGTATGGTGACTAATATGATTAATATTTAGGCATGAAATAACTCTTAGCTATAGATCAAATAATTGAGGAGTCTCAGAAGTTACCAATCTCAAAGCATGTAATCTCATTTTATTTATAATATTAAAATATGTTTTAATTATGTCTGTGCCCATATATCTGTTCTTTAAAGCCTTATAACCATAGTATCTCACCTCAATAAGAAGTTAAATACATAAGTGTTACACATTAGTAAAGTAGTAATAATGAATTTAGGCTTAGTTAGTAAGAGTCTCTTGTATCTCTCTGAACCCCATGACCTGAAACATGTTTTACTAGGTTAACAGCAGGTGTGTTGTTCTGTAGTTTGGACACATCACCACAGGCCCTGAACCCATCTGTTGTGCTGCTCTTCATATGTGGAGGTTGATTTGTGAAACTAGTTAATGAGGCATATGAATTCTGACTGTTACAATATATATATACATATTGTAACATTTAGCTTTTGTGAGTAGAGCTAAAGTTCCAATTAATTAATTTATCTAAGTATTAAAAAAAAATTTTAATAACTTAATTTTAAGCCAGTTAATTTTATTAGGGTTTCACAATTAAATGCCAACTTAATTAATAACTTACACTAAGCACTTTTATAAGACTTAATTATTATTAAGAATCATTTTAATATTTTTATTATATGTTGTTTGAACTTATTTGTAATTGGAATTAATTTTCAATTGTTTAAATAGGAATATATTTTCTTGTCTAATAATAAAGTATTGCTAATTACTTTCATATAGTGTGCAATGTCTTGAAATTTAGTGTTTAAATTTAACTGTAATAATACTTAAATCTAAATCTTTAATACTAAATATTATATCAATAATTATGCACTTTTAATGCTCATTAAAGAAGTTATATTTATTAATAATTTATTTAAAGCTTAGCACTTTCAAAACTACATGGCTTCATTCTCATAGCTGCGTGCAGTTGATAGTGATGAGGGGGGGTATTCAAATTATTATTTAATTTGCCTTGTTCTAATAAAGCATTTCTGTCTAAATTATACTTGAAGGATGAAGAGTTAATTTATTACTATTAAAAATTGTTAATTATTAATTAAAACAAACTTAGAAGAATGTATGTGATTGTGCTGACATTTTGTTTTAATTTTAATTTGCACTTCCTTGTTTATAATATTTAAATATCATTCTTAAGTGAACTTCTAATTTATTTAACATAGTTTACAATTGTTATAATGAGTAATGTAATATTATGTTTCAAATAATATAATTTATACTATAATAATTAATTTTTATTTCATTATAATAATAAATTTAATTTCATAAATAATTTTTTTTAAGATGTTATATTTTTAATTACAGTCTAGATTTTATGCTAATAATTTTTTATTTTTAGTTTGGTTCCCCAGATACCATATTAATTATTTAAACTTTAATATAAAAGGTCAAAAGGCAGAGATTTAAAAATGTCAATTTCCAATTAATTCAATTAATCACATGATTGGTAGTATAAATATACATACTAAAAGAGTCTTAACACACATGGAGAGAGAACACACAGAAAAAAAAAACTCATTTTTAAAATTTAATTGCAGAATAAATAAGTTTAATTATTTTTAAACAATTTTTTTTTAGTAATATGTGTCCTTAAACAAGTTCTATTTTAGGTACTGAAACTTTAAACTAAAGTCTATTGAAAATTCCAAAGTCAATAGTATTCAAATGTAAATAGAATGGAAAATTTGAATAATTATTTCTCTGCAATTATTTTTTTTTCTCATGTATCATAGCATCAACCGGGAAGTGAACCCACTAACCTGGGGCAACTGCTTGTAAAGTAGCTGTCACTGACCTCTTGACCACCAATGCTTGATTTCTCTGCAATTATTGAATTGCATTTATTCAATATTAACATATCATGGCAATTATATATAATTTATGTCACTTGCATAAGAATTTTTTTGTGATATTCAATTTTATATTTACAATAAACTTAATTCAGTAATATATATTAAGGCTATAATCTTAAGACTATGCACCTAAATGTGACTGTGGGGACTTCTACAAATCTTATCATAAGATTAATGGCTTTCTAAATTTAGTATTTCTTATATCTTAAGGATAAGACCATCAAAGACTTATAATTTGCAATACTTATTGCAGTTTTTTGATATTTTTAAACCCTTTACTTTAAAATTTAAAGAATGTTGAAAAAATTCAAGATTAATTCAAAGATTTTAAAGAGGTTTGTTTTCAGTAATGTTTTTGAAATATATCATTTTGAAATTATTATAGTTAAATGGCAGTATTTTTCAAATAAATTCAGTTTTCTTTTAATGAATAAACTATTTTAATACTAGATAGAAGAACCTTTGTATTAATTTTTAAATAGCGTTTTAATTATTTATACTAGTGAATTATTTATTATCATTGCTGCTTCAATGAAAGTCAGCCACTTATCTATATTTCAACTTATACGTGTGCAAGCACAATAAGAGGAAATATAACTCAAGTATGTAAAATAAAGATTTATTAATTTACTTTTTCATTGAAAAAACATTATGTCCATACTCATGTTTAAAAAAAAATATATACCTTAATCATGGACTTATTACATAAAATTCCATTATTATAATTATTTGAATACATCTGGACAAAATAATGGAAACAGCTCCATTTGTGTTATAAAATGAATATGAAATATTTTAATAAATTATAATTTGAGTAATATACAATTAACTTTCAGTGAAATATACTTTATTATATTCCATTATGATTAGTGGTGTTACAATGTGAATTTAAATCCTCCTATTCTTTCTCTCTAATAAAAGCTGCTTAGTTTCTAAAAAATATTTGATCTTAGACTTCAGTATTAAATTATATTTTTCTGGAATGAAAAAATAAAAATTTAACTTAATGCTATAACATAAATTTCTAATGCCTTACTTGTTTTAAAAATATATATTCACAAAACTGAATAACAATTAATATTTCTGTGCTTATGTTTTACGAAAATCTCTTATATAAAAATAATTGTAAATGCTGTGCCTCTAATATGTTAATTTGCTGTAATTTCAACAAATGGATAATATTTTTATGTTTTCAGAACTTTATCCAGATAACTGGTGAAATGTTCAGGATGAAGGATTTTAATAATTTAAATTTTGGTAAACTAGGTATAGTGTTAAATGATAATTTTATGCTTTTGGTAATTTATTATGTAGTTTATTCAGTTATATTATGCATTCTTGTTTGATTTATTTTGTGTAGTAGTTATCAATTGTAATATTCAGAATGTCACAGAGTATTTACTATCATAAAATACTAAATCATCCATGCACTTTACTACTGTTACACAATGCATTATTTCCCTTCTCTTTTACAGTTTACAGTTTTGATTGCCTCAGCAATCATCTTCAGAACTACAACATAAATATAAACATTTGAATATAAATATACATGAACATATAATTTACATTCTCCAATATACATCTTATAATCATCATATATTTATTATCTTTTAAATATTATATAATTTCATATGTGGATGTTCCACTTTTGCCATTGTATAAAATGCCTAGTCATTCTATATGATGCCAGATTTCACAGATTTCATATATATATATGTTTGTGTGTGTGTGTAGTATATTGATAATTCATGCAACTCAGTTTGTTTATTTTTGAAGTAGATCTATAGTATATTTAGTAATGATTTGTGCTTTATTTTATATATTTTTGAAATATTTCCACAGAATTTAATGATGAATTATACATTTAATTATTTATTTATACAATGATGATTAATCAATGCTGTCATAGATTACATATTATAATGATGGTTACAAAAGTTATTAAATTCATGTAGGTAATTAGCAATACTTGCCTGAAAAGAATCATTGTCATTTTCAATTATTATATATAATATTAAGTTCTGAAATAATATTTATGTGCACATATGTGATTTTGTTTTGATATGTAAAACAATCAATTTTTAGAAATAAAACTAAAAATGTTATTGAAAGTTTATTAATATATGGTCCATGTTCTTAGGCAAAGATAGATATAGAAACATTGTTTCCTGGGAATTATGTTCTAAAGTTATTACCATGGATATACCATTATTTGTTATCATATAGGTTATGAATTTTAAAATTTTAAAAATGTAATTTTAAAATAAAATCATAAAGAATATTTCATGTTGAATGTTAAATTATAATAGAAAATAATTGTTAATAAATATATACTATTGTTTTATTTTAGCTTAAAGTTGATGTTATTATTTATTATTCTGCCAATTATGCACTGATCAACAAAATATTCAAGGAATTCTCAAAGTTCTCCTAAATCTAAGGGACATATTTCTAAAAACAGCAGTAGTGATTGACAAATATAGGGTGGTGGGATAGTTTCACCAGTAAATTTAAATTTCCTATATATATATATAATGTTTTTATGGTTGTATGATGTAAATAAATTATTTTTTGTGTAAAACCGTGTATTATTTTCTATTATATACCGATATTTTGATGAACTAGCATTCGCCATTGTCAAGAAAAACTCCCTTAACAATTATGGATACTAGTTCATCGAAATATTGGTATATAATAGAAAATAATATACAGTTTTACCTCAAAAATAATTTACTTATATATATATTTGTGTATGTGTATTTGAAACATGCAATGAAGTCTGATGTTACTTAGCATTAGAAATTTAGTAGACAGTAGACATAAACAATTCTAGGTTATAAACTTAGCGGTACTCTCTGATAACTGATATCTGCCATAACTGCAAACTCTCAGCATACCATTACAATATATATATATATATATATATACACACCTGGGTCTCATTTTATGTGGATTATTTTAATGCAACTTTGAAGATTTTGAAGTTATGTGATTCATGTTTTTTCTTAATATCTTTCATATTTCACTATATTTATTAGATATCAAGAAATTTAAATTATTAATAACTTATTTTGACTTGAAATACTTTTTTTATTCAAAAATATAACATTAAATTAGCAGCTAACATGAATATGGCCTGAAGCTGTATTTAGAACTTAGCTTCTATGTAAATAACCTATTTATACTAATGAGTAAATAATAATAATAGATTTATATTTACATATAAAAAAATTGCAATAAATATTCAAAAAATTTAAACTGTTAAAATGTATTTTGTTATATATAATACAAATAAATAATCTTTTAGATTTTTAAAATAAAAAATGAAGATTATATAAACTGAAAATAATCTTTCTAATGATAATGTATAATCTTTTTGTTTTGATTGCATCTCATTTTTTAATATAGAAACAGAAAACCATTAACACAGCACAAGACTGAAAATGGTGCTAGTTGTACATCACATCACAAATAAAAATAAAGTGGTAAACAGGTTTTTCTGAGCATAATTGCTGAAAGATTCTTGACTTCATTTAAGGAGAAACTCCAATACATCACATCACATCGAATCTGATTTCTTACCAGTTTACAAATAAACAATAGAGGTAATGATTAAAATATGTATGAAAAATGTAAAATTAAATACTGTAGTAATAAAAAAAGTTTGTCTTGTATTAATTTTTTTTCAAATATTTGAAATTTTTTATTAGTTATATATTTGCTTATTTTTTTAATGCAAATTTTAAAGTAATTTTTTCTTATTGCTTTGCTTTTATGCAAATTCTGAAAATTACAGCACCTATCCCCCATTTTTCAAGGTAAATTAAGTCTATTTTTGTGCAATTTTTTTTAATGCAGGTTTTCTGTGGAATCTATCTACCACATAAAATGAGACCCAGGTTTGTATATATATATATAAATATTAATCTAAGTGTTTTTTTCAATATAAAAAAAAATATATAAATTATTAAAAAAAAATAATAAATAAAAAAAAAAAAAAAATATTTAAAAAAAAAAAAAAAATTAAAATATAAAAAACTACTTTCCATTTGTTTTGTTGTTGATTTTGTTTTTTTTTTTACTATAATAATTTAATTATTATAACAACAACATAGAAAAAAAAATTCTTAAATTAGTATGTAATTTTTTTTTTTTTATAAAATTTTTTTTTTATAAATTTTTTTTGTTTTGTTAAATAAATATATATATATATATATATATATATATATATATATATATATATATATATATATATATATCATCAACTATTATCAATATACTGCAGGATGAAGATCTTTCCAAGTTCAATCCATCGTCTGTGATCTTTAGTTTCTCTTCTCCATATCACCCCTGAACACTTTTTCATCTCATCCATCCATATTACATGTGGTCTCTTTCTGGGTCTTTTACAATCTCTTGAAATCCAGTTTATGACTTCAATTATCCATCTATTACCATCTCTTCTATCAATATGTCCAGCCCAACTTCACTTCAATCTTTTAATTTTTGCAATGTCAATAACACCTGTTTGTTCTCTTACCCAAACATTGTGTTTTTGATCTCTTCTTGTTACTCCGAGCATGCATATCTCCATATTTCTTTGAGTGGTCTAAAGTCTTTGTATTGCTCTTCTATTAAGTGTCCAAGACTCTAATCCATAAGTAAGAACTGGCAAAACACATTTGTTAAAAACCTTCCTTTTCAAACACATTTGTTAAAAACCTTCCTTTTCAAACACATAGGCATATTTCCTTTTAGTATCAAGTTATTTCTACCAAAAGCATTCCAAACAAGTCTAATCCTATGATTAATTTCATCCATTAGGTTTTCATCTATATTAATAATCTGACCAAAGTATTTGTAACAGATAACTTCTTCTAATTCATTATAATCAACCTTTATTTTTATATTTTGAGCAAATCGATTAAATATTACTTTAGTCTTATTAACATTTATCTTTAGTCTTATTTTCATCTGATATCTCCTGCAACATTTTCTGCATCTAAAACATTATTTGCAAAAACAACTACATCATCTGCAAAATCTAAATAACTTAAATAATCTCCATTTACATTCACTTCTTTAGATTCCCAATTTAAACCACAAAATACTTCTTGTGGCACTGCTGTAAAAAGTTTTGGAGATATGGAGTCACCTTGTCTTACACTCTTCTCAATGTAGACTTTTCCAGTATCATTATGTAATCTAATTGTTGCTGTTGCATTTTTATAAATATTCTTTAAAATATGACAATATCCTGGATCTATACCTTGATGATCCAATGCTTTAATCACTGAAGAAATGTTTAAAGAATCAAATGCCTTTTTATAATCTACAAATCCAAAACATAATGGCAACTCATATTCATTTGCCCTTTCTATAACTTCTTTAAATACCTGGATATGATCTACTGTACTAAACCACTTTTAAATCCAGCTTGTTCTCTTGGTTGGTGAAAATCCAATGTTCTCTGTAGATGAGTTGTAATTATCTTGGTAAAAATTTTGTATAAAACTGATAAAAGGCTGATAGGTCTGTAATTTCTAATATCTTCTTTATCACCTTTTTTAAATGTTAATATTATTACTGCATTCTTCCAATCATCTGGTACATCTTTATCATTTAGACATTTGGTATATAACTTTGCTAAAAAAAATTCTATTTCTCCACCTGCTTCTTCTAATGTATCAATTATAATTCCATTATTACCTAAAGTCTTTCCTTTCTTTATACATTTAATTGCATATCTCACTTCTTCATTTAAAATGCTGGGCAATTCAGAAGATGTAATAAATATAGGAGGTACTTGTTCTTTATTACTATATAATTCTTGATAAAAGTCTTCTATCCATTTCATGATGTCATCTCTTTTTTTAGTAATAATTACATTTATTTTTCTTATTGCAGGTATAAATTTCCTACCAATACCAAAATCTTGTTTTATAGTTTTGAGACTTTTATTTTCTTTTACAGCTTTTTTTACTAGTTCACAGTTATACTTTGTATATCATTTTCAACTCTTTTCCACATCATTTTTGTATATCTTCATATTCCTTCTTTTCATTAAAAATTCTCTAGTCTCAGTAGAAATTTTATTGGTCAATTGCTGCTTTTTTCCACCAGTTATCTTTACTGCAGTTTTTAAAAGTGTACCAGTTATTTTCATATTAATTTCATTCAAATCTGAATCAGGTTCAAAATCTACTAATACTTGAAACTGATTTGTAAGTTCTAATTTAAATTCATTAGAATGTTTATTGGCTTTTTATCTCTGAGTTTAAGATCAAGAAACACCATGAACTTTCTTCACAGTTGCCTGATAAGGCAGAATGAATGTTTATGTAAATGATAAATATTTTTCCAATGCATATATACAATTATGACAGACAAAAATAAATCATGGCCCTTATTCCCAGGAGGCTGTAAAGTCACCAACCAAGGCAATGGTTGGTGGCTGAAGGTGGAGGGTGGTAAGAATCTCCTGATTGCAGACCTAGGCTGCCATTTGATGATGGCTTTTTATTTAGTTACTTACAATTGCAGATAACTTTCAAGTGAAGGAAGATAGCACAAATTAGAAGAACTGTCTTATATTAAATGTGACATTATTAGAATTTGTGAAGTTAGAAGAATAGATGAAGAAACAACTGATTTAAAAAGTGGACATATACACTATTATAAAGGCACACATATTGGAAATACAAGTGGAGTAGGATTCATTATAAATAAAAAGAACAACATTGTTGAGATTGATGGTGTATTGGACAGAGTGGCAGTTATACAACTTATTAGCAGATACCAAATTCAGATAATTTAGGTTTATGCCCCAGCAAGTTCTCATAGTGATGAAGTAGTAGAAGATTTTTATATGGATGTATAAAAGGCTTTTGATCAGAGTTAACAACATTTTAAAATTGTTATGGCAGACTTTAATGCTAGAATTGGTAAACAAATGAAAGATGAAAGTGCTGTAAGTAATTTTGGCTATGATAATAGAAACAAGAGAGGACATAGTCTTGTGGAGTTTGCAGAAAAAGAAAAACTTTATATTATGAATTTTTTTTTGAGAAAAAGTTAAAAGGAAATGGACATGGAACATACAAATGAAGGTACAGCAGAATTGGATTATATTTTGACTAACAGAAAATACATATTTCAAGATTGTAATGTTCTTAATAATTTTAACCCAGAAAGTGATCATCGATTAGTAAGATATAATATACGCGTGTTAATGCAAAACTAGAGTGACAAAAATTATTAAGAAAAACAATATTTACAGTTGATATACCTAAATATATATATATAATTTCCTGGCTTAGAAGTTATCACATCTTCTTGCCATCATTACCACAGAAGAATGTACATAACCAAAACATGGAAACTTTTTAGGCAACTGATACTATCCTATTAGTTTGTAAAAGTGTATTATTATTATTATTATTATCCATTATAAATTACGAGTGCAAAATAATGGTAGCACATTCTCTGTCAATGCCATAACTTGGAATATTTTATAAATATGTATAGACTTGTTTTTAATAGATCACTTTAAAGTATTTAAGTAGTCATTTATTTATTGATGTGTAAATATACACTGAAATAAAACAAAGATAAAAACTTTAATTCTACATCACTCTTCAATTAGCTATGGATTTTTCTTTTATATGATTTTTTAACATTCTGTTAAAGAGATTTTGATTTTAAATGAACAATTTAAAGACTATTTTTCACTAGATAGACAGTAAAGCATACAATATAAAATGAAGGCCACAATAGCTTTATTTCAACAAATGATTTGTTTGATGAATGATGTCTAATTATCGAGAACTCTAATAAAGTTTTTGTTGGGGAGAGGTCAAATAACGATTGTTGAATTTATTTTAAAACAATTACTTTATATAAGCATAGATTGTAAATCTCTTAGCAAGACTTACATAAGTAATTTGTCTTAAATATGCTTAAAATGTTTTATCTTTTTATCTATTATATTGTAAACATATTACAATTTTATCACAAATTTAGTTATTTATTTTTAATAACTTGCTTGAAATTTTTTCTGAAGTTGAAATTATTTTAATAAAAATAAAACACATCTGTGTGGTTTGAATAGGTAAAAAGCCAGCTGTTGGCATCAGTAATCAGATTAATTTTAAGAAATAACTGTTTTTTTAATTGATTTAATATTTACACAAACAGCCTGCACTTACTAAAAATATTAAACTTTAACAAAATCTTATAAAACAAATGTTGAAGTTTTTATTTATTTTGCTTTTCAAATTTCCTGTGCTTTATATACATACAATTTTAGATTAATGTTGGTAGTTAGTATTTTTTTTTTTTTTAAAAAAAAGAATATTATCCAAAAAAATATAAACTATGCACACACACACATCAAATTCATACTCATAATAACATTTGTACTAACCAATTAATAATTGAATGAACAAAATAAATAACTACTATCTTTGCTTTTCTAACATCTAACTATTAGCAATATGGATGCCTTGGAAAGTTGCAAGTGTTTGGAAAACTTGGAAACAAATGCAAATATTCATAACATTGAATTAATTATTTTATATTTTATTTTAAAACAATTACAATGTAAAATATTAATTGGATCAATTTTTTATTTTTAACAGATTATGCAAGATCAATTTTTGTAAAAAAAAATGTTTTATTTTTTTAAATTCCCTCTCTTTAAAACATAAAAAAGGATTATTTTCCCATTTTTGCATATCTAATTAACTAAAAAATAAAAAAACTGTGATTGCCCAATATAATGATTAATTTAGAAAGATAGGATTACAATTTTCTATTTTTGTCCAAACCTGTTAAATTGTAACATATTAACAAAGATTCTAGGATAATTAAAATATGTTAAATAATTAATGCCCAGAAAAAGTTATTCTTTAAAAAGCAAGATTATCTATTATTGTTATTCTGAAAAGGCATGAAAAAATTGTTATTGTGTAGTAATAAGTATGTCTTCAAAAATATTGGATAAGTGTATAATGGAATAATGAACTCATGTATAGTCTTTTAAAGGAAATGATATACTTAAGTCCATTGCAGATTTAAATGAACTCTTATTTAATATTCAAAATAAAATGTGCAAATTATATATATGAAACAGTCTATTATAAAAAAGAATTAATAAAAGTCAATGTTTTTATTGAAACTTATTAGGAATAACAGAATATTCAAAACATATAAAAAAAACTTTACCATGAAAGGTTTAATATTAATAACTAGCATTAAGCTATTGCACATGTGCTTTGTAGATTTTTAACAATAAATGAATACTCCCACTTCAAACACAAGATAAGTCTTTGGAAAAGATAGAATGAATCATCTATTTTTTTGAACCCAAAGACTTATGTATGAGCAAATCTTAAATATTTGAAAGTGAGAGCATGAAGATATTAAACAATCACTTTAAATTACTTTTTACATGCTTGAATGAATGACACTGGCACAATTTACTAGAATTTATGATACGTCATTCTTATTTGAAATTAAATATATGTAAATAAGCTATTTATTTTATATAGCATGATGTTTATAATCTGTAATATTAATAATCAGCATTAAGCTATTGCACATGCGCTTTGTAGATTTTAACAATAAATGAATACTCCCACTTCAAACACAAAATAAGCATATAAAAAGTAATTTAAGTGATTGTTTAATATCTTCATGCTCTCACTTTCAAATACTTAAGATTTGACCATACATAAGCATTGGGTTTGAAAAGATAGATATTCATTCTATCTTTTCCAAAGACTTATCTTGTGTTTGAAGTGGGAGTATTCATTTATTGTTAAAAATCTACAAAGTGCATATGCAATAGCTTAAGGCTGATTATTAATATTACAGTTTATAAACATTGTGCTATATAAAATAAATAGTTTAATGAAAGGTTTAAATAATCTTTCAGTATTATTTGAATATTATATTGCAGAAAATTTAATCTATTAGATGAAAAATTTCAGTAACAGTTTCTCACATAGAATACTCAAGCCCTAATGGACACTTGACAAAGACATTGATTGGTTATAGAAAAATATCAGAAACTGTATTAATACATTCAGGGCAGTATGTGGTCTTTTTAAACATGGCTTTAACTTTAATAAATAAATATGCATTTTTTTTAATTTTTAAAAAATAGTAATTAAATAAGAAAATTTAAATAAAATGTATATCATCTATAGTAAAGCAATATAAAACAATACTTAAAAACATTTTCTAGCTTTTTGCTTGGAAACTCTTCTAAAATTGAATCAAAATCTTGATTTTTAAAGAATTGGATTGCTAAGATGCTTACCCTATTTTAGGTCATAATTGACATTGAATGTAATTAGTTTTGACCTGGAAAATGTCCTTTCTCCAAAATCCACATATATTGATATGATTAAATAAATCCAAAAAGCAATGAAGAAATTAGGAAAAGCTGTAGGTCTTTCATTTCCTACTAGAAATTAAAATATTTTATAAAGCTGTCCATAATAATCTAATAAATGAATAATTTTTAGATCTTCTATTTCATCTAACATATTTCTATCTAAACTGTCTCCTTTAAAAAATCAATAGATGAATGAGTCTCCTTATGTAGTTTTAGTATTTATTAGTGCTATTTGTAACTGTGTTGCATGCTTTTTTAGTTTATATTTTATCCATTTATTGAAATTTTTTCAAATATCCTAATAAATCCATAACATTTTTTTAATTGTTCAAATCAAGTTTATAATGGTTGTTTTTCTTTATTCAGAAGTACATTAAAATTATTTTGAACAGATCTGCAGTGTTAACAATTGGCCCACCATTGACTTTACAGCCCAAAATATTTCTTTATCTCAATTTTTTATTTTAAAATGTTGGAATTATTTCCAAATCTTCCATGAGTGTTTTTGCTTCAATAAATACTTGCTTGAATCCGGTAACTCTGTAGTTGATAAACTAACACAATAGTTTTTCAAATGAAGAAAGTGCTACAGAAATATCCACATAATCACTTTGGAATTCCTTGCTAACAAAACTTTTCTCAATAAGCCAATCATACAAAAAATGAGAGAAAACAGAAATTTGTAATCCTTTATTAATGGGCAAGTGATTGTGCATTACTTTTAAATTGATGACCTGTTGTTGTTTTTTATAATTCAAAAAATGCATAAAAGACTTCATGTATTTGATACCTTACCACCTTTGCCCTTTGAATATGAAATTCCCACATTCACAACCATTTTGTAGCCAATAAAAAAAGCAAATACAATGAAGTAAGCAAAGAAAATTAATGCATTAGGACAAGGTTTAGCTGCTTCTTCTCAAACCAAGATTACAATGAAAAATTTGTCCATAATCCTCCACATTTGAACATTTTAATTTTATAATTAAATATTTTTTCTATATATAGTGATAATCTTAACACAGCATAAATTATTAAGTTGGATTATTGGCAATTGCAAGAAGGCGTTAAATAATAATAAGAAACGTCTGCTTAAGATAACATCAATAACGCCTGAACCGCAATGGATCGTAAATAAATGTAATAATATTGAAAAAAGATTAGAGAGAAAATTCGTAAATAAATTGAAGTTTTTGGCTAACAAACAAAATGTTGTTTTAACTAATATAGGAATAGAAGACACATATGTTAATTTGTCTAACGTCAGACTATCGGCTGAAATTAGATCGATCTTGAATCTTGGACCGAAATTCGTAGGAGGGGGATGGAATCAACCCAAAATGGAAATAATAACAGACACAGAAGCAGCTCTAATAAATTATCCGATGAGAGAAAATATTATTTCTGAGATTAATAGGATCATTAGAGACAAGAAATTAAATACTAAAAATAATGGCTGGAATACTAAAGTTAAGAATGCAAAAAAGTTCTTTAATGAAAATAAAATTATTTGCCTTAAAGAGGACACAGGCAATCGCTTTGTAATAATGGATGAAGAGAAATTTAAAGAAAAAATGAGAATACAAATTCAAAAATTAGGCTTTGATTTAACAGCTGAATTTAATAATAAAATGAACAGAGAAAAGTTTATCTTTTTGATCTTACACAAGCATAAAAATAAAGGGATCAACCAAACCGAATATAATAAAATTTATCCATCTGCCACATCACAACCACGGATGTTTGAAAATGCTAAAATGCATAAACAAGGGACTCCACTAAGACTAATGCTTGACTTTGGAGGTGTACATTATGCAAACACAGCAAAATTAATAAACTCATGGATAATAGATTTAATAGGATTTGGTGAGTACACAATAAAATCTTCTTTTGAGTTTGTTGATTTAATTAAAGATGTAACCATTAATGACAGATTTAAAATAGCAGCCATGGATATATCTGAACTCTATGGATCAATAAACAGAAGAGGATCAATTAGAATAATCAAACATGAGCTTCAAAATAATCACTGTCCTGAACAAAAGATTGAATTTGTCATTGACTTTATGAAATGGTTAGATGAGAATATACTCGCGACTTTTGAGGACAAATGGTATAAAATGAATAATGGATGGCGTATGAGACTGCCAATAAGTGACATTGTATTTAGTATTGTAATTGGTTATTTTGAAAAACAGATTATATCGAAATTCCAAGAACAGACACCTGGAATAATTTATTGCAGGTATGTAGATGACATTTTCATCGCAGCACCTAAACTAATCATAACAGCCATTCAAGATGAATTGCAAGCACATACCAACCTAATATTTAACTGCGCAGATGAGAATGAATTAAACACAATTAATTATTTGGACTTAAAAATATAGAGAATGCACAGATGCTTTAATTACAGTATGAAAGTCAAACCATTACACATTAGAGGATACATCCATACTAAATCTAAAACTCCAAGAATCCACAAATTGGCAAGGCTGTCTACCTTTTTGTTCAGGAATTACCATTTATGTAAATACGAAGAGGAAAGAAGAATAAACATCAACCAGTATGTTAATGATCTAATAAAGGTTGGTTATGATTTAATAACCATCAATAAAATAATCAAAACATTTTATGAAAATATAACCAAACCAAGCAAGGATAAAAAACAACATATATGTCTGACATACATACCTAATATTGCAAAAGAACTAGTCAAAAATTACAGAATGAATTCACAGTAGGTTTTTGAACCCCTCCCAACACCAATAGAATGATTAATAATTCCAAGGACAAAATTGATCTACAAACAACACCACATGTGGTGTACAAGATGACATGCTCTCAAGCAAATAGTGGAGCAGTATACTACAGTGAGACTCGGGCCACTATAAACAATAGAGTGGCTCAACACAAATACTTATACAAAAGAGTATTGAGCAGAAATAAAGGTAGCTCAGTGTTTGTGGTCCACCAAAAATGGATAATCATGAATTTGAACCTGCAAGTGCTACAATAATTTCCACTGAGAGGAGTGACATCAAAATAAATATTAAGGAGGCATGGTATATAGCAAGAGATATGAAGGCAATAAACAGGAAGAATACATGCTTTTCTATTTCAAAGAGATGGACAATATAAATGAGCTTGCATAGATTTGCATAAATTATTATGTTTGAAGGCTATGAATATGAGATGAAAGCTCTGAAAGCACTTAGCCTTAAATATTGCAATTTTTTAAGAATTTAATTTTACTATATATGTGAAGCATATTAAATCTTACATAGTTGTTAATGGTGAAGAAAAATCTGAAATTACATTATTTATTACAAATATAAGCTTTCCAACAATAGACATTTTAAAGGGTTATATTTGACATTTTAAAAATACTAAAATAAATTTCTAAACATGATTGTTATCCATGATAATTAAGCTTGGTATTAGTGGATAAATTTATCTATTCAAAACATTACTAGAACACAACATTATATACTCATTGGATGCATTTTCCTATTCGAAACATTAGTGGAACAAAATATTTGATTTTTAAATTCTATGTTATGAAACAAAAATCCATTTAGAGTTAGTTATCATAACAAAAAATAAACATAAAATATTATTTACTGTTATTTAAATTTTAAGAAATAATTACTTTATCATTTGACAAAGACAGTAAAAATTGCTTCCATTTTGCTATAATAAACTTTTATGGATTATTTTTTTAAAATAAATATTAATAAAAAATATTTTTGTGGTGATGCCATTTTTATTTTAAAATTAGTCTTTTACAAAAATATTGCTTTAATGTTCTTTAATTTGTAAATAAATTACTGATAATTAGATTTTTTTCTATTTGTCCCTGAGCTAAATACTCAGTCAATCAGATATCCTCTTTCTGTTGACATCTAGGATACCCTCCTCTTGGCTTTATCATTTAAATAGGCTGTTGTTAATCATGCAAAAGAGTATTCTCATTAACCCAAAGGTCCATATAATATTGACATCTTCAGATTTTTTCCAATTAATACTTTTAAAATTGAAGCTGCATAAACAAACAACTGCAGACTGTGATATAAGTTATAGATAGGCTTAAAACAATGTAGAGAATATATAGCAATCACAGTTCCATTGTAATGCCCAAAAACCCAAAATCTATACAAGACCACTACTGCCTTCACTCAGATATTTATTTAAATAAATATATTTATTACAAAATCAGAACAAAAAGATTAGATTTCATAAATCATAATAAAATGATAAAGCTCTTTGATTTCCTTTTATAATTAAGTTAGACCTACTCATAGAATATTAGTTACAATTGAATTAATGCCAAATTGATATTTCATTCTCAAAACCTTAAAATAATAATAAAGTGCAAAAAATAAGCATGAATGTGTATGTGAAGCAAAATACAATGTTATAAAAATACAGTGGATTTATAGTAAATACATTCAATTGAAACATATTTTTACAAGCATCCTTTGCTTATGTTTGACCAAATTTACAACTTATTTTTTACTTTCATTAATATAATAAATCAAAGGATGTCAGTCTTTAAAGTGTTAGTCTAATTATCTAAGTCAGCTCACAAACATTTTCTGTATACATAAATAAATAAAATAAACTTTAAGATATGTGAGGTTATTGGTGGCATCTCTAGATCAGGCTCATTCCTCTTTTGTCACTTGAAAACTATGAACACTATTCTTTATTTTAATAACTACTTCAATAATAAAATATCTATAGAGCAACCTTCTGCCCTATTTATTGCATGATTTTCCTTTAATTAGAGTTCACTTAAAAAAGCAACATGTTTAAAAAAATATAAATCTAAATAATTTTTTTTCACTTATTGCACATATATAATTACTAAAGAAAATCCTATAAAGAATGAGCTATTCTAAAATAATTATAAATGTAAGTAATTAATAATCATGGTGAAAATATACTTTAATTAAAAGACAATCAGACTTCTTTTTTTATGTAAAATAAATAGCCATTATATATATATATATATATATTGTGCCCTTATCTATAGGTCATAATAAGATAGAATGGTCAATTGCTAAAAAATTTTAAATTTTAAAATACGTTTGTGTAATATATTGATAATTGTATGATAGATTAGATTTTATAGTACAATTTAAGGCTGAAAAATACCTGGTATATAAAAGTGTAAGGGATTATTTTAAAAAAAAAACAGTTAAATAAAGCTTAATTATATCCTTGCTTATGGTTGTAAAAGCTGGCCATATAAAATGATACAGCTATAAATAGTTAAAAGTATATTAACAATTCAATTGTAATGTTTTAAAACTAATAAATTAAATAAACGCTATATGTAATATTATAATTATAATTGATATTCAAATTTAATCTAATATATTTTAAGATAAACTTTGGGATGGTGAGAATTATATTTAGTTCTACATTTTTAAATTATTTTCCAAATTTTTATAAAATATATCAGTTTTGGTAATTTAGACCGAGACGTAAATTAAAAAAAAATCATCTGATAAAGTTAGTAATCATGTGACTGTATATTATATACCTTCACACACACGCTTGTTAGAATATAATAATAAAGTTTGTGAATTATAAAACTAAATGTAATTGCTATCTATCGTTAAAGTAAAAATTAAAATATTAAATGTTATTTTAATAATTGTTTTAAAGTTTAAATGATTTTGATAAAACTATAATTGAGTTTAAAAATACTATTCTAAATAATATTTTAAAACATGACGTCATAAATTCTTTATTTTAAAAAGTTTAATCTATTATAAAACTAAAAATGTGTAAATTTGTTCACGCTAAAAAAGTCATTAACCAATCAACAGAGGTATTTTAGCAGACGAAAAAATAGGAATTAGACGGAGAGGGAGAAGGAATGTGTAAGTAAAGGAAGGAGGAACATATTTTTTAGCTGTATAAGATCGTAAGCTAGAAAAGTGTTATAATTTAAAAAAATTTGTATTTATTTTAAAAGTTTTGTTTTAAAATATAATATTTTGAACTGCCTTTAAATGGAAGGCTAATTTAAAAGATTTCTTAACAGGATTTTTATTCAAGTTTAGCCGAAACCTTGCAGTAAAAATGCAAATACTACAGAAAAAAGTACCTAAAAGTATTGATAAAGTAAAAATAATTGTAAAGTGCCTTGAATACAGTATATTTGTGATCAACCAGAAAATTATTAGAACTCAGATGAATATAATTTGGACATTATACAGAAAACTTAAAAGAAAAGTTATTTGCCGTCAGGAAAAATTATGACGCACAATTTTAAAAGGCTACTCCGAAGTTTTTTTATTCTTCTCTATGGAAAAATTAAGATGCGTATATCATAAAGAAAAAATTATGTAAAACTTATAATGGAGAAAGAATGTTTATCTTTTTAAAGGAAACATTACAAAGTATATAGTACCAGGATTTTAAAAGAAGGAAAAAAGTTACAGAATAATAATATGAAAGAGCTATGGTGTTTTATGAAAAAGGAACAGAAAAAACTTTCTCTAAGAAGAATTAAAAATATTATAAAGTGTTCATTAGAGAAATGCTTAATAAAGATAAAGATTTGGAAACTATAAATCTAATTTACTTAATGAAATGAATCCATGGAAACAGAAAAGTTTTATTGAATATTTAAATTAAAGTACTGAGAAGATGCATTGTAAAAGTCGCACGGGAGAAAATATTAGCAAGAAATATTAGAAGAGAATATTTAGAAGTTTTCTTTACGGGATTAACTAATATCATAATTAATAATTGTATTAAATATTATAAAAACCAAGGATTATCATTCAGGAATATTTATTGAACGAAGTAATATTTGTTTTACCTTAAAATTGAACAAGCAGGGAGAGAAACATTAAGTGAATGGAAAAGAAATGATAAACAATTTTTTGGCTTTAGTATGAACGGTTTTCAGGAAAATTTGATGAAGAAGTACAGTAAATATAGTTTGAATATTTTTTACTAATTTATTTTAAAATATAAAATGTTATGTGAGATTAGGAAAAACATAAAACATAAATTTAGTAATATTAAAATTTAAATATAATAGCTTGATAAAATTATAGAAATAGTGTTTAAAAAATAAAGTGTATGGATGTGAATCTTATATCTACAAGGATCAAATGGATGGTGAAGCCTATGGAACGCGATCGAGGAGATAAAGGTCGTTTGGTAATTTTAATAGTTGTTTATAATGCATAATGTTTTTTTTTAGATCATCTATTGACTTAAGAATGAAGTGTGAAAGTCTTAATTATATGTACACATTTTATGCAACATTTTAACATATAATGAGATAGGAGTAATTCGGAATATGCATGCAACAATTTATTTAAAGTATATTAATAATATAATTTAACAGAACAATTGTGTGATTCTTTTGAACTTTCATGTGATAAAGTATTCAGATATTTAAATAGTTTGTATATGATTAAATATATGGAGGAAAGTAGTAAAAAAGATTTTCTTATAGAACAGCGGAATAGTTTTAAAATATCAATGAATTTTATTATTGTTAGTAATGCAGATATGTATTTGTCGATGTACAGTATAGAAAAAATCTTGAGAAATAAGATCGGATAGTGACTTGGAAGTACTAGTAGAGAGGAAACCAAGATGATGTGTTTTTTTTTATAAGAAATAGGAAAATATAAGGGATTTGGATCATATTTAGTTTTGTGTGATTTAATATAGTTAACAAAGTCCTATGACTGAACACATATGGTTTGGACAGTGTTTTGCATATCTTTAAACTTTTGATGTTAGAATAAAGCTGAAGAAATAGCTTTAGCATCGTTCCTATGATAGAGGTTGGTAGACAGGTAAAGGCCACTCCTCTATAGTGTCTTTTAATTCACTGTGCCATGATTGTCAAGGTATATGATGAGTAATATTCTAGTTGTATTTTGATCCTATGCATCTATCTTCGCTATCCTTATTTTGTGAATCTGCATCGGTCAGAAAGATATTTTCAAAGAAATAATGAATAAAATAGAACTGAAGATATGTTATCATTTGTGTAAGAATAGTTTATTTGCTTGAATGTATAGAATTGTGTAACTTTAAAATTGAAAGTCCAAAATATCATAAAGAGAGAAAGAATCATATAATACATTGTAAAATTAATTCAGAAATGAATATAAGATTTTGAAAAGAAATCTAAACCAAGTATTTTAAAAGTGATAATAAAATTTGAATGAATTTTTTTTTTTAATATTAATGTTGGAGGGAATGAGTATTGCATATTTATCAAGAGAAAATTCAATAAGGTATAATAAACATATACTTGTGCATGGTATATTAATAGTTATAATTATATCATCCAAAGTAAGGCTTGAATGAGAATATTAGGATTAATAAACATCGGATAATAAATAATAAAAACCTAATACCGAATGTAGAATAGTGTTTTGACTTTGTAAGACTCCATACAACCAATATGAAACTAAATTTTATTATTTTGTAGAATTTTATTACGAATGTAAATTTTGTAAAAAATGTAATTTTAATAATATTAGGGATGAAAAGTGTTTGTGATAATCATATAATAAATGCATTTTGTAATAAGCTAACCATAATAATAAATCAAGTAATAATGCTGTATTTTCTTAAGTGTAAAAAAAAAAAAAAAAATAAGATTTAACTAGGAAAAGTAAATAATATTTTGATTTCATTTATAAACTAATAAACTAAGTTGAGATATGAAAGTAAGGGATATCCAATGTATATAGTGTAAACATATTGTTAATTTATTTATGTTGTTAATAAACTTTGTTTTAAATTTGTTTTGAAGTTTTGTGTCCGAGTTGTTATTTCTCCACATGGATGCAAGAAATCACAATACATTTATAATTGAAACAGACATATAGATTTTGCACAGAGGGTAAACATAAAAGTGTTATAAGAATTTTGAGAATTTATTGGTATGTTAAAATTAAAAGATCATAATTTTATATTATTTATTGGTCATAAGTCGGTTGCCACAATATTACATTAAATTATATGCTAATGTTACCACACATATTCTGTTGTCAGATTATTAAAATACTACCGCGTACGTATTTATTTATTTCATTTAGGAAGAAATAAGATTATATTATATTATTATTGTTATTATTATTTATTATTATTATTAGTTGCTGTGTAGTAGATTATGACATAAAATTCCCTTTTCATATTTTACTACCATAATTTTAAATCAGTTAGAATACAATTTATGAACCTGAGATTTTATTTATTTTACTTCATTTTATTTAATTGAGCTAGATTCTTGTTATAAAGAAGATTAAGATATGATTATTATTTTAATCGTAGTGAATAGAGCTCAGAAAGTCGTAAGAATACTATGAGTTAGTTATTTGGTATAGTAAAAAGGGGGGATAGTGTTCTTATGCCATTGAGTTAGTATCGTGTGGATAATGGCTCAATGTAGTCTTTCTCGTTCCCTGTATTGTCACTCCATGTCTCATGAAAATAGTAAATATTTGTTAATTCATTTTAAAATTGAACCGTATTTGTATTTTAAAATTAGAGCTAGTAATCATTTTAATTAATGCTGAATATTTCATTTATTTATTTGTTAACTGAGCTAGAACCCATAATATTCGTAATAAACAGTATATTTTGGGGTGAGGATGCGCGGGGGGAGGTTAGAATATATATATATATATATATATATTGATAATTTTATATGCAGATACATATGCCTTAAGAAAATATTACTAATGGAAATGATTAATTTGTGCATGACAAATAGCTTAAATGTAATCAACAGTCAATATCATTAATATTATTTAACTTTATTATAAATTCTTAAGATGAAAATTCTAATAAAATTGAATGTTAGAAAATTTTCCTTTCAGTTTAGTTTCACTTACAAATTTTTGTTAATTAATTGAGATTCTATTTACCTATGATATATAGAGTTAAAATGTTATTTGCTTCAGTGAGATGTGACAATTCTTAGGTAATGACTTTTTCAGGTGTTAATGGTGGTGAAATAAATATTTTGAGGCTCTATAAATCTCCTATCCGAAAACCTTTGCTTTACTCATACATCATTTTATTAACCAAAACAGAAAATAGTGAACAAATGATAAAATCAGTAATAATAGAAAAGATCATTTTCAAAAAAAAAAAATCTGAATTTACAAAATTTGATTATGTCAATTGTGTAAGATCATAAAAATAATAAGTTATGGAAGCCTTTGAAGGAAATTTAAAAATAATTTTTGATGCACATTTTTTCATTGTAAAATATATCTGAAACATTTTCTAAACATATTACAATATTTTTTATTTGTTTAGAACAAATAAATAACTTAATAACTTCTAAATAATAATTATTTAAATATTTTTAAAAATATATGTACATTTTTAATGACAAACATTATCTCACACACCGACACAACTTAATACTCTTATGTACAAATCAAAAAAAATACCCCTTAATCCATCGTAAAAAATAATATCATTTACAGGCTAAAATGCTTCTTCTATTATTCTATCATTTCAAAATCAAATTTCATTCTTTTCTCTTCCCTTATATCAATACATATTCTTTTGATTCAGTAATTATAATTACAAAATTACAAAAAAAAATGATATTTTACTAGAGCTCAATTTATTTCCAGATTGTATACATCCTGGCTCTTATGCAGTCCCAAATTTATACTTTCTCATCTAAGTTTCTTTATCATTCCCATAATCATCTCTTGAAGCAGGTCTATCAAATGAACAATCATATCTGATCTCCTTAATCCATTTTCTTAAAGAACATTCTTCCATTTCCTTTAAATAACTTATGCACCATCTTCATGCCTCCAATTTTAATCAGAAATATAGAATCTATCATCAACAAAAATACAACCCATAATTCTACCACATTTGAGTTTTCAATTTGAAAAAAATATATATATCCACCATTGTAGTCATTATGCTTTAAAAAAATATAGATCAAGTGAGATACTTCAAGTATATTGGTCCACTTGCTGCTAAATTAGTCTTTGTATCTGTCTTTGATTCTGTCAAAATTGAAAATATGATCAGGTTCCAAAAACACACATTATCCCTACACTATATATTTTCATCAACATCCTCATAAACAAAAAAATCCCACATTATTCTTAATGGAAATCTCTTAGCTGGCTTCATCTCACACAATTCCACCACCCAAAAATTCCCCTTAGTGCTTTATTATTTATAACTTGTATTTATTATTTATTATTATAAATTGAAAACAAAATATCTGGCTTCTATATTCAATAAAAACATTAATTTTTAAACACATTTCCTGAATGCATGATTTTATCACCTTTCTTCCTGCAAAAAAATATTTTATACACTAACAACAATTTTGGAAGACTGTAGAAAACAATACAAATTCCATTTCAACCTCAAAAAAAATCACTACATAGAACATCTTAATAGGAAAAAATACACTTTCCATTTTCACAGCAATTCTTCATTACTTTGTAGGTTTTTTATTTACAAATCCACAAATATTATGAGAATCTCAATTCATGATGTGCTACTTATATCTATTGAAATCATAACCAATTCCCTATCTAAAGCATACCTATTATTATGTGTCCAAGTCTTCCTTATTAATATTATAATATACAAAACAGAATATTACACACTCTCCATCAATTATATCACCTTTTAAAAAAAACTCCTTATGCAGCAAAAGTCATATGAGTAAGAGAAACTGGGGATAAATATCAAAACTCTGCAAAAATACTCCAATAAGAATGGATTCTCACTTCATTCTATTCTTATAATCCACCTCAAAAGAACAATAAATAGACAAATTTCTAAGACTTTTATCAGATTTCCCAAAATTTATTTACATCTTAAAAATAGTTTTTTCAAAAAATCTCAATTCCCTTGCCACATACTCCATATTCAAACTGACACTCCATCAACTAAAATAAATTACTGAGAAACCCACAAAACTAATCAGTTATTAACACTCCAACATTTTCCTCACTGCACAAGCAGCATATTATCCAAAAGTTTAAATATTTAGCTATCAACTAAAAAAAAAATTCTCTTCTAATATAAATTCAGTTTGTTCAAGCCACAAAGTCGAAGAAACTATCCTACACTTTTTTTTAAGTGTCCATCACTTCAAATATATCAAACTCTCATTACATCTTTCATTAATTTGCAATCAGCCTCATTCACTATAGTATTAATAGCATACAATTTTTCCCCCTAATATTAGAGTAACTATTTTTATTTTATTCACTATCATTTCTACTTCAATCCAATCGAAAAAAACTGCAGTCATATTTCTACAACAGAATAAATAAAATTAAGATTAAATATTCAACCCTCTTATCTCTGGATATATATGCAGCCACATGGAATTTAATAATCTTATCTACACCACTGTGAATATTAGTCGTTAAAATTAGGATGTGATCTTCGCTTTAATCCTCAATACTTATCATTTAACCATGCAAATAAAATGTCCATTAATGAAAAACTATTGTATTAGCCATATATGATACTTATTTGAAAATTAATATATAATAAATGAATCATCCAAATGATTATTAACTCAAAAAAACCATTTAAAATCTAACAGCACCTTTTGTTTCCTAATTAATTATCCATCACTTATATGTATAATATTTTTTGAAATTAATTTTAACACGCACACACACACTCACACACACACACACATATATATATATATATAGAGAGAGAGAGAGAGAGAGAAAGAGAGAGAGATACGCGCTATTAAATTCCTTGATATCAACTAAAGTATAATATGTAAACATTTCATAGATATTATACAACTAAACTTAAATAAACCATGTAACTACATACTTCACCAATGAAAAATATATTTAAAGTAAAACTTAATACATTTAAAATAATACAATTTTCTCCCTTTCTCCATCTTTTTATTTATAATATACTATTGTCTTTTTATCTTAAAAAAATTAAAAGTTTTAGCTAGAAATAAATTTCAACAATAATAAGATAACCTTGCAAACTCTATTAACATGCCATTATTGTTTCATTAAATCTAAGTTTTATTCTAACTATTTGCTTAATGTTTGCAAATCTACTTTTTTCCCGTTTATATATGTGTATAGTTAAAAGTGTGTAAGTAAAATATTTATAATAAGTCTAAACAACATTTAAGCAATATTATTTATTATTATGGGATTTTTTTTCTTTAATACGGCAACAATATTGATATGTTGTCAAAAGTAAACAAATTGAATAAAATAAGTATGGAATAAACACGAATGGATTTGACACATAGCTTATAAGGCATTCAAGATAGTTTATTTTAAGATAAATTATTCATAATAATAACCATTAGTTTTAAACTAAACAGTTTTTTTAATACAAAGATTACATTATATATATATATAAAGACAGCTAATAGAAGCCGTTAACAGAAAAGAGACCTTTTGACTTTTGAGACCTAAAAGAACTGTGTAGCACAAATCCTTAAGACTCTAGATATTGCAGATGTTATTACTATCTCATTATTAATATGATGAATGAACATTGCTGGGCTGCCCACCAAAGTGCATTAGTAAATATGATGAGTTTATTGGTTTTAAGAACAAAAAAAACCATGCTTTATCTTTTAAATTACACGATAGTTTGTCAGTGAAATATCAGCTGAGAAGGCAAGATATGAATCTTATTTGCAGAAGGCCATAAAGTGTCCAGCAAATCCAGAAAATGGTGATTAAAGGCAATTATGATGATGACATCAGATTGTCACTCAATAAAGATCATTTATTTAATTATCTATAATTGCAGATTACTTTCATGTAAAAAACAGATTAAATGAATTTTAAGAATTCTGTAATATTAAATGGAACATGATTAGAATTTGTGAAGTTAGAAGAAAAGATGAAGAGGCAATTGATAAAAGTGATCATATATTTTATTATAGAGGCACAAGTATTGGAAGCACAAATATAATGAAAGTTTATTATCAATAAAAAGTGAAAACAATATTGTAGAGATTGATAGTATGTCAATCAAAGTCACAAGATTAGTTTTTTAACTTGATGGAAGATATAAAATGCAGATAATTAAGTTTAATATCATAACAAGTTTTCATTGTAATGAAAAAAAAAGATTTTTATTTAGATATACATAATATGTCTTGATTTCTCCAAACAACCTTTTCTGTTGTGGGGGAATTAATGCTAGAATTGGGGAAAGACTGAAATATGACTGTATTGTGAATAAATTTGATTGTGATGAGTTATAGAAATATAAATGAGAAAGAACAAAAACTTGTGCAATTTTCAAAAAAAGTAAAAATTTGTGTATTATGAAATTTTTCTTTAAGAAAAATGCTAAATGTAAATTGAGATGAAAGTATCCAAATGAAAGTTAAACAGAACTTGATTATATTTTGATTAATAAAAAATATATATTTCAAGATTGTAATGATCATTGATTAATGGTATATAACATGTGGTTTAATGCAAAACTAAAAAGACAAATGCTAATAAAAAGGATAATGTTAATAGTTAAATATTTCTACTTTTCAAAAACACTTCAATAAATATAAATTAGAACTTGATAATTATTTTAAAATATTGACCAACTTTGGAGATATTTCACACTTAAATGAGATTAATAAGATGACAATTGATATTCTATTAAGAATTATAATAAAGATATCTAATACAAAAAATAAGCAATCTACTAATATATTATTTAACTGAGATAAAACAATACATAAAAAAATAACAATAATGAAAATATTTACAAATAATTATTTAAGAAAAATTGAATATCTGGAGTTTTATAAAATAGTATGAAAAAATGTTAGTTAATAAAGAGGAAAAAATACTCTGAATTTGTAAGAAAGGATATAGATGAATGTAAAAGTTACCAAAGTATAAAACAAAATTTTGATATTGGAAAAAATGTTTCACTGATAAAAGGGAAAGATGAATCAATCTAAGAGAGAAGACAACATCATGAATATATAGAAGAATTCTACAAAAAAATATAAAATAATAATTTGAAAAAAAAGTAACTACTAGTAAGTACTTCATATTCTGAATTTTTAAGCAATTTAAATGAAAATGGGAAAAACACAATTAATTCTATAAAGAAAAGAAAAAGCTTCAGAAAGCGATGAAATTATTTTGATATTTTAAAAAAATAAACAGTTGAAAAAAAAAAAAAAACGGAAAAATTGTTGGCAAAATTAAATACCAAATGTCAAATGATAAAATAATCCAGATGACTGCAAAAATGCAATAGTTTATTATTTATATTTTAAAAAGTGATAAAGAAGATATTAAACATTACATAGTTGTTCATCTTATATCAATTCCTTACAAAATCTTTACCAAGATATTGTCTACAGAAAAATTTGGATTCAAATCAATCAAAAGAAAAAATGAAATTAAAATTGTTTTTTTGCATAGAAGATTACATCCATAATATTGAAAGAAGTTGTAGAATAAACCAATGACTATTAATTGCAATCATGGTTTGTTTTATAGATTATGGAAAGGTGTTTGATTCTATACTCTTTTTCAGAATGATTAAAGCTTTTGATTATCAACATAAACAGATCCAATAAATTATCACATTCTGAAAAATATTTATTAAAATGTAACAGCAATGATTAGATTACAGCACAACTCTCAGAACAGGAATCAGCAAACTCTTTCTTGAAAAGTTTGATAACAAATCTTAGATTCTACATTCAAATTACTTGAACAAGGTAAAGTTTATAAAATTGTATAAAAAATTTTAATTTTTATAAATACTTTTATAAAATTGCAGTTTCATAAAAAATAATTTTCTTTCTTTTATTACTTTTATAAAACATTCTATTCATTCAGCTTTAATCTATTTATTATTTAAAAAATAAATTATTCTTCTTTAAAAAAAAATAGAAATATTTTTATGTTTTTCTATACAAAAATAATAACAATGATGTATAGGTTTTTCTCTTTTCTCTTTCTGATTTCCAATATTTTTTGATTCACTTAATGCTTATAACATAATCAAAAAATAATATTTTTCTTTATTTGTTGATTATAGAAGTTTTATTTAGGCAGCATGGATCTCGTGGTCCAGATAAAGCCATCATGTGAGCCAAGTATGGCCTGTGAGACATAGAATGCTAACCCCCAACTTAAAAATAATTAACAAAATAAGGTATACAACAGGGTAAAACCATATCTCCAAAATTTTTTATTGTAGTTATACACAAATAATTTTGTGGAATAAAATGGGAAACTAAGAGAATAATAATGCAAGAATATTATTTAAGCTATCTAAATCTTTGAAATGGTGGGGTTAATTTTACAAATAATGCTTCAGAGCTTCAGGAAATGTAAAAATTATAAAGTAAAAAAAATAGATAACAAGATAAATTAAAAGAAGACTACAGTTACAATAAATATTTACATAAAAAACCCCAATAAAGATTGATAGTAATGAATTAGAAGATGTTAACAACTATAAAGCCAGATTATTAATGCACATTGAAATATAACAGATAAAATTAATCATAAAAATACAATTTATCCAAGTCACTTCAAATACTTTTTAGCAAAAATCTTTTATAGTTCATATATACACATACATCTATGTTTTGACTGTCCTGCAGTCTTCTTCAGAGCCAATTTATTTTAACCTTTAAATTGGCTCTGAAGAAGACTGCAGGAAAGTCAAAATGTAGCTGTATGTGTATATATGTACAATAAAACTGTTAGAAGTGATTTGGATAAATTGGACTTATATAAGATATTATAGCAAAAATAAATGAAAAGGTTATTTTGGTAATATTTCATAAAAATACATGGGTAGAATGCATTTTTATAGAAGTAACTTAATATTAGAAAAAAGTAAGCTTATGTAAAAAAAAAATATATTTTTATTAGATATGTTTTACCAATTCTTACATGTGGATCTGAAACTTGGACACTTAAGAGAAAAAAATATTCAATGTAGAATGGAAAGATAAAAAAATATTAAGAGAGTAATGTGGAAGGGCTAAATATCTTTATATACCAGATGATATTAAGTAGACAAATAAAGTCCTGGAACTGGCTAACACAAAATTGTAAAAGTTCAAAGAAACTCTGCATGTGGAATGGTTGGATAAAATTAAGAAAGTTATTCATGCAATGTTTAAAGAATAGAAACTATGGATCAGAGAAATTGAATTAAACATAGAGACCTTTATCCATCAGTGGAGTAATAATGATTGAAAAGGATTATAATAATAATATATATAATTAACTAATTATGCTGAAGAGAAATAAATAAATTATCAAATCTATTCACTTAATTTTTGGTTTGAATTTCATAATATTGTGAGCTGTCAATGAATAAGATATCAAACAAACATCTTCCTCTATACATGCATTTTTTTTTGGAAATCTGAATCTTACCATCATAAATGATACTCTGACTTTCAGTTTAATACCAATTATCACAAACCATTATCAAACTTGAATATATGTTTTTAAATCTTTGAAGCAACATTATAAACAACTCATAATAAAAGGAAATAACTTTTCTCCACATTATACTATTCAGTAGAATATATAATAATACATTTAAGAAATATATATGCAATTATAATGCTGGAAATAAATAAATATGTACACTATAAAATTAATTCATAGTCATATGTACATATGTGTATGTCAATGACTTTTCAAAATGCTATCATGGGTAAATGATAAAAGAGAAGACATTACTAGGCTTGCTAATTGCCAGATAATAAGGATTGAAGTTGTTTTTAATCTTGTTTTATCCAATAACTAACAATAGCTAGGACCTCATTCACCAATAAATATTAGATTATTAGTTTAATTGATTATGTTACTGTTATTTGGAAAAAAGTTAAACAATTTAGAATTGAAGCAAAATAAAAAATATACCTGGCTTGGTTTCAAAACCAGATCTTAGATGTGTCACGCTGATTCTCTACTTCTGTAACATGAAGCTCTCTTTTAAAATTCATATGTACTCACACACACATATGTTGATATTATTGTATAAATATTTGTAGAAATATTTGGCTATTAGAATTTAACTTTTCACAAATATAATATTTGTGTTATCATTTTAAATAGTGTTGATATTTACTGTATGCAAGTGAGCACATTGATGATTAGGCAAATTATTTTTCGGTTAAAATGTATGTATCTTAAAATTCTATGAAAAGATAAAGAAATAGAATAATAGAAAAAATTGAATATTAAGTAAATAAAATATTTAATCGAAATAATATAACAGGAACTAATTACAGAAAAAAAAAGTAAAATCAGATAATGGAGAAAATTCAATTACTAATTGAAAGATTGAACAGACATGACTCTTCACTGAATCTTCATGAACTATATTATTTCTCCAGAAAACAAAAGAGCAAAAACGTATGAAAAGATTGGAACAGAAGAAGGAATGTCTTTTTCTTTCATATTTATCATTCAGGTCAAATGGGATTCCCACCAGGGAGAAGCTGCAGAAGAAACCAATGGGGATCATCTTATTACCCAGGATCTTGACTCCTGAAGATACCCAAGCCAACTAAGATTAAAACAAATCACTCCAATCCTATTATAATTTTAAAACACCTCAAGGAACTTCAGGATTAAAAGACTTTAATATGGTAAAGGTAATGTTGTGCCATCTGTTTATTTAATTATTGAGTATGTATTAAGTGAAAATGATTTATATTCCAAAGCAGTGAAGTATAACTTATGTAAATGAGGAGAATGTGAATGCATATGAATTGTATCTTAGTATAATTATATATCCTATTATTCTTATACATTGTAACTTGTAATAAAGTGTTTGAAGAAATTGAGGTGTTGTGGGTTTTTTTTTTGTGTTCTAAAAAATTAATTCCTAAAATAATTTGTTATTATTACTCAGAGATTATAGAGCTAAGACATAGAAAACCTGACCAGTCATTAGTTTGAGCAGATTTAGAAAGAAAACTAGTAGCTTAGTTAAAGAAAAAAAAGTTTTCTGGACAAACTTCTATCTGTAAGTTTGATATGGTGAATGCTGCAGAATGGCCCTATACATGAATCAAATCAAAAACATTTTACTCTAATTGGAATTCAGAATAATAAACAAAAAGTCACAGTTTTTGTTGTTACACAATTTTTATGACCCTTTCATCACTGATAGTGTATAATACAAGGGATTGATAATAAAACTAAATGAATATTTTAATTCCTGCCCATTCCACCACATAGCTCATCTTATGTTAAAAAATAGAAAACAGTTTAAGGGAGAACCAATTAAAGAGTATAATTCTGTCCTTAGAGAGCTCACAAAGGATTGTCAGTTGAGGAAATAATTTTAGATCAATTACTCTGGGGCATGTCTGATAACAGACTGAGACAACAATTGTTAACTGACACTGATTTAACATATCAAAATGCCATACAAAAAGACGTAACTTATGAGCTAATAATAGAGCAGGCTCATATTTTTAAATCTTAACCTGAAGATAGTTTTAATAACAGGAAAAAAAATGTATAAATCCACACTAACCTGAAGTTGAAAAGGAAAACAAAATTTCATGCTTCTGTTATGAAAAAATGTGTCACAGAGTAAAATAGTGTAGTTGGCATCAGAAAATATGTTTTAAATGGGTTGCAAGAGACATCTGCCACGAGATGCACAAAACTCAGCAACAAAGAGAACCAAGAGAAAATGGTGGTTCAGAAAATAAACCTTGTGTAGGTACACAGTAAAAAGTGCATAAGTTGAAGCCTTGTAACAATTCATGATGGAATTGCAAATTTTTGGCTTAGAAATGAAAATGGAAATTGATAATGGCTCAGGTATATTGATAATGCCAGAAGTAGATTGGAGAACACTATCAGCAGCCGACATAAGCATAAAACTAGAAAAAAAAACTAAAGCCCAAGGTGTAAGCAGCAATGCAGTAAAGTTACTGGGGCAAATACACATCCAGTTAGATATAGTAAAAAAATAATTAAGTTGCCATTATTCATAGTATAAGATAAAATCAGTCCTATAATAGATAGAAAATGATTTAGTGCAATAGAAATTCAAGTTTTATAGTTAAAAAAATTCCCTTGTACAAGAAATATAAAATAAATACCAGAATCTATTTAGTGAAGAGTTGGGCAAAATTTCAACAAGCCCAGTAGAGGAAGACCTAGTAGAAAATGCAAGACCAATTATCTGCAAAGCACGTTAAATTTCATTTGCACAAAAATCAAAAGCCAAGGTGAAAAAATCAAGCATTGGTTAATAAAAGGTATATTAGCACATGAGGAAATAAGAGACTGGATTATGCCTATAGTCATAATTACAAAACCTAATGGTCATATATAAATATGTGGTGACTATAGGGTAACAGGTAATAAGCATTTGAATAAGGGGGTGTATCATGTACTGAATGTAAGAGAGGTATTGGCTAGTTTACAGCTTTTCATCAAATTTCAGTGTCTGATAAAACTGCTGAAATATTAATGCTTACTACCCTTATGAGATTATTTAAGAGTAATAGGTTTCAGCTCAAGATTTAAACAGCCCAAATATATTTTAGACAAAAATTGATGCATTATTGAAGGTTTTGAGAACATTATATATTATTTTGATGACATACTATGGTCTTGGAAGAGATGCTAAAATCAAAACTGTTTAAGGTAAGCAAAATTACAGAATTTTAGAAAAAAAAATTTTTTGTATGGAGCACTAAGGAATTGATTTTTCAAAGACATATAATTTTCAGCAAAGGTAAATGTCCATTGCACAAAAAAATAAATGCCATGGAAAAGGCAAGGAAACTAGAGAACATTCATTTCTAGGTTAATAAATTACTTTGAACCATTCTTACAAAAATAAAGCAAAAGTTGCAAACTCTTTTTTGAACTATTAAAAAAGAATCAAAAATGGCAGTGGCTCTAAAACTTTGCTATTATTGGACAAATTATTAGTTCATTTTAATAATAATCATGAAGTAAGATTAACTACAGACACTTCAGAATTGGGGTGTGGAAGCTGTACTATGCCATTCATCTTTTAATAGTGAAGGCCCATAGCATATGCATTGAGGACTCTTTCCAAAGCCAAGATAAACTTTATCCAGATTGATAAACTATAACCAGATTGATAAAAAAGCTTTGTCTATCATATTTAATTTTAAAAAAATTCACCAATACATATATGGCAGAACTTTCCAAATAGTAATTAATCATAGGCCTTTATTAGATATACTGGCAATCGACAGGCTAGCACCTTCCCACCTGAATCCATAGCTGTTATAACAGAGAATATATTGGCATCATATGACTAGCAGCCAATCTATAGGAAAGAGAAAAAAATTCAGCATGTGGGTGCATTGTTCAGAAATCTGGACATAGAGGAATCCCAGATAAATGAAATCAATTATATCAACATTATGCAGTCAGAGCTATTGAATAGTAATACTATAGCAAAATGGACAAGGGATGAAAAAATATTCCAGTTACTTCAGGGCTGAATCAGAAGTATCTGGCCACCTAAGGAACCACAGGGTGTGTCACTAGCTTTTGAACAAACCAGGAAAATCTATCTCATTTAATAAAGGGTGTGTATTAATGAGATACAGACTGGGTGGTATACTAACAGAGGGTAGAGTCTTAAAACTACTACATGAAGGCCATTCAGGAGTAGTGTATGCAAAAGCTTTAGTGCATAACTACATCTGGTGACCAAGAATAACTATAGATATAGAAAATTACATTGAAATGTACAACCTGTCAGCCTGAAAGGAGTATAAAACCCAAGGAATATATACTATGATCTCAAACAGATAAACTATGGTAAAAAATACAAATGGATTATGCTGTTTTTATCAATGAGAAAATATTATTAGTGCCTGTTGAGACATATTCTAAATGGATGGAATACCACATTGTTAAAAATACTAGTGAGAGTGAAATAATACAAAGTTTAAATGCTATTTTTATGCCAGAGATTACTGGAAATAATTGTTTCACATAATGGCATGGACTTTACTTCTCAAGAGAAGGAGGATTATTTTATAAATAAAGGGATCAAACACATCTGTGCACACTCCTGATCATCCTGAATCAAATAATCTAGCTGAAAAGGCTCTTTTAAGAAAATCTGCTTGCAAAAATATGCAAAAAGTTTTATATGACATGATACTTCATCAACATTCCAAGCCATTGGCAGTTATAAAGAAATCCCAGGCTGAGTTGCTGTTGTGCAGGAAATTGCATATTAAACTTGCAATACTAATCCACAAGATGTATGAATACTCTCATTATGATGATGAAGAAAACACATCTCAAATAGGTGAAGAAGTTTAGATATATGATCTGTTCAAAAAGAAATGGATTGAAGGGTTAATCAGTAAATTATCTAGACAACTAGTAACAAATAACAATCAAATATAAAAGGGGAAGTAATAATGGTGTATATAGACCATGTTCATTGTTCAGTCACTGAAGACATCCAGTTACCAACAGCAATACTACTGGATAGTAAAAAGTCATTGAAATTGGGTGGAAAACAAGAAAGAGTGAATTCAGAACCAGACATCAAAATTTCAAGAGAAAATTCAGAAAAGGTAAAAATCGCCCAGACGACAACACAAGTTTCAGTAAAGACTGCACTAATAAACTCTCAATATGGACCTTCATGAACTATATTATTACTTCATAAAATAAGAGCAAAAAAATATAAAAAGACTGGAATAGAAAAAAAGCATTTCCATCTTCATCATTTGGATCAATTGAGATGCCTGCTGGAAAGAAGTAGTGGAAGAAACCAGTGGGACATCTTACTATCCAGAATCTCAGATCCTAAAAATATCCAAACTTACTAGGGTTAAAACAGATTACCCTGATCTTATTATGATTTTAAAATACCTTAAGGGCCTGAAGGATTAAAAGACTTTAATTATGGCAAAGGTAATGTAGTGCCATCTGTTTGCTATTTAATTATTGGGTAGGTATAATGTGAAAAGGTCTTATATTCCAAAACAATGGAGTGGGGACTTATGTAACTGAGAAGAGTGTGAATGGAGACTTACATAATTAAGAATAGTGTGAACTCATATATATTGTATCTTGGTATATATCCTATTATTCTGAAATATTGTAACTTGTATTAAAGTGCATGAAAAAATTATGCTGCTGTGAGTTTTTATTTTTTGTGTGTTTTAAAGAAAAACCCTAAAATAATTTGTTATAGTTTCTCAGGGATTATAGAGCTAAGACATAGCACCAGTTACTAAATTATTTTCTACCTTTTCTTTCATATCATCTCTTTGTTCATGCAAACATTTATTGCATCCACAAGTGAAATTTTACTTAATAATGTCTTAATTTTTGTAGTGAATATTTTTATTATTGTGTAATAGTCTGTCATTTCAGTGTTATTCAATGTTAGGTGAAAGTATTTCTGAGCACATTGCCTGTTGTGGTGGTTGGCACAATGCTGGACTTCACCTATTCAGCTGAAGCATTTGAGTCTTCACTTCAGGGCTACAGGAGTGGGACCATTGGGTGATGGTTAACTTCTCGACAGCTGGGCCACGTGGATCCACGTACAGATACACATTAATCACATTACAGCAATTTTTATGGATGTAATTATTCTTGAACATATGTATATTTTACCTTGTTACATTGAATCACTATGTAATCCTCAATGGGTAAGTGTACCCAAAATTTTTGTAATCTTTTATTAATAAAGGGTACTTTGAGAAAAAAAAAAGTATTCTGAGCACATATGCTTTATATTTTGGTTATGTATATTTGAATTCAATTTAATTTTTTTTATAGCATTTTGATATATTTAGACTGCATTTTATATATATATATATATATATGTGTGTGTGTGTGTGTGTGTGTGGTCTTTTATTATTCTCATCCTAACATAATTTATCATTTCTGTGCAAAATATTTTTACCCTGGCAGAGTTAGGTGTGGATTGAGTAATGTTATGCATTTTTTAATAATCCAGTTGGTTTTTTTAATTCTGATTATAAAAGAATATTATAACAATTTATTTTCTTTTTCTAGTCATCTATTTTTTTAATCTTCTATAGATTAAGAAATTGGTTTAAGTTATTTACAACATTGCTTATATTTTTAATGTACATTGCTTATTATTGAATATCAGTATTGTTGAATTTATGGATAATTATTTCTTGAAGAATGGTTGAATAAAATTATAAATTTTGATTAAGCATACTAAGATTCCAGGCAATCCTTTATTCATTTTATATTATTTACTTTTAAACACTAATTCTTATTAAGTGCATGGTTAGCACATAAATACATATAAGGCTTTAATTTTAATACTATGTGGCTTGAGTTCTTAATTTTACCATGAGAGGGACCTCTACAAATCTTAACATAAGATTATGACTTTATAAATATAAGGACTTAATTAGTGAAGAATGTACTAGCTTCACACTCTCAAATCAAAATGCTTTAGATTTGCTTATATAATTAGAAGGTAGATGGAAGATAAAACAGCCACTCTTATCTTTATAAAATCGTAATCTTTTGTTAAGATTTGTAGAGATCCCTCTCATGGTAAAATTAAGCACTCAAGGTACATAGTATTAAGGTTAAAGTATTATATGTATTTATTATTTATTTTTATACATTAAAATAATATTTTCATTAATAATAATAATTGAATGATCTTAGTAGAGTTCATAAACACCAGAAGTGATAGAGTGAATCACAATCCATAAAACATGGGTCCATAGTTGGCCATTCCATTAGTCCATGCCAACTATGCATACCAATTTTCTTAATAGATTGTAATACCTTTATTATAAATTATTTTAATTTTATTCTTAATCTTCTTCATTGTCTGGATAATGACTTGCTAAAGAAATAAAAAGCTAAAGATTATACATCTTACTTTTTTAAAATATAGAAATGATAATAAATGTGTAAGATTTATTTGATACAAACTACTCAACATCTGAATAAAATATATCACTTATGGATAAGGAATTGTCAGAAGTGAATATTAATGTAGCATCTCTTATGGAAAACATTTTTTACCGTAAGGAAGTTCAATAAAACAGGCATATGGTTACAAGTTTTTTTGGAAGAACAGATAAATAAATGAGTGAAAAAAAAAGATAAGATAGTATCAGATTTGCTATAAAGTCCAATTTTATATCTTCTATTCTTGGAATCTCTCAATGAAAATCTAATGATATTAAAATTTGATGTGTGTAATGGTATCTAGGCTTTTATAATAATACCTATATTTAAATATTAAATTCAGAGGGGGGGGTATTTTTTGCTGGATATCAGTTATATCATATCAATTCTATTAAAGAATCAACATTTTTTGGGGATGGATTTTAATGAACAGATTGGTTTAAACATAAAATCTTTGCCCAAAAAATGTTGAAAATAAATAGTACTGATGCTTCTAACTGAAATGTTATATTGATATTAAATGTTATTGCTATAAAGAAACATTAATGTATCATCATACAAAACAGTGGTATACCTTATAATTAGGGTTTATAATTTCTTTCATATTATTTGGTCATTTATTAGTAAAATTTGTTAGACAAATCAAAGGTTAGTAGACTCTTTAGTCAAAATTGCTATGTTGTACTTTCATAATTGTCATATTACTAAGGCATAAACTTATGGATATCTGAACATATTTTCTTTAGTTTATTAAAAATAATTAAAACTGATTTTCTGACAATGATCTTATTATTTTTGACTTAATTTAAATGAAACCTGACATTCTATGTTTGATGGAATAATAAATTGTGAACTTCTTAACTGATATAATGTTTTAAAGGTAAAAATTCGACAACTGATAAAAAGGCTTTTAAAATGAGTGATTGATATAAATAGCACGCATTATCATGCCACCTTAGATCTTTTTTGACACATTGAGAGTATTATTGGTCCTGAAAAATGTTACATATACAAATCAATTGAAGACCATTTCTATATAATGACAACCATCATTTATCTTTAGAATGATGATAAAAGAATAAAGATAATGGTTTTAATGATTTTTAAAAACAAAAAGACTGCAGATTTTACTGAGATACCAACAAAAAATTAAAATATGCTAGTAATATATTAGTTTCATAAATACTGATAATTTTAGGACTACATAGAATTACAATGTTTTACCACATGCTCAAAAATGTTTTGATTTTTCCAATTTATATAATTAAAGAGGACATGTAAGAATGTAGTAATTATTTTATCATTTTTATTTATTGCATAATACTTGCATGAATTTTATTAAACATATTCTTTGTAGCCATATATGAATGGTTACCAGAGATTCAATGTGGTATTAAAGTATCAAGATAATCATAGTTTTAGTTATAAAAAAATATAAAAATGTCAGATACAAAAGAATAATTTATATAGTGCTTTCGTTGATTTGATCAAGGGATTTGATTCAATTAATCAAACTGGTATGGCCATTGTATGAAATTAGCTAATGGTTCATTAATTTTTTTTGGTATTTTACAACTTTTAGATGATGGAATCAAGAAAAAAATATTATTTATGTTGAAAGTCTGAGGCATTTAAAATGCCAACTGTTGTCAAACAAGAATTTATACTAATTCAATTTCATTTTTGGTTTTTATGACAAAGGTCCATGGAGTTTTTTGTATAGATGAATTTAGTTCAAGATGCAATACAGATTTGTGTATGAAGTTTGTAATTTGAATTAATTAAAATTAAAAAAAAAAACCCATTATGTTCTTGGTTTCTGAATTTAGAATATGCTGATGATTATCTTACTATTGTCATATTCTAAAAGTTATCTAAACTATTATGATGAAGCATTTTTTAGTAGCATATATATCATTGTAAAAATGGTTGTCATTAGAGTCTCTTAGTTCTATCTAACAATGTATTAGAGCTACTGAAAATAATTCTACAATTGGTTTGTCCAATGCATGAATGTAAACAAACTACTGGTTTGATTGCACATATAAATCCTTTTGTCTAGTAATTAATAGTGAATAACCTCAACTTATCTATCATCCAGTGATGGAAGAAAATTCTCAACAATTTTTAGTTTGGTTGGTTATTAACTTGAGAATGTCAGTAAATTTAAACACCTTAATAGCCTTTTAAATAGAAAGGTGAATTAAGTATTGTATAAAATTTGCCTCTGCTGCTTTTAACAATTTAATATTATTTTAATACAGTGATTGATGATTGTAGATAAATTAATCAGATATATAAATCTCTAATTTATAATATAGAAATGAGACTTGAAATCTGTATTGATATAATATGAAGCAAAAAAGCTCTGTAAAATACTAAAATTATGATCACAAGATCACAAAGTGAATATTATATTCTTCATATTGCTAGATGTGATACTAAAATGCCTACTATTGTAAAATTATATCTTTTTGAAGTGGGCATATGAAATAAATGAATAATATAAAATTTACTAAAATGTATTTTATAATGAATTTGAGCTCAATTTTTGTGATAGAAGTGTATCCCATTTATATTACAAAGATTATTTCCATGACATTCTAAAGAAGTAAAATGTTGATTGCTTACCATTGCAAAAATATGCCTGAAGATAATATATAATGAAGAACTAGAATAAGATGTTGAAATCTTTTAAAATAAAATTTTAATACAGAAATATACTATCTATATGAACACATTTGTGTTTTGTGGATTAGTTTGAATTGTCACTATAAATTTAATCTGTATTCTATTAATTTTCATTGCTTTGTTTTTTAATATTTTCTTTCTCTTAGAGGTGAAAGAGTCTTACTTATTTGTGACTGACTGATGATTAATATTTAATAGATTTAGATGTATAAAGTTCAACTACTTTTGTGCTATTAATTTTTTTACATGCAAATTTACACACTCATTCCACAAATAATATATTGAATAAAAATTCAAAAGTTCATCATTATACTTTTAACATCAGCACTAGTAAAACTATGAATAAATTAATTATATCATTAACATAAAGATAATCTCTAGCATACATTTTAGAAAATATATGGTTATTTATTTGAGTATAATTATCTTTTTCTTAATAACAAATAAAAGCTATAGTTTTTATTTTCTTTGGTACATGTGATAGTGAAATTATGCTTACAATAGATTTCATGTTAAAAAACTTAATAAAAGTATTATTGAATAAGGATTACATTTATTTACAAAATACAACACATTATTGCCATGAGATATATATTGCTTATAAAAACTCCCCTTATATACACTTTAATACAATTTTTTTTTTAATAATTTCTTTATTTTCCTGACAGTTTCAACTGTTCTGCAGTCTTCATCAGAGTGATATTAATCTTCTGTATCTTTCAAAATAACTGATTTTTAAAACATAGAAAAGATTGAGATCACTCTGATGAAGACTGCAGGATACTCAAAACTGTCAGAAAAATAAAGAAATCATTAAAAAAATGTTTCATTAAAGTATAGGAGGGGAGTTTTTGTAAGCAATATATATATATTCAATGTTATATAGTTGATAAAGACTACTAAATGTATAGTTGAAACTACTTCTAAAAGAATATAATTTATGTAAATTCTACTGTATTTTGATATATATATATTGATTTGTATATTACATATATTGTGAAATGAATACAGATATCAAACTTTATTTATTACATATATATATATTGCACCAAGGCCAATTTGGCACATGTATATAAAATAATTTTGTCTAAAAAAATTATTAAAATAAAAAAAAAATCTTTCGTAAAAGAGTTTGAAATAAAAGATTAAAAGTGCGAAGGGGGTTTTCTTAAAGTCAAACTAAAAGTGTTATAAAAGAAAGTAAAGTTTTTCTTAATTAGTATTCGTAAAAATAAGTAATTCAAAATTTAAAAAAATATAAATCTCTTTTCATTCAAGCTTATTATAATAAATTATATATGTGCATGCAAGTGTAAATAAATGTATGTGTGTTAGAATAATATTAAAAAAAATATCTATAAATGAAAGTTAAAAAAGAAATTATATTTGGAAAACACAGTGATGGCTATTAAGTTAAATAAAGATTTAAAAAAACCACACCAGTGGTGGGCTGCTAATTAAAGATATAAAAACAATACATTTATGAAAGCTACTACTAATTAAACAATCTTAAAAAAAAACATGTTGTCATAGGATTAATTACTAATGGAATTTCGACAACACCTATTGCACCTATTGCCAGAGGACATTAAAATGAAAACAATTCGGATACATAAATAGCCAGATTTTTATCGGAGTTCAGTTTTTTCAGTCTAGTTTGTAGTGACAGTCTTGTTTCAGTTCAGACAACAGTGCAGTTTCTATTATGTATCCAGAAACAAAAATGCATTGTTGAGCAGCTTTTGGAAATATATACTCGTGCTTCAGCCTTTTTAGTCCAACAAGATCATCAAAACCTGCCTGTGAAATAATGTCTGCATAACAACTCAGAAATCCTCCATCAAACGTTCAACTGTTTTCAAGAAGAAAACCAATGGATTCGCATAAAATCTCTTCAAGAAATGTCCAAATCTAACCAGTTAGATATACTCCATCAGAAGCAGCCAACAACAAGCAATATCCACATTCCAAAAATCCTAGGTAAACATTTATTTATTATCATTTATACATAGTAGCCACTGCTGTAATTCGTCAATCCTACCGAGTAAAGTAATTTGAACTCTTAAGCATGCATAAAATGAACTATTGATGTGCGTGTGTGTGTATGTGAGATAATTTAACAATGTCACATATTATTTATGCTTTTCACCAGATATATGTTATAATGTGTTACTTTAAAAATGTGCGTGTGTTAAATTAGATTTATAAAGATGTTTAAATTTAGTCAATTAATGTTGGGTAATAAATTATCTTTAAACTGAATTAATGTTAATTAAAATAAAATGTCTTCAAACTTAAACTTTATTTGTCGGTCAGTTCTTTTTACCAACCTTTTTATTAATTCTTTCCACCACTAATTTTGTATAATTTTGTTATTGAATTAAAATTAGACTGAGCTAGTTTTAGGGAATGTTTCGAGCACTGGATTATGAGCCTACTGCCCAAATACATTAGTCATCAGACTAGCTGGCGCCCCAGGGTTTACCTGAAACAAATAAAGTATTTGGATAGTAGGGGTTTGTTGATAGTTAAAGCTATCAATAAGATCTCCCATTTTGCTCAAACATGCCGGTTTGTTCACGTAACATTTATAAGATCATAAATGTATTAGGAAGGAGTTTGAAACCGGCCAAAACTTATATGTATAAGTAAGTGGTTTCAGCGGTTCGACCCAGTACAATATATATATATCCAAACACTTTATCTTTTATCTCTTCAGTTTTTTAGGAGGAATAATATTCTATTTCAATTGTCATTGTTGTACCAAGTAACAATTCTTATAATTTGTTCCTTCTTTTTTTTATGTAGATATATTGACATAAAGTCTTTGTCTACTCATTTTGTTTCCTGCTCTTATTTAAAAAGTATTGTTTATGTAACACAATATTGTTACTTATTATTCCTGTTTTTGAACAAAGAACTTAATAAACACCCAAGAAAAAAGTCTAAAATATTATCACTGCTGATGAAAAAAAGTTAGCATTTTATTGCAATATGTTATTACCAGTTATCCCATCTGCTGTTATCCGAATAACTTATGAGATGTGTGGATTTTCAAATAACACTAAACTACAACTTATGATGGTGATATTGATTGGCCACAAATATTTTTATGCTATTTATTTCACCTGCTTTATAATAAAACATTAAACATACCATGAAATAGTAAGCTACAATGAATAATGATAGATCATCATTGCTTTGTTGCAATATTTTGCTGGCTTATTACTCCATATACTGTTGTCCAAAGAACTTTACTTTCACTGACAATGATACTATTGTCTAGTTGCTCCAACTCTTATTGTACAAAAAAGACTACTATCATTGATAAAGATACTGTTGTATAGTTATCCTATTTGCTGTGATTTAAAAAGCATTACTATTATTGTATCATTGATAAGAATCCTAATTGCTTTATTTGCTATTGAATAAGGAATTTCACAACTATTCACACTAATACTAGTGCTTTAGTTACAGTTAATGTGCAACAAGCTTTCTATCATTTGCAATATTATTTTTGGCTAGTTATATCATTTTATTGTTGTGCAAAGAATTTTACTGTCATCAATATTGATACTGTTGCCTAGTCCCCTCTCCCTGCCATGATGCTATGCAAAGGATTTTACCATCATTGACAATACTGTTGCTTAATTATCTCATCTGTTGTTTTGTGAAGAACTTTAGTATAACCAACAATGAAACTGTTGCTTAGTTGTTCTACTTGTTATGCAAAAAACCCTACAACTGTCAATGAAACTGTTTTCGAGTCACTTCTCTTGCCATTGCAAGAACAATTTTATCATCATTGATAATAATAAAATGCTATCATCCTCATAATATTCTGTTACCTAATACTTCAGTTGCTTTTGGATAAAACTTTATATATTATAGAAAAGTGAATTCATGATTAAAATATTGTTAAATAACATTCTTATTTCAGTTTCTTAAACAAAGTTAGGATTACAGATAAAATAAAAGGCAGCTATATATCATATTTTATTGTCATTTTAAAATTTATTTTCATATTATAAAGTCAATAAATTCATTATTTATTACTCTATTAATACCCTCATCATAGTACTTTTCATATGTATTCATTTACATTCGTAGTTTGTTTTGTAACTGTATAATAATACATTGCTTTAAAACTATTCACTTTACCTCTAAAGACTTCTATAATCTTCTTTCATAGAGGAACAGGAAATGAAAATGTTATATTCCTTACCAGGTCAGAATCAACTATCAGTGGGGGAGTACTTTATATTTTTCTTTTTTTATTACTCTCCAGTTAGAATAATTATTTTCTTACTTATTAATCAATACTTATCTTTCCATCTGAAATTCATAAAAAAATCAGTTACATAAAAAATTGTAAACTTATTTTAAAACCTGTTATCTAAAAAATATCAAAGTGTTACCAGAATTCAAATCCCATGTCCTAGGATTGGTACATAAGTACACTAATTCCTACATTACAACTTCCTTTGGTAAAATCTATATTAGATACTAAGAAAACAACATACCAATAAAAGTTTTTAATACAGGTAAAATAAACAACTGAACAAGGCTTATTTTTTTTGTTTAGAATTAAAATGTGTTAAAATTTATAGAACTATACTGTCTTGATAATTAGCTGTAGTTGATATATTTATTATACATCTTACATGCAAAAATCTACTTTTACTTACATATTTTTATATACATTTACTTTAACTATTATTTGGTAAACAGCATTTTAAAACTTGAAATGTGTGTCAGTATTGCAACATGCTTACATATTGATTGTTACAATTGAACTGTGTGATTTTAGAAATTGAAATTAAATTTTATTCATTGACAAACTTGTAATTGATTACATATACTTAAGAACTTTAAATTGCTAATGTAGAAGAAAATTATTCCTATGTTTTCAAAAAGAAATAGTAGCGAAGCCAAGGATTATATTAGACTAGACAACTGTCAATTATTAAAATACTTTTACTTTGTTTAACCTCCTAATTAAAACTAATTAGATATTCATTTAGTATTAACTATTTGTTGAACAATTTTCATCATCTAATATTGAAAGCTGAATATCTTAAGAAAAAAATTAAACTTTATTTAAACTTTTTAAATACTTCATCTGCAAGTAATGGCATACAGGTTAGTTTAATTTTTTTCTGAAGACATTCACTTTTTAATATTAGATGACAGAAATAGTCCAAAAATAATATTAAAATAACATCATCATAACCATTCACACAGATAATCATTTGCTGTCTGATAATTAGTCACTAGCTAGTTGGCTATAGTCGAAATACCTACAAAAATCTTAAATAGTGCTTGAAAATTGTCAGCTACTAAAAAACATTGCCCAATTTTGTGGATTCAAAACAGATTAAATGGAATGTCAGATAAACACATTATCCATTCTTTTACACTTTGATAATACTGTCTTAAGGATTTTCTAATTCTAGCATTTCATTATGTGTTTCTAAAGGTATATATAAGTATCATTTATTTCTCTGTGGATGTGAAAAAAAACAGACTTTGGACCAATATTTTGGACTGTAGTGCTGATGAATAAGAAGAGATGAACAGTTAAAAAACAAGTCATGACCATAAAATTAGGCATTATAATGATCATATTATGGATCTATTTAATAAGAAATGTAATATTATGAATAGTTGATAGTGAAAGTAGAGAACAATTAGCATTTCATCTTCACAATAATTAATGTATTACACAAGAGCCTAAAATATTGAATAGGTGTTATAAGTTATTTTTGCAGATACGTGACTATGTGATCACTAGAAATTGCTTAGCTGAAGGTGTTTAATAACAATATATTCATTAATGCTATAATAAATAGTAATTTTTGAAAGAATATTTTCAGTTTTCTTTATTAATTAATTGTATTTTTATATTGGACTATTTCCATCATCTAATATGTGTGTTGAATGTCTTTAGAAAAGTTTAATTTTTAGTTAAATATTCCAAATGCATTCAACTGTTAGTAATATCACAGCAAACAGGTTAGTATATGCACCAACTGTTAGTAATATCACAGCAAACAAATGTTAATAATATCACAGCAAACAGGTTAGTATATGCACTAACTGTTAGTAATATCACAGCAAACAGGTTAGTATATGCACAACGTTTCGAGAGGTATTTTTCTCCCCTCTTCTTCAGGTGTTGCTGGCCTGACCAGTGACAGTACTAGCATGGGATTCGAACCTGGGTCCTTAGATTCTTGATTATTGAAATTTAAGGTAACGCTCTAACCAACTGAGCCATCCTGCCAAAGGCAACAGTATGTAGTAATTTCATATACTTATCTATGAGGTTTTTGTTTGCTGTGATATTACTAACAGTTGGTGCATATACTAACCTGTTTGCTGTGATATTACTAACAGTTGAATGCATTTGGAATATTTAACTAAAAATTAAACTTTTCTAAAGACATTCAACACACATATTAGATGATGGAAATAGTCCAATATAAAAATACAGCTAGAACACCATCATCACAAACCTTCAGAAAAACATTTATTAATTAATATTTTGAACTTTTTGGCGTGACTTACTATTAATTTTAATGAAATGTTTGATTGGATGCAAATTAACTATAACTTTTTGTTTTTTAATCACAATGATGACACAGAAGTCAGAAAACTGCTATCAGTAATTTAAAATAACAAAAGCTTGATGTCAATAACGCATTATATTTCGGAACTATTTACGAGAAATTATAATATTAAAATCAAGTTTCTATAGCTAAATTGCCTGTACATATATATATATAATCCACGCAATACACTCTCTAAAGTTGAAGAAAAATAAGCCAATATTTGCCGGACCATATTTTGAAATCAGTTCTTTTTCCAAGCAATATTGTGGAAAAAAGAAGATAAAATATCAACTTAAAATGACAGAAAAACTTTAGCTATCTATATATACACAAAAATTAAACAATGCTCTAAAAATAAGCTATTAAAATTTTATCAAGATATTTTTATTTATAGATTTGTCATAAATTAACTTTTAAAAAATCCCAAGAACAAAGAATATACAACTTTCTACCATTAGACGATAAAAGAACTGCAACAATATTTTATTTGAACTAATATATAATTTATTAAAAAGTACCCATTTCATTTTACCAACAGATTATAATATTACATTGAGCTATAATTTAGATTGAATTTATTTGATAGCGAATTGTTTATGCCAATCATTAAAATAAAATAAATCTAATAATCTATGGCTATTCTATGCACCGTCTCATAAAATAAAACCTTTTCTCCACCCACCCCTACCCGCCGCAAGTTTGGAAAACTCAAACGCGTAATATTAAAAGTATTAAGTAAAAAAAAAGATGAACTTAAATTTAGGATCTGACAATTATTTATGACTAAATATTTAAAACAATATAAAATTTTCGTTAAATTATTAATGAATTTATCAAGTTAGTATACCGAATAATGAAAAAAAGAATCTTTATAATTAAGAATATATAATATTGCATAGCATCGGCCGGGACGCGAACCCGCAACCCGGGCAACTGCCTGCAAGTGCAAGGCAGTCGCGCTGACCTCTCGACCACCAATGCTAGACAATTAAGAATATATAATATTGCAGATTTTCTTTTTTTACAAAAGTTCAAAACTGTGAAATTTGAACATTGTATTAACTATTTATTAATCATTAAGAAATGGACGTAATTTTCATTCAGTTGTGTATATACGTTTTATTGCCGGAAGATATTTTCTGGCTAATAAATAATTAAAATATAACTAACATAACGTCAAAACATGTATTGCATTTGTTTACAGTAGTGACATATTTATAGCCGTTAAAAGAGTTTGCTATCCGCGGGTGGCTAGATTACAAATGCTCGCCAGATTAACAGAATGCCGTGATTCCTTTTAACAAACATAACCTTTCTATCCACATTGGATTACTTTATGAAAGGTCTTATGCTATTTGCCACCAGCAACTTCCTATTCTAAACTTAAGCTTGCCTGACAGTTTTTTGTAGTTAACGGGCAAGGTCTGTTTCTATCAGAATAATTGCAGGCAAGTGAAATACAATTATGAAACCCTTTACTAGCATACTAACTTTCAGAGGTGTTGCCTGGGTAAGAAGTATCTTTGGCAAGTTAAATTCTAGTGCTCCCAATGAAATAAAATTTGTAATTTAAAGAAAAGTGAATTCATATAAAATTTTATTTAACAAATAATACAAACAATAGTAGAATTTAAAAAAATATAATTATTTATACTTTAACCTTTTTATTTACATATTAACTCTTCTGGCTTTGACGGCAAAAAATAATCTAGAAAATTTCTCTCCATGTGGTTAATACCGATAGTATAATTCTAAAAACTTGTGACCAGACTTGCTTTTAGGAAAATCCTTATTAACCAACTACCTGACAAATTAAACAATTTAAACTAATTTTTATATTTATAATTTTTGGGATGTGCCTAGATCATTAATATTAAAATTTAATGTAAAATGAGTAGTTTCAGATGTTTCACTCTCAGAATTGCAATTTCCTTCAATTTTTTTGTTTGGAGCTCCAGATAACTTATTTGATGTTTTGTCCATTTTGAGTTCTTTACTTAGACTGGAGAGATAGGAACAAATACATATAATTTTTTCACAAGTACAAGAAAAAATACAGGACACAATGTTTCAATAACAAGAATAATAACTTAATGTAAACATTTAATTATAATATATACAATGGAATTAATATATATTTATATATTCAAACTGAATATACACATACAGAATAAGTTACAAATCTAGGAAATCTAATATATAAATAATCTTATATAAGTAAGTCTACATTATTTTACCTACATTTACAATCCTACATGGTTTATTATTTATAGGTAAGGTGAATTCTTTGAAGATACAATATCCAATGACTCTTTTGCTGTTTGTCTCTGAAGTCTGCCAAGCTCTGTCCCCAATTGCGAAGAGAAAAAATAAGTTCAAATTTTGCATATTGGCTTGCTTATGTTATCTTTTCTGGATTACAATAGCCATAAGAAGGATGATGTAACTCTTAAAATTCCAACAGCAGATAATAGTTCAACTTTAATTGGGATGTTAATTAGATGTTAAATTACTTATTGCTTTATTTCAAAACTCATTAGTTACTAAAAAGTTTAATTCAGAATCTCTTACATGTTAACTTGTTTGTTTTTTTATATTAATAAAGTTTCAATAATAAAATGTTTATACTATTATTTTTTTAAGATTTGTTATTGGACTATTAATAATTTAATCCTATTGTGCAAACTATACTTTATTATGTACATATTATATAGTCCCAGCATTTTAAATTTTCATACATTGTTTATTTGATAAATTTTTAAAAGCCATTGACAGGCATTTGCACTTTATTTTAATGTTAGGTTATGCTAAAAAAAAGTCAACCATTTGATTTGTTTCACTAGATAACAAATATTTTAGACACTGACCTAGTAGTGTGACCATTTAAAAAAGCTTCTAAATGATATTATATAATTATTATATTCATAATATATATATATATATATATATGTAATGTAATGTAATTTGTTAAGAATTAAATACTTTAATGCACATATTTGTTAACAAATTACGTGTTTTTTATTATTTTTGTTTTTCTTGAATTTGAACCACTCTCAATCAAATCAATAATTTTGGGTTATATTTGGATAATATTATGAATCAATTATTGTTTTTAGCTAGGTAATAATTTCCATGAAAATATAAATCCAAGGTAAAATAGAATAGTAAATCATGTAAAAAAAAATATTGGTCTTAAAAAAATTATATTTGAGATGGCAGTGGACTCAATCCTAAGATTCCAAATCACAGAGGCTGACATTATATCATTGCATTATATTAAAAAAGGAATGATAGTATATATAAAATATGATTGATAAATCCAATTACCTACTATATGACTGTTATTTAATATACTACAAAATTACTATAATTATTATGAGACGATATGTTTAAAATAAGATTATTTTTTAAAAAATTATCAATAGTAATATGTTATTTTTTATATGAAATCTAAAAATTTTCACTTACAGATAATTTTTTTTAATTACCAAGGCACTGGTTTACTAAAGTCAATGGGTGAAAACATAATATGTAGTATATTTCAAGCAATTGTCATAAGATTAAGTGGAAAAGTAATTCTCTCATATTTAAGTAAAAGGTATTTACAATCAGAATGTGTTTCTAACAATGGAGTGATTTGGAAATCATGATAGTTCTATTTATATATAACTTTTATTAATTAACATGGTGGCATAGTGCCCCAATTGATGAAGCATCTTTGTACCCCATACAACCTGCACATAGTGGCTCTACTAATTTCTCTCTAAAATAGAAGATTCATAACATAGTTCCTATTTTTTATTGTGAAGAATCAGATTGGCTGACCTAATTCTCTGATTGATCTTTTTGACCTATTGTTTATTTCATTAATCAGCCATATTATATTCTGAATTCAATGTAGAGAACTTTATGATTTGGATATGTACATTTTTAGGAGTAAGCTTCTGTCTATAATAATTTCTGCTAGCAATATTATATATTTATATCAAAAATAAAACCTAACTTTTACTTCATATTTCTGAAATAAAATTTTATTCTAACAATAAAGTATATTTAATATTGGAATCATTATCATATTTTTTATTACACTATTTTTGAAAGATGCTACATGTTTCTTTGCATGTACATTTCTTCATTATAATGCAACATTTGATGGGTTGGAAAAAAAAATACACTGAGTGGTACTACTTTACGGAGAGTTTTGCCTGTTTTAATAATGATCTAAGTTTTTTTAAATAGTCTCTGCTACTTAAAACACCTTTCTCTTTATTAATGTTGATGGCTTTTTTTATAATAGTTTTCTCTGGCTTTTACTAATCTATTTTTAAGATTAATTCTATTTTCTAAATCTATATATTAGATTATACTAACATTTTATTTCGTGTGCATTTTAGCAAATTAACCAAGATATTTTTTTAAATCATATATTTTTTTTGTGAATGACCACTTCAGTGCTACAATTCTTTGGCAATAATTTTCCATTTCAAAATTTCATCATTATTATTTTCCAATGATAGATATTGCACACAAATCAGTCATTTAAAAATGTTTTTAATATCTTGCACTATTTTTTAAATAAGCACAATTACTTCTTTCTTCAAAATCATCTATCAGTTTTTTTTTCTTGCTTTTACACTTTACAGTTTCTTACAAAATACCTTACTTAAATCCTTTGTTTTGAAGAATCTTCTAAACAAATTTCTCTTTCTGTTCATAATTTTCTCAGTAAATATTTTTTACTTATCATTTTAAACATTTTTAAATAGCTAATCCTATTTTTCTAAGGTATCTTTTTTATTTTCCTCCACCTTAACAGTCTCCACTATTTTCTCTAATTTCTAATTGTTCATATTTATATTTCATATAGTTTTCCTAAAATAAAAACATTCAACAAGGCTTCTTTTTAAATAAAAAATTAAGTAACTGACATTCATTTTAAATAACAAAATCCCGAAAAATAAACCTATAAAAATAATTTTTCCAACTCTCTAGTTAATTATTCGTAAAGAATTTTTTAATTAAGTGACCGACTAAATTAATAAATGGTAATAATATAACATTAAACCGTTGATATTCAGTGTTATTGTAGATTCTTTAACTAAAAATTAAATAATTATTAGTATTGTTTACATATATCTGCTATTTATCACATTATTTCTATAGATGGACTGATCATTTTAATTTTTCCACTTATCTTTCTGTTAATCCATTCTCACTTCCTGTTAATTGTAAATTAGCGATCAGGCTAATGCACATGTGCTTTACAGATTTTAAACTATACTTAAATGAATAATCTCATTCTCAAACACAAGATAAAGTTTTTGTGAAAAGATAGAATGAATCCATCTAACTTTTCAACCCAAACGTTTAAGTATGGGCCAATATTAAGTGGTTGGAGATGAGAGTGTGAAGATATTAAGATAGAGTACTATATAACTGTCAATTAATCTTAATCCATTCTTATGCAAATTATCAATTAACCATTCCATTCTTAGGCATAATTCTGTTTAATCTTCTCTTCTGACATGAATTAGGATCATCTGCAAATTAATCTAGTGCCTAAGCTAGAGACTCAGAATAAAATATTGACTATGTAAAAGCTTAAAAATTGATTAATTTTGTTCAATAATTGCTGATAAAAATACAGTGCCTTCAAATAATAAAATGTTTACCTTTAGGTTTTTAAGAATTTAATTCTAATGAAGTGAATAAAAAAATTGTATTTTATTAAAATATTATTTAATTAAAGAGAATTTCAACTTTTTAATGTATGCACGTTACACTGATGTTATAACAGCTCAATGATGCCGTGTTAAGTACCGAGGAAACTCTCAAACCCAAATACAAGATAGAGATTATATAAAGATAAGAACAGACAACTTATTTTTAACCTAAATTATGATTTATATAGGCCAACCTAAAGCATCTTGGTTAGAGAGAATGAAGATGTTACTCTGTTCACTTTTTACATCCATTACTTTCTTACATACATTAACATTCACAAAATCTTTCAATTTACTATGTGTTAATATTATGAATTAATAGAAATTATGTAAGTTCAAATATATTTATTAAGCACATAGATCATATAAAATTAAATGGAAAGGATTTCACTTTTTTAACATATGCCCTTGCTGATGTTATAATAGGTCAATGATCTATGCGATTAAGAAATAAATTTGAATGTTACATAATTTCTATTAATTTGTAATATTAACACATATAAATCAAAAGATTTCATGAACGTTAATGTATATAGGAATGTAATGGATGTAAAAAATGAACAGCGTAACATCTTCACTCTCTCAAAACAAGACACTTCAGATTGACTTACATAAATCAGAATTTAGGTTAAAGATAAGATGGTTTGCTCTTATCTTTATAAAGTCCCTATATGTGTTTGGATTTGAGAGTTTCCTTTGTGCTCAACACAGCATTGTTGAACTATTATAACATCAGTAAGGTGCATATGTTAAAAAGGTGAATTCTTTTCTCTTTAGTTTCATATGATCTATGCACTTAATAAATAATTTGAATGTTAAAGTATTATTTATAAATATTAAATGAAGTTACATGGAAATAATGTATCTGACAATTATGAATATTTTCTATCAACAAATCTGTGAAAATTCTAGAGAATGGGAAATAGTGATGTTAGAAACAAAGCTTCTGGAAGTGTAATGTGTATAATTTAGTAGAGTAGTCTAAATAAAAATAACAACCAATAATTCAGTGAAGGTAAAAGCCTGATGGTGGATAATTATATTCATTACACATTAAGTTCACTATGATCACATTATATTCACTTTCATAATTTTAAAATAACTAATGTGAAAATTCTTCATATAATCAAAAAAATCAAATTTGTCAATGCAGACAACACAATTCAAATTAATTTGCATGTTGAAAAGTATAGAAAAAATTTTTATTCACATATTCTCAGTAACACCATTCATATTTAGCAATACAAAACACAGATATTTTAATATTCAACCAATAGTTTTTAAATAAAAACACTGATTATTTGCAGCAACTAAAGAAATTCAAACTGATTCATACAACAAAATACACTTGCCACTTATACATTGTTTTCACTAAATATAAACAAAACAGAAAAAGAATAATACAGAATCTTTAATAAAATAACTGAACAAAAATAAAATATGTAACAGATTTTGTTACAAAAAAATTTCCAATAAAAATGATGAGTCCATAGAAACAATAAATATGTAGCGAAATATCTTTCAGTTTTTTTGTATTTTGCCAGTAGTTCTCATTAAAAACTGAAAAATTTATTAATGATACAATCTCTGTGCAAACTAATAGAGAGGTGTGTACCATAGCAATTATAAAAATTACAAGCCCCTATGTTTTAGATGCTTGAAGTTTGGCATATTGCCTTACATTAAAAATGCCATTTGTTTAAAATTTTCACATTTGGTAATTGTGATTATGAAACCAAAATGTGAGCTGATGTGATTTCAGTGCTCAACCAATCACTATAATGTAATCACAATTTATTTCTATACCCCCCTCTCCCACAACATTAAAGAAAATAATTTACAAAATTTGAATTAAGTGATTTAGGTGAACAAGTATTATGGTCACATTATTATTATTTTTTTTATGCTACTGGGAGTTGTAATTTTTTGGACCATAAAAAATATTAAACTCTTTCTTTAATCAAAGAATAAGTAAACTAGTTAACATTATGCAGCTATATTACAATTACATGGGACATACATTTACACCAATAATTTACATGTGGCTTTTTTGCTTAATTTCAATATTGGCAATGATAGCTCATTCTATTATATTACAGAATAAATAGCTTACAAATAATGGCAAAAGAGTAAATAGAATGAGTTTCTTTATCTAATTCAGATTACTGAATGCAAATAGTGAAACTCATGTGCTGCTTTGTTTGGTATATTCTATCCTAGTGCAAAAGTAAAACATGCCTACAATTAGCATAAAACTATCAGCACTAAACCATATAGGTGCTGGCCTAATGTCAGAGCCATGAAACTATAAAAGAAAGATAGCTAACATATTTAAATATAAATTCACTACACTATGTAAAGGCAGTTTATAGATATGCAGGTAGAAAGACAGTGTAGAAGGGCATTAACAGAAACTAGTTTGGAAATTAGGATATAGCATTATTTTTATAATTTTCATTGTTTATTTAAGCTTATAATGGTAAACTAAACCGAGTTAATAACTATTGGTAGTCGAAATATTCAATTATAATATTGAAAATAAATGTCCAAATAAACAGCAAAGGCTAGATATTTTATATTATTTAACTTCAGTTCTACTCATCAAATGTAATTGTCTGTAATCACATTCTACTAATTTGTTTTCTTAAAAATATAGCATATACAATGAAATAAATAATTGAAATCAAAGCTGAATAAGTAGTCAATTGTAATTTTTTTTTTTTTTTTTGATTAATGATTCAAGCAAGATGATTAATTATTATGCTAGGTTTCATAAATTGCATAAGAGTTTTTCATTATCACACTTATTTGTTTCTACAAAAATAAAATAATAAACAATTACTGTAAGAATGACATTAATAAAGTTCATTCAATACAATACACAATAATTCTCTTATATATATATTTTTTCTCAAAACTCATCTTTAGTGTAGCATTATTGTTTATCTTTCTATTTTTTTTTTGTTTCTACTACCGACATTTTCTACATTGATTTATAATAAACTTCAAAGTAATCCATGAATATCAATTTTGCGTTATTATATATATTATTTAAAAAAACGTAAAAATAATTATATAAATAACGTTTTAAATAAAAAAAAACAACAATAATATTACTAAGCATAAGTATGAATTCAAAAAACAATTTTATTTTACTGCCACTTGGTACTAAAGAATGATCAATCACAGTATTTCTTTATTTGCTCATAATTGTTAAATATACAACTTTGTAATGATTTTACATTCAAATTTGGAAGCACACTTAGATTGATTTTATTAGACTTTCAAACAATATGATGAACATTTGGTAATGCTTTATCTTCAAATATTTTCACTTTTTCAAAGCAGGTGATATCTCCAACTTTTTTAAATATTAGTATGCACAGTCAAGCATAGTTAAAGAGTTTTTTTATAGTTTAAAATTAGAAGTACTATTTCCTCTTTTTGAGATTTGTTTTGTTATGCCAAAGTTAAAAATTTGTTTTGGAGTCCAATATAGGCATTCATTTTTCTGCATAGATAAATTATAATTATAACTACAGGTATTGCATTTTCAACAACAGGTAATAATATATATTTTGTTTACTTTTTATTTCACATTTAGATTGTAAATAAGCAAATTTTTTAAATTTACAAAGTGCTGATGTCATTTTGTAACAACAGAAAATGCAGTATGCCTATATATAAATATGTATTATATTTATAGTGAAAATATAGTCATATTTTTATGTCATGAGCATTTTTTTAAAAAAAATATTCAAATTTTTTTGTTGTAATGCAGTGTAGACTTTGTTTGCATTGTGAGACAATTACTGTTATTATTGTGCAAAGTTTATGATAAAGGAATATTCTCTATATAAAGTTGTTTTCAAGTGTGAGATAAAAATATGCATACATAAACATACTCTAGAACATACTTGCAGAATACTCAAGCAATGATAACATTTACCATTATGAATAAAGAAATTAAAAACTAATTTGTCTATATATTGTTTCAGTTATTAAATAACTCTTCAAACAAACAAAACTAAAACAAGAATTGTTGAGAGTTGGCTAAGCAATTAACATAGTTCATTTCAACCATGTCTAAAATAGTAATTAGCAATATAATTAGTAATATTATTTCTATATTAGTATTATCAATTATTTTATTATTTAATTATTTTTTTAAATAAATTTTTTAATTATTTTTGAAGTCATTTTAAGCAATCATCTTATTTCTTCTGATCAATTTTTCATTAAATTATTATAGGAACAAATATTTTTGCTAAAATCTTTTTCTTTATGCATTTAAACCTAGTCTTTACTTTCAATCATTTATCAACTATTTTTAAGTAAGCTTTAATTATGGTTATAGATATAATATTTTCAAACAGCAGTTGATATTTTGTTTAACCTTTTGTAACTTATTTATTTTAGAATGAAATTATAAATACAGTGAAAAATTTGCATTTTGAAATAGTAGAAAATGTATTATGGTTTTAAACTTCAGAAAATTTATCCCTATTACTTTTGAGATCTTTCTTTGTATTTCTTAATGACTATTTCTGCCACTCTTTTTTGCATAATATGCCTGCCTGTATTTAAATTGCTGCAACATATTGTTACTTTAGTTATATTACAAAAATTATGGTATTTTTAAAACAGAATTCAGCAAAGTCAGTTGAAAATAAAGAATAATTTGTAAATTAAGTGTAGATATCACAATAATTAATATATTTCATCTAAAAATTTCAATAATCAAAAATCAAATTCATTATAATTTATTAAGAAACAGCATAAAGTGGAATATATATTGAAAATCAGAGGTAAATATCCAGAACTATATATATATATATATATATATATATAGTTATATATATATATATATATATATATACATATATATATATATATTACATTTAACAAGTATAATATATATATATTTAAGCTAGATGTAATTAGAAAAGATTTGAACTGAGATTTTCAAGGGAACTTGAAAATCTCTGTTCATATCTCCTCTAATTATATATATATATTAATAAATACATATATGTTTGTAAATGAAAAAAAAAAAAGTCGTTTAAAGTTTTTTTTTTTTTTTAGTTTTTAGCTGTCTTGGCTATTATGACAATATTATGACAATTATTTCTTCACTCTATCACTTACAATCTCTTCTGGCTTATAAAAACAAGATTATTGAATTTTAAATGTTGCTTGATGAAATTCAACAGAATAATTCTGATTAATAGATTTCATTAGGTCCAGTGACAGTTAAACTGGATATCAAAGTATGAGATGGTAATAATTTGACAAATGGAGCTTTAGATTGTAAAAGACCTAGAATGAAACCATACATGATATGGATAGATGAAATAAATAACATTGCTGGTTATATAGAGTAAAAAGGCAAGAAGAGATTGAAAAAACTGGATTAAACTTGGAAAGCTCATCATTCTGAAGTGTATCTATAACGATAAAAAATGAGATATGATTGCTTATTTATTTAAATATTAGAATAAAACAACTCATTAATTTTTAAAATATCAAGTAAAGAAGCTGATATAAAACTAGTTTTGCTTAATAATTTATACCAGTGATTAGATGATTTTATAAAAATAGGCTGCATTAGTATGCTACAGAAACTAAAATATAAAATGGAATGTTAAATTTGAGTATTATTATATAAAAATATTATAAGTTTTTAGTAATAATTCAAACAATCAATATAGCACAAGTCTTATTAGATTGTTTCCACACTGGAAATATAGATTTTTCAACTGTTCTAATAAATTCTATTGTACAAAGCCTTCAAGATAAATGAGTTGTATAATTTTTAAATATGAGATTATGGATAGTATGGACATTATTGGTGAAGATATTGAAAAAAGTAAGTTTTTTTTATCTCATGTAAAAAATAGATAGTGATTATAATTTTATATTGTCAAACACAAATAATATTTTACTCCCCTAAATAAAGGTCTACACATGAAATATAGTGAAATTTCAACTATTTGTAATGTCTTTATTTCATAATGTATCTGTATGCTTGACTTATTTCAAGTTTTTACAACTTAATTGGGAGTATGACCAAAATCAGAACATTATTATATATTTACTCATATTTTAATGATTTAAGATGTGTATTTATAAACTGTTAATTCACACTAATAAAAAAACAACCTATACTATTCTATTAAGTTTTTTAATTTATAAATAACTATAAATGATTAAAAATCCATCACTTTATTGGTTTTTTTTCTTAATTAATATTTCAGTCAAACCTCATTGGACATTTTTAATGGAATAAAATTTGTAGCATTTGTTCTCTAATGGCCTCATTTTTAAATAATTAGTACAAGTTAATTTTGAAGATAGGCAATCTCAATTTGGCTAAAACTTCAATTATAATTAATTACAATATTACTTTTTTCCAGTTAAAAAACAACAACAAAAGAATACAATTTTTTTTATGGTTTATGAATATTTAATATGCTCATATTTTATGTCAATATTCATTATATTATATATATATATATCACAAGTAAACTGGAGTATTTTATTATTTTATAATATGTGAAATAAAACCCTCATTATTTACTATTTCCGTCAAAGAATTATATGATTCTCAGTTTAGGAATAAATCCAATAAATGAAAAACTAGTTTGGAGATATGGATATTGCACTGTCTTTTAGTGTTCAATACTTACTTGAAGTAGTTTATTAAATGCATATATTTAAATATTTGGTCTATATATAAGTTTTATAATAGATAATTAATTTTTATGTACTTATATTTTAGTTTTAGTAGAAAAAGTGAAAGATATTGCTTTTTAGTTTTTTTATTACAGATAAATACTGATATAGAAACATTTAACTATATAAGTCAATAATTGCACATTTGTTATAGTGCTAAACTTGATTTAATTGAGATCTTTGTTTAGATCTCTTTATGACTATTTCTACTACTTTTTTTAGCATATGTTTGCCCACATTCAAGTTTCTGCAACGTATTGTTGCTTTATTTATATTATAAGAATTATGATATTTCCAAAACAGAATACAGCAAAATCAACTGAAAATAAAGCAAACGAAGGCAAGCCGATATCACGGAAATCAAAGTCATTATAATTCATTAGAGAACATGTTCAAAAGTAACTCAACATATAAATATATATATGTACTCAAATATGTAAAGTATATATATGTGTGTGTGTTTATATATATATATAATATGATAACTGATCAGTTATATTCAATAAATACACGCAGGTTTGTAAATGAAAGAAATCGCTGATTAAAATTTTTTTTTCTTTTTAAATTTTCAACTCTTCTTAGCAACTGTGACAATTCCTTGTACATTCTGTATCACTTATCATCTCTTGTGACTTATAAAAACAAGACTGTTGAATTTTAACTGCTGCTTGGTGAAGTTCAACAGATGAATTCTGTCTGGTATATTCTACTAACATCTCTGATGCGTCCAATGAGGGTTAAAGTGGTCACCCAAATGGAAGATAAAGTTACTTATTTTATTGATTTACACTTAATATCATACTATGCCAATCAACATAAGAATAAAAAAAGGCAAGACAGTAATTAATAAAAAAATAATAAAAACATAATTTCAAATATATTTTTTTTATTTTTATAATATTTTAAAGGAATGGAAATCTAAATATTATACAAAAACATTTATTTTAGCGTCAGGATTCTAGACTTTGTTTTTAGACAGAATTATTAGGGATTACAGAAAATATTTTCTTCTTTCATTTTTATCGTAATTATTTTAAACCCATGAATTTTATGCTGATTTTTTTTTTTTTTTTGCAATATTATGCAGTTTGTTCTTTAGAAAATTGGTACATACATACATGTGAAAAAATTATGAGACACAATGTCTTTTTAACTTTGGATTTAAAACATAAATGAAATAAGAATTCCAACTTTAAAAATTATTTTTGCTTTTATTAAATGCTATTTTTTCTTCTCTCCTTATATGTTTTGTAACTCAAAATTTTTTCTTTCATAAACAACAATTTTTATTATATGAAACACACTTTTTGATTTCCACACGACACACACAAAAAAAAATAAAAAGTAGGGAACATAATTTTTGCTGAAATAAAAATATTTTAAACATTCACAAAATGTTTCATAATAAATTGAAATACAAAGTAAAGCTGTAAAGTAAAAATTGTAGTCGCCATGATTTTTTTTTAACAAGTTTTTACAAACAAAATCTGTATGAACAATCTTTGGCTTCTTTGTTTATTGAGTTTTTTTCTTTTTAAATAAATAAATTTTGGATTTCTAACTTACCATTATGTATCACCGACAAAATGTCTTTATATTTTACAATAAGTATCCATTTACTTAGTGTTCAATTTATCTTTTGCAACATAATTTTAAAACTGCGCTAACTACTTTTTTCTTTCACACATATATATAAATAAAATCAATATCATAATGAAGCATTTTATACTGGTTCAATTATAAAATGATGGGCAGAAATAACCCACAGATTTTTAAAGTACGAATTTACGTACTTTTAAAGTCTTTTAATTTTAAAGAAACATTTTTTTTTTTAACTTTTCAAAATACTTTTTTTTTGTCTTGGATGGGAATAAAACACTATGCTTGATTAAACCTAAGATATTTTTTCCCTTTTTTATTAAAAAAAAAGAAGTAATATTAGTGGGCCACTGGTAAAAAGGATGATCTCCAACAAATTCAGTAAAACTCAAAATATACATAATCAGGAGTTGTATAAAAGTTATTTTCTTAGTATCAATAATCATAATAACATTAATAAGAAAACAAGTAAATCCTCTTCGTATATCTTTAATGCCTTATCCACAGATTAGAAGATTTTTTTCAACATGTCTTGTTATGAAGCAATACATTGTAAAGCTCCAGTTTGTGTTTAAAAAGTTTTTTTAAAATAGTACTGGCTAAGGGAAATAAGTATCAGATGTTATAAATATGATTGATCTGTTTCCTGCTGATCCTGTTCATCTGTTTCTGACGGTTTTAAAGGTTGCAAGTTCTCATAACTATATTGCCGACTAGAATCTCTAAGTTTAGCCAGGTCCACTGATCTCCGATGCTTATAGATAAATCCATCATCTGAGAATTCAGACTTAAGCAGCGAAGAATCATTGTTTCCAATTACTTCCAAGCTCTTGTACTTCTTCAGCGGTTCTGTATCTTTTGAATCATTTCCATTAGAAGTTGCCCATTTTTTCCGGAAGAAGTCAGATCCTGAGTTGCATTTTGTAGTCAAATATTCTTTTGATGTATGCTTCTCAGAATTTACTGCAGAGCTAGAGTAACCACCTGATGTAGCCTCCTTTCCCCGCCTCTTTTTAAGCGTACCCAACTTAAATAGTTGCAACCAGGCAGAACGTACTTCTAATGATAGCAAACAACGAAATAAAAAAATCAAAAACCCTTGAATAGAGTTAGTAATGCAAAATACATACTGAAAAACAAGCTTAGCTTCTCGAATAGCAAATATGCCTGCTAGCCAAGAAATTCCAACTAAAATCATCACAACAAATGCTCCACGTATTTGTGTTGGTGTGATATTAAATTTGCCTGTGTTGTGCTCAAAACGAGGCCGGAGGAGTACTCTAAGTATCATTAAAAATAGTATTAAATTGGTAAGTAAGACCATGCATGCAGGTCCAAGATACAAAATGTAATATACATATGGATTGTCTTGTGAAACTCGGCAACTGAAAAAAAAGAAAATACAAATTAAAAATAATCACACAAAAACTCATATATATAGTATATTTTGATTTACAAGTATCAAATTTTCTGTACCCATACACATGCACACCTGATCAAATATAATGCATCTAACTTTGCATTATGTTACTATTGTAAAACAATAATGCTTAAACATTGCTAAAAGTAGCTGGTCATGACAGGGCTTTTTATGCAATTTGTTCTAGTATCTTAATTCAAAATTACTCATAAACTTTAATAATTCATTTAAATCATATATATATATATATATATATATATATATATATATATGATTTAAATGAATTATATAAAGTCTTATATATATATATACACTTGGTAGTGGATTTACCATTATTTATTTACTTTAATTCACTGATGTATAATATACATTGAAAATAATTGTTTATTATTCAATATAAATAATAATAATAAAGCTTCTTTAATACTTTAAAATCGAAATGTTAAATATGTCAACATAATATGCTGAACATGCTTTCCACTAACTGGTAGTAATTCTGATAGTTATAGTTATCTAAGAGGATTGCAAGATTTATAGAAAAATCACAAATATGGTGATTTATATAAAATTTGATTATAAGATTTTTTTTTAATGAGCCACTTTTTGATAGGAGGATGTGGAATAGTATTTTTGTTGATTGCATGTATATTGTCAGCAATGTGCCAGACCTCTTTAACTCTGCATTCAGCATCATTTCTTTCAGAGCAGACAATACTGGCAGATGTAAGTTTAAAGCTGTGATCATGTATAAACTCATGTTAGAGGAAAATAGATTTAATATCTTTATTAGTCTTAGCATATTTGTACTGATATTTGTGCTGCACAATTCTTGTAGAAAGATTGGAATAAGATCAAAGTTGTGTTGCAGTTTGAGTTGTTGAATATAATTTTATACAAAACTTTGAAAACCTGATCTGAGAGCAGTTTATCTTTCATATTGTTAATCAGGTGATTCAGTGCAAATTTTGTTTATACTGTGAGTAGTCCCTGGTATGTAGGGAAGTGATATATAGACTTTTTCATCAGTTTGAGTAGGTCCATTCCTAATTTCAGCATAGAATGTTTCGACAATGTGAATAGGAGTTGAATCTTTGTATTTAATATTATGTAAATCATTACTGTATGCACAAACTATAACAATTTATTTTGGTAACTCTACAAGAATCATGCAGCACAAATATTAATACATTCATGCTAAGACTAATACACATATTAAATCAATTTTCCTCGAACAGAAGTCTAAATGTGGTCACAGCTTTGAACCCATACCCACCAGTTTTGTCTGTTCTTAAAAAAACAATGCTAAACACAAAGTTAAAGAGGTCTGGAGCATTGTCAACAATATACAGACAATCAACAAGAAATAATTACTTAAATAAATTCATTTACATCTTATAATCAAATTTTATGTAAATGCTCAATATATATGATGTATAATCAAATTTTATGTAAATGCTCAATATATATGGTGTATGTACTATTTATATTGACATTTTTCTGAAAAAAGTTTTAAAAAAATCCAAATGATCCCAAAGAGATGTACTTCTAATCAATAAGCATCTCTCTCTCTCTCTCTCTCTCTCTCTCTCTCTCTCTCTCTCTCTCTTTTTTTTTTATATATATATATATATATATATATATATATATATATATATATATATATATATATATATATATATTGATAATTATCAGATGACTTTATATATACATGTATGCAATCTTGGTAGTCATTTATTAATATGAATATTTATTCAGATACTCTCATATAAAATACAAGGTTTCTGTTCTTATTTTATAGAAAATCCCAAAAGAACTTTTGCCATATATATGAACATATATTTCAGATTCACCAATATATGTATATGCTAATTGTGCATTATGTAGGTTGTTTCCCTGAATCTCTCCAGTTATCTTTCACATAATAGAAATCATTCAGAAGTGATGCAGAAATGTCCAAAAATTAAGGAAATATTTATTTTAATTTAAACTTGTCTTAAATACTTGGACTTTAATTTTGTCAAGTACCCTTCACATGTTTTATGTAATAAAATCCAGAAACAAAATATTAGGGTAGGGAGGAAATAATGATAAATGAAAAGTTGGATTTAAATCTAATACGCTTTTTTTTTTGGCCAAAATGGCTTATCTAAATTATATAATGAGAAGGTAGTTTTTTGACCAAGAACCTTGTAATGATCCTGATGCAGAAAGATGAAATAATGAATGAAGAATAAACTGAAATTTGGAGTTAATGACATTTTAATGTAATATGCTTTATAAAATTTTTCCAAATGAAAGATAGCTTAATTAATTAATTGCAGCATCATGTATATTAATGCAATCTAGTTATTTAAGAATTTTGATGACCTCTTTAATCATATTAAATTGTGACCATAAAATAGATCATCAAAATTTCTAAAAAAGTAGATTACATTAATAAATGTGATAATACTATTAACTTATCTTCTATATAGAAAATTTTATAAAGCATATAAAGCACATTGAACAAAAATTATAACATTAACTACAAATTCCAACTTATTATTATTCTTTACATCTTCCTTCTGTTTCTGAAATATTTCTAGATCTTTATTGATCAAATGATTACAAATTTCATGGGACAAAATATTTCAATCTTAAATGTAACAAATTAAAAATAAGATATTTAAGACAACTTTAAATAAAATAAAGAGTTTTGAGTGTAAGGGTATATTTTTAATATCATTGAATGACTACTAACCAGAAAATGGACAGCGTGATCCAGTTGAAATATGGTGTTATAATGCTCATATTTACAATAAAAAATGTATGCACAGATAAATTTCAAAATATATGTTTATATCTTTTATGCATAAAAATCTTTGCATTAATATATTTTAAAACAGGTACATCCCTGCTATTTTGATCTTTTTTATTAAAAAAATCTATTAAAGATGAAGATCACACTGTATAATTAAATCCATAATCAAAATGGGGTTTATAATAATCGATTATTAGCAAATTAATAAAAAACTAATAATTATTTCTTTGCTATCCTAACCAATAACATATATTTTTCAAATCTTTATCTATTAGAAATATGGATGACCTTTAAGGATGTGGATGTAGTTTAAAAAGTTATAAGTGCATGAACACAATATTCAGTCAGTTATTTATAAATCTTACAAAATTGCAAATGAAACAATAATATTAATTTTATCTTTTCTTTCTTCAATTGATTTTGTGAAATTGGTTATTTAAAAGAAATATTTCATCATCATTTTTTTACTAAACATTTTTTCCTTTCTTTAAAATATAACATAAAATCAAGTTACAATTATTCATATCTAATTAGCTGTATGATCAAAATTAATGATTGGTTAATATATTAGAGTTGTTCTAGAAAAAAAATGTTTTTGTTTTAATAAAATAAAAAAAATTGCTGAAAATTTTTCTGGAAAGAGGGGCAAAATGTTTGTAATTTTTTATTTTAAATTATTAAACTATACCCCTTAAACAATAATACTAATAATACTTGAGAGCTAATTTTAAAAATAAATCTAAAAAGCTTTCTATGACAAGAAGAAACCTAAACATTGTTTTCAAGAAAGGAAATGCCAGGAAACATTGCCATATGTGTTGATATAAGTAACTCTTAAATAAAAGGGGAATTTATCAAAAACACAGTTATATTGATAAAAGTATATAACTGGGTAATGAATCTCTTTATTAATATTTTTAGAATAGAAGAAATACTATTAAAATTCATTGAATTCACTGCTGAATTAACTTAAAAAAAGAATATGTCAATGTCTCATTTTAAAATAAATACTCAAACTAATTGTGTACTAGTTCATCATATAAAAGAAATAACATAAGTACAAAAAAAAACTTATATTGTAATACATTAGAATTAAAGGAATTTCTTAATAAGAGTATTAAAATAATATTTCAGCATTAATCACAAGAATTAAAGTAAGAAAATAATTCTACTGAAATAATTTTTTCAAAGGCAATTGATACATTAAAATTTCGGATAATCTAATAATCACTTTTTGAAGAGAATGACTGATTAAAGAAAAATTCTAAGACTGTAATGTCATATTTCAACAAGGAGAAATTTTTTTTTTTTTGCATTGTTATAAAATGGAAGAATTAAACACTGACATATATGTGGATATATAAGATAAATTAATATTGACCGAATTAATATCTTTTAAAACGTTAATTCATATTTGTGTGTGCAAGCTAAAAGTTTTTTTCATTTTATTAATTTAAATGCCTAGAAAAAAAATCTAAGCAATTTCTATCAGATTATGAATAGTTTGCCACTAGTTTTGTTGTTTAAATAATTATGTAAACCTTATTTCTGGAAATTGTCACTATAGCATTTAATTTTATATTCAAATAATATCTGATTCATGACCTGATATTTAATTAATATCACTTACTGATTGAATGCATCAAAGATAGAGTGCTAATTGAAGAAGATTAAAAATTATCATCAATTATAGAATTTAACTTATTGGTGTCTGAATTTAAATAACAAAGTAATCATTATTTATATGTTTGTAATATTAAATATTTTGTAAATAAAATTTCATAGTATCTAACTGGTAAGTTATATATTTAAAAATACTATTTTAAAGTATTTGATTTTATTTATTAAGGAAGTAAATGAATTTGTAGTTTACAATCAAATGTGGGAATGTTCAACTTTATCCAAAAGAAATGTGCAGTCTTGATCTTAAATGAATATTCATTATATCCTCATGATTAGGTATCAAAAGGGAGAAGGACAGTCATTTTCTTTTTCTTGATTATATTTTCCATAACTACACTCACTGGTTAGTTATATTTTTATTATTCAGTAGTTCTAGGGAATTTATAATATTTGTGTGATTTTATGAATGAGTTATTTATTTATGTAAACATGAATTTAATTTGGCCTCATGAATGCAATCTTTTATATTAGTATCAATTTTGAGAGATATTGCCCATTTAATTCTAAAAGTTTGTGATTCATTTGCATCATAATAGTTAGAAGATAAAGAAGCAAAATTTTCATTTAATCTAAATTATAGATCATGTTTGATCCTAGGCATTGTCCTTTACAGTGAATGTTTTGAAAAATATGCTCACATATAAAAATAATATACATAAATCAAGATTTCACTCTCACAATTATTTATCTGCTTCTATTGTTTCTTGATGATAAAAGAAAGCAATCTAAAAATGAAACTATTAGAAGCTGAGACAACAAATTTATAGAGTAAATGAGACAGTAGTTTGTTATAGTATCAAGAATAATAATAACAGCTGAGTTGTGGGTGGGCTGTTTCAGTTCCAAATTTTTTTTGAAGAGATAAGAGATAGACATTCTATAATGTTTTTGAAATTCAGTAATGTTTTTGAAGTATTGTTCAATAAAAGATTGATTAAAGTTTATGATACAATTCTAGATATTGATATGCAGAAGTAATACATTCAGACAAGAAAATAACAAGCAAACATTGTCACTGTTGGTATCCATAACATACTTCTTGTAATAATTCCATGCCCTTAACAACATAACCTATCTAAAAAGTTCATTTTTTATGATCAACAGTTGATTCTAATCAATTTTGCTATCAATAGCTTTTGGACATTATCAGTTCTTAATAATACTATCATTTTAATTTTAAAACATATTAATGTTTTATTTTTACAGCAATTTTCATTTTTAAATACTCATATATTTTAACTTTAGATGTGATGAAAAACAGCTATTTGTAGTTCACTAGTGAAATAGTGAAAAATACTTATACTACTTTTCTAAATATTTCATCATGATCAGATTTTCACATTCAGAGTAGAGTTTATCTTAAAACTGGTTAACATATACAATTAAGAAGTGCATTTGTTGCAGCTGCAATGTAATATACAATAACTGTTTGACATTGAGGTTGGAATTAGTTTAGCACATAGATTTAGACATTGTGATTATGAGATCAATACTTGGAACAAAATTCTTCAGAAGGATAGCATATATGATGACTGATCCCATGGCTTGAAAAGGTATCTTGAGATACAAGATAACAACAATAATGTTCTTTGTGAATAATGTTCAGAGACAGCAGGCAAAAACCAAAGACAAAATTTATTTCTGAGACTGTAAAACATATTTTTTTGAATGTAATTAAAACAAGACAGTAATTATTTTTGATCACCCATGCTTACAAAATACATTTGATAAAAAACATGTTTCTTACATGACAACTAGGTGTTATCTTAATCTCTAAAATATATATATTCAATTGAAATTTCACAATATTTGGAAAACATTGAACAAAGAAATTTATCTTACTATTATGTTAAAGTATTTTATATGAAAATATTCTTAATTAATTCAACTTTGCTTAAAATAATTTCATTTCTATAACTAACTTTTAAATAAATTTAGTTAGCTGAAATAAATTAGATTTAGTTTTTTTTAAAAAAAAACTGATTCAAAAATATAAACCCCAACTTCATTTTTATTTTGAACACACATGTTTTTACCTATGTATGTTTGTGCCTATAATATATAAAAACCTAACTTTAATGATAAAATCTAAATTTAATTTATAAAATCTGACCCCAACTTATGATTGCCAACTACTTTATTTTCTTAAATATAAATTGAGATAGGCAATCTATGTCAATATATATCTGTGTATTAGTAATGAATACTAAAATACATTTCATTATTATCAATGAAGTTTAGTAATTATGATATTATTTAGAACTAAATTTCATGGATATGAAATGGGGATGGGTATTGTGGATGCATAGTCTGTTTAGGTTTTCCAATTACTTTTGCAATATACTATGTGTTTTTGAATCATACCTTCAAACATAACTGAAAAGCATATAACTGACTCTTAGAATGCATTTTCACTGAATTAATCTATTTAGTTAATCCAAAGCATTACAAATTCTTCAAATAATAGACTTTTGCCATTGTTGTGCATTTATTTAACATATAATACCAATTTAATTTATAAATACACATTGCATTTCTATCATGCACTTATTAAGAATAACAGTCTTTTAATAAATGTATACTAGTTAAAAAGTATTACATCTTTTTACTCATGGAAGATATTGCAACTGTTAATTTAATACTCATAAAAAGTAATAAATTCATCTAAAATATGCAGAAACATGTAAATATAAACTCAAAAATTTTTACTATGTAAAATAGTACTATAGTGTTTAGTTCAGCTTTGTGGAAAATAAATACTTGATACAGATTTTATCAAAGATTTGAAAGTAAATGTGTACTTCAAATTTCTAAGTATATACATCATTAATTAACATTTTCACTTACTAATATATTATTATATTAATTTCTTTAATTCCACATGTGAATATTTATGTACTTACTATTCATTCTTGTTTCTGTAGTTGTCCACACTAATGCCCAATGTAATTGAAACAAAAATCAGAGGAATTCCTGAAATGTAATATTAAAATAAAGTTATTATATGCACAAACTTTAAAAATATTCTTTAAAATAATTATTAATAATAAAAAAGAGCATTCATATATATATATTGTATAGGTATACAATATATATATATATAAATAATTATTTAAGTTCCTTTTCCTTTTATATTATCTATTTATTTGCTGCTCCCCTTTGGTTATTCATCTGTATATTTTTTATCTATCATATCTTTTTTTAATTTCTTTATTTCATACCATTATAACACAATTGTAATCATGAATAAATATTTACTCATAATTTATTCATTTTATTTATTTGTTTATGAATAAATAAATAAATAAATAAATAAATAAATAAATAAATAATCAATAAAAATTCAAATAGCTTGAACACCAGAACTGTGAGTGCCAGAATTGATCCTGGGACATCAAAATCCAAAATCAGACCCATTACCAACTGCACTTAATCATATAGGGTATAAAAGTGACATTCTGGTCCTAGTAAAATTCATCATATAATAATATATTGTAACATTAAATAAAGTTTACAGGTTTTTACTATAATTTAGTATTGAATTGTTTTTAGTCATAGATAACAGAAGTAAGTAAAAACAAGAAAACCCCAAATCATAAGTGCCAGTTTTAAAATTGTGGTAAACATCATTTACATTATACTAAAATGGAAAAAAATGATTTTTAAATTTATTTCTATAGCAATTTTTTAAATTTCAAATATATTTTTATTCATTTGATGCATGCTTTAGTTATAAAGTTGATATATAGATATGATATTAAAATTATATTTTTCACATATGTAAACATATATTACTGTCACAAAATAAATTACCATTCTTAATGAATTATTTTTGTTTAATTAGTTATTTGGAAAGCAATTTTTATTAAAAAAATATGCAAAAAAAGTTTATTTCACCACAAATTTTGTATTCAACTGATTGCTATATAGGTAAAAAAATGACCTTAAAAATTGAGTATCAGTTTAGTTACCTTTAATGAATAGCAAAATATTAAAAGCTAGTAAATCATATTAATGCATAGACAGAAACAACAATTATTTATCACTATACAGTATTTTGTCCAGAACTGGAAACTCATCAAGTTATCTAATTAGCACGTGTGAATCTATATATATATAAAATTTAAGTGATATACAAAATTGTCTGTATATTTTTAAAAATATTTTTCTGTTATGATGTAATAAAGCAAAGTATTAATTAAAAACAGGTATTGAAAGCTGAAATTTTGTCATCTAAAAACGATATATTAATCTGTTTAAAAAAAGAATATTTTTCTGCTACTAAATTTAATTATCTTCATAATTTGATTTTATTATTAGAGGAATTTAATGTATTTTAAGCATAATAATGCTATATTCTACCCCCCGAGTAAGAATAGCAAAATTATGTCAGAGTTAATTATCCCTTGGTCAGATAAAATAAAACCCAGAGCGCTCCAGTAGTTTTATGCAATTTATTAACATATGCTTATTGTTACAACAAGATATAAATACAAATATGTTAACACATCTATTGCATACGAGTTCCTTCACTGTTTTTGAGGAATTTATAATGATGAATAAATATATATTAGCTAAATAGTTAACACAAGATTACATAGAAATAAGTTAACACAACTATTGCATTTGTGTCCTTTCACTGTTTTGAAGTATATAAGTTCTTAATATACAGACTGGCTAACTAAGCAAAACAAAATCATACATTTACCTTAGCATTGTTTTTCAGTCTATCATAATCCTATAAGACATTAGGCATTTGAAACTATAATAAGATCAGGGCAATCTGTTATAAGCCATAATCGGTTTGATAACCTTAGGAGCTGAAATCCTGGGAAATTAAAACTTCCCCCACTGGATTCTTTTGCTGCTTGGCTCACGAGGAAAAAATATTAGTTGATCCACACCCACGAAGATTGGAAATAAGCATGCCCACTATTTATCTTTCAGTCTTTTTATACCTTGAGTTCTTTTGTTTTCTGGAGTACTAATCTGTGAGGAGTTTCATTAATTTCAGTCCTTTTAAGAATTCAATTGTCTAAAAATTCAATTAGCGGTCAGGCTGCTTCCAATTGATTTTTTCTAGTTATCTCATTTTACTAATTATTTTTTTTTAAAAAATATACCTACATATCACTCCCACCCCTTACTTCAGCAAACAGACCAAGTGTTTAAACATAATCTTGAAATTTTTGGGGCCTACATTTTTTTCATTGTGGTCTGGGTAATCTTTGTCTTTCCCTGGATTTGACTTCAGTTTCTGGTTCATCTTCTTTACTTTCTAAGTAAGGCTGTTGATTCTCTTGAGTTTCAATGTCCAGTTCTGCATTCACTCTTTCTTATTTTCCCTCTAGTTTCACTAACTCTTTGCTATTCATTGGAAACTGGATGTCACATGTGACTCAATGATGAACACAGTTTATATGCCATTGATATTCCTTTCCATTTTGTATTTGAATGGTTACAATTTGTCTGGACAATTTACCGATGATTATCCTTCAATCAATTTCTTTTCAAACAGATAGTATATCCAAAGTTCTTCACCTATTTAGAATATGTTGACTTCATAATCAGAGTTGGAGTATTTATCTCTCTTTGGTATTAACATATCCAGTTTAGTCTGCAATTTTCTGTCCATCAGCAGCTCCACCAGAGTTTTGCATATAACTGCTGATGACATGGAATGTTTATGAAGCATTGTGTCATATAAAACTTTTTGTATATTGTTACTAGCATTTTTTCTTATAGCTTTTTTAAATTGCTGAATGGCCTTTTTAGCCAGACCATTTGATTCTGGATGGTAGGAGGTGCATAAATGTATTTTACTCCTTTGCTTGTAAAATAGTCCACCATCTCTTGAGCAGTAAATCCCATGCCATTATCTGATATAATTATTTCAAGTAATCCATGGCATAGAAAATAGCATTTAATCACTGTATTATTGCACTCACACTTGTATTTTTAATGATGCAATACTCAGCCCATTTCAAGTATGAGTTGACAAATACCAATATTATCTTCATATTGATAGAACCAGCGTGATCTGTATGTAATCTCTGCCATAATCTATCTGTTTTCAGCCATGATATATATTCCTTGGGTTTATGCTTCTTTGAGACTGGCAGCTTGTACATTTCTAAATGTAATTTTCTCTCGTATGTTATTCCTGGATGCCAGACATAGCTATGCGCTAAAGCTTTTGCACACACTATTCCAGGATATCCTTTGTGTAATAGTTTTAATAATTTTATTTGTACTCTCACTTGGTATGTCTATTCTGTCCTCCATTAATATATACCTTTTATTATAAGATAAATTTTCCTGATTTGTCCAAAAGGCTGGTGCCATGCACTGTAAGTTTTTTTACTTGGTCACCCATTGCTGATCCAGCCCTTCCATAGCTGGTATCATTTATCATCCCTTAGCCATTTTGCTACTGTGTTACTATTCAATAGGTCAGACTGCATAAGGTCTATATAGTTTATTTCCACTTTGTTTGTTTGTGGTTCATCTTTGTACAGATTTCTGGACAAGTGTCTGCATGCTGAATTTCTTTCCCTTTCTTGTAGACCAGATGATAGTTATACAATAACAATATATTTCTCCATCAAAGCATATGAGGGATCAGATGGTCAGGCACTAGCTTGTCATTTGCTATTATACCTAATCGACATATGATCAGTCACTATTTGGAAAGATCTGCCATATATATACTGGTGAAATTTTCTTAACCCAAATATGATAGCCAAAGCCTCTTTGTGAATCTGACTGAAATTTCTTTCAGCTTTGGAAAAGGTCCTAGATCAAATGCAATGGGACATTCCCCATTGTGACATGGATGGCATAATACAGCCTCCACACCCCATTCTGAAGCATCTGTGGTTGGTCTTACTTCCTGATTGTTGTCAAAGTAGACTAATAATTTCTCTGATGACAACAAAGCTTTAGTGTGTAAAAAGATATCATCATGACTTTTTTGCCACTGCCATTTTTGTTCCTTTTTTATAATTCAAACAGGAGGTTTGCAACTTTAGCCTAATTTTGTAAAAGTGGTTAACAACAATTGATTAAACCTAGACAAGCTTGGAGTTTCTTAATGATCTTTGGTTTTTCTGCCTTCTTCATAGCCTTTACCATTTCAGGCAATGAGCATTTATCTTTGCTGGAAACGTGTCCTTGAAAAACCAATTCCTTAGTACTCCATACACTTTTTGGGAATTTAATCTAGGTCTGAATTTCTGTAATTTTGTGCATACTTTAAATAGTTTTTAATATTGCTTCTTTTCAGAGTCAGTTGTTATTAGTATATTGTCAAAATATGGTATGACATCCTCAAACCCTTGTAGTAGTGTATTGATTTTTGCCTGAAATATATTTGGGGGTGTTGAATCCTGAATGAAAGTCTATTACACTTACATATTACCATAGGGGTAGTTAGCATTCAGTTTTATCAGTCATGGAGATTTGGTGAAAAGCTGAGTTTAAGTCAAGCTTCGCAAAACAAGATGCATTTTGCAAAGTAGCAAATAGCTCTCTCACATTCGGTACAGGATACACACCCTTATTTAACCACTTATTGACTGATACTCTATAGTCACCACATATTCAAATCTGTTAGGTTTTGTAATTACTACTATAAGCATAGCCCAGTCTGTTATTTCCACTGGTGTCAATACACCTTTTTTTCCAATGAGTGGATTTTCTCCTTGACTTTGATCTCTATGCGAATGGAAATTTTTTATGGTTTGCAGATGATTGGATGTGCATTTTCTACTAGCTTCATCTTCATTGGATTTGTTTTTATTAGGCCCAACTCTTCACTAAATAAATCTGAAAATTCATTTTTGATTTCTAGTTCGAAGGAAATAATTTTTTTTAGCTATGCTAACATGAATTCCTATTACACTAAACCATTCTCTACCTATTATAGGGCTGATTCTTCATTTTACTATGAATAGCTGTAGTTTAATTATTCTTTCCCAGTATCTAACTGGTATCTGTTCTTGCTCTAGCAGTTTTAATGTGTTGTCACTTATGTCTTGGATTTTAATATTCGCATTTTCAAGTTTTATTTTAGTGCCAGCTATTGGTAGTGTTTGCCAATCTACCTCCAACATTATAGATATACTTGAACCATTATTGATTTCCATTTTTATTTCTATGCTGCAAATTTTCAATTCTATCATGAATTGTTGTGAGCCTTTGACTTCTGTATTATATACTTTATACATATTAAAAGGTTTACTTCCCCTACTTTTCTGAACCACGCTTTTCTCTTTGTTACTGAGTTTTTTGCACACTCATGCTAGATGCCCCTTATAACTGCAGTTAAAACATTTTCCTGCTTCCAGCTACACTCTTTTATTCTGTGACCTATTTTTCAACAGCAAAAATATAAAATTTTGTTTCCCTTTTCCACCTCGGTTTTGCACAGACTTATATATCATTTTTTTCCATTTTAAAAACTTGCATATTAGAACTGTCTTCAGGTTATGATCTAAAAGCCTGAGCCTGCTCTAATATTAGCTCATAATCTATGCCTTTCTGCATGGCACTTTGACAAGTCAAATCAGTGTCAGTTAATAGCTGTAGTCTCAGTCTGTCATTGGATATGCATCAGAGTAATTGATCTAAGTGTACTTCCTCGACCAAATCACCATATGCACAATCCTTTGCAAGCTCTCTAAGGGCGGAATTATATTCTTTTATTGCTTCTGCCATAAACTGTTTTCTATTTCTTAACATTAGCCCAGCTATGTGGCAGGATGAATGAGGGTTAATACTCATTTAATTTTTTGTTTAATTCCTCATATTGTACACTATCTGTGATGAAGAGGGATCATGAAACCTATTGATTATTTCTATAACTTTTTTACCTGCGAAAAATAAAAGTGCCATGACTTTTCACTTATTATCTTGAATTCCATTTAGAGTAAAAAAGTTTTCAATCTGGATCATGTACAGTGGCGATTCTAAGGCATTCTCTACATCAAACTTGACAATAGATGTTTGTCCAAAAGATGCCATTTTAACCTTAATTACTCTAAGCTATTTTTTTCTCTAAATGTCTGAACTGTGAATGATGTAGATTTACCACTAACAACAGGTTTTGAAGTACAACTGTGCCAGATTTGCTATGTCTTACCTTCACTATCTCTGAGTAAGAACAGCAAAATTATGTTGGAGTTAATTATCTCTTGGTCAGATAAAATAAAACCCAGAGTGGTTCAGTAGTTCTGTACAATTTGATGAACAAATATATATATATATATATATATATATATATATATATATATATATACATTTTAGCTATATATATATATATATATATATATATATATATATATATATTAGCTAAAATGTTGCAACAAGATATAAATACAAATAAGTTAACACATCTATTGCATATGCCTTTCACTGTTTTAAGTAATATAAGTCCTTCCACTTAATGTATAGATTGGCTAACTAAGCAAAACAAAAACACCCATTTATCTTATCATTGGTTTTCAGTCTATCGTAATCCTATAAGCCATTAGACATTTCAAACCATAATAAGATCAGAATGATCTGTTATAAACCCTAATCAGCTTGATAACCTTCAGGAGCAGAGATCCTGTAAAATTAAATGTCTCCCACTGGATTCTTCCACTGCTTGGCTTACAAGGAAAAAGTACTAGCTGGCCCACACACATGAACATTGGAAAAAAGCATGCCCACTATTCAGTCTTTTTATACCTTGAGTTCTTTTGTTTTCTGGAGTACGAATCTGGTGGAGTTTTATCAATTTCAGTCTTTCTAAGAATTCAATCTTTCTAAGAATTCAATTAGCAGCCAGGCTGCCACCAATTGAATTTTTCTAGTTATCTCATTTTACTAATTATATTTTTGGAAAAAAATATACATACATTTCAAATAATAAGATTTATAAAATTAAAAAAAATTGGAATGTTGGATATATTATTGCTCTATTAATATGTTCCATCTATTTTAACATTTTTGAGAGTGACATGACTAGTCAAATTCTGATTTTTAGTTATTTGTCAGATATATGTATATGATTGACGGTTTATTATTGATAAAGATTCAATTTTTTGATAGAACTACTTTGATTTTAATATTAAATTTACTATTGGGAATATTACTTTAGATTTTAACAAATTAAAGTTTTTAGAATTAATGACTATTAAAGATAAATTTAATTGTATTAAAAAATTAAAATTTAAGCAATATGGTTAGACTTTTGGTTATTAGCTATTACTGCATTAGAAGCTGTACTACTAAATTTCTGTTATTGTAATGAAAAGATAATAACTTTAAAAGCAACGCAGAAACAATTTGATAATGATTATATTGGCTTAGAATATTATCAAAAATTTTAAAATATTTTATTTAATAAGAATAATCATAATTTTGGTTTTAAAAGCACAGTGTTAGTAATGAAAAATAATTCAATTTTTTGCTTTTTAAATTATAAATTTATAGATTGATTAATACATATAAATATACGAACTAACTAAAGGAAAAATAAAAACATAATAAAAAACACACAATTACTTCTCTATAAAGTTGCTTTAATACTTCAACCAGCAGACTGGTTTTCAGAAAACCAATCTGCTGGTTGAGGTATTAAAGCTGCTTTATAGAGAAGTAATTGTGTGTTTTATTATATATATATAGTTTTTGTTAGAGATTGGTGATGTAAGGTACCATTTGGAAGAAAGATTCTTGTTTAAATTGTAATTAAAATATTTCAGGAATTATTTATAAAATTAAATGCAGCCATTTAAAATACACACACGTGCGCGCGCATATATATATATATATATAATAAATAAAGTTTGATATCTGTATTCGTTTCACAATATATGTAATATACAAATCAATATATACATCAAAATACAGTACAATTTATATAAATTATATTCTTTTAGAAGTACTTTCGACTATACACTTTGTAGTCTTTATCAACTATATAACGTTGAATAATCAAAACGAGACAACACTTAACAATACCCATAGTTCAATTCAGATTTCCCACAATTCTGTTATCTTAACATTTGATGATTGGCGATTTATTAACATTTGACGATTTCTTGAAATCAACATAGCCTATTTTATTTTACGTTTATTATGACAACGTTCAATTTGAATAATTTTCATATTTTTATAATCAAATTTAAATCCATATTGACAAGATTTATTATGATCAAATATAACAGATGAAGGTTTATTTACATCTGTTCCATATTGATTCTCTTTTTGAATTCTATTATATAAAAGCATATGTTCTTTTGTTCTCTTCTCAAATGTACACTTAGATTTACCAATGTATTGTACGCCGCATCCACATATCAATCTATATATAATAGAATTTTGATTAAACTTTGAATTTTGAATTTTAGAATTATTAAGCAATCTATTTATGTTATTTGTAGAGAAAAAAGCAATATGACACAAACCATTATAAATTTTCCTAATAAACTTGACCTGCTCATCTGATATAAATGGCATTGAAATCCATTTCATTTTGATATTTTTATTTTTAATTTTATTATAGTGTTGATTTCTTTTAAATCCTTTAATAATATTAGCAATAGCATTTTTATAATAACCAATTTTCAACAAGTCATTAACAAATAAATGTACATTTTTAATTTTATCACTAGAATATTTGCATAATTTTTCATTTCGAAATAAGAATGATTTCAATCCAGACAGCTTATGACACATAGGTACATGTGATTCATATGGAATAAAACCTCTAGTTTCAATTGGTTTAATTAACATAAGATAATCCAAACTGTAATCATTAAGAGTAACTTGAATATCTAAGAATTTTATGGAATTGTATTTCTCTTTAGTTATAACCCATTTTATATCCTTAATCTCATTTAATTCATTAAATAAATTGATTATTAATTCTTGTTTTCCACAAATAAAAACATCATCCACATATCTATGATATACTTTAATTTCTTGATATTTCAATTGTTTTAAAATTTTACTTTCATATGTTGATATAACAAAATTACAAATTTGAGCAACAGCAGGAAGACCCATTGGCCAACCAAAATTCATTTTATAATATTCATTATTAAAATTAACATAAATATTTTTATCAATAAACTGCAATACTTTTATAATAAAATGTATAATATCAGACTTTACATTTTTTGAAACAAGAGCATTATAAATAATATTAATTGACTCTATTCTATCTTATTATAAAATGAATTTTGGTTGGCCAATGGGTCTTCCTGGTGTTGCTCAAATTTGTAATTTTGTTATATCAACATATGAAAGTAAAATTTTAAAACAATTGAAATATCAAGAAATTAAAGTATATCATAGATATGTGGATGATGTTTTTATTTGTGGAAAACAAGAATTAATAATCAATTTATTTAATGAATTAAATGAGATTAAGGATATAAAATGGGTTATAACTAAAGAGAAATACAATTCCATAAAATTCTTAGATATTCAAGTTACTATTAATGATTACAGTTTGGATTATCTTATGTTAATTAAACCAATTGAAACTAGAGGTTTTATTCCATATGAATCACATGTACCTATGTGTCATAAGCTGTCTGGATTGAAATCATTCTTATTTCGAAATGAAAAATTATGCAAATATTCTAGTGATAAAATTAAAAATGTACATTTATTTGTTAATGACTTGTTGAAAATTGGTTATTATAAAAATGCTATTGCTAATATTATTAAAGGATTTAAAAGAAATCAACACTATAATAAAATTAAAAATAAAAATATCAAAATGAAATGGATTTCAATGCCATTTATATCAGATGAGCAGGTCAAGTTTATTAGGAAAATTTATAATGGTTTGTGTCATATTGCTTTTTTCTCTACAAATAACATAAATAGATTGCTTAATAATTCTAAAATTCAAAATTCAAAGTTTAATCAAAATTCTATTATATATAGATTGATATGTGGATGCGGCGTACAATACATTGGTGAATCTAAGTGTACATTTGAGAAGAGAATAAAAGAACATATGCTTTTATATAATAGAATTCAAAAAGAGAATCAATATGGAACAGATGTAAATAAACCTTCATCATCTGTTATATTTGATCATAATAAATCTTGTCAATATGGATTTAAATTTGATTATAAAAATATGAAAATTATTCAAATTGAACGTTGTCATAATAAACGTAAAATAAAAGAGGCTATGTTGATTTCAAGAAATCGTCAAATGTTAATGAATCGCCAGTCATCAAATGTTAAGATAACAGAATTGTGGGAAATCTGAATTGAACTATGGGTATTGTTAAGGGTTGTCTCGTTTTGATTATTCAACGTTATATAGTTGATAAAGACTACAAAGTGTATAGTTGAAAGTACTTCTAAAAGAATATAATTTATATAAATTGTACTGTATTTTGATATATATATTGATTTGTATATTATATATATATATATATATATATATATATATATATATTTTAATATATATATATATATATATATATATTAAAAGGCAATACTACAAAAAATTAAACAGGATAAAGCACTTCAATGTAATATACATCATCGTATTTGTGTTTTATGAATGGATTGATTATCAGAAATTTTTTTTTAACTTTTTGTTATTGTTTCTTATTTTCTTTTCATTTTCTGAAGTTAGGATATTATAATTATTTTGGAGTGACTGATATTTATAATAACACAAATGTATATATAGTCACATACACACAGAGTTATTGCTTAGCATATAAATTATCTTAAACAAAGGGATGTAAAGTAATAGTATCAATCAATTTAACAAGTATAGGCTAATAAATTGGCATTCTATTATGTTTAACATGCAACTTATTAAACATAATTAAAATTAAACAAAATAGTCCAATAAATAATTCAATGTTATTATAGCATTGGTGACAAAAATAATTTAACACTAAGTTTTTTTTTTCCCATATGTCATAGCATTCGCTGGGAGGCGAACCCACAACAACTATCTGCAACCAACTGCTTGCTTGCAAGGCTGCTGCACTGACCTCTCATGTAACAATGCTTGACTAAGTGTGAATTTCTGTAGAATATGCTGACATACCTATACAGTTATTTTGTAAGTACTTGTAAATCACAATGCATAAGTATCAGTATATGAGAATGATGCATTTTCCAACAGTGGTTATAAAAAGAAACCAACAATCTCTATATGAAGACATACATTAAGAAAAACTTATTATATCAGATAAGTTAGTTTAATTTTTGTTGTAGTTAATTGAAGACAGACATATGCGTGATTTTATTCTTAGTAGCTTTTATAATCTAAATAAAACATGCTACTAAGATTGGACAGTAATGATGCTGTGGGTAGTAAGATTGCTAGGTGTCATTTATAATAAATAATATTTTTGTGTAGCAAAAACAATTAGGCAGGTATCCAAAAGACTATCCTTCTATTATTTTGAGTAATACCAGATATTTATGTAGATATTATAAATTATGATTTTCAGTAATTACTAATATACACTACTGACATATTAATGATCCAAATATATTTTATGAGATATATTGGCTGTTATTTTCTATTAGTAACACACATAGAAATCTACCATTACTGTCTCCCAACATTATTTACAGATGACTTGACCATTATTTACCAACTTAATTTTTGAAACTTTCCATTAAACAACAACATAATCTTTAGTAGATATGTGAAAGTATTTTATTAAATGCCTGTCACAAAATTATAAAACTAGATAAATATTACATAGCCATTCATATACCATAACATTATTAACAATTTTAATCATTCTGTGATACTCCTTACTCCATATGTCTGAAGGCATAGCATGGTAATCATCCAAATCTAATAGGATTCTATCAATTTAAATTATATAATGCCTTTAAAGGACTTATTATTCACACACACATACATACACACAAAATAAAGGTTAATAACATTTTATTATAAAAAGTTCATGGCTATACATATGTTGATCAAATTACTCATAGCAAATATAATTGATGAAATTAGAATAGAATTAAACGTAAATAAAGTGCATTGTATAATAATAATAAAGAATTTTTCAATGGTGTTTTTAATAAATTTGTTTCATTGGTAATTACTGTCTTCTCTCTACAGTATTTTTTTTCTATTCTTCCTACATTTTATCTATCTTACCATTTTCAAAAACTTATGTTAGTATAAGATCTGGTCATCATAAACCATTTCATCTCTTACGTTAATTATAATAATGTAATTGGGTGATGTGCAACCAAATTTTCATTCTTTAATTATATAACCAGAAATTCGACTTTAATTTTTTATTTACATTTTTTTTAAAAAAGGCTTTAGCATTAAAAAAAAAAAAACAATGATAAGAGCATATTTAGCAAGGCAAATAGTAAAAGATATCTTTATCTTTTTATTCCTTGTCTGTTTTTCTTCTTTTGAAATTAGAATAGACACTCTCATTTACAAATAGCTACAAATGATGACAGATGCTAAGATATAAAGAAGTAATAAAGTTAAATATATAAGTAAGAAAAATAAGCAATTATCATTGTTATTAATGAAATAATAAAAAAAGCTGGAAGCTAGATGAAATCACTATAGTTCAGACAATCAATAATCTAAGTGCTATAACAAAAAATATATATATATAGAAAGAAACCATGTATAGCAACATGGATGATCTAATATAGATACTGATAAAAAAATTAGATTAAGATCAAAGGAACTTTTATTCTGATGAAAAATAATAACAATTAAGATATTACTATATATAGTATCTTAATGATGTATAAGGAATAATAGACTTTACAATGTTAATTTAAATATGAAGATACAATTGTAAATTATGTTAAAATAGTAGTAAGAAATAGCAAAATATCTCCAATGTTCAAATATTATGTTTTGCTTAGATTATCTGCCTTCAAACAGTAAACTTGATTTACTTATTACTTTATGCTATCTTGATCACATTATTAGTTATGCTTTGTCATTGCATAATATTTATTTTTTTATGTATTTATTCTAATAATGGAAAATTAAAGAAATGCATTTAATTAGTCTAATCACATGTAAGAATATCTGGAATAATTATTTATAAAAAATATTTAGTTTTAATTTTATTGTTAGAAATATTACAAAGATTCCTTACATATTAATGTACAATAACATCTTTGTATGAAAGTAGATAAAGTAACTTAAAAATAGGATACTAATTCAAACTTGAATTTTTAAAATATAGAGAATTAAGAATTTTGATGGGCTCAAAAATGTTACTTTAGCTATTTGTCTAAGATTATTTATGTTGCTGAACATTACATGATCTTTCATAGATATATTCATATGATTCCAAAAATAGTTATTCTCACTCTGCTTTAGAACATCATATTCTAAGCTTGTATAGTCAATGGATATTGCTAAAAAATTTCCACAACTCCAGAATGATCAATTTATAGCTTATACCTTTATCAGAAAAGACAGCTGGAACTAATGCTTTTATGCATCCAACAATCATCTTTTATTTATTTATACTATTCAACTAATAATATAAAATAGCAGAAATAATAATTTTCTAGTCAAATAGCAGAAGAAGCTTACAGTTTCTTATAAAACAGAAGTCTTAAAAATTTAAAGAAGCTGGTCTTTATGCCAGATCTATATAATAATGGAAATAAGCTACCTTGCACAAACACCTTAGATTTTTTTTTAAAGTTTAGGTTATTAGCTTAAATCTGTAAAAGAATAAAAATGTTTTTAGATGCACAAGTGCATTACAACTTATAATGAAGTCTAATCTTTATTGATAAAAGCAAAAGCCAGAAAGTTTGAAGATGGAAATTTCTACAATATATGGTGTCTATTTGTTATTCAAGTGTATAGTTGGTGACTCTAAAATAGGATGAAAATGACAGTTCTTGGTTAGTATATTTCTATTTCTCTCCTTTGTTTAAGCAATACATTTTATAAATATTTAAGGGCTAGTAAGTAGGTAAAGTAGTCTAAAAGTATTCATTGCATTATTTGTGGTTTTTATTATTGTAACCAGATTAACAGTAGAAAGTATAAAAGTCTTTGCAATGTATCAGATGATGAGATCATGTGATTTTAAATTTGGATGTTTAATATTTAGTCTTCTTTAGAAATTATGAAGTAAATATGTAAATAAATTCGTAATATAAAAGTATGTTTTTGAAATATTAAATTTAAGATTATTATTTCGGTACAATATTTATTATTTTTCTTCAAACTATTTTTTAAAAGTTTCGCCAGTTTATTCTATTTTATTATTATAAAAAAATATTAGAGTTTATGCTGCTCAAATTGGTACAATAAAATAAAAAAACAATACATAACCTCCTTTTGTTTACTTTTTAATTAAAACTAGCTATTATACATGTATGTTATTTTAAAAATTATTTTATATCATCATTATTATTACGTGTTGAGGGTGCTGAAATGCAGCAATAGGGAAGCTGCTAACAGTAATGATACAATGATCTGACAAAACAGAATATAACTCTATCTTCCTAAAACATCAGAAGGCAACAGGACATCTATTTAATCCTACTACAGCTGTAATACAGTAAAGTGAAAGAAATGACTTGAAGCATAAAATTAGAGTGGTTTAGTATATAGCCAACAACACCAATGCTATAAACCGTAAATAATTATCTTCTCCCATAGTCAGATATATGTATCTCCATATTTTTTTTCATATTCTGATCTTATGATTATGAGAATTCAATAAGCTCTCAAAAGCATTCAGCTATCGTATCATTATCTTTATTAGTTTGCTATTGCTGCATTTTAGTGCACTCAACATATATTACAACTCATCAAAGAGAAGTATAAGCACTTATTATTATTATTATTATTATTATTATTATTATTATTATTATTATTATTATTATTATTATTATTATTATTATTATTATTATTATTATTATTATTTTTCACTGCTTATACTTTATTTTATCTTTTTTCCCAGTTTTCTCTTTAATATTTTTTTTATTACCCAGGTGTTGGAAATTATTAAAAATATGTTCTTAATAGATTTTTGGTTTTTGTTTTCAATTATTATAAGTAAGGAATATTTTTTTTCTTTACAACGGCCTATATCAATTTGTCACATGTTGATAACAAGTACATTAATTAAACAACCCTATATAAAAATTCATGTCAATTCCAATATTAACTTCGTTTTTCACAGGTATTTTATAGCTGAAAAATAATACATAATTTTGTTGTTGCCTTGGGTTTTCTCTTGAGTATGTTGTAAAACATTAATGAAAAAATGTTAAAAAGCACTCATGCATTTAGTCAGATCTTAAAATTAATGCAATTGTTATAACCATATCAAAAACAGCTATCATGTAATTTTTCTTGCTTTATATAATGAAAATTTCTTTACTCTAACTTAAGAATTAAATAAGCAATGAATAATCAGTACTGAGAAAATGCATCCAATAAAATCTGGACAAAAAGAAATCCATATAATGAAGAATCCATAGTAACTGTTTATACTGCTATTTACAATTTGATTATTACTTGATTATTAGCTTTAGTCTGAGACCACAACTAATCAAAAAAAAAAAACAATCTCCTGTGAAAACATCTTGTAAATAATGAACAATATTATTATTTATCTAAAGCAAGTATTATGGCTTATTATAATTTATGATACTGATCTAAATTTTAATACATTAAAAATAAAGTATTAATGTAACAATCATTAGTGGTATCAGTTAATTACAAATCCTCTTAATTAACTATCTCAATTTTTTTTTGTAGATATAGAAGTTAACATATGTTTAATAAATATATAAAAGCATTGGATTTATATATTTACTAGACTGCACCCAGGCTATGTAAAGCCTGGTGTTTTTTTAATTGATTGCTTTAGCATTTTTTTTTTTTGAGATTTAATGTAATTTAAACAAAAGATTTTAATATATATTCACTTATTTTAAATGATCAAATTTCAATGTTAAAATTTTGTTTTAAATTGATTGTTTTTAATATTATATATTAAATGCGAAAAATGTAGTCAGCCAGAAGGCCTTCATTTCAACTTCAATTATAAGCTAACCAAATTTTTTAAGATTTAATGTAAAGTAAACAAATGATTTTAATATTATATATTAAATATAAAGGATGTAGCCACCCTGAAAGACAGATGTTTTGACTTCAATTATATGCTAGCAAAAACTAAATGTAATTATGGTACTAAAAATCTATTTTTTATCCCTCATTATATATCACATTTCAAACATATAAATTTATGTATTCTAATAAATCACATTTTATTCATAATTTAAATACTATATCTCTGAAGTTAAAAGCATGTGGTTTTTTTCAAGTGATTTTTTAATGTCAGAGACTATTGTTTTTATCACATTTGATTGTTTTAAATAAATTTTTAAAAGATTTTATGCAAATTAAAGAAAACATTTAAATATTATGTAAATAAATTTCCTAATTTTAGTAGTTACATTTTTAAACCTCTGAATATTTTTTATTTTTCTCTAGTAATGTCAGAATATAAAAATGTCTGTCATTTTTATATTTTTTAATTAAATATAATATTTTTAATATTTTTTTAAAATTGGTTGTTTAACAATTTTTTTTTGAGATTTAATGCAAATATATATTTTTTATTTATTAAAAATTGCTAATTTATAAAAGATTGTTATATTGTAAATTAACATTGCTAAGTATGTCATTGATATGAACTATATTAGGACCTGATAGAACATGAAAGTAAGGAGTGCTTTAATGTCAAATTATGAATCAGAATTTGTGGTTGTGTTTGCAACTGTATGGGAATCTGTATCATGAAATATATACTATATTTCTGCAGTTAAATGCATTTGTACTAATTTTTTCCCCAACATTTTTTATTTAATGGTGAAATTACTTCCTTCACATAATCATAGTGATATTATTCTTATATCTTCTTCTTTACTTTTTTCATTCTTCATATATTCTATATATATTACTTTTTATAAATCTCCATATATACCCTCCAATTCAAATTTTTTAATATATAATTCCTTTAATTTTCTAGCAGTTTTGACTGTACTGCAGTCTTCATCAGAGCATTTGCATATCTTTCCACTTTTAAAATAAAAGGTGAAGGTTATGCAAATGCTCTGATGAAGACTGCAGAACAGTCAAAACTGTTAAAAAAATTTAAAGGAATTATATATATATATATTGCATTGTAGTGTATATGTGGAAGTTTATAAAAAATAATAATCATAGTGGTTTTGACATCATCAGACAAACATTAATTCACCAATCATTCAATAGAGAAAATACAGATTTTATATATAAGATTAAAGATATGGCACATACTTATTTCCAAAAAACTAGACATTCCCATTCATTTGTAAAGGAATCATTAAAGATATCAGTTAAGAAATCGTTTTCATTGTGGTTTCATTCAATTGTTAATTTCTACCATTGTAACAATAGAAATAATTAGATCATTAAAGATTTGTGTTTGAACATGATGATAAATATTTTCATTTAAATAAACACAGTATCATAGATATTCCTGGATTTACTGATGAGGGTCTAGTAATATTTAGAAAGTCAATTTCAGTTTGAATTTACTTTAAAGAATATGGGGAAAATAGCCTAGCATCTCACATAAAGCCCATATAAGCATCACAATGCTTCTGTGCTTTGAAGAAGTTTGTAATTAAACAACCAGAAAGATCAAGGAGAAAAGTTCTAAATAACAAAACTGTCCTATGAATTATTGTTATAATCTACTTCTTAAAATAAATCTTTAATCAGACATGGGACTTATTAGCAAATTAAATATAAATATCTGCTGCCTTTCCTCTTCTATCACAATTTTCCCGAAACCTTCTTAATTATTAGAAATATTTTTCTCAAAAGATTCAGTAGAATTATACTAATATTTTGTGAAATTTTTTTTAATAGAACCAATAATCACTGCATGGAAATGAACTAGAACTTGCCATTATTATTTCTAATAGCAATGTCTAATTATCTATCTAGGAATTTGATGTAAATATTTTTCATTCTAAGAGCTCCATAATATACAGCAGAAAGATCTACAATTGCTGAGGGAATATTGCAGCACATAATTAACTGTTTAGAACCTTTTTTTCCAAAGTAATTATTATAAAAATAATTTTAAATTTAGTTTTTAATATCTAAGAAAAGGAAAATTTATTATAACTTTTAGCTTCTTTATTTTATTGCTGATTATATTTAGTTTACATTTACTTTTTTGCTCTTTAAATAAAAGATTGAACACATTGGCTTATGGAAATTTTTTAAAAGTTATCATATCTTTATTAAAAGCCAATCTTTTTGATTTGATGAGACACTATCACTAGCTTAGTTAAATGTTCCATTTTCTCTTTTTGGAAGATTATTAATGAATATATAAAATAAGATAGAAAAGAGTAATAAATTATTTGACTTTTTCAAAATTTTGTAATTTTTTTATGATTATGATTTATAAATCACTTAAATTTTTATATAGAAGAGTATTACATTTTCTCCATGTACAGGTTTTAGAAACTGAGAAAAAATTTTCTCAAACAATTATAAAGTTTAAATCTATTTAAATTTCAGAGCCCCAGATCAAAAATAGAAGAGATATATAACATGTCAAAATATGCTTGATCATCTCATTCCATAAGGAGATATAGAATGCCAAAGTACTTTCTTTGTAAACAGTTTTTAGTAAAAGACATTGTGCTAATTTTATGTAAGTGATTAACTTTTACTATAAATCATCAATTAGATAAAATTTAGAACAATAAAATTAAAACAATGTCTTTATTAAGTTTAAAAACTATTTCACAAAGAAATCAACTGTGTACTTCATAAGAAGCAATCATGCTATGACTTGTCACATTATGCATGTTAGATATCTTGTATTTGGGGCTTATCACTTTTAAGTACAATTTGAAATTAATAATGGAAATATAATTAGAGATAGTTGGATTATGAAGGATGTACAAAAAAGTATCTATGAACTTCTGTCAAAAAGAAAAAAATGCAATAAAGCAGTTAGATAAAATATATGAAATGATATATAAAACCTTCCTTTCATGAGATGATGACATCAATGATACACATAAAATTATTATGAATTTATTTAGATAAACGTTAAGGGCTAAATATCCATAAAAATGCAAACAGAGAGATAAATGCATCAACATGTGTTCATTATTTTAAAATTTATATATAGATGTATAAGAGATTGTGTGTGTGTGTGTAAATGCACACTTACCCCAACAAAATAAAGCTCGTTTAAGAAGGAAGTTTCTTTCTTCGATATTAAAGACTTGAATAAACATTTGATACATATTAGCTGCTTCCACAAACATCCATAATAAAGTAGAAAACACAAAATAATGCATTAACACAGCAACAGCTAAACATTGATCCTCAAAGATCATGTGATTTTTCTGCGCTCCCAAGAGGAATGTTAAATTCATCAATAACATAGAAATACTTAACTGAAGCAAAATCCGTCCAGATCGATCTCGGCGTAGATATCTTTTAAAAAAAAGAAAAAAACATTAAGTAAAAGTTAATCTCATAAATAAATTGAAAAGATAATATATGTTTATAACAGTTGATTAATGCTGCACTCTTTTTTAAAAAAATAATTGTATATTCATTTATTTTTCATGAGATTATGTTAGTAAACATTTCAATCTCTCACTCTCTATATATACAATTTACATACTTTATTTAATTATTTTATTTCTTAATTTTTTCTCTCCCCTCTGTTTATATATATATAAAGTAGACCGTGAACTGAACCTGTTATTGTGAGCTATGTTCTCTAGTTTAAGTGAAATAGTCGAGAGCCAAACATTTTTGAATTGAAGCTCAAGCCAATCACTTTGTGCATTAATTTTACTTTATTTAGAGAGTAATAATCACTCACTATCAGAGATGATCTGATTTATTTTTAATGAATAGCAACATTTATTAGTCAATACTGAATTGGTAAAGAGCTTCATGTTGTCTTAGTTAACTATATCTATCTACCTAGTTCATATTTTGGTAGAACTTGGGTAAAGTTATTTTTCCCTAACTGAGGATTTTGAAACACATTTAAGATTTTTTTTAGGTATAACTCCAGCTAACCATTTAATTATTAATAAGTTAATAAGTATTTAGCTACTTTCAACATAAGTAAAATAGAAGTGAACAATATCAAAAAATATCATCATAGATTCTTGTCTAAATTAGTAAAATTTGTTTTCTCCAGTATTATTTCTCTTTGCAGAAGTAAAAAATATTTTTTTGCTATGCAGTGAGTAAAAATTTAGTTATTTTGCTTGTTGTTATAAGTTATAATTGCTATAAATCTGCTATCAAAAAATTGTAAATTTATCAGAGAATTGTTTAGCTATCTTAAAAAAGAGCTTCTTCTTAAAGTTCTAGATAATGGCTGTGGCAGTTGAACACACAAACCCACCTAGTTTTGTAATACATTGCAATAAAATAGAATCTGTCATGAAGTAGGACATTTCTAATTAAAACTACTTATCTAAGCTTGGGAGTAAATTAAATATTATCTGCAAATAATAATTGGAGAAGAAAATATTTTTTCATACCCTTCAATCAATACATTTTGAAAATGAGAGAAAGAATTATACATATATTTATATTAAATATATATTTTTACTAACTTTACAAAAGCATAAGCTTTGAAAAAGCATGTTGTGATTATGCTGAAACATCATATATATACATTTTTCTTAAGAAAAACATTTTATATGTTTAAATAATTTAGCAAAAATAATAATTTAGCAAATATTTGACTAAAACAACAACAACAAATTACTATTATCTATTAATGCAAGGTAAGTTGTACATAATAAATAAAAGTATAAAAATATATAAAAATATATTATTACCTGAAAGCATGAAAACTTATATTTTCATTGATAAACATGTAAGTAATATTAAAATGGAAGTGAAAAATTCAAAGAGGTCAAACTTACATTTTCAGGAGTTCATCTTTGACCTCAATGGCTTGGCCAAATTTTTTATATTAAAGCAATAATAAAAAAAATAAAAGTGGGGAAAAATGATACCATTCATCTATTCAACTGCCTAGTCATTCATATATTCACTCAACTATCAGCTATCTATCAACCCAATAATTATCTATTGACCTACCTTTTACTTGTCTCTCTGTTTATCTATCTATTTATTGTTTACTTGTCTCATTATCCATTTATATAAAAACTCATCTATTTCTCTTTTACCGCTTTTTCTATCTGCATATGATTGTCTCTATATGTTATTTATTTATTTATGTATCTGGTTTTCTACTATTAAATTTATTTATGAATCCATCCATCTATGAAACTATCTAGTCAACCACCAGCCACTATCTATCTATCTATCTATCTATCTATCTATCTATCTATCTATCTATCTATCTATCTATCTATCTATCTATCTATCTATCTATATATATATATATATAACTACTTATGTAACTACATGCTTATCTGTCTATCTCTCTCTCTCTATTTAGCTACCCATCAATCTATCTGATTTTACACCAACTTATCTAGCTGCCTGCTTTTTACCTATTTGTTTATGCATACAACCATAAATGTAACACAATAGCCAATCATCTATTTATTTGTGTATCTGGTTTTCTATGATTAAATTTATTTATGAATCCAGCCATCTATAAAACTTATGTAGTCAACCACTGGCCACTATCTATTTATCTATCTATTTACTTATCTAACTACATGTTTATCTGTCTATCTCTCTCTATTTACCTACCTATCAATCTATCTGGTTTTACACCAACTTATCGATCTGCCTGCTTTTAATCTATTTGTTTATGCATACAACCATAAATGTAACACATTATCCAACCCTTATCTATCTATTATTCTATGTATCTATCTACATTTCTTTATATCTGTCTGTCTGTCTATCTACCTATCTATCTGTCTGTCTGTCTGTCTCTCTGTCCGTCTGTCTGTCTATCTATCTGTCTGTCTGTCTGTCTGTCTGTCTGTCTGTCTGTCTGTCTGTCTGTCTGTCTGTCTGTCTGTCTGTCTGTCTGTCTATCTATCTATCTATCTATCTATCTATCTATCTATCTATCTATCTATCTATCTATCTATCTATCTATCTATCTATCTATCTATCTATCTATCTATCTATCTATCTATCTATCTATCTATCTATCTATCTATCTATCTATCTATCTATCTATCTATCTATCTATCTATCTATCTATCTATCTATCTATCTATCTATCTATCTATCTATCTATCTATCTATCTATCTATCTATCTATCTATCTATCTATCTATCTATCTATCTATCTATCTATCTATCTATCTATCTATCTATCTATCTATCTATCTATCTATCTATCTATCTATCTATCTATCTATCTATCTATCTATCTATCTATCTATCTATCTATCTATCTATCTATCTATCTATCTATCTATCTATCTATCTATCTATCTATCTATCTATCTATCTATCTATCTATCTATCTATCTATCTATCTATCTATCTATCTATCTATCTATGTGAATAATTTTGCATAGCATAACCAAAAGTTATTTAATACGTACCTAAGTTCCTGATTAAATTCAGAATCAATCCCCAGTATCTTTTAATATTCATGGTGATTTGTTTGACATAAGTTAAGAATTCGTATTTACATCACCCATGGTGAAGGGAATGATTGACCAGTAATTTACTATGTATATATATTTTAGCATATAATTTAAATTTTCAAATGCCATCTTTATTTAATTTAATCAATTAGAAAAATTGATTCTTATTGGATTTATTAGTTTACAAAAAATAATTTACTACTTAAAAGCTTGACCACATTATTCTTTATGATCATATATAAATAAATTGAATTCTTTGAAGTGAGTCCAACTGTAATCATTTGCTTTCTGTAAAACATTTTAGCTTAGAAAAACAGACAAATCCCCCACTTCCCATTGAACATCAATCCCATGATCAAGGAGCATTTTTGCAAATAATGTTTGTCGATAAAATAATTTTATTGTGATTTTTTTAATAAAATGACTACAGTACAAAATGTATTTCTACAAATTGTCTTTCATATGTAAATATATAACAGGCTATGCTGACATCTGTCCAGCTAAATTAAACCATTTATAAGTAGAATCTTAATTTTGAAAATGACTAATGTGAGGTACTTTAATAAATACAAATATGTTTTTAATTATTTAAGTAACAAAATATTATTTATACAGCAACACACAATTCACATAGTATACATAACAAAATATGCAAATTTCTGCTTTAAATAATATAACAAATACCAGAGCTGAATAACTATATAGTTAGTTATTTTAATATTAATTAAATATTATAAGTGGCAGGTTGAGGTACAGCAGTTAGCTCTATTTGACTGACTCAATTAAAAATTTTGTTTTACATTACTGGGATAAAAATTAAACCAAGAAACCTTTAGTTCTCCAAGAAGAGAAATATAGAATGACCTGAATTAGCAATGTTAACATTTTTTAATAAATCATAAAAAATAATCCAAAATTAAGATTACAGTCCAGTCCTCAAGCAAGTAATGCATTATTTTGCAATGATTATTAATTATCTTATTCCACGCAAGTAATTTTTAAAAAAAAATATTGAAAGATCGCTTGATAAAATATAACATTCTATCTCAACTAAACATTAAAATTTGTTTAAAGCCAAAAGTTTAATGCACCTATTTTATCTCAATGTTAATTAATAGGTATTCCATATTACAATAAAAGAAACTAATATCAAAACAATAAAATTCATTCTCACACAAAAATTGTGTTTAATTGTATTAGATATTTAATGTGCATATTAAAGTATGGCAGAAAATTTTTTTATAAAAGTAACAATTTTCTTATATAAACTTTATAAAGCAAATATCAATCTTACTCAGACGCATGTGTAAATCACAACTATATCTTCAAATAAGCAGCTTTTTAAAAGAAAAACAAACAATTATCTTAAATTTACGAATAGATTTTTTTACATTATTAAAAAAACTTATTAAATATTTACTATATATGCATTTTATTTCATTTTGAAACACACAAAAATTGTTCTAGCCAGATGAATCTATATTTTAAAATAAAGACGACTTAGAATTGATTTCCCTACCAGCTAACATCTAGTGTTACATTTCAGATTTAATATCAACGATCTTCGATGGAGACATTGTGGCTAAAAGATTGAAGATGTTTCTATCTATTTAAAGACGAATCTTCTTAAAAAGGCTATCGCTTATTTTTTGTTTGCTTATTATTAAACTAAAAATCTCTTTCATTAAAAATTAAATGTTTCAACAGTGCTACATATCCACATTCCATCAAGTGGTTAATTAAACATACTGGAGTCACAAGGTTGTTGATTTGCAAAATTACACACAGGCATACATATATTATTACAGTCACTCATAAATGAATAACAACCATTGTAACTCTAAAAAAAAAGAATAAAAAAATATAGGAAACAAAAACGAGAAAAGAGAATATACTATTATATAATAAATAATAAGACTGCTTATTGCTTGGAAATTCATAAGAAGTTCAAACACTGGAAATGACAGAGCTGGATAGAATCCATTGTTCTTGAACTCCAGATTCTGCCACTCCATAACTACATCAAATCACACAGATCTGTGATATAATTTAAAGAATATAAAGAAATATACAATCTGATTATCATAATTAAAGAAAAAAACAATGATTGTTAACATGAAGGGCCCAAAGTAATTTGGCCCTATTTTAACCCAAATAAATGAAGTTAGTATAGTCAAAAATGAGAAAAAAGAATGATTAATTTAGTTACAAATATTAGACACACACACATCTAAATAATATACTCATTTGAATTCATGCTAAGAAAATTCTTGCAAGTTCATAGGTAAAAAAATTGCCATCTAACATTTGGTAAAATGATATCTAACTACCTTTAACTAGATGATAAAACAAAAATGAAAAGATATTACATTCTCACAATAAGACAATTGAAAAGCCTGTTGAGTATTTTTAGGGATGGTTGGAGGGTTTTTTTTATACCATAATATAATATTTATTATAAAGGTTGTTTTATTTTTTCAACTTAAGAGAATGAAACCAAGATGATAACTTTTATTTAATAATATATTTTTTATTGTGCATTTAATTTCATGGTTAAGTATTTTCATAATGCAAAAACTCATAAATATGAATAGTCATTACAATTTAATTTAAAAGTATCAAGCCGTCTGTATTCACAATTAGGGAATCAATATTGTCAAATAAATTCTTTAATGGTTGGTACTAATCATTTATTAGATTAGAAATTATTATATAATGAGCATGCTAATAGCTCTTAATAAGCTATTCTCAATATCCCTATCCTCAGACTGATTTCTAGCTCTGGCTATTATCAGTGAGGCAATAAATTCAGGGCATGACCTGGTATTTTTAAATCTAATACCTGAATGTCTTAGCACCTCACTGATGGCAGCCAGAGCTAGAAACGAATCTTAGGATAGATATATTCAGAAAAGCTTATTAAGAGCTATTAACATGCTCATTATATAACATTAGTAGTACAAGCTTATTAAATCAGGTCACATGATATATGAGTTAATTTCCTTGCAATCAGGTTAGAAATTATATTATTATTAGTCCAAATATACACTCTGAACATTAATTAAAGATGAGCAGATCTGTTATTATTAAATATAAATACATGGGGTTATTTATTTTTTCAAGTGTTTTTTTTATATGATTAAATTAACTTACTTACAGATAAAATGGAAAATTGTAAGTATATTTATTATAAACATAAAATAAAACTAATAAAATCATCTTTGCATGCAAAAACTAAAAAAAATCAAATAAAGATTTAAAATATTCATTAATAAAAAAATGAACAATAAATCAGAAAAAAATAAATATTTCTGAGATTTTAAAAATAAATATAATAAACAAAGTAAAAATATTTTTACAACGAAAAAGTAAAATAGAATAAAAAAGTCTCAATTCTGCAGCAGCTATCCAATCACCACAGTTATTTCTTAAAAAGTAAATAATCTAAACAATTAATTTAATCGGTTTGTGCATTCAATCACCACTGACAAATTTGTCAAAATCATTCCCTTTGTTTAAAGGCATCCTGAGTCAAACTATATTAATCAAAAGCAAAAGTATCTCATATCTATGGGATTCTTTTAATTTCTGATATAAATAGTTGTACATAGTAGACAATTGTATCTAAATGTAAGTTATAATACTACCATAAATATGCTAACTATCAAATCAAACTGCTATCTCAATATTGCTGAAAAAAAAGAGATTTAAGATTAGTATGGTCTTTGTTACTGATTTATCCTATTTGGTTTTGTATAAATTATTAAACTATATTATTTTTTATCTTATTTCTAATTATGAGAAGTATATGTTGCAGAAAAATTCAATTATTATCTTTTAATATCAACAATATTTTTGAAGTTAAAAATAAAAAAAATGAACTCTAAACAGAAAACTTGATGTCTGATTTTTAATAATTTTGAAAAATAGCAAAATTTTTGTTACATTGATTTATAAAAAGTTAAATATCTTACCATTTTCTAAATTGTTTTTTGCCCACAATGGCATTAAAGAAAAAAGTTTTAACTCTAGAAGTTTTCATTCTTCAGAATTAATTTTCTATGCACTTTAAGACAATACTATGAGTAATAGATTTTAATATTTTTTTTTTGCTTTTGTCAAGTGAGATTGCAATTTATCATTCTCCAAATCAGATTATTTCTCAACCCAACTCATTTCCTTTTAGCAATAAGTAATTGCTTATATTATAAATTGCACATTTTCTGTAAAATTATATCTTTTCACCACTAGGTTTTCTTTTTTGTCACATTTGTTAGTCTAATTTTCAACTGTTCTCTCTGCTTTTAGGAAAATCAGGGCAGGTGACTTTATTTATCAATAAAAAATTTTTATGTATTTACAAAAAAATATTTATTATCTTCTGGTTTTAAGATATAATTCAGTGATCTAGCTTAATAATTAATTCTCTAGCACATTTCCATTGGAAGACTAACTTTATTATTTTTATGTTATGCCAATACTTTTCTAGAGCCAAAACTTATTCATTGTGCTTTTATATAAACTATCAGGTACAAAAACAGTCATAGCCAAAGGTATTGTAATAGAATTACTTAACTTATATAAATCCTAGTTGTATTTGTTGATGCTATTAATAATATTTTTAAAAACATTTGGGGATTATCATTTATTTTTAACTCAACATATCTCTCCAATTTGCACCATTAATAGCAAATTCTATTGTAAAATATATTAGATAATTTAAATAGAACAAATAGATTTTAGTACTCTTTTGCATTAAAAGAAAGGCTAAATAGCATAAGTTTAGACCAACAATTTATTTCTTGTTCTTAAATATTTAGTGCCTTCTTTAAATTGTGTGCCCTATTATCTAATCTAATATTTCTTTTCAATATTCTACATTATTATATTTCTACTAAAGTATTGGTAATAAATATATTTAAATTAATTACTTAATTTATGCATGCAATGTGTCAACAGCAAGGTAGCAACATTGAATTATTTTTTGAACCTATATATACTTTAAAGAACTAAAACTAAATATGCTTCTTAAATATGCTATTTATTGAAAATTAATCTTGCTAAAGTGATAAAAAATTTTAATCACTACAACAAACCTTCATAAAAATAGTTCTTAACTTTTTAGAAGTATGATATAGTTTTGATTATAGATTGTTTTTGGGAATATCAAAATCAAATAACATATAATATTAGATTGTAACAGCATAAAATAATATATTTTGGAGTAATGAACTCACCAATCACTGTATATATGACATTCAAAATCTCATAATATTCACATCTAAGTGTTTAGAAGATAAAAATGAATCAATTTTTGTCTATTGCCTCTGTATTTATAAGGAAAACAATCTGCAAGAACAAAATTCTATTCATGATAGATATAATAATGCCTACTTGAAATTTTTCCAAATTCATATTACCAGGAAGAGTTACTAAATAATCATTTTAATGACCTCACTGTTAATATATAATATTTGACAATTACAGAGTAAAATATTAAAAATATATATTTTGGAGTGATGAATACTCCAAACACCAAAGTTAAATAACACATTAAGTTCAAGATTACATCTCAATGCAATTGTTACTATAGACAATTGATATGCCCTCTATTAACAGCATAATATTTTTTTTGATAAAAAAGTAATACCATCTTTCATTGTGCTTATTTCTACAAAGAAGTAAGACTGAAATGCTTAGGCTAGAGAATTGAATTTTTAAATCAATCATAAAATTTATTTCAAGATATTTTGCATTTATTGATATTGACAGAATCCTTTTATTATCAAAAAATATTGTCTTTTGCTACATCTAGACAGCATATGGGAAAAGATATCAAATGTGGTCTAACAATCAACTGCCAAGATATATTGAAGTGACCACTTGAATAAAAGAAAAAAATGTTAGTTGTTATACAATATTATAACAGACAGATATGTGTAAAAATACACTTTTTATGCATGTAGTCTACTACAAGTTAGAATTGGCTCTTCACAATTGAGGAGGTTGTATGTAGTCACTCACACAAGTTAGGAAATGTATGTGTCAACTGTCATATATGCTTTCACTCCAAATGCATATTAATGTGTATGTTGCTTACAAATTAATCAGCTTAAATATATTCACTGTACAATGTCCACAGTACTGAGTAACTATCAACCAGTTGTGAAGCCAATAATTGTGTATTTGTTATGACAGACACACAGATTTAAGCTGCTTATCATACAAAATAGTATTTTACCATATTTTAAAACTGGTGTGTAAATCTGACATACAATTTTAATATAGAATATAAAAATAGATTATCTTTGTAAAGTGCACATGTTATGTATGTCATGCATAAAAACATTTTAAAAACATGCATGCAAGTTTTGATGAAGATTTTCTTAGAAATTTAATTACACAAACAAAAGAAAAAAGAATTTAAGTTAATTAGCTAATAATTATTCTTTTATTAAATCTATTATTAACAGTTGCATCATTTCATATGCTATATGATAACAAAACATATTTTTAGAAGCCAGCAATTTATTATTTGATTCATTCAAAAAGAAAAATTATTTCCATAATTACAGAGGAAAACTTTCCCAAAGAACTATTAGACATCCTACAAAAATGATAAATTCTTATTGGTTGAACAACTAACTGAAGATATGACTAAGTGTATTTGTTTTTCCTTGTCGTTTGATGGATCTCCCAATATACTTGATTTTCGTCAGCTATATTTTTTATAAGAATGGTTTTTTTAAAGATATAAATATGAAAAAAAATATTGACAATATTACCTTAAAAAAAAAAAGAAGTGAAGATATTTATTGTATTTTCAAAAAATATATAGAGGAGAAAAATTACAATTTCTAAAGTTGTATCCATGGCAACTGATGAAGCATCCATCAATTATTTGTATTTATTATTATTATTATCACTATACCATTATTATTATTATTATTATTATTATTATCACTATCACCACAATCATTATCATCATCATCATCATCATCATCATCATCATCATCATTATTATTATTATTATTATTATTATTATTATTATTTATGTTGGGATATATATATAGGTGGTAGATTTCAACAATTTGAGAAAATTATAAGTAGCTCTTGTACTGAAAAAGTTTTCCTATCTCGGAGCTATAGTAAATATTGCATTGAGATTTAATTTTGAACATTAAGTTACATACTTACTTCAGTAAATAGTTATCATTAAATAACACGTTGTATATATCTATTATTATATATTAACTATAAAAACCTTCTGTCTTGAGATAAAAAAATTTAGACCAATTTCAATTAGGCATTGTTTACATACATGATGAATAAAATTTCATTTTTATAGTTATTGTTTAAATTTGCTTATCTTACAAGAAATACTTGAGATGCATGTAAAATAGATTCATTTTATATGCTTAGCAGTTAGATATTAATGCTACATATCATACTATTTTACAACTTTCTTAAACACTTTATCAATACTCTATATCAAAACTATCAGTTACAATTGTCCTGCAGTCATCATCAGAGCACAGTTATCCTTCTTTAAATATGCTAAAAACAGGATAACTGTGCTTGATGATGACTGCAGGACAGTCAAAACTGTTAATTTTGATATAAATAAAGAGTATTGATAGAGTGTTTAAGAAAGTTGTAAATGGTGTGATATGTTAAAATAGAAATCAATACATAGGAAAAGGAAAAATAAGAAGAAAATTATAGATATTAATGCTATAAGACTTTGTATACTATTTATATACAGCACTTATGGGAACTCAATCATAAAACTAAAAAATAAAAATAACATATACGAATATATCTTTAATTAAAATTATAAATTAGAGATTACATAGTAATAAAAAATATCAAATAAAATTTTTTATTTTATTTATAAAATCAATAATCAAAAAAATGACCTTGTTTAAACATTAATGTGATATTTATATTTGGTACTTTTTTACAGTTTCCTGCAATATCATATCTAAATACTTTGGTGGAATTATGCTTTTGTTTAAGATATTTATCAATTTTACTTTTTTATGATAGTAAACAATTATTTCTCATATAATAAATTTCAACTGATGATCAAATCATTTAACAAATATTGAAAATAATAATTATTAAATAGTAAAGAAATTTACTAGGATCATTTAATTAAAATAATTATAAATACCACACATAATATATACATATACACAAAGTGAAAATAAACAAAACAAATTTTATCAAAACAATAAATGACATAAACAAACAGATAGGCTTGAAAGGATTCAATTTGAAACTTGTGTGTCTATAAACTGATGAAAGTTATAGTACATTTGAACTTAGTTTCCCACTTGATGCATTATTTTCCAGATTTAGGTAGTCATTTTATTTATTTGATATATTTTTTATATTTTTGCTGAATACATGTATTAAACTAGTTATGCACTGAGGTTTTAGAAACATCAAAAAAAATCCATTACTTTAGAAGAATAGATTACTGGTATTCATGGCATAAATATCATAACAAATGTAAAAATTATATATCAGATAAAGACACTAAAGTTATACTGAAGATGCTAATTGATAAATTTCACATTTAGAAATAAATAAAGTACCCAAAGCAAAGAAAGTACTGAAGAAATTTTATACAAATTAATGTGAACATGTAATGATTAATTAAAAAAATTGTACAAATTAATATTAATATTATAAAAATTCAATGGGTAGTTTTAAAATAATACAATATAAACTATAAAAATGTGCATAATTTACTAAAAAATATATTATTGAATAATACAAACTTAGATACATTAATAAAAAGTAATACAAATTAAAGAAAACTTATTTTTAAAAAATAAATATTATTACTAACAATAAGTTTGTATTACCTGGCAGTGATTTTTTTTTTTTAGTAAATTATGCAAGTTTTAATAATTTGTAATTTATAATAAAACTATGTATTAAATTTTTTAGTTACATTTGTTCTAATGAGTGAAACACAGTACTGTGTAATTTTGTAAAAATGTTGATGTCCATTCATTGAAATATTATTTCAAAAATTATAATAAATAATAAAATGTCTGTAATTCAATTGTTTTTATTTAATTGCAAATTCTAATAGTCCATTTTTTTGTAGTCACAATTTTTAATAAATAGGGAAAATTGTTTGTTTAAACTTTATTTTCAATTAGCATCTCCAGTAGGGATTAGGTGATTGTAGCTGTTATGTAAAACTTAAATCTGTTATGTAAAATTCTGTGAAATGAGTACTAAATTATCATTGTGCTTTCTCTATGATAGATAAGCAGTATTATATTAAAATTTAATACTATCAAACACATATAATCTAAAATTAACCTACTACATCATTTCTACATGTTAAACAAATCAATTTAATCGATTAAATTAAATTGTTCTTAATCTACCATTTCAATGTACTAAAGTTACATGTTCTCTGCTAAGTCTTCTTAATACTTTAACTGCAAATCCTAACGAACTTCTAATACTGCCAAGATATCTAATACCTTTTGCTTCTCATTGAATGGCAGATTACTCAGCACTACACACACACACACAAAAAAATGATTTTAACAAAATATTATCAAGTTTACAACATAGATCTCCACTTCAAATATTAGAATAAACAAAGACAAACTACTATCCACAATGATAAACTGTTATTATATGATCATAATACATATTTATATAATTATTTACTTATATAATTATGGAGAACAGACATACAAGATAAAATATTAAATTATCCGTTGCCTTCAATTTAATTCTGTTTATTCTCTCATAGTTCACTAAATGATATTTTAATAAAAATTTTTGCATCATGGAGTTTTTTATCTTAATAAAAGTCTCTTAAGTTTTTTAATCTATAATGTCTGAAGAAATGTAAATGAATAATTTCTAATATTTTTTCTAAGTTAGGTAATCATTTGCTTAGAAAATATTTAAAAAAATAATAATTATTAAAGAATGACTATTTCATTGTTGGCGTTAACTATTGTTTGTTAATTATATGCTAGATGATATATAGCTACAAATGTAAATCTATATATAACCTGAAATATTAATTTTTTCTTCTTCTGATAAATAGTGAAGAAGAGAGTGGAAAAATACAGACTAATTTGTTAGAAAATTAGTTTCTTCTTGATAAGATTTATGAAAAAAAAGAAGGACGACTTAAATGAGATAAATGGCTTTCATTTCTTGCAATAATCTATTAATGACTCTGAAAAACCAAGTAATAGATTATTATGAAGGAACTCCTACTCGTATAATCGCAGATTTAACACTTAAAGAATAATAATAATGATAATACTACTACTAAAAGTAATATAAAATTCTCTTAATAGAATTAAATTTACAAGTACCAACTTTCTTGCCATCACATATTTGACATTTACCTTAGATAAATCCGTTATTGATATATTTAATAATCTCTACACAACTAAACATTATAAGTTGAAATATACTGGCAATAAACAAACAGTTGTTTATTGTAATTAAAATGGCAGCTACTTTCCAATTTTTTTTAAGCAGACATTTTATTAAAATCTATTCTTTTTCTGTCTGTCATTTAATATGACACAATTATATTTGTAATAAAAAATATTTATTTAAATATTTTTTTTATTTTAAGTTAAAAGCTATTTTCAGTATTCCAAAATCTAGTCATTATTTATTTAGTTATGGATTTTTTTAAAGACAGCTAAACTATTAAAATATTATTAAAGCACAGACACATTTCAATCAAGAGATAGAAGAATAAAAGTGGCTTTATTAAGTTATTAACCATTATTATCTGTGATTTATAATTTTTATTAATCCACACTTATATAAATATAAGGGGTGATTAAATTTCATTTATGAAGAAAATGAATGCAATGACCAATGGTACTGAATAGATTCGAAAAAAAAATTGTTTTGAAACTTCATATGAATTATTTTTTTTAATGCCATAATTTTTTTGTTTGTGTATTCTTGGTTGTGGTTGATATCCAAAATGAGAATTTTGATTTTAGATGAATTTTTGATGTTGAAACTATATCTTGTTTTAATGGCAAGTCTTATCTACTTAAAAGCTTTTTAGACATATCCTGTGTGGCAACTTCTAATATCTGTTGGAGAAATATGTCTAATATGTCTGGCAAAAATATAAATTGTTAATTATAGAATAAGTTTTAGTTTCTAATATACAATAAAAATTATATGCATTTATTTGTAAATATCAATAATATTTCAGTATAAATTTTTATCTGTAGAAATAATATGAATCAAATATATTCCTATATATAAATTGTTATCTGTAGAGCTAGAATAAATGAAATATATTTCTGTATAAATTATTATTTAGAAATAAAATAAATCTTAATATATGTAATTAAATCGGAATCTAAAAGAATTGGTATTTCGAACAAATGTAGATATAAAATTTCTTTGCTAGATAACAATTTATTTTAGTCTTCCACATGACACATATAAAGCCCTGTCATAACAGATTGGGGAATTTTATAGAGTATACTCACAGCCAAAATAGATCTAGGGTTTCCATACAGGTTGCTCAGATCTTTAATAATTTTGTAGACTCTTTGGGTTCAAGCCAATTATTAATTATGTCATAGTGTATTTTGGGGTTATTAACATTTGTATTTGATAATTGTATGGGATAGTGAAACTGTTATACATTAATGTCTGTTCTTGTCAATAGTTTATAATAAAGATTATGTAGTTGAGCTCTGATTAATATATATTCCTTATTATGCATGTTTGGTTAGTCATCCAATCTAAATCATCTTGGTAAAGGGATTGTAATACAGCAGCCAAAACTGGATGTGTGTTATAATAAATAGGTGTTGGCTCAACAGAAATTAAAAATTAAATGATATAGCAAACTAATACGGTAACATAGAGTTCAAATCTAAGAGCACTAATATAGATTAGATGAACATTAGTGATTAATCTGGACAAAATTAATAGGGCACTGCAAAATAATTTTGTTGGTGAATTGATGATTCTTTAAGGTGGCAATTATATGTTGTACTTGTGAAAAGATACATGTTAATTAAGAATGTAGCTAAGAATGTTAAAAATTGTGGCTCTAATGTGGTTAGTGTGCAAAAAATTGTTAAAAGTGGCTAACCAACTGTGTAACCTGAAAGCCCCAAAAATATTCCATGTGATGATCTAATTGATAAGTTAAATAAATATTTCAAGAGAGTAACATCTAGACATGTAGCACATCTATAATTTAAAAATAAATACTATATTGGATATAAAACATGATGTAGGATTATGCCTCTCATTAAAAAGTACAATTTTCATACTGAGTTAGAGCATATGCTTCTGGACTAGTTATTGTGGTGAATGGCTGATGGCAAACTAAGGTAGCACTTATTTAGTGAATCAAAATTATCCTACACGAAGGCTATAGAAAAGTATACAGAACATGAAGCAATTGTAAAACAAGTACATGAATTCAAAAGTGTCATAGTACTTTCTGATACCCATACAAGTATAAATAAAATAGATTTTTCAAAATTATAAAAGAAAACAAATAAAATAATGCTATAGGCACTAAAATTTGTTGCAGAAAACTGAGATATTTAAAAATAGTTGTAAATTTAAAAATGACCACTGTTGTACATGTGGTATTATGGGAAATTTGTGTCAAGTTTGTATAAAAGTCCAAGAAAAAGTAAAATCAATCCACTGCCCACCTCTCAATCTAGTGGAGGTAACAGTATATAAGAAATTATGTTAAAAAACAAATGTCAAAAACAAAGGGCAAATCATGCTTGATATATTTTTTGATCAGAAAAGGACTGGCCAATTATCATAAAGAAATGTAGGAAAAGTAACACTCCATCATGAAAACAAATTTGTCAGCAAGCGATGTGAATTAAAATCTCATAGAACTAGTTGGGATTGTAAAAGTACCTATAAGATTAAACAGGTAAACTAGAAAGCTTCTTCTGTGTACAGTTACTAAAAATATAAACCCCATATGAGGAAGAAATTACTTCAGAACATTTAGGCATAAAAATAAAAATAATTAAGCAGGTAAACCTGGAATATGTTGTTCAGGGAAAGGGTTCAAAATTGTTTAAGTCTTTTTAAACTGAGTAAACAGATCATCTGTAGTTATTATATTGTTAAAAATGCTTATCCTGTCAAATTTTAAAATGTAAAAAGAATTTGAATCATGACTTCAAACTGTAGAGCAGTGGAAACATATACACATGGATTATATTGGTCTAGTACCCAAGAAAAAAAGAATTGATAGTTAAAATAAAATTAAAAAAATTGAAAAATTGGAGAAAAAGTATGGAAATGTGTTATAATTAAGAGGTAGTAATGAGTTAGATTAGTTTCCAACATTTGATCAAAACAATTAAGGGATAAAATTATAATAATGAAATCCATATATGCATAAATTATTTGAGAAGCCATCAAAAAGACCTGACAGATACAAGGACTGAGCAAGATAAATTATGTTCACCAGTATTATAAGCCAAGGCAATTCTAGGAGATGAGCATTACAACCTTATTAAATGAGGGAAAAGCAAGATGAAGAAGAAGCAAGGGCAGAGTGGCCTCAGTAAGTTGACAAAAATAAAAATGAACAACTGCAATTCATTGCAACTTTGAAAACTACAAGAACATAAAGAATAATGAAGAGACTTAAAGACCATGGGGGTGAGTAAATACTTCAGTGATTCACTCTATAGAATGAAGAAGGATTATTATATTTGGCAAAAATATATATTGTTAATTATAGAATGTTTTAATATCTAATATACAATGGAAAACTATCTGTAAATATCAAAAATATTTTGGTATAAATTGTTATCTGTAACAATAATATGATTCAAATGTATTCCTACATAAATTATCTGTGAAAATAAAATAAATCAAATGTATTTCTGTATAAATTATTCTGTAGAAATAAAATAAATGTTAACATATGTTGACTGTAATTAAATTATACATATAATTAAAGGCTTAGCATCAAAATTAAAAAATGTTTTTAATTAAATGATTAAAAAAATTGATATTTAGAACAAATGTGGATATAAAATTTCTTTACCAGATAACAATTTACTTTAATCTCCCACATAACATAGCATTCTGGATAATTATGAATATATAAAGTCCTAACAGAATAGATGGCGGAAAACACAGAATATTTTCCCAGAGATATATATTTTTGTATGTGTTAATCTAGATTTAGATTCCATGTATATTTTTCACTGATATTTTGTAATTTTTTTAAACCTGTGGGTTCAAGATAACAATTATTAATTATGTTGTAGTGTATTTATGAATTATTAACGTTGGTATTTGATAATTGTCCAAGTTAGTGGAACTGTTATATATTAATGTCTGTTTTTGTTATTACATTACAGATATGCTGAATGTTCTCTGTGACCAAGCTATGGTTAATATATTTTATTATTATGCATAGAGGCCTGATCATCCCATCTAAATTGGCTTGGTAGTCCCACTATTAATAAGTCACTACCCTCAAATATATCAATGTTAAAAACTGAAATATATTGCAAAGGAATTAAGCAAGTCACTCATATTTTTCAAAATATTTAATTGAAAATCCAAAAGTTTAGTGTGAGAAAATTTTCTTCACCAGGAACATAGAATTCCCAGTAGAAAATGGTTATGGTAATGAAATTGTTTGTAAAATACTGTATCACAATTTCAAGTAGTTTCAGAAAACATTTCAAAAAAGTTATTTGTAAAAAATTACATCTAACATTAAATAAATAAAAATAAATAAATTAGGCAATGATCCAATATTTTCATTAAAAAACATGATAGGACTGTGTTTTAATTTATTGCTGCAAAAGTTATATAAGAATTGCAGGATGATAATGTATCTTTGGAATACGATCCAAGATGTTGAAAGATATTTCCAATGTTTTCATATACTTACTAAAAGAATTTTTTCTATTTTTCTGTGTGAAGTGAGAATAATACCAAATGCATAAATGAATTTTGTGCGTTTTTATTCCTAAAGATGATTAATAAATATATGAAGTAGGAAAGAAAAGTGAACCATGTTGGTAGCCATTCTGTATTTTTTTTTTTTATCTATTATTATCATTTATTTCCAATTAATTTTTTTTTATTGAAGAACATTTTATAAATAGATTAATGATTGTCCTGCATTTAATAATTTTAGGAGCTTTTAGAAAAAGACAATTTTACAAACATAAGCTGAGATTAGATCAATAAATAAATACCAGTTTTTATGTTATTTTGAAAATTGTTTTGTGTGAGTTGTCAATAATAAAATGTGTTTAAAATACTTTGCTACTGGCCTAAATCCAGCCTATTCCATAGATAGATGACTCACAGTTATTGTCAAAATTTTGTTAATATAATACTTTCAAACAGCTTGTAGAAAAGTCATAATAATGATATTGAGTAATAATTTTTTGAATCATTGCTGAAATTATTTGCTTTAAAGACTTATAGTTTTTTGTAATGCCAAGTTTTTGAAACAATTTCTTTGTAATATTGTTAGTGAATATTTTTCCAGACATGCTTTATTTTTAGGTTATAATTTTTTTTTTAAACTCAGGAATTATACTGATTTGGGGTCTTTCCTGGTTTAGGACAACCAAGGGTATATTTGAATATATTAACTATTATTATTATTATATCAATATTAGAACAATGTTAAAGACAATACTGCAGTTCTCTATTAATGCTTCTTTTTATTCTATTAATTTTGTGTTTACAAATTTTTATTAGATACAGTAGTAATTCATTTAGAATTTTTTTTATAACTTTCAAATTTACAATAAGAACTAGACATTTCAACTAAATCTTGTAATGATTTATTTTCCAATGGTCTTTCTGTCTTTATTCCTTTCTGGCATCATCTAGTAACTTTAAAATTTTGTAGCAATTTCTGGATTTTTGGCAAATTGAGTATAAAAAGCATTGCTAGTTTTGTTACACAATTTAATACCTTTATTTCAATATCTATGAGGCCTAAAGTCTTTGGTAACTGAAATTATGAGATTATTAAATCTATTATAGCAAATGTGCATTGGAAAAATTCTATTATTACATTCAAGACATTCACTATATTGAATCTATTCAACATTTTTTAAAATTTATTACAAAACAGGGTAACTTTTAATAGGAGTTTGGATTCCATGAGAACTTAAATTTAGTTGTACTTGACAATATGATAATAGTGAAGCATGTTTTGTTGAAATAAAATATAAATCTGAAATTGCCTCTTTTTCTCATCTGCCTGCATGAAATCCTTGCTCATTGCTTGGCATCATAAAGTAAATGCATATTGTTTAAATCCTTTCATTATAAAAAAAAAACACTAGCCCTGTTTGATTCTCATTTGTATATCTTCAAAGGCTAGTATGAATATTTAAATCTGTTAATATAGAAGATGTAGAAAAATCTGGAAATGAAGAATATAGACAGTTTGCATTGGGATAATCAAATGATGATGGCAACACGATTGGAACAACCTTCTAAACAAGTTGTTTGCTTTACAAGATGGTTTGAAACAAAAGTGTCTATACCATATTTTAAATGCATTCTAGAAAAAAAATCAATGTAAGTGTAGAAAATTTAAAACGATGCACACTATTAGCAGAATAATGACTCTTTTGAAATGTAAGTATACCAATGTTGCACAAAACAATATTAAAGAACCTCCATTTTTAATTCGGATATATTCTCAATGTTAAGTTGAAATTACAAACAAAAATGTCATCCTTTATCACTTACTGGTGAAAATTTTGAATAAAATTTACCAAATATTAATTATATAATAAACAAAGAGATGCAATAATTACCAGTGTTGTGCTTCTAAAGCACTATACAAACTATCTGTTGATTATTTAAATAATCAATTATGCCCTTCTTATTTTATTTATTCAAAACTGTCTGCAATATAATGGTGTTTATTTTGGTGCTACTATTTCAGTCATCTCATTTGCTTTTTGTATATTAGTTGGATATGGATTATAAATAAAGTTGTAGAAAAAAAGAGTGATGTTTGAATGCACTGTATTAAAATTATGTATTTATTGTTTGCTCTCATAATAGGTATAATGAGAGTAGACATTTCTTCATAGCCATTGACCGCATACTACTACTACTACTACTACTACTACTACTACTACTATTATTATTATTATTATTATTATTATTATTATTATTATTTTTGCTTAATAGAAAACAATAATAATGTATTTAATTTTGAACTTATATAGGTAATGACAAATATTGCATGAAAAATGAATTTATTAACTTAATCCAGGAACAGTTATTAAGAACATTTATAATTAAATTAATCATTATTTTTATTTTTTTCTTATTTTATGCATTTAAACTAATACAGAACCAGTTATCATGAACTACTCATGCTATAATAATATCTTAGAACTAACTGCAATTAGGAGTTTGCTCAAAACATTTCTTTCCATTCCTTTTATTATGACTTAGTAAGTTCGATTCCAATCTTTTCTATTTCTTTTTTTATTTGTTCTCTAAATTTGTAATTTTTGTAATCCATTTTATCTGTTTTTTTTTTTTTTTGTTTTTTGGAGGAGGTGGTGGTGTTGTGTAGAATGGATAATTTTAATGTTCATTAATGCTCATAATGAAGTTGTAAAAATAAAATTCAATAATAAATCATGATATAAGGATAACAAATAGACAAACCAATCTCTGTTTTATCTGAGTATATATATATATATATATATATGCCCTACTGAGTAATATAAATATGTATGTATGTCCTGGGTACAAAAATATGTTGCCTAAGCAAACGAAAGTGCACTATAACTAAACATTCAGTTATCAATGGTAACAGCATGCCAATCTAAAATATATTAAATTAAAATAAAGTTTTAAATGTATATATATGCACATATACAAATGTAGAACATATATAGATACTTGATACTATATTTTGTCAAAAAAACAGCATTTTTGGCTGCTACAAAATTAAATATCTTACAAATTTTAATCTTTAAAAACATAAATTAGAACTAAAAGAAACGAAATCATTTATAGATTTTAGCCTGATAAATCAAGTAGGTTTTACATGACATTCGGTTATCAGAATGTCAGCTTCAAGCTTTCGATGATAAAATATATTTGGAAAAAAAAAAGTGAAATCACATCCACTGAAAAAAAAAAGATGTAAAAATAATTTTACTATCTATCTTTGGTGATTAGGAAAAAAAAAAGTAAATCGATTCTTTAGAAAATTTAAATTGCTGGAACGAACATAACGTATAATGGTAAGGCGCACGCGTATGTAATGAAGGTTGAACTTTTTTTAGCAATTAATTTACTTTTATAAAAATATTTTTACTTTAAAACTTTTAAATTCAACATTTTTAAGGTTTATTTTTAAATTGCTTTATGTTATTTTTTTTATGCTTTTGGACTTATGGAACATGCAAAATAAAAACCAAAAAAAATCATTATGAATAGATGTATTTAAATAAAAAAAGCAAATACAGCTAAGCAAAGTTATTCGAAAATCAAAAAGTTAATTTCATATTTGAAAAAGTAGTTTCTACAGGTTAACATTTTTTTGTTATCTATCCTTTGTTGGAAGTACCTCTTTTTTTATTTTCACTGTCTTTTTATTTACTTTTCTCTAGCTTGTTTGTTTTAGTTTTATTCATTTATTTTCTTGATTTCACATTATTGGTATATATATATATTGAGCAGTAAGTGTGTGAAATCATATAGGATATTTGATGACAGTGAGGAAGTAATCATTAACGACATCTGTATATTAGGTTGAAAATTTTATGAGTGAACGGAATGAAAATATAGTCACAAAGAAATAATCTCATTTTGATAGCATTGGAGAATAAAAATTTAAATTTAGAATCTTTATATTTTTAAAATAAACTTTAAATACTATAAACTGACTTAAATTATTTATCACCTTTCTTGTTCTACGGGGTTTATACACATGAAGTTTGTGCATTGCTCATGCAGTACTACTTCTCTCCTTTGTAGTTCTGGTCATTTATTTCAAATAATGAGCTAATAAACAGTAGATACTCATTTACTGATCAATAGTGAATAACCAGTTGAGGAGTAATAAACTTATTTATTGCAAAACAAAATACTGGACCTTACTTGAAAATTTCCAACCATTTAAGAATTTTGGCTTGAGCTCAGGATTGATTTCTATGTTATATATATAAAGTTAATATACTAATTATTACACTAGCAGATCTTTATATTTAAAACTCGGTAAACAAAGTGATGATAATCATAAATAGCGTGGTTAGCATTGAATATTTGCTTCTTCCGAGAAACTCATTCATACATTAAGTCAATGACTATAATTTTATTTGCAAAATGTGTTAATGGAGAACAAAAAAAACCATAAAAGCATTTATATATCTATATGCACTGATATACAGTTAAAGTTGAAGTTAAAATGAGAATTATAATATTAAGGTGGCTTAGTTCTTTTGAGGAAATTCTATATCTTCATAATCATAATCCAACAGTTATCTGGAAAAAGGTGGAATATATAAGCAACAGATATTTCAAAATATGCAAATGGTTAAAGAGTCTATTTCTTGGGAGAGGGAAGCATGATTCCTTTCAATTTATAGTGTGGATGTTATTATCTATATATCAGGTCTCCTTGATCTTATGTTTGACATCATGTCATTCTATACATGAAATACCAAATAGTTCAAAAGTATAGCTAGTGAACCTCTGGTGCTCAAGAAAAATGAAACTATGTTTGGGACTACCAAAAGCTCTTCTATATAGATGATAGAGATTTGCATGGAAAGGAATGCATGAGATTCATCATAGTATAAAGCTTAGCAACCAGTTTTAGGGCATAGTATTTTTTATATACCATGTCTGATGAGAGTCTAATCTATATTTAGAGTTATATATCAATCTGTTCATTAAGGGGATGGGGTATAAAAACTTAGCCAAAATGCTAGAGACAAAGTCTTAATACAATTTTTGGTCAGTGAAGGAATGTGTGGAAGGAAAAGCCAAGATCTGTCAGTTTTGGGTGGATTAAAATTTAGTTTATGGAAAAATTGTTTACCTTTCTTATGAAGGACCTATATAAATAAATCCTATACTGGAAAGGTTTTTTAAGTATTGTTTGGTTTTAGATTTATGAGAGGTGTCATATTTACATAAGTGATGGTTTCAGAAGAGAAATGAAGACAGACCTGTAAATTTTTGTGAGTGTGGTGAAATTGATTTGGGATATATAAAGTTTCAGATTTGAAGAGGCTTAATGCACATAGACTAATTTAAATGAAACATATCTTTTTGTAAAAATATATCTAAATATTTCAGTTCTTAGTGTGAAAACTCATAACAGTGTATATAAAATCCTATGCCCTCAAACTGGTTGCCAAGTTTTATACTGTAGTGCATCTTGTGCATCCTCCATGTGAATTTAAATCCAAACATAGTTCCATTTTGAACCTTCCTCAGCTACAATTGCATGTATACAATGACATGATACCAAATGTAAGATCAAGGAAGTCTGGTATATAGCTAATAACATCAATGCTATAAACCAAAAGGAATAATGCTTCTCTCTCTACAAGAAATTCACTCCTTATTTCACAATTTTCATATTTTTGAATATCTGTTGCTTACATATTCCATTTTTTCCCAGGTATTTATTTGGTTATAAATTATGAAAATATAGAAATTCCTTGAAAGTGCTAGGCCATAGTATTATAATTCTCATTTTAGCTTCATCTTTAATTGCACGTCAACACATATAAATATATTATTGTTTGCTTAAGGAAAGTTTATACATCTGTTATTATTACATAAAAGCATTTAATAATTTGTTATTATAATCTGTAATTAAGATCAATATTATAATAACAGTGTCTCATTTACAATTGCCATGGTTCATTCAAACTGCAGTCAGATATGATAGATTAATCTATAACTGGAAAATCAGAACATACTTTGCTTAAAATTTAATAGTACTGATATATATATATATATATATATATATATTATTTTAATGGTGAATATATAACTGAGAAAATTAAAATGCCCATTTTTTATTAATATTAGAATATGCATAAACATTAATAAATTGTAATGGAAACAAAAGTGAGACCTCATATATGATAAAAATTCATAAATTCTGACAACATCTATATAACATCCATTTTTTTCTTCCTCTGTGTTTAGTAATTCAACATCTTGAATCAGAAATAACTTATAATAGCAATGATTTCCCTTTTTATCAGTGCATCTTTAAATATAATCCTTCATTACATTCATAAAAATAATATAATTTCCTATATAAGTTTTTATAGTTCAAACTTATAGTAATCTCTAAAATATTATTTATTAATAAAATAATAATATTTGATTCCTGAGTTAACAACTTAATAGGAAATATACTGGACTTGTGAGAATTTCAGATTCATATATGATAAAAAAGCTATATCAGATAATATACATAAAAATAATAAATGTAATGGTATTTTTTATTGTTATTACAATACTTTTTAATTAATAAACATTTTACATGTGTATATATAATGAAAGACAGAGAAAACAAAGAGAAAATGGATTTGATACATTGAAATGTTAGCTTACTTTAAAAAAATGTCTGTAAATAATTTTATTTATGTCACTATGCATTTGAAAAAAAAGTTGTTGGACAAACTCAATTAATACAAATGTAAAAAGTAGAGCAGACCCATTGTTCCTCATACTCATCTGGAAAATGCAATCAAGACAATTTTATATCAGAGAATTTACTCCAAATAATAATCAAAAATAATATTTAATGAAACCATGAACTATACTATAATTAGATTCCAAGTCGCTTTCACATTCAAATGTAAATAGTGTATAATAAATCCATTTTGTTGATGAATATCAATTAAAATAGAATATGTATTGTTTATTGAACTGCAGGTGTAAGTACTTTTTAACACATACATGTATATAACACAGACACTTTTATATGTGAGTATGCATATATAAATTAAGATTTTATATAAACAAAGTTAAAAAAAACCAAGATAATTATTGAAATAATTTTAGAAACTAATATGATTACTAATAATAAATTGAATGAATATTTATTTTATTTTATTGTATGTTTAATTAAGCATTTATTGATGCAATAAGAATAAAAAAGAAAAACTAACTACTGTATTTTTATTTTTAAAATAAAACAAATAGCAAATTTTTGAATATTGTTGTTATTAAATGTGCTTTAGGCAATATTCTTTGTTTTTCAATAATTTTTTTTCTCTTATAGAAACAATAGTGATTTTGTTATCAAGAAAGTAGAATCATTAGTTATTTTTATATTTTTTAAAACACTTTCAACTTTTAGATTGCCTAAAATTTTGTAAAACTTTTAGCATTATGCTAAGAAAATATTTTTTTATGCAAAATATAGCACACCAAATTTGGTAAGAATAATAAAGGAAGAATAAAAAGTATGTATTTTTAGTATTTACTGAAGAAATTTTATTAATATGTATATATAATCATATATGGTTGACAAATATTATAAAAGTTTCAAACTTTAATGTTTTCATTGTCTGTTTATTTACATTTTTATTTGTTACATTTTTCTTTGAATTGCATATAATTGAAGTTGTGTAATTAGATAAAGTATAATTTATGATTCCATTATATTTGTTAATTTAAAGATTTTCATATATGTCTAGAATCTAAATAAAAAATTTCAAATATAATAAAACCAGGCAACAATCAATTAAAACATTGCTAATTCTCTTCATACAGAAATGTCACATAATGCAAGCCTAAATAATTAGGAGATGGTAGAAGGTTTGTCCCTAACTATTGCAACTTTTTCAATATTCCCAAATTTGTTTCTAGTTTATGGATGTGAAAGCAGTGCATCTAAGTCTTTAGATCTAATGCACGTTAAAATTTGTAAGCATAAGTAATAATGATCATGTGATGTTTTAGGAGTTTAATAACAATCAATTAGCATTGTTAATGTAATCTGAAATCACATAATTTAGTGAAAACAATAATAAATCATCTTTGGTTTAATGTATATCAGAAAATACTATTATTACTACTAGATCACACAGTTTGAGTTGTATTACTAGTTTTAATTGACTGTTGCCAGGTTACATTATATTTGAAAACGTTATTAGAAATTCTTATTATTTCAAGATTTACATTCATAAGTAAATGAAAAATTGAAATTGATATATATGATTCTAAGTAAGAGATTTTCAATTAATAATAAGGATTCAGAATTGTTATACTTCAAATTTTTACATGTACAGAGTATCAATGTCTATTTTCTGTCTCTTATAACAGCTAGAGCAAATGTGAAAAGTGGTCTATTTAAGACAAATTTTGGTTTAATGACAGTCAGACACACCCTACTGTTATTAATAGATCATGTGATTTCAGCATGCATTATCCGTTTTAATTGATTGGTACCAGGATACATTATAGTCGAAAACATTAACTAGATTATTTCAGGAAATTCTCATTATTTTAAGGATTAAACAACTCATATATACATAACACACATATATTAATTTGATGACTTTACACTTTTTATAGCAGATTAGCTGTATATAATTTATAGATAAATCGTCATCATTGAGCAAATTACAAAATGATTAAAAATCATAAAATTATAATTTAAATGTAGTATAAAAGCATTGGATTAATAATAAAAGAATTATATCTTACTATTGACAATTATATCATAAAAAGATAAGGTTAAAGAAAATAAATAATCAAATAGCTTTAATACTTAGACATTCATAAAAGGTTTGAGTATGTGGAAATGACAGAACTGTAATCAATCCAAGGCCCTTAAGCTAGAAAGTCCTGACACTCGACAACTTCACTAAACTATATAGGCTAGGTAAGATTTTTTTTTTTACTAATTTCAGTAGTTTTGAAAATTTAAAGTAGTTTTATATCAAAGACTTTCCACTATAATCCAGAATTTTTTTTCTGAAAATTCTACATTGCTAGAAGAGATGATAATAGATGGACAATTTAAATCTTAAACTGGATTCCAAGAGAGTGTAAAAGACCCAGAAAGAGAACCACATGTGGGATGAATGGATGAAATAAGAAAGTGTGCAGGAGTGGTGTGGAGAAGAGAAGCTAAAGATCAGAGAAGATGGTTTGAACTTGGAGAGACCTTCATCCTGCAGTGGATTGATAATGGTTGATAATGATGATCTTAAGCATTTTGTTGTTTTAGGTATTTAAATTTTCCATAACAACTTATGTTTTATTTATGCAAAATTTTTCTACTTCGTCAGAATGAAATATTTTGGGCATAAATCTGACTTGTCTGGATTTAGGATCTTGCTTTAAGTTATGTAATCTTGATTCTCTTTCTACATGTCACCAATCTCCCTTTAAGTAATGTTAAACTACTAAACATCACATGATCACCATCTCTTATACTAGAACATAATTGTTATTAAACAAGGCAAAACTTTCTCCATACAGTAGTGCCACCCTGTGCCAACCAGAATAATCAATGGATACTGGAAGGCTTGTGTATAAAATCCCTATCTAGTGCCTACTCATCCAATATTCCCAGACTAGTTTCTGGCTTGTGGCCTTCATCAGTGAGGAGCCTTGGATATGAAAGCACTAGACCTAGATCTTAGGATCTAATACAACCCTCTAACAGCCACCTTTTATCTCTACTTAACTGCAAAACTATGAGAATGAAATTGAAAACAATAATATTTTCAGTCTAAGCTCAATAGCTTATATATTGATTACTCTGGTTGGCACAGGGTGGCACTATGGAATGGAGAGAGTTTTGCCTTGTTTAATAACAATTATGTGCTAGTATAAGAGATGGTTCTCATGTGATGTTTAGTGGTTTAACACCAATACTGCCAAATAGAATAGTGGTGACCAAAGACACCAAAATGTATGGGTGCTGAACTGAATTCAGACCCATATGACTATATAAGCTAGTAAGCTTAGATTGAAAATATTATCAATTCGATTTTCATAGTTTTGTAGTTAAGTAGAGATAAAAGGTGGCTGCTGAAGGGTTGCATTAGATCCTAAGATCTAGGTGCAGTGCTTTCAGATCCAAGTCTCCTCACTGATGAAGGCCACAAGCCAGAAATTAGTCTGGGGATATTGGATAAGTAGGCACTAGATAGGAATTTTATGCACAAGCCTTCTGGCATCCATTGATTACTTTGGTTGGCACGGGGTGGCACTACTGTATGGAGAGAGTTTTGCCTTGTTTAAGTAATGTTGAAATATATGTATTTAGGTGTAACCTAACTTCCTGTCTAAAACAGTTAATCTACAAAATAATCATTAAAACTTAAAATATATTACAAAATAAAAATATAAAATTGAAAATACATTTAAAATTAATTGCATTACATATTGTACAGTTCAATTTTTATTAAAACTAAAATGAAACGTTTAAAAGAATAAAATAAAAAGTTACATTAATAAAAATTACAGAATATTGGTTTAATCATATCATTTGTAAGACATCCACTTATTTTCTTGAAAATTATTATTTTTTGATACTACACTATAATTCTACTTTGTGCAACATAGTAAAAATTAAAATAAACAAATTTATAATATTAAGCCCTTTCTACTTTTTTAAGTGGAAATTTTTATTTTATAAAGACAATAATCAACTTTGTAACACTGCTTTTCAAAAATACACTAAACATTATGCTAACATGAGTATGACTGTAAGATTGGCATCAACAAGGGCACTGAGCATTTCATCCTCAAATATTCAATGAAATGGATGGCTGAAAATTTGGAGAGAAGATTGCAGTTTGTTAATGTTTAAAGATATTGAATACTAATTGTATATATATATATATACCATCTCCTACACACACACACACACATATATATATATATATATATATATGAGATAGTGATCTGGACCAACGGATGAGCAAGTGCTGGTTCAACACAAAATACATATATTGGAAATCATTTATCTTTTTCACATGTATGTGGTCATGTGTATCAGAGCTTGAAAGTCTGAGTTCAAGTCTCTTATAATTACTTTAAATTTAGTATAGACATTAGTATAAACGTTATATATATATATATATATGTGTGTGTGTGTGTGTCACAGAATTTCAAAACATAAAACCATGTGACAAAGTTGTTTGATTACAAATAATAATCAATTGTAAATAATTAATTTCATGAAATTTGTTCCTGACATGCTACTTAGAAGTCATAATATATTTAAATATGCATTTTTTTCAAGTTTTATTATTATTAAATTTTATTCTATTGATCAGAATAATTCATTTCTAATTCGAATAACTGAATATAATATTCATTTATATATGGTAATTAAGTTTTAAGAGATCCAATTTCTAGCATTCTATTTGTAATACATGTATTCATGTATTTTTAAATATATCTATCTATCTATCTCTGTCTTGAATAGAATCATACATTTCTAATTTAACTTATAAATATAATGTTAACATGTAGGGAGAATAAATAAAACTGATTTAATCACCAGGTTTATTTGATGTTGTACATGTTCCTGACTAAAATACTGCAAATTTATGAGACAGTTGGTTTTTATTATACATTGACATAAGTGCCTATTTATTTATTTATTTTTATGCTTGTGTATGGTTTGATTAATGAAGTTTATTAACAAATATTATTACTGAAAATAGCAGTAATTATAATATGTGTGTTGAAATAAAAAGTGACTGAAACTCTTGCCAAGCTAACTGAAGTGCCATCTCTGAATGAATGCATATACTGTGTAATGGCATATCTTAGCTATTAACTTCCAAAATTGCAAGATATTAACATGCATATATAAATGATAATAAAAATATATTTAAGGATTCTTTAAAATATTTTATTAAATAATTTTTAATATTGTTTAAAGTATATAATTTATAAAGACTTAATAAAAGATTAATTTATTGTGCACACTGCTATTATTTTTAAAAGTAATTAATTTATTGTTTTTGATACTTTTGAATATTGCCTAAAGTAATGAATAAAACACTGTAGAAAAGTCAGCTTTTCAAAATTTATTGTAAGTCAACATTTGTTTGAATATAAATAATGATAAACTACTGCTTGCATTTATTTTTATTGATTTATTTCTTAAATTGAACTAAGTATCATAAAGCAAAAATTCATAGCCTATTTATATATAGAGGTTAGATAGCTAATAGATAAATAATGGATAAAAATAAAAATTTTCAATACCATAGAAACGTTACATTTTTTTTATATGTTATAATTGGACACTTTTCAGATGATACATAATGGAAGCCTATCTTTCACATTTATTTTATTTTCATATTTAATGTAATTTTTTATTATTATACATATGTTAGTATTTTAGTTAATTAATGGAGATTATTTGAAATAATCACTTTGGAAGTGAAGCAAAGACCCACACCATTTTTTGATTTTCTTTTTTATATGTTAATTAAATATATTTCAAACTTATATTATCATGTGAAATTATACTTAAAGAGAAATGTTAAAAGTTTGTCAAATTAAGTTTCAAGATATTAGCATGTATTGTGTCTATAAAAGATAATAAAAATATATCTTAAGGTTTCTTTAAAATATTGTATAAAATGATTTTTTATATTGTTTAAAGAATGTAATTTGCAGAACACATAAATAAAAGATTAATTTATTAAGCATGTTGCTATTATTTTTAAAAATAAATAATTTATTATATTCAATAATTTTTAATATTGGGGCAAATAATTTATAAAATATTGCAGCAAAGTCAGTTTATTTTTAATTATCATAAGTTAACATTTTTATTGAAACTGCTTAAATTAAACTAAGTACCATAATGCAAAAATCCATAATGTATGCATATATTGTACTTATTGAAGTTTGAGATGTGTTTTAGTATGTGCTAAAATGTCAGTCATAATTTTTTTTTGTTGCTTGATTTTTATAGTGGGTATGCTACCCTATGAAACATTGAACTGTGTTTCTATGTCAATAATACTATTGATATAAAAATCATTTATTATTAATTGCATTGTATAAGACTGTAAATTGACTTCATTAATTTTAAAAATAAATGTGTAAATAATAAAGTTTATAGTGTTGATGAAATTATTATTATTTCTTTATTATATATAGTTTCATAACTACATTCACCATGATAAATTACAAACAATACAACTAAATGTTTAATATCTGATAGATAGGTTATGTTATTTGTATAATATTACATCAGAAAGATATGTGTAAAAAAATTATTTCCATTGTAATATGAAAGAATGTAGTCTTAATTGTTTCATTTATGTTTTAATGAAAAGATCTTAATTTTAAAATATTTATTTTATTTGTTGTAAAATATAATTTTTATTTGAGAGACACTGTTTAAAATTGGTTAAAGAGTTAATAAAAAAATATTGCTATAGTTATTCTAATATCAATGGAAAAAGTGATAAATAGAACTGAATAGAAAAAGTGCTCGCTCTATCTTGGCTAGAAAAGTGAATTTAAGTTTATTCTTATTTTTTTTATTTTTCAAAGTATATGATTGTAAAATAGATAAAATGATGGACTGAAAACAATAATGCTTACCCATTGACTGGACAGTGTCATTGAATTTGCTTATTGAAATATGAAATTAATTCTTAGTGTTTCAAAAACCAAGTAAAGGTTTCATTGATTTAAATATTGATATTACCTAGTTTTCAATGATGAAGTCTAAAAGTTAACAACAAAAAACAGATTATGTTTACCTACTGATATAATTTTATGAACTTGATGGATAATTTATACACCAGATAAAAATTGGTTCAATTTCCATAGCATTGTCATAGATAAAACTAGCATCTGTTCATTTTGTAATGTTTTATGAATTGATTACTTGCTAAATGAAAGAATATTTACATTGCATCATCATGGATATAAATTAGTGTTTGCACACTTATAATGTTATATAGATCAAATATCTGTTGAATGAAAAGATAATTAGGATATTTGGAAAATATTGGAAATAATAAAACTTGCTTCAAATCTTATAGCTTTTTGTGATTCTACTTTTTCTGGAATAATACATCATCAGATAGTGATTTAAGGACTAAACACTATAACTATGGTATTATTTTAGAAAGGCCATATTTTAAAGTCTATTATCCAGATCATTTGCCTATATTTATCATTATGTTGCTATATATAATTTTTCACTTCATTTAAAATGTATAGCAATTATTGATCTAAACAATAATATAATTTAAAGTCAAATAGTAATCTACTTACAGAGCTAAATATAAAACTTATATTTTCCTAAATTTGAATTTATATTTTGCAGTATAGTAATTATTGTTTTAATTTAAGCTATTTATTTTTTAAATTTATTGATTCTAAATTAACTTCAGATATAACCCTTATATTAAAAGTTCAAAAGAATTATATCATAATAAATATTTTATTTTGTTCTTTTAAATTTATATTAACAAATAATTTGGAAAGCAAAACTACATATAAATCAAATCAAATCAAAACAAATCAAAACATAAATGACAAACTTTGTTGATTCTTCTAATGTTTTCAAAGGTATAACCTTCATTTTCAAGAAGTACAAAATCTCTTAATTTTCCACAATGTGCAAATATCCTGATTAGCATATTTGGCCTATTTTGCATATTTGCACATTGTGGAATATTAAGATATTTTGTACTTCTTGAAAATGAAGGTTATACATTTGAAAACATTAGAAGAATCAACAAAGTTTGTCATTTATGTTTTGATTTGATTTATATATAGTTTTGCTTTACAGATTATATAAGTGTGTGTATTTCTAATGCCAACACAAATATTAAAGTTTTTACATATAGTATTGTCTAACACATATTTGAATGTTATATATATTAACAAATAAGTAGATTCATTTTTGTATATATAATATTTCAATTAACTATATTTTTATATGAAGTATAAAAAGAAGATATATCTTGAACTCTCTCATATTTCAGAAAATATAAATGTTCTACAACATTTTTTTATGTTACATAAACATATGTGTTTCTATATTGTATCTAATAAGTGGAGAATGATATGCAGTCACCTATTTAAATATGAGGTTAATGTCAATTGAAAATCTATTGCATGAAGTATAATAGGATCATAGGCATATATTTTAAATGTTTATTTGCCATATATATTTTTGATTTTAATTTATAACAATTTGTTAATAAATTTTGAATTAATTTAAAACAAATAAATTTTCTTGGTTGTCATTCAATTTTACAATGCAAATTTATTGGTTAATTATATTTGGATAAGATGATAATCACTAATTCATTATACCATATAATAAATTTGAAGCAGTTATAAAATAACTCAAAAAATCAAAACCACAGAATGAGTAAGAAAGTGTAATAATATATCATTTTCTCTGCATTAAATTTAATGTTTATGATCTGACCAGGTATAGATTTTATACAGCAATAAATTAATTGATGTGACATTCTTATTCTTAAATATATAATTGGAAGCTTATGGTAATTATTTTGTTAGTAACAAGTAAGAGATATACTAAATTATAAATTTTATATGAATTGATTTGATGATTGATAAAGATGCAAGTATGATAATTATTAAAGATGAGTAAAGATAGTTGCAATGAAATGTTTGTGCACTTTGTGTTAAGTCATTATTGATTAAGAAGGAATGTTATACGAAGTCAGTATGCAACCATAAAGATCATATCTTATTCAGCTATAGAGTTAGTAATAGTAATATATTTGATTATGTTACAAATTAGAGTGATTTAATTTAATTATATTTAAAGATCATTAATGTGGATTATAAATTCAGTTTAAATATTAGTTTTTAATATTAATATTTGATTATAATAAATCTAACAATCTTTCACATGATTTGATAGTTATAATCTAAAGTTTTAATAATTTAGATTAAAAAAAAACTGAAAAGTAATTAGATGTGATTTGTCAATTGTTGAAAATAGAAATCTATCATTTATTTTATATATTGATATGATTGGATATTGAAAATCTTAAAGTTATTTAATAGGATGATTTTATTTCATAATATATTAAATTGGAGAAAATGAAAAGATATATTAGGTTAATTGATTTTGTATTATTACTAAGTCTTTAATCTTATTATAATTGACTTAGTTAATAAGAGTATATTGATATTAGTGGAATAGCAAGGTTGAGTTAGCAGTACTTTCATTTTATTTAGTTGTGATTTGAGTTATGTATTTTGTTAGATATCATGATATTGTAAATTTGTAGAGCATATTAAGATTATTATTTCATCCATCCATGAACTATTTCATTTAAATAGAAATATAAGTAATGTTTGACTTTTGATACAAGTTTGTATTAGTATAAAAAGTGTGTTGATTCATGAGGAATATTTAAGTATATCTGTGTAATTTCTTGTCATTATTTTCATTCTATTATCAGGGATTTATATAATAGGCACATATTGTTATTTATAATATAGCATTAATTAATTTTATGGCTTTACCTTTAATTTATTGCAAATAATGTTTATATTTTAGGCTAGCTCAAAATAATTTTTTTTTCTATCCATTCTAAATACTATAGGAATCTATGAGGTTACAACAAAGATTATTATCATTGTTGTATTGAATAAGTTAAATTGTTATTCATTTATTAATATTCACTTTAGTTTAGTTTATTATTTTCATTCTGTTACAAGTAACATTACAATTTGCAGGCTTTACTAAATTAGGGATGTTTTTCTTTGGTTCATATATTTATCCTGTTACAAATGGTGATCAATGATTAGACTATGACTCAGGATACAATATGTCCCATAATTTTATTCTAGTATAAATTGTGTTCAACTTCAGAGTATATCTCTATTTAGCTGCAAATGGCGACCAACAATTAGGTTATATTTTTATTCAGATTATATTAGTTTTCATTTTCCATGGTCATTATAGTTATTCAGTTGTAAATGACTCCCAAATCTGTGAGGCATTAAAAGAATAGCATACTCTCATTTTTATTCTGTTACAAATGTCATCACAATTCTCAGGTATTATAAATCAAGGACTATTCTTTCATGAACCACATATTTATTCTGTTGCAATATATACATATGTCTGTGTAAAGAATAGATATATAATAGATAAGATGGATAGAAAAAAATTGTTAAGTTTGTTAATACCAAAATAAGTTACTTTATTTATTTATTTATTTATTATAAGTGTACATTTTTCATTTTAAAATTCACTTGAACACGTTTGAAATATATATTTCAAGTAAAATTCTAAAAGTGTATCAAATGCATTATTATAATTAATAAAAATTGTCATTATTTAAATGAGAAATTAAATAAGTAATACAAAAGCAATATAATTAATTTAAAATATATTTACATTTCTTTATCAAAAAACATATTTTTTGTTTAAAAATTTTTCCATCTCTGTAACTGTTTATTCTATGGTGTCTTCTTTTTAGTTTTTATGAAAGCAATTAGGATATAGATTTTCTACATATTTTGATATAGCAAATTACAATTTTTTTTAAAACAATTAAAACAAAAATTTATATGCTAGTAAAATTCTATACAAAAACAAAAATCAAAAACAAAGAATATAATGCAAGATTCATCAATATTGATGTAATATTTGTTAAGTTGTAAGTTACAAACAACCTTTGACCTTTATAAAGCAATATAGATATACAATTCTTTAATGTAATATTAAATCTTTATATGCCATCTATAACATGTATTGATGAAAAAAAACAATGATTACAAATATTTTAGACATGTATAATAACCCATCAATATATTAATGTTATGTTGATTTCAATATTATTGTAATGCTGTGGTTATCAAGCTTGAACATGGAAGTTAGCAATCCTTATTTATAGGATTTAATACAAATGTATAATTACTTAACCTTTTCCTATTAAACGAGTCTTGTGCTTATGTGTACACACAAACATATATTAAAAGTTAAACATAATTTTCCCATGTTTTTTTAAATTTCCATTCATAGGAAGTATTTATTTCTGACTTATTACTTTTATATAATCTAGCATGATAAAGTAAAAATGGTTCCACTTTTGGTTTAAAGATATAAATACTATTACTAGACTAGAGTCATTTCAGTTTGCAAAATCAGTTTTTAATTAATTATTTATCTGGTTACATCATTTTAAACTATTTGAATTTAATGGCAGTTGAGACAGGTTTAAGAAATTAACCAAAGTACTTCTGCAGATTTAAAGACTGTTTATAATAGTTTTATTACCATTAAATTTATTATAATTACAATTTTGTTTTAAATAACGGGCATTTTATTTATATTATATATAAATACATGAAAAAATTCTATTAATCTTAAACGTCAATGAAAATCTTCATATAATATATACATATGTAACAAAATAATTTAGAACGTGAATATAGATAACATTAAATAGAAACATTTTAAATACTACTACAGTAGATAATATACCCTCTCACCTTAGTACATAATAATATTATAATAAGAAAATGAAACATTTTCTTATTGGTATAAAAATATTTTATTTTCTTGTTACAGCATTGTCATAAACTAAGGTAGGAGAATGTATTATATAAAATGTTTCCTTTTCTTACTATAATATTAAGATGTCCTAAGATGGGAGCGTGTATTATACACTATAGCAGCATTTAAATGGTTCTATTTAATGTTATATATATATATATATATATATATATATATATAAATTAAGAATGTTCAATAGATATAATTTAAAAATATTTTACTATGTGGAAATATCTGTTGCATTTTTCAGATTATAAATATTACCATTAATGTCATATATAAAATTAAGAGTGTGCTAATATGCTCTAAACAAGCTTTTCTTATGATAAATGCAACCACAAAAGAAGGCATTCAATTAATCTCTATCTAGGATTGTCCCCATTCCCAGACCGGTTCTGAGCTATGGCTCTCTTCAGTGAGGAGCTAGGATGTCAGATTCAAAAAACTAACTCAAGATAAGCATTTATCTAATAGTTAACTATCAAGAACAAGATATATGGAGTATCTGAATTAAGTTCAGGCCTATATGATTTTTTGTGTTGGAGAGCTGACTTTAAAAACATGTCTAAACATTTCAGATCTTTTTCTTGACAGTTAACTATTAGATAAATGCTTAGCTTGGGTTAGTTTTTTGAATCTAGTGTCCTAACTCCTCACTGAAGAGAGCCATAGCTCAAAATTGGTTTGGAATGGGGACAATCCTAGATAGAGATGAATTGAATACTTTGTCTTGTAATAGCATTTATCATAAAAAAAGCTTGTTTAGACCTTATTAGCACTCTCTTAACTATACATATTGGTAAATCCAAGATATATATATATATATATATATATATATATATATATATATATATGGTATATATATATATATATATATATATATATATATATATATATATATATGCAAAACCATAAAACAATACAATACTAGATTAAATACAAAATTTTACCAAAATCCTTACACAACAATGATTTCATCTATTACAAATAAACCTTCTCAAGTGAAAATCAAACTAAAGGAAAACATATATATATACAAACAAAGTCTTCATAAGATTGATAGCCTCAGAATCAAGGAGTTTTATCATCAAAGTCTCCTTTAGTCTCCTTTTTAACTCATTCTTTTTATAAAAAATAACGAAGCATTGTTAAACAATATTCTATGACCTGTATTTAATTCATGAATATATAAAGCTGAGTTAAGATATCTATGTTTAACTCTACTTATATGAACCTTAACCCTTTCATTAAGGCTAAATTTACTCTGGCCTACATAAAATTTACCACAACTACATAGAATTTTATAAACAATACCAGGAATAGACCTACTATCAATAGACTGTTTTGAACCATTAAGTAATAAATTCAAATCAGAACCTTACCTCCATGCAACCTTCATTCCACCTAACAAATGACTATTCCTATAAACCAAATTCTATATTGATGCTTTAAATGGTAAAGACATATAATCATCACTCTTACCAACAAAATTCTTATCATCCAAATCACGACTATAAACATTATTATTAAATACCATTTTTTAATAAAATCATGATTATAATCCAATTCTACATATTCAGCAGCAAACTGACTTCTTTAAATATCAGCATCATTATTAAAATTATTAAGCCTTCTATTCCGACAACAAAAATTCAACAAAGACATTTTCTTATGTATAAAAGGCTGATAACTATCAGGCCTAATCATATTTCTCAAATTTTTAGGTTTTATAAAATGACTACAAAACAAAACATCATTAACCTTCTCAACATTTAAATCTAAAAACTTTAATTTTACAAAATCAAAACCACCCCCCTCAATTGTAAACTTAATACTAGAAACCATTCAATCCACATAAAAACTCTTCTAATTTCTCTTTCTGAATAACAAACAAACAATCATCAACATACCAACAAATAATTTAATAGAACATGAAAACATATTAATAACACTACACTCCAAATAATCAATATAGACAGCACACATCAATGGAGAAATGACATAACCAATAATCCAACCTTCTCTAATCTTATAAAACACATCATTAGACATAAAATACGTCGAATCCTCTAACAGCAAAAGCAAATCATGAAAAACCTTAATCTTATCTGCAGAAAAACATTCTAATTTTTTTTAAAATTGAAAGAAAAACATCAATACTTTTTAATCTATTAACCGATTGGTATATATTTTCAATATATATATATATATATGTTTTCCTTTAGTTTGATTTTCACTTTAGAAGGTCTATTTGTAGTAGATGAAACCATGGTTGTGTAAGGATTTTGGTAAAATTTTGTATTTAATCTAGTATTGTATTGTTTTATGGTTTTGCATTTTTATTTTTGCTAGTATAGTGTTAGACAGTTTTGGTTATATATATATATATATTACTCAAGATGATAGTCATGCCACAAGTGAGCGATAGCCTTTATTAATTTATATATTGTCATTTGAACATTATAGAATTAATTATAGTAATTTTGTTTTTTTATATATACATGTCTGTGTATATGTAAAAAGTTTTTAGTTTGTGCAGTTAACTCTAATTTAACTTCTTATTTATACTTGAGTGAAACCAATTTAGTCTCTAAAAAATTTAATATTTTTAAAATTTAAAATCTATAAATTTAGAATCACAAACCTGTTAAAAAACTATTTACTATTTTAATCTGATTGATCAATTTAAGTAGAGATTGATGAAGCATAGAGTGTAGAAACTGCCATTTTAGGTTTTCAAGCCCCTCTACTTGATTTTTTTAAAACAGCAATGAACAGTAAACTCTCTTCTGCAGATGTTGGAATTTAAACTTCTTGATTAAGGTAAAAAAATGTTTATATGCTTAAAAAAGAAATGCAGAAAAAATATTCAACAATTTATATTATTTTTTTTCTTCCTAATTGAATAGTTAAAAAAAAAACAACTTTTTTTTTTAGAATCATATCGTTAGGACGTATATAATGTGCCTAACTTTTCAAATATTCTTACTTTTATTTTATCAATATTAAATTCATTCTATTTTGCATTGCTTATATATATATTCAAGCAGAGACCTTTATGACAAAAGATTTAACCCTCTTATATTTTGGATGAATCCACTTATACATTTACCTATTGTTAAAACTAGCTTTATATCATTATTTTGGTTGAATGACACTAGTTATTGACTGAACAATAGTGATTAATCAAGAATTATACAGAAACAATATAAAGCATCCAATTGTAATGTCAATATAATGCTAATTTTAACAAGCAAATGAATACATGATAAAATTTAAAATATAAGTTTATATATATAATCATTAGAAACCAGTCAACATTTTAGAAACCAGTCAACATTTAGCCAATCTCAATATATATATATATATATATTGAGATATATATTTAAAGGCTGCTTTACTTTTATGTTCATATATATATATATATATGAACATAAAAGTAAAGCAGCCTTTAAATAGTTCATTGCAAGGCAATAGACTTTCCCAGGTTTTCATAGAGAGAGAAGAAATAAAACATTATTTGTTAATTATTGGGTATAATGGCTTAAATCTTTTTCCATTCTTGTTTGACTTCTCAGAATAAATAAATTTCCATTTACTGATCAATATTGGATGGTTATTTTGAATAATGATAGACTGACTATTCCTAAAATTCTACAATTACATTTTGCATTTTTTAAAAAGTTTTAACCAGATTATACACATGACATATGGATGTATTAGCTCTGTACCATCAAGCTCATATATATATAAAACATATTTTGCGGGTTCATCCATGTTAAAACCTTTTAATATTAATATACTGATGTTTCGACTTGGTCACACAAGTCATCCACAGAGTTATAAAAGGTAGAAAGACGGTTGTAGAGGCGCTACAATCACTGATTTGAAAAAAACGTTAAAGTTCCACCAATAGCAAAAATGTTAAATTTAGGAATGTTTTTTAAACAAATCTTTCCAAATAAGAGGAAGTTTGTATGTATCATCTCGCTTATTGATACAATCTGGCCTTTTAAGTATTTCAATGGCTTCTCTAATTTTGCACTGGTAGAGAATATCACATCTGGATATGACCCTGGTACTAGAAAAATTAATTTTATGACCTGAATCTATAGTATGGAATGAGAGTGCTGATGATGATGAGTGTTGTTTAACTGCATTAGCATGCTCATCTTTCCTAACACTGATGTGATGATTACTCATACCTATGTAAGAAGCTTTACAATTTTTACATGAGAGTTGATAGACACCAAGAGATTTAAGAGGGATTGAATCCTTAGGTTTGGTTATTATATTGCTGATTTTTTGATGAGTAGAAAATGCTGTATCTATATTATAGCATTTTAATATACATCCAATACATCTGTAGTTTCTTTTACATATGGAACACAAATCCTAATAGCTGATTTATCATCTTTTTGTTTCCTATTTTGTCTATTTTGGGCTTGAAATAAGGCTTTTTTTTATAAATTTGTAATTATAACTATTTGCTAATAAAAAACACTATTAATATGATTTATTTCTTCTTTCAGATGTGTCTTATCTGAAAGGTTAATTGCTCTATTTAAAAGAGTTTTGGCTACAGAAACTATCTGAGTTGGGTGATGATGAGAATGGAAATGTAGATATCTGTCTGTGTGTGTATCCTTTCTGTAAATCGAAAAAGATAAACTATTTGGTGTTCTGGTGACTAGAACATCAAGAAAAGGGAATTTTCCATCAGACTCTGTCTCCATTGTAAATTTAATATGAGGATGCGTATTATTTAAATGTAAGAAAAAATCATCTAATTTATTTTTTCCATGTTGCCATATGACAAAAGTATCATCTATGTATCTGAGCCAAATGAGAGGTTTTAAAGATGATGATTCTAAAGCATGAGTTTCTATATTTTCCATGAATAAATCAGCTATTACTCCTGAGATAGGTGAGCCCATAGGATTAAAGATTCAGAATTTGTAACAGCAAAGCAAAAGAAAAAATTACAAATGCTAATTAGAACACAATTACCAAACATTACGTATCCAAAACAAAAAACCGTTTATAATTTATCTAAGAAAGCCCTCTCTACTAAAGAAGTTTCAGTTTTAGAAAAAGGTTTCAATTTTGTTTTAACACCTTCCTGGATACCTTTTGAGAAAATTGCTTGTAATGTTGAATCGGCTCTCGATAAAATAGATTCTCCATCGGCTGATTTGGCTAGAGCTGAGATTTGTAATATTTTAAAAAAAGCTAAGCTTCCTAAAAATAATATTTCAAAGAAAGAAAGACAAGCATTAAATAATATAAAATTGGACAAATCAATTGTTGTACTTCCAGCTGATAAAGATAATGCCACAATTGTTATGGATCGTGACATTTACCATAATAAAATTTTAGATCTGTTTAATGATAAAACTTATAAACTATCAAAAAGAGATCATACTACGTATTTGAAAAAAACAACAAAAGCTATTATTAATAAATCACCTATTGAAACAGAGATAAAAATAAAATAATCCCTCATGAAAAATCTTGTGTCTGTCCAAAATTTTATGGACTTCCAAAAATTCACAAACCCGATACCCTCCTTCGTCCAATAGTAAGTGAAATAGGTTCTCCAACTCATATTTTAGCTAGATACTTATCGGATTTTATTAAACCTACAATCCCATCTATTAAATCATATATTAAAAACTCTTTTAATTTTATTTCTGTTTTAAAAAGTTTAAAAATTAATGCTAATGACATTCTGGTCAGTTTTGATGTCGTATCTTTGTTCACAAACATTCCAATTGATGAAGCTTTAACTATAATCTCAAAATGTTGCAATTTAATAGACCATAGTATTGCTTTGATTAAACATTGTCTCTTAAATACATATTTTGTATACAATGGACAGCATTACAAACAAGTTTGTGGTACTCCTATGGGCTCACCTATCTCAGGAGTAATAGCTGATTTATTCACGGAAAATATAGAAACTCGTGCTTTAGAATTCATCATCTTTAAAAACTCTCATTTGGCTCAGATACATAGATGACACTTTTGTCATATGGCAACATGGAAAAAATAAATTAGATGATTTTTTTCTTACATTTAAATATTATGCATCCTCATATTAAATTTACAATGGAGACAGAGTCTGATGGAAAACTCCCTTTTCTTGATGTTCTAGTGACCAGAACACCAAATAGTTTATCTTTTTCGATTTACAGAAAGAATACACACACAGACAGATATTTACATTTTCATTCTCATCATCACCCAACTCAGATAGTTTCTGTAGCCAATACTCTTTTAAATAGAGCAATTAACCTTTCAGATGAGACACATCTGAAAGAACAAATAAATCATATGAATAGTGTTTTATTAGCAAATAGTTATAATTATAAAATTATAAAAAAAGCCTTATTTCAAACCCAAAATAGACAAAATAGGAAACAAAAAGATGATAAATCAGCTATTAGGATTTGTGTTCCATATGTAAAAGGGACTACAGACAGTATTGGACGTATATTAAAATGCTATAATATAGATACAGCATTTTCTACTCATCAAAAGATCAGCAATATAATAACCAAGCCTAAAGATTCAATCCCTCTTGAATCTCATGGTGTCTATCAAATCTCATGTAAAAATTGTAAACCTTCTTACATAGGTATGAGTAATCACTGCATCAGTGTTAGGAGAGATGAGCATGCTAATGCAGTTAAACAACACTCATCAGCAGCAGCAATCTCACTCCTTTACTATAGATTCAGGTCATAAAATTGATTTTTCTAGTACCAGGATCATATCCAGATGTGATAATCTCTACCAGTGCAAAATTAGAGAAACCATTGAGATACTTAAAAGGCCAGATTGTATCAATAAGCGAGATGATACATGCAAACGTCCTCCTATTTGGAAAGATTTTTTTAAAAAACATTCCTAAATTTAACATTTTTGTTATTGGTGGAACTTTAACATTTTTTTCAAATCAGTGATAGTAGCGCCTCTACAACCACCATCTTTCTACCTTTTATAACTCTGTGGATGACTTGTGTGACCAAGTCGAAATTTCAGTATATTAATATTAAAAGTTTTTAACATGGATGAACCCGCAAAATATGTTTTTTATATATTTAACCCGTGCAAATCTTTGTTTTAACATATATATATATATTAGATGCCATTACTCTAATGTCAGTTAAAGTATTAAAAGAATTAACAAAAAATAAATTATCAGATGTAATAACTTTCAGGATGTACCTTGTATCATTACTGATTCTTTCATTAAATAGTTATTTCATTACAAGGCTGCTCAGGAAAGAAAGACATATCTTTAAAACATATGTTTTGCAGAGTGATTGTTTGATTTTTTTTATATTATGGGGTTATTGAATGACCGATTTAAATTGAACTCTGATTAGCAATTGTAACTATTCAATTGATTACATACATTTAATAGTGTTTTATATATATATATATATATATATATATATATATATATATATATATATATATATATATATATATATATATATATATATATATATGAACCAAATTGTGTCTGCATACACTATCATAATAAACAGCCATTTTAACATATTGGTAAATAATTTTCATCCCTCATATCAATGCTAATTTATTAGAACAATGAATAGTATTTTTTTTCTAATCATCACATTCTTACATGTGATAGAGAAATTAATCATTAATATTTAAAAATCATGAAACTTTAAATTAACATTGGCTTTTGTAATTTATTAATTAAGATGACTTACAGTTTTAAACAATAATTAAAATGCAAACTCAAATAATAAATTAGTGAGATGGTACACATATATCATAATCCAAAATAAGATTAAGTTTGTTTTTTTTTATTTATAATTGACTTTATGGTAAAGTTGATTTATCATTACTTGTAAGTTATTCTTCATCAAACTATATTTGTATACAAAGACTTTATGAGAATTATATATATATTAAAAAATTCAATTTTAAGTATATATATGATCAATAGATGGCATTTTACCAAAAACAAGCTTATAAAAGTTATGTCACGTTATATATGACTTGCTTTATTAATTATTACAATTTTACTTTTAAGGCTTTGGCTATGCTGAAGCTATTAAAATATGGTAGATCTGAATTTAGTTCAGTCCCATATAGCTATTTAAGTTAAATAGCTGGATTTAAAAACATTTTCATGTCTGAAATTTTCAGACTTTCTACTTAAATATATGTTAGGAATAAGTGCTGGGTTTTGGGTTTATATTTTAGATCTAGTGTCCAAATATTCTAGTTCTCCACTGATGTGATCCATAAGCTTGAAAACAGTTGATCTGGAGATGAGAGTGTTCTGAATAGAGATTTTAAATATTTTCTCATATCACACTTATTAATTAAGAGCTTGTTTGAGCTATTGGTACACTCTCTGTGTTGCATTTTTGTAACTGCAAGCTTATAAAAGTATGTCATTTTATATATGACTTGCTTTATTAATTATGATTATAAATGTGCAGGAGATAATATGGACCAACTGATGAATGCTGGTTCAATATGAAATACATATATATGAGTGATTAGAGTGGCATAAGGTCAACATGGGCATGACAATAATATTGGCTTCAAGAGATTTGCATATTTTACCATCAGATTTTCAATAGTATGGATGGCTAAAGAGTTGGAGAGTGGAATACAAGCCTGCCCATTAAAGTTTGAAGATTTGCTATTTTATTATAACTGCCCACTGATTATATATGAGTGGGAGATAATATGGACCAACTGATGAGTGCTGGTTCAGCATGAATACATATATTGAGGATCATTTATCTTTTCACATGTGTGTAATCATGTGTATCAGTTGTATGAGATAGAATGAATAGCAGAGGGAGTTTGAAAGTCTGTATTCAAATCCCTATAATTATATATATTATAATGGATAAAGTAGTCTAACATGTAACTTAGCGAGAAGGTATCACTAGATAATAAATCTCGAATTCCTTATTATATAAAACTGTTATCTAATATTTTCAATTAAAGCAAATCTTAAAGAAATTTTATGTTTACCAGAAAAGCCACAACTACACACACACTTACCATACAAAATTGTTTTTTTTTATTTAAATAATCTGGTGGTCACAGACATCTGAAACCCTTTTATAATATTATACATATATGTATATTGGATTGAGCATATAAATATCATTTTATTCACATTATTAATCAAGTATCATCAAAAATAAAATAAACAAAATCTACATTTAACAAAATAATTTATTTAAAAAAACAAAACAATAATGATGTTGTAATTATAAATTTTATTAAACGCCCATTATTTTCTTCATAGCGTAAGCTTGTGTTTTAAGACCTATAGAGGTCCCTACCTTCGTATTTTTCAGACGCTTATTTCTAAGGTTACAGCCTTAGTAAATTAATAATGATGTTGTAAAAATCATTAAAATTCAAATTTACATATTAAAATCAACCAATAAATACATAATTGACAATTTAATATATTGCCAAACTAAATCTAGGCAGCATTGGTATAATCATTAGTAATCCAGCAACTATATACTGAGGGTTCATAAGAAGAAGCAGTGTGTAAAATGCCTATAAAATAAGATAAACTTAATACTTGAATAATATTTAAAGTAATGGTATTAAAATAGTTGCTCATACTTAAGACCACATAAACAAAAGATTTAAATAATATCAATACTAATTTATTATTATAATTATACTTATTAAGATATATGATATTATGCATGCTCTTGTAAAAACATTTATTACAAAACTAAGTCATTATATAAATGAAGCCATAGGAAATTTATAACTGGTACTAACAATATCAAACTAAATACATTCACTTTACACAATATATCAAAATCTCAATGAATGCAACAATGACCAATTTCCATATACAAAATAAATATTCATTAGCAATTAAACATTATTATAAACTTAAAATTGTAAGTAATTATCTTTAAATAACAAAAGATTATATATTTTACCATGTGCACCAAAATATGATATCAGTTTATTTTCATAAATAAGAATAGATTATTATTTCTCACATCTATGCCATATTTTACTATTTCAATAGAATATTTGAAAAGACTAATTTAAATATAATTTTTCTTACAAATTATAAGTTTAAACAATATTTAGAATTGATGAGTTATTGAATAGTTCTATAAAGAAAAATATTTACCAGCAAGTTTATTTAAAATTTTTTTTTCATTAAAGATTTATAAATTGCTTTTATTTACTGTGATTTATTTACCAGTAAAATTCTGTTTTCCTTTGGCAATTGATTGAAAAAACTGATAAAAGCAATAAACAGAAGCAGACAATTTTTCCCATTATCACAATCCATTTTTAAATATAAGCACAGAAAACAGACATGTACAAAATTGAAGAAAACACTAATTTTAGCAGCAATTAATGGCTTGAATGTATTCCTATTCATATTAGTTAAAGAGATAGAAGAACATATTGTACATCTGAGTTGTGACTACCTTTTTATGATAAAAACTACATACTTAGAAATTCATTTTTTGAGCTTAAAATCTATTATTTTTCTTTTAAAGAATGTTGATCTAATCTGTCCACATGATCAATCAGTATTACAAACAATTAATTTTGAAACAAGAGCCAACAGGATAATAAATTATTTTGCAGTTTAATTAGTAAAATACTAATATTAGTTCTTTATAAATTAATATTTTAAGTTCAACAATTGATTTCAATTAAAAATAATATGTTCTATGATTGTAAAATACATTAACTTTCTTTTTAAATTATAGTTTAATAAAATATACTTTTATTTAAATAAAGAGTACACAATGTGTTTAATTAATGATAATAATAAAATACTTTTAACACATTCAGTGATGGCGCATTTTTAAGTCATTAAATAAAATTTATTGTCCACACATATATGTAATCTGTACACTAATGAAATATATTCTCATGGAGTATATATAAACCAATCAATCAAATCACTATGACTATCTTGGACCTTATGCTAAAATAACCAGACAAATAACTCTTCTAAGCAATTGTTTTGTGAGAATAACACTGTTCATAACAAACTATGATCACATTATTAGTAGTGCAAATAATGCACAAAATCTTTAATTATAGATCAAGAACAAATCAAATTGTTACAGCATGAAGTTATCATGACTTAGAATTACAATATTAAATATTTAATTATTATTGTAAAACAGCCTAAGTTAGAGTTAAAACAGCTACAAAATTCAACATGTTAAAATTAATTGACATTAATTAATCAAATATATTATTAACCAAATGTGTTATATGTTAAACTGAATATAATAGATAACTTAACTACTCAAACAAAGTTTAACCATACCAGCCAATTAAATCACTATTAATATACGCTTATCATCTTTGATATCACACTAAAATAAATTAATCAGCTGTTCTAGAAAAATTGTTTTTCATCAAGAATGCTATTTATCAACTAATTGTGAGTCCATTGCTAGTATTCAAATATAATATATAAAGCCCTTTTAATAATAAATTCTAAATTTGAGATCAATATTTCAAATATGAAAAAATCATGCCATAATAGTAAATATTTAGATATTATATGTATAAATTTCAGTTTTATGACAAATTAACTAATAATAAATTACTTTTCAGTACCCTTGATCTAGATAGATTACTAAGCAAATGCAAATGACCATTTACATTTGCAGCGTCATGTATATATAACGGTGATTAATTATTATATACAGTCTTTCTTTTAATCTGCAGAAACACATTCACTTAATTACTTACCAAAAGTACTTCTACGGATTGAAAAACAGTGTATAATAGGTAAACACCATTATATTTATTATTTTTATTGTTATTAAAATATTTATTAATTGACAGATATTTTATTTGTTTTACATATATATATATATATATATATATATATATATATATATATATATATATATATATATGTGTGTGTGTGTGTGTGTGTGTAATGTATTAAGCTGAATGGAAAACCAAAAATATCAAAGAAAGAATAATTATACACTTCATAAAGCCCATGAAGACACATATGCAATATTTTATTACATAAAATTAACAAAGTTTAAAACAAATTATATATACATTGATAGTTAATCTAGCAATTTTTCTAAACACAGATATAATTCACTAAATTCCTAATATAAACTAGCCTGTATTTAGTTATAATTATATATATATCTGATTTATAATTCTACACTTATATCGGTTTTAGAATGAGCAGAAATAATTTGTCCCATGTAAATATTAATCTAAATCTTCATCTGGTAAATAATGGATCATTCCCTTATTTATATTATTTACTAGTAAATTATCTTCACATCTATCTAAGATTGCAAATGTTAATGATCATTTTGCATTTGTTTAATGATCTAACAAGAACACAGATTCTAAAAAATGATTTAATAACATTTAGTTAATTTAACTAAATGGAAATTATATATAAAATGTTGAAAAATGTGGTAGTTAATAATAATTGCATTGACAATATGTGTAATAAGATTTAAACCTTATTATTATTAAACACTATTAATGAAAATTAAATAGACTGATAATTCATATCACTTATGTTTCAGCTATAATTTAACATTATCAGATATACTGGATATCTGAGTACCTCAACTATATCACAGTTTTTTATACAAATAAATTTATGGAATTTATTTTCTAGTTGTGAACATTATTGCATGGCCACTCTTTTTCAGTTATGTTTATCCACTTCCTTATTTTAATTTTTACTCATGCACCCATTATACTCTTTGTAGAAATAGAAACATACATTATTATAAATATTTTATCCACAATGACATTATCGAAAGTACTAAAATTTTGAAAAATGTGAGAACCATTACTTCAAAAACAAAAAATTAGATTACATCTTAGTTTTAAAAATAGGTAAGATGTTCAAGGTAATAATAAATTTTCATAATAAAAAACAATCTATTAGTCATTAATTGAATTAAATATTCTATTTTCTAATTTCAAATCTAATCTTTTCACATCTTAGTATCTTCTAAAACTTTTTCCTCTCACATTAAATGTAGACCTTTTCACATCTAATGTTTAATATGTATTTGGCAACACTTATATAAATCTAGATTGAAGGCTCATGAGTAATATAACGTAGCTTAATTATTTAATCATTATTTTGGAAAATTCAAAGATGATTATATAAAGCTAAATGTAATTTATTTCTATAATGATTTATATGTATTTTGATGTTCATAGTTATAAAATTCTCCTATGGCTTATCTAACACTATCTTTTGTACAAGCTTTATATCAGGAAAAAAAAGGAGATTTAATTATACTAAGCTGAATATCTCTAAATTTTAAAATGTTCCAATTTTTACTCTGCAAATTGAACAGAAAAAAAATCCATTAGCCTCTTATCCAAAGTAATAACATAACCAACAATAATGATAATTTGTATCTTAATTATTTTAGAATAGAGATCTGAGCATAGACATAAAAAATGTTTATATAGCAGAGCAAAGACAACTCCAACATCTCTAAAAAGACATAATCAAAATGAATTTAATGTTCATCACACTAATTCCAGTTGAAATGTTAGGGTTTATAATTACTTTCAACATATATTTAAATATTAATTCCCTCTATATGTACTTATTTCCATGCAATTTTTACTTTTTTAACTATAAAGTGTTTAAGTATATTACAACATCTAAATGTATGCACACTAAAATGTACTCTTAAAAAAGTTTATATTTTAACATACAATATTATTCTATTATTAACATACATACATACACACATACATATTTGTATAAAAACAAATAAATCAAGGTAAAATTTAACTTTTAAAACATTTAGTAATAAATAAATTCTTATTTTATATCTATGGATTGTTAAGATTATGTCAAAAAAAAGGAGAAAGAGAACTTCATACTGAAAAGTGTGTAAGTTAGCATCATGTGATGTTTCATTGGTTTCATAATAATCCTAGCCAAAAATATCCGTCCATAGTTTATTAAAAAAATTGTCAAAAACAAAATATATAGATACTGAACTGATATCATAAGTATATAATTATGTAAGCAAGTTTGTTTAGATTTAAAATATTAATATCTTTTGGTATTTCAGGCTTATAACTAGATAATACAAAAAAGAGAGTAAAAAAATGGGAGCAGAAAAAAGAAAGGTACATTACATCCAAAAAACTCCACATGTACAAGATCCAGATCAAAAGACCTCACTGATGAAAGATATGACAACACCAGATAGGGCTTTCTTAAATATTGCCATCTGGTATTACAGAATCAGTATAGAAAAATAGAATTTATATATATTTAGATTAAATGATAACATATCCTTCAAGTTAAATTAAAGCAAAAACTATATCATGAAGAAAATAATCATTTTTAAAAGTCTAAGGTACATTATTCATAAATAATATCTAATTCATTACTAAATTAATATATATATATTGTAACCTTATATTTTAGCATAAAATATAGAGATTGATATAACTGATATAAAAATTTCTCTGTCTTCTTCTTGGTGATTTGATTGCCTTGGTTTGCATTTTGTATAGACTATTTACTTGCATTCAAGATAATTTATTTGTGAGAATAAGTAATATTTGCTTTGCTTATTGCCTGTATTATTTTAATGTATTTAAAATTGTTTTTTTTTTCATCCACTGATTTGGATGAAATATGTTTAATTTTTAAGAAATTGACAACGTACATTAAGTTTAGTAAAATGTGATTAATAATAATAATAATTCTTATTTATTTAAAATAATCTTGGAAATTATTTTAAATTTAATTCAAAAACTATTTGTTTAACTAATTTTTAATTATTAGATAAACATATAGTAATCACGTGTGCGTTTCAGTGTAAAAAAAAAGAAAAGAAAAGAGCGCGATTAAATAGAGCGTTCTGGACAGCGTTCGTGTTTTAGAATAATAAAAAAATGGTGTAAGAATAAAATGTATGCAAAATATGTCAAGCATATTTTTTAAAAAATAATTAATAAACCAAGTTAACCAAGAATTTTCATATGGATTTAAAGATAAAATGGTGATATTTTATAATAATATGAGTTGCTAGATTTAAAAGTCTATTCAAGTCGACTAATCAAGTGGATCAAATCGCTAATAATTTGCTCAATATCTGCATTTTAAAATATGTCGGAATGCTTAGCTGTAAAAAGAGAATCAATATCAGGAGGTCAGTATGTTTTTGAAGTATTTTATTACCTACAAACTGGAAACATTAAACAAGTATGTTAGTTGCAGAAGTTTTTCGGATATGAAAACTTTATTTTTTTTAAAAAAAAAAGAAGTTTAAAATCAAATTTAAATGTAAAATTTTATTGAAACGCTGGTTTAATATTTCTGCACATCACTTAGATAATAAAAAAAATGATTATCTTAAAGGAACGTATACCGACAGTAATGAATTTACTATTTGATTTGTTTATTACTTAAATAATAGTAACAGTTTTTAAATAATTAACTAAAACTATTTTTGATTTCTATCGCCAGTGTTGATTTATTAAATTATTTTGCTCTGATGATTATTTCTAAATTTAAATATGGATAAATAAATTACTATAGCCTGGATATTATAAACTTGGAACAATGCTATATAAAAATGTAGAATTTAATAACTTATGAAGAACATTTTTCATTTACACTCTACATGTCATGTTTTGGAATTATCTCATGTTCATGGAGCCCACGTAAAACTTATTAATTTTAAAAATGCTCATAATGACTAGAATTAACGGGTATAATTACATCTATGGAATTCAGCTATAATTTCTAATTATCACTTTGTGTAATGTGTACTTATTGTTCAAGACGTTTTACATTGATTTCAGAGATCATATTTAGTATTCTAAAAATGTTGCACACTTTAATTTATGTTTTTAAGTAAAAATGAATTGATTTTAATTTTATTGTTATATGAACTTACATGTGAAGTTCATGACTTATATTTTACTGTGTTTAAATTAAACTCATGGGATTGAATAAAATATTTATTCAAGGGAATAGCGCTTGCGGAAAAAGCTTGAGAATTAGTAATAAATTTATGGTGTGTGTCAACCTCTCATGAAGTATCTTATGAGTCTTTCCAGAGTTCTATTCCTATACTCATGTCACTTATATTACATTGTTACTATGTTTATATTTCAAGCAAGATAATTCAGTATATTAGTTGTCCTTATTATTGAAACACTTTTCATTATGTATGAACCCACATCTGCTGAAATGCTGGTGTTTTTTCTGAATTGTCAGAATAACTGAGGAGGAGGATTTTTGCACTTTAAATATGAAGTAAATATTAATATTGCTTTACAATGTTAAATGACATTAATCTGTGCTGGTGGTTAATCTGTAGATTAATTAGTTGCCACTTTTTGTATTTTTACACTCATTCCTGCACAGGTGGGTAATCTGCAGAATTGTGTAATTATATTTGTTACTTTATGATGGTGTATAAACCCACAGGGTATTCAGTGTTGTATTATTCCTATGTGTAGATGAATGCATCCACAGGAATATCATTTTACTTCATAAATGTAAGCTTGGGCAAAGTATTTTGTATTATTATGCTAAAATCATTTTCTTCCACTTATAAGTATAACTTATAAGTTGGGTCTTATAGTGTAGCAGGGCATCTTATCGAAATTATCTTCATGATCATTAACAGTTTGTCAACTAGTATTTGATCTGAATTGAAGTTGGAATTTTCATTTTGCTTTAGCTTTGCATATTAGTTAATTCCTGCAAATATAATATTATTTATTATATTATTATAGGTCTATAGTATAGGTTTATTGGTTCTGGAACTGACACATTAGATAATTCATGATTTGATGTTGAATTTTAGTATAATTTCCTCAAGATATCAATTATATCAAATTGTAATATAATGTATGATTAGGCTTTATAAAACTGTGCCTATGATATGTTATTGTAGGAAGCCAATGGAATGATAATTTATTTATTTATTTATTTATTTTATTTGTTTATTTATGGATTTAGTTATTACATTAAACATCAATTACTTGTTAATCATAAAATTGTAAATAAATATTGATTTATAATTAAACTCACTGTGCTGTTGCTATTTGTCAGTTATAAAACCAGAAATCCTATATCTTGAATAGAGCATACACTGGAGTACATACTGTTGTCAGCATGATATAAGAGGTTAGTAATATTCTGAAAAAAACATTTGAATGCTTTTTGTCCTTGGTAGTTTATGATGTGTAAGGTACAATAAAATCCCATTTGCCTTTTCCATCATTTTAGCTTTGTGTTGTTGATTCTAGTACATGGTACAAAATTGATTGATTTTATAAACTAATAAACAGATTTACCAAGTAATGATATCATTGAAATTTATTTGCTTAATGTTATAATTGTCATTCATCAATATAACAAGAGTCTCACTGTTATTTATTAAATTATAAATTTGAGTTTATAAGAAAAGAACCCAAGTTCTCCATGCTTATTTATTATTGCAAAGCTCATACCTAGACTAGCATTTGTATTAAAAATTATACATGTCATTTTTAAAAGTCATAATTTTTAATAGTTCCACAAATTATACCATCTTATCCATGGTCGCCATAAGGTTTCATGCAATGAAAAATCGCAAATTAAGGTTTGAAGGGTAATAAAATTACATATGTATAATTTGTCTAATGTATTTTCACATACTGCTATGATAGGTCTTCGTGGTATATCCTGGCTGAGACCAGATTAGATTATAACAATTTCATGTTATATCATTAATTTTGTTTGTTGTGATGTGCTCTAGATTTTGGTTATAGTCTTTGGTGCACAATGTAGATGGTACAATATGCTTTTGGTCATAGTTCTTGGCACCACAATGATTGGGGAATTTAGTTACAAGATTGATGGTTATAATATAGATAAAATAAAAAGCTCTGCTAATTTGCTCTAGCAAGCTTTATTGATAAATGCCAGCTAAACAAAGCAGTTAAAGCAAAGACTATAAATAGTTAACTATAAACAGTCAACAAAAATCAAAGTCATATATCACAGGACTCAATTTTGTAACAATATTCTATTTTACTTCTACAATAAATGTAATAATTTATAAAGTGCATACAATACACAGACTGTGTATTGTAAATTATGACTCAATTTTTAAGCTTGTAAATAAAAAATAAAGAGCTCTGCTAATTTTCCTAATAAGTTTTATTGATAAATGCCAACTAAACAAAGCATTTAAAAATCTCTATCTTGAAAACCACTCATTAGCTTCTGACCAATAGTTTCATGCTTTGGCACTCATCAATGAAATGCTAGAATAGTTTCAGACACTAGATCTAAAAATACCAAGCCAAAAGCCAGAATTCATCTAAAAGTTAACTATTAAGTAGAAAATCTGAAATTTTTAGACAACTAAATGTCTTCAAACCCAGCTATCTAACTTAAATAGTTATATGGGGCTGAGAAATCATCAACTATTAATATATGGTTTGGCTAAAGTATTTACATTCAGTTAACTAAAAATTTCAGATTTTCTACTTAATAGTTAACTTTTAAATAAATGCTGGCTTTGGCTTAGTATTTTTAGATCTAGGGTCTGAAACTACCCTACTACCTTACTGAGGAGTGCCAAAGCATGACACTATTGGTCTGAGGCTAAGGAGTCGTTTTTAAGATATAGATTTTTAAATGCTTTGCTTAGCTGGCATTTATCAATAAAGCTTGTTAGAACAAATTAGCAGAGCTCTTTATTTTTTATTTACAAGCTGTGATTTTTTTGTTGACTATTTATAGACTTTGCTTTAAATTCTTAAGCAATGTTATATTGCTAAGGTCATTAATATATGGTTTGGCTGAAGATCTGTCAGCCCCATGTAGCTATTTAAGTTAGATAGCTGGGTTTGAAGACATTTAGGTATCTAAAAATTACAGATTTTCTACTTAATAGTTAACTTTTAGATAAATGCTGGCTTTGGCTTAATATTTTTAGATCTAGTGTCTGAAACTACTCTAGCACTTCACTGAAAAGTGCCAAAGCATGAAACCATTGGTTTGAGGCTAAGAAGAGGTTTTCAAGATAGAGATTTTTAAATGCTTTGTTTAGCTAGCATTTATTAATAAAACTCATTAGAGCAAATTAGCAGAGCCTTTTACTTTTTATTTACAAGCTTAAAAATTGAGTCATGTGATATAGACTTTGATTTTTTTTACAATATATATATATAATTTTATAATTTATTTCATTTAAATTTTTTCATTCTTTTGAAAAAAAAAACATCAAACAATGCAATATTTAAAAGTGAGAGAAAAAAGTTTGATTTTTTTTAAATCTCCGAGATAAGATTTGAATATTAATGAATTAATTAATAATTGAATAGCTTTATTATAGTTAAATTTTATTATATATAAAAGTGTTATTTTACACAATTTATTGTACAGAAATGAGGCTTAGACATGCTAGTGACTTAAAGAATTGGAAAATTTTCTTTTAAAGATGGTCTACAGAACTCTTAAAAATATATTGGCAAGATTATACAATCACTATGTTTTTCATCTTTTTGAAGTTGACATTATTAGAGTCTATTTATTACAAAATGACATCTTGTTGGATTGCACATATGACATGAAAAATTTATATAGGATTTTCCAAAAATATTTTATGATGGATTTTAGGATGATTTTGCATGGGGAAGATATAAATCTGTTTTCAGGATAAAGATTATCCTAAAGACATTCTTAAAAAGTGCAATATCATTTGCTTTTATTAGGTAGGTATGAGAATAAAATATATTGGTAAGTTACAATTAAAGTGTTTAAACCTTTTAGAAACAAAAGTTTGCTGAAGAAGAAATTAAAAAATAGCATTACAAAATATCAACTAAACATAATAATAAAATCAGCATATTATTTATGCAGACATGTTATGGTTCACAGATTGTATATATAGGCATTGCAAAATTTGTCACTACTGTATTGTTATTTTGTCTTTCTATGATTTTATATTAGGGTTAAAATAGCCATGCTAATTTCTGAACATACATTGCTACTGTTGAATTAAATGGCTATATACATTGGCTATCTAAAAAAATTAAACATACAAATTCTCCTAATATTTTGATATCTACTCATATTTGAACTTAAAGTTGTGAGTATAATATGTTGATATATTAACTTCTATATTGCATTATCCATATAATGTTTAGAGATGCATAATACATTGTATTCAGAGAACAGCAAGCAATGTTAAAAATATCAGTGATGATCAAGTGTTTATTGCTCAGTCATTCTATTCTATTGCCTACACACTAAATCTCTTGTCAAATATATTAAGCCTATATATAGAAAAAGAATACTTTTCTAATAATTAATAATATACATATATTGAATTATTTTAAAAAAATAATTTTTGTTTTAAATTAATATCTACCTGAAAACTAAGTATGTAAGGATTGTAAGAATTAGTCCTAACAAAGATAATCCACTTCCGACATATGAGATGATTGATAAAATACTTTCGTGAGTTTCACCAAATTTAACCGTAGGGTCAACATCCTGAAACAAATAATATAAAGAATAATGCATTTAGAATTTATTTCAAAAAAGGAAATTGCATTTTAAAAGTAGTTGCAAAGGATAATTTTATATTTTTTGTTATATTCATTAAATAAATGTATTTATTTAATACCACCAAAAGACATACACATGCCCGCAGAATTATAAAAATAAATAAATGTAAAAACGAACTTGTTAATTTACAAAATAAAATAATAGTTAAATTTTTTTAAAGATGTATAATCACAAAAGTATAAAAATGAAAAACACACATACCCACATAGAGACAGAGCTGCATAATCTATGGAATAAAAGGAACATTACCTGAATTGAACAATCTAGCAGACGGCAAATGATCAAGTTGAATTTATACAGGCCAAAATGTTGATTATGTATATATGTTAAACGCGGTATTTATAGCTATATAGGTAAAAATAAGCAATAGAGTGACACATTCAAGTGACAACACAGTTATTATTGGATGTAATTTGCAAATGCTTGCCACTATTTTAATTTATTATATATTCCAAATTTAAAATAAAGCTTTTATATCATTATGATATTGTTTATCAAGTTGTGTGATGATGACATTTTAGTATTAATTTTTTTTGGATTGTTTTCATCATCTAATATTAAGAACTTAATGTCTTTAAAAGAAAAAATAAACTTTATTTAAACTTTTTAAATATACTGCATTCATCTTGCCCAACAAATAATTAATATTATGATATTGTCCATTTTAAAATTTAAAAAAAAAGTTCAAAGAATTGATTTTATACTTTTTCCTATTATTTTATTAAATATCTACAGATTAAAAAAGTATAAATATTCTAAATATTAGAAATGTCAAAGGGTAATATAAGACACATAAGTAGCAAATAAATTATAAACATCATCATCATCACTACATAGTCAGTTGCTTAGTATATGATATGACATTTGAACTCTTATTTAAATGAGAGGTTTATTATACACTTCTTTAATGTTCTATTTTTAATTTCTTTATCTGAAAATTGGTCTACAATCCCTAACTTAAAGGTTTCTATTTCACGACTTTGGATGTAGTGAATAAATAAATTAACATTGATAATATATGTCTATGTATAAATGAAAAAGAAATAACAATAAATTATTAACTCTATCAATAAATTAAAGATAATACTACTAGTGCTTTATATTTTAAAAAAATATTTTGAAAAGATTAAATACAACTTTAATGTATTTTTGGTGCTGAATATTTTTGTCAAAGGCAATTGTTACATTTAAAATGATAACAGATAACTAACAATATTTTTTAGTATTAGAATTATGCTTTTTAAAGTAACGAATTAATGAATTGAACATTTCAAATTGAATTTAAAAAAGTACTTCATTTTTTGAAGTAATGTTTTATTTTTTATATTAGTTCTTCTATTTTAAAATTATTTAAGTTATTTGAAAAATATTTATGGTTGCTTTTATCCAAAAGAGAGAATGAAAACAATTAAAATACAAAAATACTAAAATATGAGGTGGGAATTACAATTTTTTTTTGTCAAAGAATTAATTTCAGTAGAAAATCTCAAATTTTTAGTGAAGATAAAAAGATAAAGGTAAAACATGAACTCAGTAGCTATAAAAATTACATTTTCATCAATGGTGAAAGCTGCATTTTATCAGTGCATGGACATCCATTTTAACAATAAACTTTAGCATGTGACCACAACTCTATCTAGATACCCATTTATCAATAATTATTGAATGGTTTTCAAAACTGTTTATGACTGTAAATATTTTCTTTTGAGTTTGAACTAGATCAAATTTAAATATCAAGCATTGGAGGTATGCTGATAAATATGCTACATAATGATCCCATTCTAAAAACAACAAAACCTCATTAACTTCTTGAGCTTATAATCTCAATATCTTTTAACAGTTTACTTCAGTAGTTTTGTAGAAATCACATTTTTCATCTCAAAGTAAAGGATAAAAGTCTTATTAACTTTTGACAGATTCTTACATTCACTGGAATATAAATTAGATTTTCTTAGGCTATTAAAATATTTTTGGAATGCAGTAATCAAGATCCACTTTCTTTAATAATGAATTAATTATATTGCATAAAATTAAATGCCTCATTGCCTTCAAAGACCTTCAGTAATAATAAAATGGCTGTATTATTAAAACCATAAAAACTAATTGAATGTTTTTATTGCTCAGTTGTTAATAAGAAGTTTAAGCACTGGCAGTGCAAAAACTAGAATTGATCTGAGAATCTTTTATTAAAATATCTGATAATAAATATATTTATTATTTGTTTACATTTTTGGAATAGGGCCTTCAATAGTAGTTGTTACTATTTAATGTCCCCTCCCATGCTGATGAGTTCAGGTGCAAAGGAAATTTAAAAATTACTTCAATAAGAGCAGTATCTTTATCAATATTCAATTATAAGATTACATATACCTCTCATCAATTTATCAACTTTTAATTCCATTTCAAGTTCTATTATTTATTCATTATCTAATATATTTGTGTCTAGTTATAAATAAATGTTTTACATGAACATACAATGAAAGGAAAATCATGATAATTAGTCAAAATTACCATTAAATAATAATTTTATTTTTAAGATCACTTATTTAGGTTTCATATTATCATAATTACAACTCTGAATAAGTTCTAATACTTTGTAAACTTAGTATATTTAACAAATGAAAGTGAACACAGATTTTCCTCTGATTCTCAGTTGGTGTCTATTGTTAACATTTTAATGAGTTATACCCACTAGATAAGTATGGATATTAGGTATATTCACTGGTGATTTATCATTTATGAGTTATCATTACTAGATGTAAATAAATTATTATTATTATTATTATTATTATTATTATTATTATTATTATTATTATTATTATTACTAAATTAAAGTTATAAACTTTATTTACTTTAGCTAGTTAAGGATATAAATAAACAATTATACATTGGTGTATAATTCAAATAGCATTACCTCTAAACATATATTTCAGTCCAAATAAAAGCCAGATTATTGTCTTAAAAATGCTATCATATGCACCAGAGCTAGCATTCCTATTATTTCACATTTATTTCAACTCGTAATGGTATAGATTAGAAACTTAAGGAATCAGATTATCAAAATCTTTCATTAACATCATTTTAATCTGATATTAATCTGGATTTAATTTGCATTTAATAGAGTACGTTTTTTGGGCATCATACATACACTTGTGCCATTTGTAATATTACAATATAAACATCACATGATCACTATTTCTTATGCTTGCTCTTAACTGTTATTAAAATAGGTAAAACTATACATATTGCCACTCAGTGCAAACCAGAATAATCAGTGGATTCCAGAAGGCTTGGGCATAAACTGATGAGCTTGGATTGAAAATATTATAGTGTTTTCAATTTAAGTCTCATAGTTTTGTAGTTAAGTAGAGATAAAAGGTGCCTGCTGGAGGGTTGCATTAGATCCTAAGATCTAGCTGCAGTTCTCTCAGATCCAAGGCTCCTCACGGATGAAGGCCACAAGCCAGAAATTAGTCTGAGGATATTGGATGAGTAGGCAGTAGATGGAGATTTTATGCACAAGCCTTCTGGCATTCACTGATTACTCTGGTTTGCACTGAATGACAATGCATATAGAGAGTTTTTCCTGTTTTAATAACATTACAATATATATAATAAATGCTAGAATAACACATACCTTAGCACATAAGGGCTTAAGTTATCAATTTAGTTAACTTTTCTATTTGTTTATGTCTTTAGCAGTGAAAGTATATTGCACTTATTATTTTTAAATGATTCTGCTACATATATGCAATAATTTTGGCAATAAATTTGAAAATTTGAGTTAGAAAACTTTCAAAAAGCTGTGAAACTATCCATGCACCAAAATGCTATGATGAAGGCCATTAGTTAATATAGGATTCTTGTGCACAAGATGTTTCAGATCTTTTTTGAAAAGCTGATTAGAAAGCAAAAATGCAATGATTTTTTTTATTAGAGGTTCTTTTAATTTTCCCTATGAGGTAGAAAACAAAATTAGAGTATAGTTTCAAAAAAAAAAATTTCAAACAAAAAAGATGCAAAATTCATATCTAATAAAATGTTATGATGAATGACATTGGGTGATGCAGGATGTGTCTGTGAACCATTTCAGGGCTTTTCTAAAAAAAAAAAAAAAAAGAATACTGCCATGAAAAAAAATCCAAGTAAAAAAGTGAAAGTAAAGTGATTTTTTATTAACCTAAATTTAATTTTATGTTAGAAAATCATCTTTTTCCTAGCAAGAAAGCAAAAATTCTGCACATTTTGTGGCTTAGATAGCATTCTGTAAATTTTTATTAGGGTAAGTTTGTTTATGTCTTTACTGTAGGCTTTTAAAAGTTTTAGTTTTCATTAAAATTAAAATATATTATTGTTTTTGTAATTTATTTTTTCTGTTGAATGGAGGATGTAATGAAATGATTTTCTAAAACCAATAAGAACAATATTGTAAACCTTACTGTATATGGTGTAAAAGCTCTCCATTTCTCTGCTGAGAAATATTTAGAAGATAACAATGCTCACCAGATTAATAAAATATAGAATGATGAGATTTTAGTTTTTTTAATCTCTAACTAAGATTAGTTAATATTTAAATAGCAATCTTTGCAATGATTTTTTCCAGATATTTGGAAAAAAAATCAAACAACTTAAACTTGTTCGGGATCTGAAAAATATTTTCAACTTTCACATTGGTTTGAATTCCAGGTTCTCTATATGTCAGATAGATTTACTAACCAGTATGTAAAAATATTATTTAAACTAAATATTATAAGTAATTTATTTGTATTTGGTATAATATTTATTTTGTTAATATATAATTGATCATTGTTCAGAATGAAGCTTAGAAGGGTTGAAGGCAAATGTTCTTGGATTCAAATCTTAATTTTTTTTAGAATTTTAAGCCATTGCTTGAATAGCATAATTTAAATAAAAGATGCCTATCAAAAAGGCTACTAATCCAAGAATCTGTTAGGTATTGTCATTTAACATCCATTGATTATTCATATTTACATAGATGACTCAAAGTAGAATGATATTAATTTTACATTAAATAGAAAATAGAGGAATCATATAATACATTACTATATTTTGATACATTTCAGGATTTAATATATTCATAAATAAGAGTGTAAATACATATATACACATATACTGTATATTGATTAAACTTCTTGACAACTAAAATTTGACTTAAAATTGCTTCTTAGCAAATAATATTGTGATCATATAATAAGCAAATATTTGATATTCATCAGAAGTAGTTTACTATTTTCTAATATTCTTGAGAATTAAAAGTTTTGAAATTAAAATTTAAACTATATTTTTGGTGCTTGAACTTCACATTACGTACAAGGCAACCAAACATTCTTCAATTATTATTATTTCATTCTGTGCAATGGTAGTTCAAGTGTTAAGAATATCTGGATCAAAACTCAATCTATCATTTCTGCTACTGTACACAATTTAATGCAGTACTAGAGTATCAGACTCTGGAGCATAAGGTTTTTGGATGAATATCACTTCTGGTGCTCAATCTTATTATGAACTTGCAAGCAATAAAGCCATTCAATTACTTATATTATTTTCAGTGTTCAAACATCATATAACATACGGAGCAACTAACTACTCAATTATTATTATTATTACTTTCCCAAAACTTTTAACAAAAATTAATAGATCATCATCATCATCATCATTGTCAACCATTATCAATCCGCTGCAGGATGAAGGTTTCTCTAAGTTCAATCCATCTTCTCTGATCTCTAGTCTCTCTTCTCCACATCATCCCTGCAAACTTTCTTATTTCATCCATCCATCTCACATGTGCTCTCTTCCTAGGTCTTTGAAATCGCTTGGAATTCAGTTTAAGATTTCAATTGTCTATCTATTATCATCTCTCCTAGCAATATGTTCAACTGAATTCCACTTCAGTCTTTTAATTCTTTCAATGATATCAGTAACATCTGTTTCTTTTATATAAGTTATTCAATATTAATTATAAAGTGATAATCCAGATATCACGAGATGGGTATATATATATATATAATAATTAATGGAAATGACGAAATACTAATATTAAATAGAGAAATAAATTTTAACCTTTATTGTTACCAAGAAATTCTCAAATTATTAGTAATTGACAATTCCTGAGACTAAGCAAGTTTTATTCATAAGTCTATACTAGTTCTTTTGTTGGTGTCTTTTGTTAAAGTAAAAGATGTCTTATTTTACTTCAAATCCAAGTTCTTATATAAATTTAAACCCAGAAAGCTATTTTTTATTATATATATATATATCACATTATTAAAATAATGACATGAACCAGCTATCTTCTGCAATAAATATTAGTTAATTATCATAATTAACTAATATGGGGAAAATATATGATTTAAATTTTTTTTAAAAAGTGATATATGACTTAATTTAAAAATAATAAAAAGCTGTCCATATTATTAAAATAGAGATAAAAAAGGCCTAGTTATTTTGATTACGTTGATTTTAATCAAATGATGAAAAGATTTGCTTATATTAGCTTTTTAAAATGTATTAAAATGTAAATCGCATTTAAAAGGTGAGAAAGATTTCAATTTATAAGTTAAGTAAAAACATAATTATTCAGATATAAGAATAGAGTTCAGAATTAAATTTAAATCAATGATTGTTTTTTTTTTTTTTTAAAAAAAATTATTTACGTTTTAATTTATATTGCAAAAAATTTTAATCTTTTAAAACACATTTATTTATAAAATTTTATTCAGCGACTGACTTTTTTAACTGAATTATGAAAAAAAAAAAGATTTATTATATGTTGTTTCTAAATTACAAAGAGCTATATATTTTCAAAGATAATTTATCTGTATATATTTTTTTCAGTTGTTTTAAATCTATTAAAATATATTAATTAGACTAAATGTTTTAAAAATTGTAGCTATAATATTAAAATGATCATTCAAATATGATATATTAAAAAAAATATATATTTATATGATAATAATTTTATGATCAATAAAACTAATAAACAATTGTCGAATATTAGCATTTTAATATTAAATAATCTTGGCATTTGCAAACTTATAAATATTTATCTTCCACTAAATCTTTCAGGCATTTTCGTTATTTAATTAAAGAACCCACCACACGCACACACACACACATATATATCAGAACAATGATATAACAAATTATTTTTTGTATTGTAGTATGCCAAATTACAATCGATAATTATGGAGAAGCAAAAATAGACAATCTTTTAAGCATTCATCTCTTTTCAAAAATGTATTACTGTATTTTGAAAAATTGCAACCAAAGCTGCTAGTGGGTCTTAATAACAATATACAAAAATTTGGGAACTAACTGGCTTGAATCGAAATGCATATTAGCAGTAATTAGCACTTTTTTTTTTATATCTACACTGCATTTTTGAAAAGTAAGAGTTTACATTAGCTGCACTTTTAAGAAATATATACAGGCTGTGCATTTATATTTAAATAAGGTTTAGACAAAACAAATTGTTATTTCCATTTAAGATCTTATTGTATGCTAAAGGATGAAATAACAAAAATAAGTTGAACTCAATGTTATAAGGATTGAATTATTGGCTAGATATAGTGTTTTCTAATTTGAGGGCACCATTCAGGAATTATAAATAAATAAATTAAAATTACTAAGTTTTTTTTTTTTTTTGCCACAGAATAGTGACATAATTTCAAAAATAAGACTCAGCCAAAATTCTAAGTAGATCATTATGTATACAAATACATTTAGTGTTTTATATTTTTTATGTGCAATATATATGTATCTTAAAAACAAAATTTCTCATAAAAGTAGTTTATGATGCTCTAAATATTGAGATGCTAGAATGAATTGAATTCTATCACCTGCAATTACTAAAGGATGTAACATATCACAATACCCTACTTATTATTAACTTATAGATGCCTTTAGGTACATAAAGTACTATATAAGTAAATGTGAACTTTGTAATGACAAATTTTCCAAATATTAATATCAATTGGCCAGCTTTTTTATCAGACTGCCAAATGTTAAGAATTTTCTCAGATCTTACAGAGATAGCAAAAATGTCAAATGATATTATTCAAAGAAAATTTTCAGTCAAACACAAAACTGAACATGCAGTAGAAATTAGTCTTTTATCTTGCTAAATTTAACATTTAGTGATATTAAAAATCACTGTTTATTTCACATTTGCTATCTCCATAAAATTCAAGAATGTTGTCATAGCAGTCTGATAAAAAGATATTGATATTAATATTAAAAAAAATTGCTTTTCTAATGCTACCTCCTCCCCCCATATATGTTGAAATGAATGTTTCTATGATGTCTTATGGGAGTGTTTATGTTTAATAAAAATATTAATGATTATTGACATTTTATTAAGATAACATTTGCCCTCAATTGGGTAAAATAGTAATCACATGTCTAGTGATTTATCCACATGAGGACAGGCATTATTGTTGCCAAAATATTGGTAATTATTATTACAATTTTATTTTATTAAGCACAGTTGCTCCTGATAGATATCACTATATTTATAATATAGATATATATGTTGTGATGGGATGATGATCAAACCCCATCACAAATGAGTATCATCTAGCCCTAGAAATATTAATACATTAATGGGCTAAAGAAATATTTAAAACAAACAAACATAGATTCAGATTTAAAATATATGTTGAAGATATAATATATATACACATACATGGTAGTATAAATATATTATTTTATTCTATTTATATACATATGTTTTTATTGTTAAAAAGAGGTTACCTTGACAACAGTTTGAGGTTGTTGATTATTATCATTATTGGGATCGTCTAACTGTTGACTGGTTTATAATGATACATTTTTATGAATCACAAAGAAAAAAAATGTATATTTTACTTTTTTATCTGTCTAAAAAGTTAAAAAATGAAAATTAAGTTTTGCTTTTTATTATCTTATAAGTAATTAATTAAAATGGGTAAAATTATAAAAATAAACAAAATTTTATTACTGATCATATATTTTTTTTTTGTCAAGAAAAAAAGAATTTCATTTTTTTCTTTTATAAAAGCTAGAGATTTGAATATATACATATATTGATTGGATATTTTATTTTATTAATTAATTAAAAGACTTATATGGAGATTTCATTAGAAACAAAATACTGATAGGAACAAAACAGGCTGAGAATAATTTTTTTTTCATATGTATTGTCATAAATTAGGTTTTAAAACTAAAGTTGAGTGATTTGTTCCTAGACTGTAGCAGAGAAAAAGCACTATATTGCATTGTTGGGAAAAAAAACTTTGGTGGAAACCATTAATTGAAGCTGTTCTGAAACTCAGGAAAGCTGATGAAAACTGCACAACTATACATCTCTATCAACCACTTGAAGGAAATAAACATTGCTATTGCATGTATTATGAATTCTTGTCTTTCAAAATGCTATATCCTAGAATGGTTAAAGAAACCCAATGAAGTCGAGAAGTTCAATTAGTACACAAATATTTTCCCCTCATCAACATGTGAGCCCTTACATCATTGTTCTGTATGTAAGTTTCTGTCTAATTGAAAAAATGATCCTGTAAAGAAGATTAAATAAATCTAAATCCTTGTGCCTATTTTATAGTTTTACACATGGGGTACACTGGAAACCTGGAAGAATGCATTGATTTTTTTTAAAGAAAAAAAAAAAGGAATAAGTATACTAATCATTTTCTTATTAGAACTATTGAAGAGAATTTATCTCCAGATATTTTTTTATTTTATAAAACCAAATGTATGTGATGGAGAAAAGAAAATCACACATCCCCGGAAAGTAAGGTTTTTTTTTTTATAAATTTAATATATTTTAAAGCTATCTAATATCTGGCATTGTTTTTATTATTTTATATGTTAAAACTATTTATAAAGTAAGAGAGATGTATACATGTGCATGCATGTATGTGGAATAATATAATTTTATGTGAAACCTACCAAATTTATGACTTTAATTTTGTTTCTGTAAATGAATTGATAATTAATCACACATACATATGTGTGTGTAAATGAAATGTTAATTGTTTTATTTTGCATATTAATATTTAACCTTTTAAAACCAAATGTTCTTATAATTATTTATTATTTTTTTTTTATAAAATATGTGTATACAACCATATAACTACAGGTAACTGAAAGAAGGGGAGGGATATCACTTATATTTTTATAATATTTCATTTGAGTTAAACAATGATTTTGGGTTTTAGTTGTTTCATTTATTTCATATAATAAGCTATTAAGTTGACTTAGCATTTAGTGTTCAATATCTCTTCACAGTAAATATAAATTATAAATTTTGGTTTGTCTATTGTATGTACTGTATACTACTTACTTTAAGAGTTTATACTGAGCTTGAACTTGGGATATGCTGATGGGAACCTGGAATATCCTAAAAGGAACTGTAGGTGGATGTCTCTATAAGGACCCTTTTTAAAAATATTCTTTCTATGAAAGAAGAAAGTGCTGTATAGAAGCCATGTGTTTCAGGCTTTATAAAAAATACTTTCTTGATGGCATGTTTTGCTTATCTTTATAGGGATTGATACCAAAAGGGTGATCAGGAAATATAACTACTGATTATTAATTTTATCCACTTTTTAATAATATAGATTTTTTATTTTCCATGTGTCTATTTTTTTTATTGGGCTTGAAATAATTTCATATACAGATGTATAATTAAATTGATTTGTGTTCTCCACATGGGAAATCTATAGTAATGAATTTAACTAAATAAACTGTGGATTTCACTGTTTAAAAATCTACATCACCCTGTGAAAATCTGGAGTTAGTGGTGAAAAGTTAAAGATAGAATGTGGTAGTGAGAGTGTATGGGGCTAAGTTCCTAATACACTAAATAATGGCATGCAATTAATAGGGCCTGAAACAACAAAGAGGGTCTGATATAGGTATAAAATTAGATTAACAATATAAAGAGTGATTCAGATATTGCATTAATTCTTTTTGTTTTGTTTATGTTTTTTGAGATATACATTCATACTATATAAAGTGTCGATGCATAAATGATGGGAATAATGAGTAATAAATTAATATTAAGTTGGAGTGAGAGGAAATTAACAACAATATAATAAATAATTTGTAAACAGGTAAAAATTTGAAAATTTATACAGGCAGAGAATTTGGAAAAAAAAAGGATTTATTTATACACTTTTATTATTATTTAAAAACAAAGGAAGAAGAATGTACAGTGCAGACATTGCATGTAGTAAAGATATAATTACATGTGATGAAAGAAGAATATGAGATATTGCTTAAAATATATAGATTATAAAAAAATAATAATTGCATTAAGAGATTCTGATATCTCAGTAAAAATAAATATTAGTGTAGAATATTAACTAATATTTAATAAAGAATCAATAATTTAAACTGTTTTTCATTTAAATGATTAAGAGCTTATTCAAAAAGAATGGAGCAAGATCATGGTTTAACTGAGAGTGTTGATTGCTCAAACATGGGACAGGGTAAGGCAAATGAAAATCAGTGAGAAATACAAAAAGAGTGTCTACAAATCTATATGAACCAACAATTGGAAGAAATATCAAAAAGGAAAGATCAAGCACTAATTGTAATGATGGAAAAAATAATACAAAATATGTATAATATACAATAAAATATGGAAGCAAAATTCGAATATATAGAAGATATAATGCAGAAAATGACAATAGATGGCAAGATATCCAATAAAATTTTAACAGTAGATTTCAAAATATCAAAGGCAGATAGCAGAAGACTGATGAAAAGTTTAAGAATATACAGCAGATCATGAACCAAAAGTTTCTGAATAAAGAAGAAAAGCAACAAAGCAATGAATTAAAGTTTAAAAAATTAAAAAAAATGCAACACAGTTTTGATTATAAATTATATAGCATGGAGGAACCACGTTTAAAAAAGGCACACAATGTCAATTTGATAAAAGAAAAGCAAATAGAAAGAATGAAAAAGGTGAAAATCCATGTCTTAGAATAGGAGAAGAGAAATGAATAAAGTATAGGCTGAAATTCACAAATAAAAGATTGAGAAATAAAAGATGGAGGAATTGAAAATAACAGCATGAGAGAAAAAAATAACAGATTCAGGAGTTTTTGGTTAATATAATTAATCATTTGGGAAGTGATACCAAACTAGAAAGTGGGAAAAAAAAGAACACCTTGAACCATAATGGGAAGGATAATCAGTAAAGGAAATCGAACTCAGCACGGGGTGAATAAGTTTTTAAAAATACTCATCAGTTTGATCAATTAAATGTTATGCTCAACATGTTACTTGAGAGCATAATCATCTCATGACCTCTCAAGCAAAGTAAGTAAGATTATTCTCATATTAATACTGGTTTTCAGGGAATCTTTTTAATTTGTTATTAAAAGATATGTAAACAATATTAGATAAAATAAACATTTTAATTTAAAATAATTTCAGAAAGCAAATTTTTCTCTCTCATACTAGAGCAAACTTGATTTCAATTCATACAAAAGGACTCAATAATAAGGGTATTTTTAATTTTTTAGAAACTATAATAATAATAGCAATAATAAAAATAATAATAATTAAGGTGATGATAATAATAACAAACTTTTAAATATGTATGTGTGGTGACTATATATTTATAAAATGGATTTTACATATAACAAAATTGTTTAAAGTCAAGTCACAATAAGCACTTTATTTTGTTTTAAGCTCTCCTTACATACATTATCTCACCATATATAATAACTTACAATTTGTTGATATGTTTTGATTATAAAAAAATACACATTATTAACTGAACAATAAATGTATAATATTTTTCAACACACACACATATAATATAGATTCATTTTAATATATATATATATATATATATATATATATATATATATATATATATATATATATATATATATAGTAACCTAGTGTTATTGACACTTGGTTTACTTGGCATTATTTCTGCAGGAAAACAATGCTATTCTTTAAAGAAATAAAAAGATAAAATAACAATAGTAATAATTGATTAATAAAGTATGCTATTCACTCACTTTGGCATGTTTTGGGTGAATAACTAATAGATTTAATAACTCAATGTCATTTTTAAAGAGAGAACATGAATAATTTAATTGAGATATTAATAATTAGAGCAAATTAATATGGTATAAAAGCTAAACAGTAATTGATTTTGGATGGGTAGAGGGGAGAGTGGATGAGTGTCTTATCATAAAGCACAATAACTTCTGGTAATTTCTTTTTGTAAAAAAAAAAAAATTAAAAAAAAAAAAGAAAAAAAATAATGTTTAAAGAATTATACATCACTGATTGTTAATTTAATGTATTTATTATTATTTTTTTTATATTGTCAAATTACTTTGTAATCCAGGTAAATAATACTAAAACTATATGATTGTAATAGGTTTTTCCTTTCTTTTGTTTATGTTATAATCAAATGATTATTTTTCTGTAAGAGGTCGCTAAAGTAAAAAAAAAAAAAACAACAACAAAACGAAACAACCAATTTCATAATCAAGATCATTTTTTTTTTTTGAAAAATATAGTCTGCTTTTAGTTTTCAAGGAAGGAACAGTGCTGAAATTTGGTAACTCAATTTTTTCATTTTATTTTGCAGAAATAAATGTAATCAAAGTAAAATTTTAATAATATAATGTGTGGCTAAATTTTTTTGATAAGATATCCTGATTTTCTTTGCCATCTACCTATTTAAAGACCTTTTATACTTAAAAGTTTATTGTATCACGCTAAAGTTCAAAAATGACAGATGTAACTAAAAGAGTCACGAAAAATTATATTATATCTAAATTAAGGAAAAGAAGCGATTTCCAAGAAAAAATTAATTATTTATTAACTTTATGTCATTTATTGATATTTTCTTGGTATAGAAAAAAAAAAAAAATAATAATTGAAAGAAATATTTTGAAACCAAGGAAAATCAACTAGAAACATTTTCGCGCTCTTTCTCAATATTGTCTGCCTTTACAAGTAATGTAGTTACATACATTAAAATATGTTTTATTCACCAAGAATTGTCTGGAAATAATAATAATGATAAATAAGATTAAATTATGCACCTGTATATATATTTTTTTTTTTAAAAAAAAATATATAAACTTTCTCAGAGTAAATATAGGAAAAGTTATATAGGGGCATTCTTACAGAGAAGTTACTGTTAAAAAAATTTATAATTCCTAAAGTATGAACAAAACCAAATATCTTACTGACTTAATGATAAAAATAAATGATATATTATACATCAGTTGGAATTATTAAAACTTCATGTACACGTAAATTGACTACAGTTATTATCATAATAATCTCTCGGAAAATTGCGCATTTTTGTCCATAAGTAAGATAGCTAATAAGTATACGTAACATCAATAAAAAAAAAAATATTGTGTATGTTTATCGTCTATAGTCAAATATTCGTCTATGTTAGAAGTCTATTTTTTTTCTTGGATCCCAAAATTGTAGTAGTTTAATTCAAGTAAGAATTAATCTTCAATTCTGCTATATGTTTCTTTACCTAATTTATTAAACGCACAAAATAAGAGAAAACTTTTATTTAAAGGAAATAATACCATGCGTTTACTGTTTTTAAACTTGCTTCGTGAAATACGACTGGATAAAGCTCTTCACCTGGACCAATTGCTCAACAGAAAAAAAAAACATTTTCTAATGAGAGAGTATGCACTTGTTAATTAATGATTGTTTAAAACTAAGTTATAAATGATATGTATTTTTTTTGTTATATCACATAGGTTAAAGTCTGTATGGTCAAGTGATATTTAATAGCCTTGTAATGACAAGGGTATGTTTTAATATAATTATTATAGGTTAAGTTGATATTTAACATGAAAAAAAAAATCTATAAATATGTTTTAATTATTACATACAATTGTAGGTAGAAATTTTGTATGTTAGATACGTAAAAGAAAATATTTAGATATTTAAGGGGTAAAATAAATATTGAAAATTATCAGAAGTAACTAAAAAAAAAAATATATTTCTTGTTAAAGTTTTGAAATGAATTTATACTGTATTAATTGAGGAATTTATTCCTAATTATTCTTAAATAACACATCCACTTTATTTAGTTTAAGATAGTATGCTACCAACTATTTTGAATGTTCCTTTATTAAAATTATTATACTTTTATTCTATGATGTCCATTGATTTCAGATGTTGATCAAAGTATACATGGTAACATAAGTTTATTATAATCAGTGTATTTACTTATCCTGCCCAGATATAGCATTGGTATATGCTTAATATTCGCATAGGTAATAATTATAATGTATTTATTTTGTGGGATGAAAAATGATCTCCCCAAAATCTTTGTTTTCCATGAGAGGAAGATTTTAAATATAATGTTCGGGTATGTTTATAGCCCAAGTGATCGATTCTCATAGATAGGACGATCAAGAATTTATCTAGCATTTAGTATGCTTCATTCGTTTAAATCCCAGGAGAGGATTGTATTTGGTGTGTGTTCGTGGTATGCCCAAGTAAGAGGCAAGAAACCACCAAAATATTTTAATGTAGTAGATTACTCTACAGACCTTCGTGGTTATTCCATATTCCTCATGTGAAAATAAAGATAGCTCCACCATGGAAGGTGTTGATTATTGTGCTTAATTTTGAAAGCTCGGGCAAGATAAAGGGTATATTGGAGGTGTTAGTTCCTCAAGATCCACTTTAGTATAAATAGTGCGTTAGTAACTAAGATCAATATCTGTATTGTGCTGCTAAATATTGCTAGTATTTGACAAGTAAATCAATGGAGAAAGTAATTAAAATTGCGTAATTTAAAACGCTTATTTACTCAAGGAATATTCAAATGCAATATTTAATTCTGGTTAGTAATTAAATAATACTCATATTTAATTATTATACGTATGAATAAAATTTGTATCATAACTTAAGTTAGCATTAAGTTAAATGTAAGATGGTAAGTGTAACTTCTGATAACTGGCCTATAATTAGAATAGGTTATCCCATTAAAGACCATAAATAAAGTAAATGTATTAGAAATAAATTTAATATTTTGCGTATTGCATATGATTGGATTAATCATTTAAAAAAAAAAATAGTTAGTCAATAATTTTGAATAAAAGCTTCTACAAGGTTACCAAAATTTAATAAACAATGTATTGGTAATGAAATGTACTTTTAGTTAATCAATCCATATGATTGCATACAGGAGAAGTAGTAACCTCTAGTCCATAACCAAAAGAGTATACAGATTAATGTCAGTTATATTTTATATTTTTGTATTACTATGGGATTATTGAATAAATGTTCATATATTTTTTTTTGTGATAATAATAAATTATAGTCTTGTTAAAATTTGTTGTAGATTCATTTTTTTGTTTTTATATGCTAAATATAAGTGTTTGCACAATATTTGCAAAACCTTTTCTTGAGTCCGAAATCATTCCAAATTCTTAAAAACTTAATATACCAGATAAATAAAGTTAAGCAGATCGGAATATGTCATTATATTTTAGTTTAATGATAATTATTTATGGAGTTGAAAACTTAAGACTAAACATTCACCTTTGTGTAAAAAAAAAAAATGAATTTATTCCCAAACCATTAACTTTGGTTGCACATTATTCCATTCCCATTTAGTTAAATTGTCTAAGTAATAAATTTTAGTTATATTATTGTGTTGTCATGGATGATGGAAGGACACAAAAAGCACCCTTATCTTTTTATTATTCTGACTGAGATTCTGAAAAAAAAAAAAAAGGGCTGTGTTATTCAAAATTATATGTCATTATTGAATAGAATTATCATCTCTTTAAATAATATAGCAGTTGATATGAGAGATGAAGACACATTGAATTTAAGTAAAATAAATGTTTCCTATAGCCGACCAGAATGCCAGTCATATGCGACAACACAATACTGCCGAGCATTTCCTTACATGAAACAAAGAACCCTGAGATTAATATTATTATAATTATTCTTTAAATTAATAAGTGATCAATTATTGTTGTTATTACAATCGTGGCATGGCTTAAGAGAATTGAATGTACAATTGTATTATATGAAAAGTATTTTAGATCATATTGGAAATTAATGGATATGTTGCTTTATTTTGGTTGCCTTAACAACAACCTGAAAAATTAGTGTCCTGGGTGCAAACAAATAAATAATTAAAAAAAAAGAATATTGAGTTAGAAATAAAATAAATAAATAAAATAAACAAATAAACTAATAATTAAAAATTATTGGGTTAGAATATATATATCCATAATATATATATATTATATATTTCTAGTATAAGATGCATGTATAAATTTCCCCCTCCATTTTTTGCTATTTAAAATAATTTAATCCCACCTTTATGGATTTTATAATAACTGGGATATTTAAATACTGTATTTGATATTCTTAGAGTATGTATAAATAAAAAACTAGTGGTTATATAGAAACAACAAATAATAGGTCACACTTTCAGAATTGAATTAATGACATTTTAAAATATTTCATAACATTAATTAGCCTCAGTGATACTCCGGGTAGAATTACTTCATTCTACTTGAAGTTAAACAAATAACCATTTTTATACTAAAAACACAAAATAAAATCTTAACTTGTGAAAACAATCTGGTGAGCAGATTGACTAATAATACATTATAATTGGAGAGGAAAATTAATAACCTCAATACATGGAGATCTAATTAAAGAAAAAAAAGGATTTTAAAAATTAATCTAACCAGGTTGCTTTAGATTGGCATATTAATAATAAAACAAAACAGAGATCTAAAATTAAATAATGACTGCATATAAATAAATGACTGCACCAAAGTTAAAGAAAGTTAGAGTATATGAGAGAGAATTAGATTGACAGAAATTATTTGAGAGCAAATTACATTTTTACACAATAGAAATATATAAAGTTAAATAATTCATAAAAGAAATCTTGATAGTAGAGTTAGAGATTAGTTAGACTAGCTTTACTTGCAGGGGGCTTGAAAATTTACCTTGCACTATTTTAAGAGTCCATATTAAAAAGTTCAGCTTGTGCATGGACAGTTGGTTTTTCAATAACAGCAAGCTTTTATTCAGCATTCCACAATTCTCCAGTCAGGCTCTTACTTCATTCTATGGAGCATGATATAATGGCAGCAGCAGATGATGACCCTACAGGGCCAAGAAGGGTGGTGGACTTACTACTACATCATTATTTTTTTAATTTCCACACCAGCGTAGGTTATGTTTACTGCAATTCTTTCAATAGTAGCTAATCTGTCTTGATTAAAACTTCGGCCATTTTATAATTTGCCCAGGTATTTCTGGAATGCTTTCAACAAAATTAAAAATTACTTAGTTCATTGTTTTTGAAAGATGCTACATTAGATAACATCCAAAAATAAATTCAAATCTATTTCCAGATTAGAAATAGAGTTGACAAAAATGTTTATAACAAAAGAAAATCTTTAACCTTAATCCCATTTTAAGTAAAAACTGTAATTAAAAATACTTTCTCCAGATTAAAACAATAGTATTTCCAACCCTTTAATTATTTTTGGACAATTAACAGTCACATCTTCCATATTGGATTTTATAAAGTACAGTTTAATAGGAAAAAGTACTTTAAAAAGAAAAAGTTTAAAATGATGTATAATAAAATATTTATCAAAAAAAAAAAATCAATATTTTGTTAGTATTTTGCTCCTATATATATATATATATATTTGAGCCACACCTATAATACTTTAATAAAAAAGAACTAATAATTAATAAAAAAAAGAATTAATAATGATTTTAAAAAATGTTATTAAAACGTTAAAATTTTATAACTTAGGTGTGCATCTCAAATATATACACAAATATGTATATATACGACAAAAGGAGTGGGATAGGATATAGAGTTTGAATACAGGTTAGTAGGTGGAAACATGAAGCTCAATCTTAAGCTAAGCTTGACTGCTTCAATATAATAATCATTTTTTTTTACTGCTCAGGAATTCATAAGAAATTTGAGCACTCGAAGTGACAGAAATTAACCATGATCCATTGACTTTTGGGCCCAGTATCTGCCTGCCACTCTGCAGGTCTTAAAAGATAGTGATCATGTTAGATAATAAAAAATCACCTATGCAGGCATCCTTTGATTTCATGACATCTGATTGTAAATCATGTTGTAGATATTAACATTCACAGATAACAGCAAACTTTATTATAATATGTCCGTTTAACTTACACATATATGTATATATGCTGTGAACAAGTATTTAAAATATGTAATAATACACATCTATGTGCGTTAACATAACGCTAAGTCATTATGAATTTAAAAATTAAATTTTATGAATTACTTTTATTTTAATATTTTTTTATAGAATATATTTTGAATAGTAATAATTATAATTGCGTATATAAATAATTGGAAATACAAATAATAATATCGTGTATGAAAAAACTATTTATACAAAAACAATAACAAATAATAATCTTATTTTCAGAAATTGGTAAAAATGAATAACTTGCTACTATAATTAGTTTCTGAATACTAAAAACGGCGTTACAATAAAAGAAAATTAAGAATAATTATCAAATAAATTGAATATATATTTTAAATGTATAATGAAATCGAAACAATTTACTAGTGATAAATTAATAAACACTTTATTATGCAAATGTAGTGTTTTTTATTTGCATTTTGAGCAATAGTAGCGACATCTATTATATATGCTTCCGATCAATTATTTTTTTTTAAACCAACAATTATACATCTTGACATCTTTTTAAATCCATACATCCGGTCTTAATTATTTGTTAACTGAAATATTTTATAGTATGAATAATAATAATAATTTAAAAAACATATATTTATTCCTTTCATTTTAATGTATTTTTTATTTATTTTGTTTAACTTATGAAAATCTGCACAAAAGAATATCAATTTCAGTTTTTCACAATAAATCATTAAAAATGAAAGAAAAAAAAACATACTTTAAAAACAACAACTAAACAATAAAAATAAATGTAATTTTAGATTATAAAAAATAAAAATACAAAATAATTGTTTAACGTATAAAAAATAATAAAACATCCTTTTTTATCAAACAAATAAAAAATTAAACAGTTTATATTCAAATCATTATATCCGCATAAATAAATTATTACTTCTTAAGAAATTTAATGGATGATAATGTGATGTGTTTTTGTAGAAGTTATATTAACATATGTGCATTTGTATTAAACTACCATAACATCACATGACCATCATGCTTATGTTTACGCAATCTGTCAACACTAGCAACATTTTCCATAAAATTTCGCCACCTATTGCAAACCATAATAATCAATGGATACTAGATAAGTTAGTGCATCACAATTGCTATCTAGTGCCTAGTAATCCAATATCTCTAGATTAATTTTTAGCTTAGGGTTTTCATTAGTGATGAGTCTTGGATCTAAAGAGCACTGCACCTAAAACTATGGACCCAATGTATTCTTCTAGCAGTCAACTTTTATCTTTTCAATTATAATTATCCACATCAAAGGCTGATTGTGGTTATTAAAAAAACAAATACACAAAAGTATATAGATACTGAACTGGATTCATATTTGTATAACTATATGAATGAATTAGTTTTGATTAAAATATTCAATAGTCTATAGAATTTCCAACATTAAGATTGTAATTTTAGCTCACTCTAAAGTGCAAGATTTCATGTAAGTTAATTTGTAATGGTAATAGTGAACTTAAACAGTGGAGAAAACAATTACTTTATGCTTCCAAATCAAGATGTTTCAGATTCACCTATATAAGTGGACATTTAGGTTAAAGATAAAATGGCCACTTCTATCTTTATAAAAGTCGCTATCTTGTATTGTGGTTTGGAAGGTTCCCTCTATCAGCAAAATATGTTTAGTTATTGCAAATTTTAAAGCACATTGAATACAGGCTAAAGCATGTTTAAAATATTTATATTTATGTTTGTTTTGTGGCAATAGTATATCTGTTATATAGTTAATATCTGTTATATGACTTTAAAATTATATTAACTTCAAAATTCTATATCAAAAATCCCTTTGTTCTTTAAAATAAATTCTATATGGGATCATGTTTTTTTATATAGGTCTGTCTTGCACATCATAATCAAAGACTTCTGTTAAGCTTACAAAATCTGAAAATATATCTCAGTGAGCAGATATATTATTAAACTTTGCACTTGAATTTTCTAATTAAAATATATCTATGTTTTGGTTTCTAATAACATTTTCCTTTATAAAAAAATTAAAAACAGAAATACAATCTGAACCTTATAGAAAGATAAAAAAATATATCTTAGATTAATTTTTTTTAAATTTTGATTTTAAAAAAAAATGTAATTACCTAATTTTCTTTTTGGCTCATTCTAAATTACAAGCCTTGATAGTCCTAACAAGTAGTAAGTAGAGATCTTTTACCCAATATTAACATTACATTATCATAATATTACTTTCAGATTTATGATCATATCATTTTTATTTCACTCTCACGCATCTTCAAACACAAATTCGACTAACTAAAAAATAACAATTAGAGATGAAGCATATGCATCCTTTAATAATTAGCTCTCAATATCAGTATCCCTATACTTGTCAGTTAAAATATATTTTTAACATGAAGTGTTATTTAATAAACATAAGGAGAAAAAATAATATATATATTTTCATTATATAACCCATAAAGTACACATATTGCTCTTTTTATTTGCTAAAATAATAATAACATTATATACCATATCTCTTGATTATAACAAACAATTATTCTATAAAATGTATTACATATTTCGCTATTTTTTGTAGTATAATTAATAAGTATGACTTTAAAACTAAAGATTAGATAGATAATCTTCATTATTAGATGCTATCTTTTATCTGATTCAATTTTGATAAGTTTCCTGAATTTAAAATGACATTAATTTGTAGGTATGCATAATGCATTCGTTATAACCTATGAGTGTAGTTTCAATAAAATTTACCATAATCATATCTCTCGTGTTAATTATTTTTGCTGCTTCATTTATACAGTAATGTAATTAATCATTAAAATCCAGTCAAAACTTAGACAACAATCAACAATTTCAAACTGTTGTCAAGACAATTTCCTTTTAACAAAAAGTGCAGTTTTATTTAAATTATACTTAATTACATTATAATAAAATAAAGCATCAGGAATAATTAACAACAGAGTTATAATAATGGTAAGCATTAAGGAATGTGCATTCAAATTTTAGGTACTAAGGAAGAAAGAAATCACATTGTTATGCATATGTCATAAGTTTGAATTAGTGTATTACATTGTGTAATATTCTTTTACTTACTAAATCCTATTATATCTATTTTGTAGATTAAATTTTACTTTGAAAATTAAATTCCAAATTTATATGTGGATGTGTTTGTAAGAAATACACTGTCCAAACATACCACTATAACATCATCAGTAAAGATACAGATCTTCCCTCCCCCCTTATAGAATTTTCCCATTTTTTAACATTCAGTTTAAATACATTCTTTTATTATTAACTGCAGAGTTTGTGATTATTTATTAAAAGCATAGAAAGTAAGTAAGTAGTTTTAGAGAAAGGCTATAATCTTTATTATATGCACCCTAAATGTTTATAATAGTCAAACAATGACTTTTTTTTTATTATAGAGGGACCTCTCAAACCTCAACACAAGATTTTGACTTTATAAAGATTTTACAAATATTAATTTATAATGGAAATAATGAACTTAAAAAGTAAAGAGACTAACAGCTTCACACTCCCAAATCAAGATGCTTTAGAATGGCCTATATAAGTTGAAATTTAGATTAAAGATGAGATGTCCATTCTTATATTTATAAACTCGCTATTTTGACAGTCCCCTCTATAGTAAAAAAAGCCATTGTTTGACTATTATAAACATTCAAGGCAATATAAGAAAAGTTAAAGTCTTTCTCTGAAAGTAAACAGAGCTTATGTTATATATATATATATATATATGTGTGTGTGTGTGTGTGTGTAAAAAAATCTTACAGTGTCTTCTTTGATCTTTATCATGGTGACTTCTGTTTCCTTAGCAGCAAGTTCTAACTGGGGCCTCATCATTGCAAGATCTTCTTGCATTCTTGAAACTTCTTCAGCTGTTGAAAGCAACTAAGAACATATAAAAGGTAAGCATTCAAGTACAAATGAATAATATTTTGTTGCACATCATTAATAATCTTCTCAAACATAACTTTGTTCACAATGACTTCAATTTTTGCTATTTTTTAGAAACTGACTCAGAAGAATTTGTTTTTGATTTTAATTATAAATAATAATTAGTTTGTCATTCAAAAACTCATATGATGTTTAAGCACTGGAAGTATTAGAATGGACATACAATTTATAGACATTTTGCTTTTGAATCAGCTATCCTACTAATGCACTAAACTCTTTAAGAAACAAATAAATACTTTATCACTCTGGGGATCTGGAGAAAGCAGATTTTAGCTTTATTTTATGGATCTCAATTCCACCAGTCTATCACTACACTAAAACATGTGTTTTTCTCTAAATTATGTAAATTTAATATAATTAGTAACAGTCTATGGATTCCATCTCAGTGATAATGAAATGAATATGATATTTTATAAATATGCTATTTATTTATATAAGTTTATGGAGAATATACATAAAATATTTTTGGAAAATATTAGAGGATTGAAAGATGGAGGTACATTAGAAATGGTAATAAAAGATGGAAATTGATAAGGTTAAATGTATATTTTATTTGTGTATTTAATTATGTATATGAACATGCGTATTGAATGTAATAATTGTATAATTATATATTTGGATATTGTAGCTCTGATGATGATTGCAGGACAATTGAAACTGTTAGAATAAAGTTTTAATAAAAACAGTATTGTTAAAGGATTTAAGAAAGTTATAAATGGTATTTATCATTTACTGGACTAAGTTCTAAATTGTTATTTCAGATCTGTGGATTTCATATAACTACAAATGCAATTAAGTCTTTCATTTTATTTACCTAGAGGTTTATGTTTCTCTTATTTTTTCCAATATACACATGACCACATATATGTGAAAAGATAAATGATCTCCATTATATGTAATTCATGATGAACTAGCACTTATCAGTTGATCCAGATCATTAACTCCCACACATATGTACAACTAGCACTCAGTTGATATTAAGATAGTAAATCTTCAAACTTGAATGGACAAGCTTTAATCTTCTCTATCCCTGACTCATCCATATGATTTAAAATCTGAAAATGAAACACTCAAAGCTTTTGTTGATGCCAATATTATTGTCATGCCTGACCTCTCATATAAAGAACCTTAATATGTCCATCCCTCTTCTGTACATTTAAATAAACATATTAAGATAGATGAGGGTCCAGAATAACTTAAAGTGAACATAGGTATTACAATAATATTGGCATCAATAAAGGCTTTGAATGTTTCATCATTAAGTATTCAATGATAAGGATGAGTTGAATGGTGGAGAAGATTGAAGCTTGTTCATTAAAGTTTGAAGATTTGCTCTCTTCATTTAAATTGAGCACTGATAGTATATATATATATATATATATATATATATATATATATATATATATATATATATATATATATATATATATATATATTGCTCTGGTCAAAACATGTTTATCCATCTAACATGAGCTGGAACTGACAAAATGTACTTCAAACCCAGTCAAGCCCAAGATTTAGGTCAAGGACCAGCCTGAATTCGAACCCACACTCTAAGCTCCAGCTCTAACACCTAATGAATAACATAATAGTGATGGCACATGAGAATTAATTTTAATCTGACCCACTAGCAAAGCGGAAAAGACAATGAGACATCTATAACTATGACTTAACTAAAATATATACATGCATAGCTGTATGTTTGGAAGTGGAGGAAAAAAGAATTTGAACTACTCAAATAAGTTAGACAATAAAATATAGTTTAATATAATGACAAATGATTTAAATACATTTATAAATTAATGGCCTACATTAGTATGTGCGTGAATGAGCAAGTGGTCTACCAAACAATAGATAATTATATATTGTCATTCACACTATTATTTCTTATATGCTCTTTATTAGCTAAATAATATGTTATAAATAAGCACACATCTTTGATGGATCCAATATTAAGATGCCAATCGATTATTACAAAAAATTTACACAAAATTGCTATTAACACTTTGGATTACGGTTCTGAAATGTGGTGACTAACATTATTTAGGGGAGCATTCCGAGATTCATTACAGATATTATATAAAGAATTTTCATGCCATTATGGTCATGAAAATACATAAAATACATTTGAAAACATATTTGATTATATGATAAAATACTTAATGAAAATTCTTTTAATTAGCGCTGGTAAGAAGAACACTTTATTTTTCCCAAGGCATTCGGATACTCTTAAATATAGAAATAAGTTACGATGGTGGGATTGTATAAGACTAAAATAAATTTATTTAATAAAATTAGAAGTAGTTGGCATTTGTATATACCTTAAGCAAAGCACAATTTTAATATTAGAGCATTAAAAGTGGGTCATGAAGCAAAAGTATTAATAATATGAAGAAGTTTGCAGTGCTGACATAATAACCAAGAAATAACAGGAAAAGTCATGCTTCTTGACAAAAGACCAAGTGGATAGGCATGCTGTGGACATCAGCTGACATACAGGCCTTTGATATGAAGAAAGTGGATAGAATAGCATGTATCAGACTTATGGAAATCACCACCAGAGGCCTTTTTATATGAAATAAATGCTTCTGGGAAGGTCAATTATCCTCAGAACAAGGCTTGAGAAATAAATCTATGGGTTCAAACTTGTCGCAACCCCCAGATTAGAAGCATGTAATATATATATATATATATATATATACATACAAAAATAGGCCAAATGTCAGTAACACAGTAATGATAAATGTCACTAACAACATTGAATAAGTTTACTGATTTAAAATAAATAACCCAAGTTTGAATGCCATAATTAATTTGCTATGCCACTAGAATATATATATATATATATATATATATATATATATATATATATATATATATATATATATATATATATATATATATATATATATATATATATATATATATATATATATATAGAGAGAGAGAGAGAGAGAGAGAGAGAGAGATTTAGATTTCAAATTAATAAAATATATGTTAAGATTTGACTCCCTCATTTTCTGCTATTTAAAATAAATCAATCCCACCTTCTTTGATTTTATAATGACTGGAATATTTAAGTACAGTATTTGATATTTTAAAAGTAAAATAAAAAATTACTAGCAGTTAAATAGAAAACAAATAATCGGTCACCTTTTCAGAATTGAATAACATTTATAAAATAAATAAGGTTTCAAAGCATTAATTCTAGAGTTCTGGATTCACCCCAGGTAGAAAATCCAGAGTTAAACAAATATATTTTTTTATATTAAAACATAAATAAAATGTTGGCTCATAAATCAATCTGGCAATTATATTAATTAATAATGCATTATATTTTTAGGGGACATTAATAATCTTAATTCATGAAGGTTTACTTAAAAAGCTAAGAAAAGATTTTAGAATTTCAACTTGTCAGATTGCATAAGATTGGCATATTAATAACTAAAATGGACATATAAAGTCAAGTACTAAATAACTAAATAAATGACTGCACCAAAATTAAAGATAGTTAGAGTATATGAGAGAAAATTAAATTTAGAGAAATTATTTGAGAGCAATTTACATATTAGAAACATTACAAAATTAAATTATACATTACGAAAAATTGATAGTAGAGTTTGAAACTAGTTATGCAAGCCAGATTTAGTTTCAATGGTGGTGGTTTGAAATAATTTACCTTGCACTATTTAGAGAGTCCATATTAAAGTCCAGATCATGTATGGAAATTCTTATCTGACAGAAAGCTTCCATTTTATCATTCCAGAGTTTTTCTTTAGTCTTTCCTTCATTTCAGGCAGCAGTTAGATGGTACATTAGCATGAAAAATGACCCACAAGGGTCAGAAAGGTGGTCGATTTACTACATCATTTTAAGTTTCAAGCGACATGTAATATATTAACATTCTGTTCTCACTATAGTAGCTAATCTATTGGTGACTTAAAATGGGGTCATTTTATACTCCTGCTCATGTAGTTGAAGAATGTTTTTAATTACTTCATTTTAGCTTAAAATCTAATCTCTAATCTTACAATTTCTTACATTTTCTTTATCGATTGTTTTTGAAGATGCAACAGTAAGATAATGTCCAAAAATAAATTCGAATATATTTCCAGATTAAAAATAGATTTGACAAAATGTTTATAACAAAAGAAAATATTTAATCTTAATCCCATTTTAAGTAAAAACTTTAATTAAAAATACTTTCCCCAGATTAAAACAATAGTGTTTCTAACTCTTTAATTATTTTTAGACAATTAACAGTTGCATTGTTCCATCTTGAATTTTATAAAATACAGTTTAATAGAAAAAAAAAACTTTCAAAAGAAAAAGTTGTATAAATGACATATAATAAAATATTTTAAAAAATCAATATTTTGATAGTAAGTTTTTGCTCCTATATATATATTTGAGCCGCACCTATAATACTTTAATAAAAAAGAACTAATAATTAATAAAAAAGAATTAATAATAATTTAAAAAAATTGTTAGTGAAATGGTAAAATTTATAACTTAAGTGTGCATCTCAAATATATACATAAAATATATATACACGATAAAATGAATGGGATGGGATATAGGGTTTTAATACAGGTTAGTAGATGGAGCTATGAAGTTCAATCTTAAGATAAGATTGACTGCTTTATATATATATATATATATATATATATATATATATATATATATATATATATATATATATATATATATATATATATATATATATATATATTAACCCTCTCCCATAACCTCCATCTTCTTCACTTATTTACTTTATTATATTTATAATTGCCCGCGCCAATTCTATGCAAAATAGAATAAAATTTATAATTATAAATTATATTTAAACTTATTTAAAAGGTTTTATATTGCAACCACTCCATGGCCTAGCTCAGTTGAGATTATATGATATGGTCTTTATGTATGAGGCTGACAAGGATAATAAAAACATCTATAAACAATAATACTATAAGGTTAATTTAAGTATGTTCAGAGCATCTATTCAATACTAAAACTATTGCACAATCATCAATTATCATATTTAGCACAGGATAGATAATGATTAGGACCGGGCATCTTTATATCGATATCACCATCTATTCTAAGCAAAGTAAAATATATTATTAGCATTGTAATACTGAGATTTATTATCACCAGACAAATTAAATAAATTGACTTCTACTGGCAAATCTCTATGCTATGTTAACTATGTGTGTGTGTGTGTGTGTGTGGAAATAGAGAATCGAACTTAAATAGTCAAGCAATTCATTTGGACTTTTAATTCATTAAAATATTTATTAAAAAATAAATAAAAGACAAAAGAAATAATTATACTAAAAAAAAAATTATTTATGCACCTTGATAACCAGTTACATCTCTTCTAAGGTAAAATCAAAATTGACTACTATTTAATATGTTAATCATATATCTTCGAATATGTGCACATGATTATATTGTAAACATAATGTATTCATGAAATATATTTTATTAGATTACTTTTAAACTTGTATATTGCCACAAATCAATCATCTTTTACATATTATAAAAAAAATTATATAACACTTATCTGTTACAGTCAGTGTAAGTCATCTAACAGTAACTATACAAAATAAATAAAGGCAGGGAAAAATAATAACCACACACTTATACCTATATGCTTAAGAGTTAACAAATATCTCCAAACTTAATCTACATAATCTAATTGACCCTTGACTATTTCTACCTTCAATTCACATTCAATATCCTTCCTATATACTGAACTTATAGCAGATAAGGTTTTAATTCATTATTGTTTTTTGAATATACTTCATTAACTAAATTGCATAATAAATACAACATCTTTAAAATAATAATCTATAGCATTACGCACACATCCAAATATCCAGAATCATCTATTATATACTTTCTAAATCATACAAAATAATAAATTATCATACTCTAATGATAATGAAATTACATTGTTTTTTTTGTGTTTTTTTTTTTTTTAAAGAACACAAAACAAAAACAAAACAAAAAAAAATGTTTATACATCTATTGTAATCAAAAAAAATAAATTTGTCAATATCCTATTATTACATGTTACGTTTTTTTTTTTTTTAAAAAAAGTGAAAGTTGAAAGAAATATTCATATTAATTTCAAAGATAACAGTAAATTATAACATAAAAAAATGTATTTCCAAATTTAAAGCATAATTTATTAAGAATGATAAGAGTTTTTTTTTCTCATCCTATAATTCCATGATGGGCGTTAAAAATGATATTTGCATGCATTGACATTATTTCAGTATATATACGTGACTAGCAAAGTTATACATTAGAAAATTATCTTCTTGGTATAAAATTAAGTAGATAAATTTTTTTATTTAAAATTTTAATTTGCAGAAGATTGATAAAAAATGATTAGAATTTAATATTAAGCGTCTGGTTTTAGCGTCTAATGAAAAAAAAATTGGTGCTAGCTTTATTTTACACAATTTTGCCATTTTAATATTACTTACTTTTGGCAATATCTTGAAATAAATTATAATTACTTATCTTACATGACTTCAAGGTAATTTTAAAAGGTAGCGAACTTGAACCATCATTTAATAGAAGTTTGGAGCTGATTTTCTCTCTGGGTTTATCTCTTCATGGTTTTATTATTCCAGTAGTATAATAGAAATTTTCCATAAACATATCATTAGAATCCTTGTAATGTTTTTTTTTTAATATTTGTAATACTTTTAGAGAGTTATTGATTCCTTTAAGTTTTTTTTATCTTCTTCCTCAGAGCTTTTTTTTTTACTTTCAAGTTTTACACTCTATGCCTTTTTCCACTCATGCCCTCTGTGTTTCTATGACAATCAACTTTGGAAGCTTGCCAGAAATATTATTTATAAAAATTTTAACAATAAAATGTTTGAATATAATAAACATAGTAAAAAAAATATTAAATACTAATTATTAATTTTAGAAATGTTATTTACTATTACAAATAATCTTTATCATTTTTAAAATGTAAGATTCTAAGACAATATATAATCAGTAACTTATAAATAAAATATATTAAAGAAAATTCTAATTAATAATATATTTATGCATCTGCCTATTATGACATGTAAATCCTCTACTATACACAAACATCTACCACTAAACATATAGTCCAAAACTCCACCAATCAATATACCCATTTAAAATTTTAATTTTGCTAAAATCCTAATTTTAACTAGCAAATTACATCACAAATTAAGTTTAGTTTTCCTAAACACTCAATTTTAAATATTAAATTATATCACAATTCATTTTTCTCAACTAATTACCTTTAGCCATTGTTAGCACAAATGTGACCTTCCCACATTTCTTTCTGGTGCCAACCTGGAAGGTTACAATCTATCCCCCTTAAGGAAAAAAATGAATTGGATAAACAACAATCAATATTAATAACACATTAAATTTTACATTAAGATCATTCCCCAATTAGAAAATTATGTTGTCGAATAAACATAAACAATAAAAACATTTAATGCTTTTATAAACACTTGTTTATATTATACTTTAGCAACATTAACCCTTTCAACGATTATTATTTAATTGGCCGAATGAGTTAAAAATCAAAACTTGTAATTGGCCAATTCACAACTTTAACAAAATCTATTGTTAAAATAGATAACTTTTAATAATATAAATACATTAGTTTCGTTTATAAAAAGTAGATTACTGAATTGTCAGATTATGAAACAAACGAAAGTCTTTTCAAAAATAAAATTTGATTTATAATTTAAAAAATATTCAATTGTGGTGAAATAAAAGTAACCGTTATTCAACCAACCAAAAAAGATTGCGTCAGCAATCTTTTTTTTTTCACTTTAACGTTACTATCAATATGTAGCAATAAATAAATAATTCTTGGTAATATCTTAACTATTTTTCTAAAATAATTTGATTTTTAGTATTATTTTATCAATAATAATTTGTAATTCAATTCAAATATTGTTTAAAATGTTGTAAACATTCGTTTATAATTTTCGTAATAAAAATCAAAACGAACGTAACTTTTTACTTTTTGGCAGCCATTTCCCTTTCTGACAGAAGTGGGACAGCCAATAAGATTCAAGAAAAGTTGGTGAGGAGGCGGTGCTTTGGTTTTGTTTGACATATATGGTCATTTTTATTGATTTTTTACTTGTAAAATAAATCTAAAGAGGGCACCATCTTACAGAACTTTTGATTTTCTTTCGAATGACATATTATATGTATACATGGGATAAAAAGTAGCCGATTTAGAGTGATGTCAAATCTTCTCGTTTTTAGACGAGTCATGCATTCAAAGAATTAAATAAGTAAGAAAGAGAAAAACGTTAACTAAATTCTATATCAAATAATATGTATGACTTTTATTAATCATGTCTTGCAGGACATGGAACCAAACTGCCAGCATTATAGGTTCCTCATATTCCTTCAGGTGTAGAAAGTAAAAATGCATTTTCTCCCACCTGTTTCATTATCTCATAGAGACCTTCATAGAGATTAAGAAATTTCCAAAAAGTGTGCTTCTTAAGATTACTAACATGGGGAGTTCTGATCATTATGCTGTCATGAATTTTGAAACAATGCAAGCTAGCCCTACGATGGCGAATATGCTTATCACCCATCTTTTTAAGATTGGCTCAGGCTAATGTCAAATCATGTGATACATCAATGTTCTCTTGAACAGGGGGCAAAGAGGTTTTAATTAATAAGGGTTCCACTTTACCAAAATGTAAATGAATTGGTGACATTTTTGAGAATTCATTAATTGTAATATTAATATAATGTATAATCTGTGGCAATTGATGCACCCATTGCCTGTGGTCTCCACCTACATATACCCAGAATAATCAACTGAGTTCTCGCATGATTCTTTCACTAGGATTGGACTGCGGATTGCATATGGAACACATGATGTGCTGAATATTCTTCTTTTGACACCATTTTTTCCAATAGTCTGAAATAAAAGTGGTGGCATGATCAGTGAGAATAGAGGTAGGTTTACCTACCACAATAAATTGTGACATCTCCAGGTGTTTCATGACATTCTTGGCATTAGCCTTTGGGACTGTAAAAGCTGAAACTAATTTTGAGAACACATCATAAGTTACAAGAACAAACTTTTGGCAGTTAGAAGGAGTAAGGGGTCCATTAAAGTCCAGGGCTAGTAACTCATTCGGTTGATTGGGCAAAATGGGGTGTAGTGTTCCCATGTAGGTTTTGTTTTTGTATTTAATTTTTAAGCAGATCTCACAATCCTTCAATCTAGTCATGATACATTCTGTAATGTTCTGAAAGTAAAAATGTTCTTTGATAATTGGCTGTATTTTTTGTACCCCAAAACGACCATAATGACAATGAAAATAATATATTAATTTATCCACTAAGCATGCTGGAATCATCACCCTCCATGAATAACTCTCAATCCCATCAAATTTTCTCAGTAAAATTCCATCATTCATTTTGTATTTAGTCTTAACCCTTTCAACATATCTTTTCTTTCCATTCATATTGGCAGAGTTTACCAACACACCAATTATTCTCCTTAATTCATTGTCCTGTACTTGTAATGTTGGTAAATCCTTATAACTCTTAGTTATTTCATCCACCAGTAATGTGGTCAAATTACAAATAATAATATTTTCAGTACATGGATTCTGATATGTTATAGTAATGGGCTGGCGACTTAAAATGTCAGCAACAGTGTTATTACAGCCAGAATAATAAATGATCCGATAAGAAAACTGCTGAAGGTATAAGCTCCAACGAATCAACCTGTCATTATGTAAATAACTTCTATTTAAGAACTCTAGGCTTCTATGGTCTGATAGTACAGTTACTTGAGATCCCAATAGAACCTGCCTCAGTTTCTGGAACCCCCAGACAATGGCTGGAGCCTCCCGTTCAGTTGTAGTGTAGTTTAGTTCTGGTCCATTCAAGTGAGGACTTAAAAAAATAAAGAACCTTTGGCTTTCCATCATTATCTAGTTGGTATAGTATGACCCCTAGTCCAACCCCACTACTGTCAGTTTGAAGATAAAATTTTTTCTGAAAGTCTGGATATGCTAGTATAACTGTCTTCAAAAAATTATCCTTAATAACTTGAAGTTCTCCATCATGGTCTTTAGTCCAAACCCAGGGCTCAGATTTCTTTAATAATATAGATAAATGGAGGGTATCATATGAGAAATTCTTGTAAAAATGATGGTAATAATTACACAGTCCCAAAAACGACCTCAAGTGCTTCTTAGATTTGGGTGTAGGAAATTGTTGAATTGCAGATATTTTATTGGGATGAGGTTTTATTCCCTGATTACTAATTACATGGCCAAGGAAGGATATTTCTCCAGCCACTAGGGTGCATTTCTCAAGATTGACCTTAATGTTATGAAGTGAGCATTCTGAAAAAAATAAATTCAAGTGTTCCAAATGTTGGGTTAGATCATCCGATGCGATAACAATGTCATCAATGTAGATGACTATTAATTCTTTGAGCTTCTGAGAAAAGATTGCATTCAAACATCTGATCAGACCTGCCCCACTGTTAATCAGGCCAAATGGCATCCTCTGAAACATATACAAATGGCCTTGATGATGAAAAGCCGTATATTGCTGATCCTCGAGATGTAATGGAATCTGCCAATAGCTGGCAGTTAGATCAAATGTTGAAAAGACTCTCCTTCCCCAAAACCCAAGCAACAATTCTTGTACTGGCATTGGAATATCACGTTCAGGTATAGTATGTTTATTAAGGGTATGTGCATCCAAGCATACTCAAAGAGAACCATCTTTCTTTTTCACCACAACAAGAGGATTTACATATGGTGAAGGGCCAATCTTAATAATTTCCCAATCGAGCATCTTTTGGATCTGTCATTGGACCTCTGTCTGGTATTGGTGTGGGATAGGATAGGTGCATTGTTGGAAAGGTTCATTATCCTTGAGCTTGATCCTATGAATATACCCCTTGATAATGCCTGGTACTTTAGAAAAGATAAATTTATACTGAAGCAACAATTGAAAGAAGGGTTCATAGTATTCTGATCCTATGATACCAGAATTGTCTAACTTCATCTTTATATTTACATCAACCGATGTCTCCAGCATAGCTATCAATTGACTACCCTGACTAATGAAATCTCCTATGAGAGGGCAAATCTCTCGGCACATAAAAATGTGGTTGCCATAATTAATTGAACAATGATTAAGGGTCATAAAGTCTGAACCAATTATGACCTCATGAACCAGTCCGGGCATGATCAAGAATACGTGTGTAAGCTCTAAGTTATTAACTTTAACAGCAATGAAAATCTGTTTATTTGTCAACTTCACCTTCCTTCCATTTGCAAGAGTTACCTGAAGAGATTTAAGTGGTAAGGTAGGAATAGAATGGTCAACTTGCATAATTTTCACATACATTTCCTCTGAAATTACAGAAACTTGGCTACCAGAATCAACCAAAGCATCCACAACTAACCCCAAAATGGTAATCCTAATTATTGGACAACTATATGAAATGGGAGGTTCAAGCAAACCTTCATTTTCCCAGTGCTCAACATCAAAATCAAGATTGTTAATTAACCAGCCTATGGTGTTCCCCAAATCTCTATGAATAGGGCCCCAAAGTGAGGAACATACCGTTGAGGTCCCTATTGGTTTAATGCTCCAGGTTTCTTGATAGTGGTTTCATCCCTTTTAAGGATTCTTATCCCACTTGTGGATGGCATATTACCATCATCTTTCCTCCCCATATGCAGGTAAGGATTATAATATGGCCTACCCTGAATTGGAGGCCTACCTCTATATCTACTCCTACTTCGCATATCTCTGCCTTGATTCCACCGTGACCTATCTAGGATACTAATGCTATTCATATTTGGGCTATGTTCTTTATTAATCTTAGCCCTAGCATCTCCCCAATCACTAATCTCTATTGAGTCTAAAACATTAATTACTTCTTCAATTGTTTGTTGGTCTGATGCTATCAAGACTTGTTCGATGTGTGATGCTATCAAGACTTGTTCGATGTGTCTTGGCATATTATGGCGCAATACCCTAACTATTTGTTGTTCGGACAAAGGGTATGCAGTAAGAGTTCTCAATTTGATGACTTGCTTTCTGAAAAATTGAGTGTAACTACCTTTCATATGATTATATCTTTCCTGCAATACTTGATATCTCAAGTTGTCTTGCTTATCTTCCCCCCAAAAACTACTTAATAATAGGTACTTAAAATCCCCATAATTATGTGGCCTCTCAAATAATGACTGCCACCAGTCCTTGGATGATGAGTATAGATGATTGCTAGCAATAGCAATCTTTTCCTCTTCTGTTAAGGGATATAATGCAAACAACTCTTCTAAATTCTGCAAAAACTCATGTGGATTTTCCATGTGATCTCCCTTAAAAGATTTAATAGACAAGAAATTAAGGGACATGGAATCCCGTGAATCCTCCCCATAATTCTTTTTTTTTTCTATTTACACCTAAATTCTTTGAATATGCCTTATCAAGCTTAGAATATTTTAATAACTCCTCAGAACAATAATATGTCAGGTAACCACAGACCTCTTTAACCTCAGTAATATCTGTTTCCCTAATCTCTGGAATTCTTATTTCTGTATTTGTATTCCGCTCCTGAATTATTTTTTCTTGCATAAAATTTTCTAATTTTAACTGGTGATTCTGTAACTCACAATTAAACTCATTTAGCTTTTTTTCGACCTGGTCTGAGATACCCTGCTTACCTATATCACTCCTCACACTATTTACCTCTTTTCTTAAATTTTGACATTTTTCATCATCTATTTCAACTAACTTTAGCCCCATGGCTCATACAGCTTCTTCTTCTATTGTCAAACTATCTATTTTTTAACCATTTGAACAACCTGATCATTTATATTTTTACCAACACTATACTGGCCTTGAGTTTTTAAAATATTGTCATCCACTTTATCCTGACACCTATCCACAACTTGTTTAATAACCCCAAATTCTTCCTGAAATTGTTCAAATTTCTGTTGAACATACTCAAATTCCTTATCTTTTACCATGTTTTCGGTTTTACCAAAATTTTCTTTAATCTCCTCTCGAATTTGTGCCACTGCACTATCACTTTCTAATTTTATTTGATGCAATTGAGCATAGACATTTATTTCTACAGTTTCAAATTTAGATGCTTGATCTTTAATAGTGTCTTTAACCTCCTTTATCTCTAACATCTGACCTTCTACTTTCTCTTCCAAAGCTTGCATCTGGCTAACTGTATTAGCTCTTATTTCTATCATGTCTGACTTCATTCCTAACATTTCCAATTTTATTTCTGTCATCCTCTCCTCTGACTTATCTTGATTCACTTTTATTTCTGACTTCAATTCTACAAACATCTCTTCTGACTTTTTTTCTATCTTCTACTCATCCAGACTTTAGTTCTTCTTTTAATTCTGACTTCAATTCTACTAACATCTCTTCTGACTTTTTTCTATCTTCTACTCATCCAGACTCGAATTTTGCCAAAAACGATTTGGCCCACATCGGCATATCATCATTTGTGGTTTTAAAAATATTATCTCTCATCTTACTAGACTCTCCATAGGACATATCTAAAGCTTCATTTCCTGATTCAAGATCAGGAGACAATGCAGCCATGTCTGGAGATGGTGTCTCTTGAGACCCACCCAAACTATCATATAAGTTAAATTCTTCCATTTTATAATCTCTTTAAAAATTTATTAATACTATTTAAAAAAACAAGGTTTACCAGCCCCAACCTCCACCAAATCAACAATTCAAATTCACCACCACTACCTAAAATGACATAAAATTTCCACAATTTTATTTTCCCATATAATGTTCGATTTTCCACACACACATAGATAAGAAGACATTAAGCTTTAACTAGATAACATTAATCTAAACATAGCTGGAATTATAAATTAAATTTTATATGATCCACTATAGTTATATTGCAAACTACACCAATTCAAACAACCGATAAAAGACCAAAATAATTTAAACATATTCATTTACTTTTAAGTTGTATTGAGTGCATCCAAATATTATAACCAGCATTTATAACAAAAAAAAATTCATAACCAAAATCAAATTAATGATGACATGCATTTATTATGACAACTGATATACAATTTTTACTTAAATATGGTAAATGCCAATCTTTACATAAGAATAAAGAAAATAGGCTGTTAAGAATGAGCTATATATTCAAGTTATATATATATTTATCCATACTGACAGCCAAAAGAGTTATTAGCAGTTTACAATTTTGAGATGGATAGAAGATCTCCATCACTGCTCTCAAAACATACAATGCTCCATGAACACTCTGATGATCATCTCACTTTAATCACTCTAAGCTACCACAACCCATAATATTTTACTACAAACACTATCACAATGCCCTGCTTACATCCAAGTCTTAGGGGCTATTTATAAAATATTGTCTTTCTCTCTCTGGAGTCTTAGAGACAAATATTACATATATATTGGAAAGAACTATGCCTTGCTCTCTCTGGAGTCTTAGAAGCAAAATCATGGCAGGACTACTGTTAACTGCTTCATGATAACTAACAACTGATATCATAATTTGGGTTGGAGCAGTGAATGAGAACAAGTAATCACCAGTGACATGAATACACCATATATCTAAGACAATAACAAAATTTTTCCATCCATCACCAAAATTTGCAACACAACCAACAAAACTCCAACAATCAAGTATGCTATCTAACCTTCAAAATTATAGACTTTCTATAACAGAAGTGTTCCAAATATGAACAATATTAACACTTTATAATTTAATCCTATCAATAATTCTATGTTTATCTAGCATCAGTACTATATTTAATTGATAAGCAAAAGATATATATATATATATATATATATATATATCTTAATAGCCAATTATATATATATATATATATATATATATATATATAAAATTGGCATTAACTTTAACATTTACTCTAAATTGTGACATTTATATAGCTTTATAATTGAAATTAAGCTGACTCATGGCTGTATTTATTTATTTCACCTAAAAAAAATGTTTTTTTAAACTATACATCTGACATTTATATATCTGTTACACATCTTTCAGGTATTGGCTTGTTTCAAACTCTAATTTGCTTATTTCAAACCTTAGTTAATGCTCCATCTACCCCTAGTTCCATTTTACTCTTACTACCTTTCTAACACTTTATTTTTCTTTCTCCTAATTGTCACAAACACATATTAACAAATGTATAGTATATATACACTGAGACGGTACAAGCTACACATATAATTAGTTTATATATATATATATATATACTAATATATATGTATATATATATATATATATATATATATATATATATATATTGTGCCCTTTTGTATAGGTCTCCATAAATTGTTGTATCAATCTATCTAAAAAATTTTAAATTTAAGATATATTTAGTTATATGATTTTAATTTTGTTTATAACAATCTTTTAAAAAGTGTAATTAAAGTAATTCATGAGTATTTGATATGTGAAAATTGTGCTGATGTTTGAGAGAGACATTTCAATGGGAATGATAATAGTATATGGTTGGGAAAACTGGCCATAAGCAATACTGCATTAATAAATTTAATAAATAAATGTTTAAAGTTAAAGTTTTAAAAGACAAGTTAAAATTAAATGCATATATTTATTGTTGATAAAAAGTTAATATTTAATAAATGAATATAAATATTTTAATTATTAGTAATACATAATAGAAGAATTAATGTTGGATTTTAATAATATCGAATTATTATTTTAAAGTTGTTATAAGATATTATTTATTTTAAAAAATATTTATTTTTAAAAAATGTATTGTTAGTTTATTTTTAGATTATTACAAGCGTCTGTAGCTCTGTTGTAAAAAACAGATGTTAATTAAAATACGTACACACATGCTTGGGAGTATTTTAGTAAAGTTGCAAAACTATTTTAAAAATTCTGTTATAAAATTTATAAATATTATATTGGTTACCACGAGATAAAAGTAAAAATAATTAATGTGAAATATTAAATCTGATTTTTAAAATACTGCTTAAAAACATAATGAATAAAAATAGACTTAATTTATTTATAAAAATAATTTTATAAAAGTTAAACGTAAAAATTAAGTAAGAAAGAATGTTTTAAAAAATGTTTAATAGATTTAAATAAATGATAAAGATTGATTTAAGAATTTAATAATGTGTTAAATAATAAATATTAAAAAAATCATTATTTATTTTTAATTCTGTCTTGTTGGTGAAATATGTAAATAAGCTAGCAAGTCAATTGTTTAATTCACCAATCAAGTGGGAGTTTTCTTCCGGTATAAAACCAAGGTTCAATTGTTAGGAGGGGACTTGTGATTGAAATTCTTAAAGTAAAAGGTGCTATTACAAAATAGCTAAGTGATTATAGACGCTCTAAAAATCGTTTTAAAATTATAAGATAGTAGTTTTAAAAATAATTTATAAAAGTTACCGATGAATATGCAGTGTTAATTTGTTATATTTCTTTATTGATCGTTTCCTATTAATGCTCAATTTACTATCAAATAATCATGAGGACATCGTATAAGGATAAAATGTGTTGGAGACTTTATACTGAAAATTTAACAAACGCTGGATTGATTAGCAGAGTTATTAGATGCTTAAAAATAATACGTTGGACCTGGTATGAATTTAAAAGCTGATCGTAATTAATTTTATAAAACAAATATTTAAAAAAAATGAGAAATACTTCTTTATGAAGCAAGTATTTGTAAAGTATAAATTTAAATATATCTTGGTAAAGATATAATATGTAACAGTAATTATATAAATATTTGCCTTGTTAAGTCTTTATGGTATAAAAGACTAAATTCTGACAATTTTAAAAGGCAAATAAATTGGAGATGTAATAAGTAAAGAAATACTTATAAGTCAAATTATGATATTATTAAAGTCTAAACGCTGGTCGTATAGAAGACTCTAAAAATAATCTTACCTAATATCTGTTACGGAATGCGCAAATCAATTACATGTGGATATCCAAGTAAAGTTAGAAAATAATTAAACAAGAACTTATAAATTATAAACTAATGCTAAAAGATAATAACTTTGAAATAATTTACCTATAAAGAAGAGAATATGGATCCTATAAATTATTTTAATTTTATTTTTGTTTTTCTGATGGAACTGACTTTTATTTTTATTTTATTTTCTAAAAAAAAAACGTTTTTTTCATTTTTTATCATAAAAACTTTTAAAGAACACGTGATGTACCGGAAAAGGAAGTAGTGTTTGGTAAAAATTTGTGCCTAGGAAAAAGAACATTATAACTGGAAAGAAGACACCGTTGGATATTATGTAATATATTTATTTATTGACTAACATAAATATTTAATTAAGTATTGATTTATTAAAGATAGGAAAGGTACATTTACATTTTTTTTAAATAATAACTAAATACTAATATAACTTTTTATTGCATAAAGTTTATTTTATAATTATACAACACGTAATATTTTAAAGAATAATTGTTGAGTGTGAATGTGAAATTATTTTGTAAAACTGGAATCCTGGGAGACATCGTGACGGACTGTACATTGAAGTATTATTTATGGTAAAATTGTGTAATAATAATAATGATTTGATGTATTTACTATGTTTTCTTTAGATCAACTAAATGTTATATGATTATTGAATGAATGTATTAATATTTAAATAATATACACGCACAAGACTAATAATAGCAGTTTTATTTTAATATGCATATTTTAAATTGATGATATAAATTTAGTACAACATGATATGATACCTTAGAAATAATTATATGATTCTTTCGTGAATGAATTTCAATGTTTCTGTTCCAATATTAGAAATCAGATTTATTATACTAGTGTAAGTTTTTTTTTTTTCTTTTAAGTTAGTAAGAAGTATATAAGGTCTATATTTTATTTTATTTTTATTAGATGAGTTACGTTAATTTTACATAGAAATTTATATTTTTTGATTGAAGGCTTATTATAAATAGATGATGAGGTATAGGAGAGTTTAGATCGTTATTATTTTTTTGTTTTAAAATTGGTTATTTGTTTTATGAATTAAATAAGGTTAAACTGACTTTTGTAGATAGTAGTTTTTATAAAGGAATAGGAATAATAAGTAAAGAAAAGTAATGATTTAAAATGGCAAAGAATCATAAAATTTTGTTTAACATTATACTTTATAAAAGTTGAAATTATTAAATAATTTTAAAATATTATTTTTTTTTAAAAAAGCACATATACGTATTGCATATTTTAATAAGACAAGTAATATGACATTATATCGGAATGAAATAAACATTGATAGTCAATAATTGTTATTATACTACAAAGTTATATCAGTTGATACATTAATTAATATTTGAATCATACTGATAATAAATGTAATACAGCCTTATACATTATAATATAAATAACAGTAGGACTTATGTGAAATAGCATTTAAATTATTAAAGTTGGTTTATTTACATACATGCTACATGAATGATATCTTACATAAAATCTTTTCTTATAGTAATTGATAATAAGTAATGTTTATGTAAATTAAAGTCATAAACTTAATTGAATTTTATTAATAAAACATTCTCTGAAATGTATAAATTATCTACTTATAGTTATGGAAATAATAACAGTATAAAAATCTTGTATTATTATTTTTCTTATTTTTGTTTATTTTCTTTAGTTTCATTTAAATGTAAATAGTGTAAATAAATTATTTGTTAAAGTTAATGTAAATAAATTTGTTAAGTTGTTTAAAAGATGTGTTGAATTCATTATTTTACACCACAGCATTTGACAACAGATAATTTGAATAAACATAATATTTGCACAATATGAATTTATTATTTTATTACTTGAGAAAGAAACACAATATTTTCTTAATATAATTTATAGAAATTGATTGACATTAACATATGATATTACAATGGTCATAAGGTAATTATAATGCACAGTATAAGAGTATAATACTATTTATTGCCACAGATTGTTAAATTATAAGATTTTGGTCTATTTTAAAATTAAGATACTATATGGAAATGAAAGATATGTATATGATTTACTTATTTTCTTAATGATTTAAAGTATAACCCAATAGATAATATTAAGATATACCCTAAAGATTATTATTGTTAGTGATTATTATTAGAATAAGTTAAGTGTATTTAGGTTTGATATTAAATCCCTTATCATTCCTATCTACATGAATTATTATTACTTTAAGATAATTAGAAGAACCTGAGATCATTTAATTATAGTTCCTTAACAAAAGATTGAGATTTACTTATTTATTATTATTAAAGATAATTCATTTATAAAAGCCATAAGAATGCTGTAGAGTTAGTAATAGGATAATAAAGAGGTAATAGTATTCTTATGCTATTGAAACAATGTCTTGGAAAGACATTGATTCAATGTAAATCTGATTACCAATTGTAACTTCACTTCACAGTCTCATGATTTTAATTAAATACTTATTTAATTAGTACATTATATTGAACTATATTAATCTGATAAGTTATAATATTTATAAAAATATATTAAAGATAATTGTACATATTTTAGCCGAGCATAATAATTTGATTGAGCTAGTCATATTTTTAAATTATATCATATATCGAGAAGTGAGGGTACAATATATATATATATATATATATATATATATATATATATATATATATAAATATATATATTAAAAATAATAAGATATATATATATATATATATATATATATATATATATATAAACTATCTTATTCTTTTTAAATAAATATTTTGACTAACAATACTGTTTTACTCATATAGCTTATGGTATTTAACCAACAAAATTAATTAATGAACCTAGGATTAGATAATCTTGGAGACATTACAACATAGGCCACCAAAAACATAGACACTTTACAAGGTATGGTATTTAATTAATATAGACCCCAATGATTGAGCCAAAGTTGCCACTTTAACCAATTAAACCAACAAAAGATAAATATTCTACAGGATATGATACTTGCCACTTAACCCATGTATATCAAGTCATCCAGATTTCATGCCACCACTTAACCATAAATATACCAGGCTATGAGACTTAATTAAACAGGGACATGATTGGGCAGCCACTTAACCCTAGCAGTTGTGGCCTTTATATATATAACAAGCCATCCATGTTGCGCGCCACTTTAACCCTCTCCCATAACCTCCATCTTCTTCACTTATTTACTTTATTATATTTATAATTGCCCAGGCACCAATTCTATGCAAAATAGAATAAAATTTATAATTATAAATAATATTTAAACTTATTGAAAAGGTTTTATATGATAACTATTCTATGGCCTAGCTCAGTTGAGATTATAGAATATGGTCTTTATATATGAGGCCAACAAGGATGATAAAAACGTCTATAAACAATCATACTATAAGATTAATTTAAATATGTTCAGAGCATCTATTCAATACTAAAACTATTGCACAATCATCAATTATCATATTTAGCACAGGATAGATAATGATTAGGACCGGGTACCTTTATATCCATGGCTGCAGAAAGGAGTTTGCTATTAACTGAAAGGAGACCCTTTGATTCCTCTTGGAGGCCTTAAAGGAACCGAGCAGGGCAAATTCCTAATGTCCACTCCATAGCTGTTATTACTATGTGATTATTCATATAGTATACAAACATGGATGGGCTGCTCACCAACACGCATTAGCCAGCATGGTGAGTTTATTGGCTTTTTACCTCTGAGTTTAAGATCAAAAAACACCATGGTCTTTCTTCTCAGTGCCTGATAAGGCAGAATGAATGTTTGTGTAAATGATAAATATTTTTCCAATACATATATACAATTATGACAGACAAAAATAAAGCATGGCCCTTATTCCCAGGAGGCTGTAAAGTCACAAACCAAGGTAGCGGTTGGTGGCCGAAGGCGGAAGGTGCTAAGAATCCCCTGATTGTGGACCCAGGCTGCCATTTGATGACAACTTTTTATTTAGGTACTTACAACTGCACATCACTTTCAAGTAAAGGAACATTGCAAGAATTAGAAGAAGAACTGTCTTATATTAAATGGGACATTATTGGACTTTGTGAAGTTAGAAGAAAAGGAGAAGAAACAATTGATTTAAAAAGGGGACATATACTCTATTATAAAGGCACACATATTGGAAATACAACTGGAGTAGGATTCGTTATAAATAAAAAGTGGAAGAACAATATTGTGGAGATTGATGGTGTATCGAACAGAGTGGCAAGATTAGTTATACAACTTAATAGCAGATACCAAATGCAGATAATTCAGGTTTATGCCCCAACAAGTTCTCATAGTGACGAAGTAGTAGAAGATTTTTATATGGATATACAAAAGGCTTTTGATCAGAGTAAACAACATTTTAAAATTGTTATGGGAGACTTTAATGCTAGAATTGGTAGACAAATGAAAGATGAAATTGCTGTAGGTAATTTTGGTTATGGTAATAGAAATGAGAGAGGACATAGACTTGTGGAGTTTGCAGAAAAAGAAAAACTTTATATTATCAATTCATTTTTTGAGAAAAATGTTAAAAGGAAATGGACATGGAAGCATCCAAATGAAGGTACAGCAGAATTGGATTATATTTTGACTAACAGAAAATACATATTTCAAGATTGTAATGTTCTTAATAAATTTAACACAGGAAGTGATCATCGATTAGTAAGGTGTAAGTTACGTGTTAATGTAAAACTAGAGAGACAAAAATTATTAAGAAAAACAATATTTACAGTTGATATTCCTAATCTTCAAAAACATTCTAATGAATTTAAATTAGAACTTACAAATAGGTTTCAAGTGTTAGGAGATTTTGAACATGATTCAGATTTGAATGAAATTAATATGAAAATAACTGATACACTTTTAAAAACTGCAACAAACATAGCTGGTAGAAAAAAGCAGCAATTGACTAATAAAATTTTTACTGAGACTAGTGAATTTATGAAGAAAAGAAGGAATATGAAGATATACAAAAATGATGTATTAAAAAGAATTGAATATCTCGAATTTTTTAAAATGGTACGGAAAAGAGTTGAAAATGATATAAGAAAGTATAATTGTGAAATAGCAAGGAAAGCTGTAGAAGAAAATAAAAGTCTCAAAAATGTTAAACAATATTTTGATATTGGTAGGAAATTTATATCTGCAATAAGAAAAAAAGATGGAATTATTACTAAAAAGAGAGATGACATCATGAAATTGGTAGAAGATTTTTATCAAGAATTATATAGTAATAAAGAACAAGTACCTCCTATATCTATTACATCTTCCGAATTGCCCAGAATTTTAAATGAAGAAGTGAGACATGCAATTAAGTGTATGAAGAAAGGAAAGGCTCCAGGAAATGATGGAATTATAATTGATATATTAAATGAAGCAGGTGAAGAAATAGAAACAAATTTAGCAAAGTTATGTACCAAATGTCTAAATGATAAAAATGTACTGGAAGATTGGAAGAATGCAGTAATAATATTAATATTTAAAAAAGGTGATAAAGAAGATATTAGAAATTACAGACCTATCAGCCTTTTATCAGTTTTATATAAAACTTTTACCAAGATAATTACAACTCGTCTACAGAGAACTTTGGATTTCCACCAACCAAGAGAACAAGCTGGATTTAAAAGTGGTTTTAGTACAATAGATCATATCCAGGTATTGAGAGAAGTCATAGAAAGGGCAAACAAATATGATTTGTCATTATGTTTTGGATTTGTAGATTATGAAAACGCATTCTATTCTATAAACATTTCTTCAGTGATTAAAGCATTGGATCATCAAGGTATAGATCCAGGATATTGTCATATTTTAAAGAATATTTATAGAAAAGCAACAGCAACAATTAGATTACATAATGATACTAGAAAAATCAACATTGAGAAAGGTGTAAGACAAGGTGACTCCATATCCCCAAAACTCTTTACAGCAGTGCTGCAAGAAGTATTTTGTGGATTAAAATGGGAAACTAAAGGAGTGAAAGTAAATGGAGAGTATTTAAGTCATTTAGATTTTGCAGATGATGTAGTTGTTTTTGCAAATAATGCTTCAGAGCTGCAGGAAATGTTGCAGGAGTTAGCAGATGAAAGTAGAAAAGTAGGACTAAAGATAAATGTTAAAAAGACTAAAGTAATGTTTAATCCATTTGCTCAAAATATGAAAATAAAGATTGATTATGAAGAATTAGAAGAAGTTAACAGTTACAAATACCTTGGTCAGATTATTAATACAGATGGAAACATAATGGAGGAAATTAATCAGAGAATTAAACTTGGTTGGAGTGCTTTTGGTAGAAATAACTTGATACTAAAAGGAAATATGCCTATGTGTTTGAAAAGGATGGTTTTTAACAAATGTGTTTTACCGGTTCTTACTTATAGATCTGAGACTTGGACACTTAATAGAAGAGCAGTACAGAGACTTCAGACCACTCAAAGGAGTATGGAGAGATGTATGTTGGGAGTAACAAGAAGGGATCAAAAATACAATGTATGGGTAAGACAACAAACAGGTGTTACTGACCTTATTGAAAAAATTAAAAGATTGAAATGGAGTTGGGCTGGACATATTGCTAGAAGAGATGATAATAGATGGACAATTGAAATTTTAAACTGGATTCCAAGAGATTGTAAAAGACCCAGAAAGAGACCACATGCGAGATGGATGGATGAAATAAGAAAATGTGCAGGGGTGTTGTGGAGAAGAGAAGCTAAAGATCAGAGAAGATGGATTAAACTTGGAGAGACCTTCATCCTGCAGTGGATTGATAATGGTTGATGATGATGATGACCTTTATATCCATATCACCATCTATTCTAAGCAAAGTAAAATATATTATTAGCATTGTAATACTGAGATTTATTATCACCAGACAAATTAAATAAATTGACTTCTACTGGCAAATCCCTATGCTATGTTAACTATATATGTGTGTGTGTGGAAATAGAGAATCGAACTTAAATAATCAAGCAATTCGTTTGGACTTTTAATTCATTAAAATATTTATTAAAAAAAAATAAAAAATAAAAGACAAAAGAAATAATTATAATAAAAAAAAAATTATTTATGCACCTTGATAACCAGTTACATCTCTTCTAAGGTAAAATCAAAATTGATTACTATTTAATATGTTAATCATATATCTACGAATATGTGCATTTGATTATATTGTAAACATAATGTATTCATGAAATGTTTTTTATTAGATTACTTATAAACTTGTATGATGCCACAAATCAATCATCTTTTACATATTATAAAAAAAATTATATAACAATTATCTGTTACAGTCGGTGTAAGTCATCTAACAGTAACTATACAAAATAAATAAAGGCAGGGAAAAATAATAACCACACACTTATACCTATATGCTTAAGAGTTAACGAATATCTCCAAACTTAATCTACATAATCTAATTGTCCCTTGACTATTTCTACCTTCAATTCACATTCAATATCCTTCCTATATCCCAAACTTATAGCAGATAAGGTTTTAATTCATTATTTTTCTTTAAATATACTTCATTAACTAAATTGCATAATAAATACATCTTTAAAATAATAATATATAGCATTACGCACACATCCGAATATCCAGAATCACCTATTATATACTTTCTAAATCATACAAAATAATAAATTATCATACTCTAATGATAATGAAATTACATTGTTTTGCTTTGTTTTTTTTTAAAAGAACACAAAACAAAAACAAAAAAAAAATTGTTTATACATCTATTGTAATCAAAAAAAAATATTTGTCAATATCCTATTATTACATGTTAAGTTTTTTAAAAAAAAAAATTGAAAGTTGAAAGAAACATTCATATTAATTTCAAAGATAACAGTAAATTATAACATAAAAAAATGTCTTTCCATTGTTAAAGCATAATTTATTAAGAATGATAAGAGTTTTTTTTTCTCATCCTATAATTCCATGACAGGCATTAAAAATAATATTTGCATGCATTGACATTATTTCAGTATATATACGCGACTAGCAAAGTTATACTTTAGAAAATTATCTTCTTGATATAAAATTAAGTAGATAATTTTTTTTATTTTAAATTTTAATTTGCAGAAGATTGATAAAAAATGATTAGAATTTAACATTAAGCATCTGGTTTTAGTGTCTAATGAAAAAAAAATTGGTGCTAGCTTTATTTTACACAATTTTGCCATTTTAATATTACTTACTTTTGGCAATCTTTTGAAATAAATTATAATTACTTATCTTACATGACGTCAAGGTAATTTTAAAAGGTAGCGAACTTGAACCATCGTTTAATAGAAGTTTGGAGCTGATTTTCCCTCTGGGTCTATCTCTTCATGGTTTTATTACTCCAGTAGTATAATAGAAATTTTCCATAAACATATCATTAGAATCCTTGCGATGTTTTTTTTTTTAATATTTGTAATACTTTTAGAGTTATTGATTCCTTTAAGTTTTTTTTATCTTCTTCCTCAGAGCTTTTTTTTTTTTTTTTCACTTTCAAGTTTTACATTTTATGCCTTTCTCCACTCATGCCCTCTGTGTTTCTATGACAATCAACTTTGGAAGCTTGCCAGAAATATTATTTATAAAAATTTTAACAATAAAATGTTTGAATATAATAAACATAGTAAAAAAAAAAATTAAATACTAATTATTAATTTTAGAAATGTTATTTACTATTACAAATACTCTTTATCATTTTTAAAATGTAAGATTCTAAGACAATATATAATCAGTAACTTGTAAATAAAATATATTAAAGAAAATTCTAATTAATAATATATTTATGCATCTGCCTATTATGACATGTAAATCCTCTACTATACACAAACATCTACCACTAAACATATAATCCAAAACTCCACCAATCAATATACCCATTTAAAATTTTAATTTTGCTAAAGTCCTAATTTTAACTAGCAAATTACATCACAAATTAAGTTTAGTTTTCACAAAAACTCAATTTTAAATATTAAATTATATCACAATTCATTTTTCTCAACTAATTACCTTTAGCCATTGTTAGCACAAATGTGACCTTCCCACATTTCTTTCTGGTGCCAACATGGAAGGTTACAATATATATATATGTGTGTGTGTATGTGTATGTGTGTGTGTATGTGTATGTGTGTGTGGGGGGGGATGGTGATCTGGATCAACTAATGACTGTTGGTTCAGCATAAAATGTGAATATTGGGGATCATTCATCTTCTTCACATGTATGTGGGCATGTGCATTGGTTGTATTGGAGTGGATAACTATGGGGAGCTTGAAAGTCTAAATTGAAGTCCTTATATGTATATATATTAATGCTTTCATAATATATCCAATTTTTATTAACTTTTAGGAATTGTTTTTCCTATTTCAAAACTATATCCGATATTGAAAAAACTCATATATTTAAAGTAATGGCATGCATGTATGTGACAATTTACTATTCTGGAACTAAATGTCATTATAGTGGATTAAGTGTAGGCATAGGAAGAATAAATTATATAGAAATCCCGTTAATGATATTTTCTTAATGATTAGATTGAAGTTTTTCCATTAAGTCTCTTGATTTTTTAAAATTTATTTGCAGACTTGTGAAAAGAACAGCTGCTTTCTTTTAAAACTTCTGTACACATAATTTTTAATTGAAATTAAATATTATACAGTGTTAATTTTGTATTGGAAAAATGTTGTAACTAGGAGAAGTAAAGATTATACTTGAAAATAAATAATTATATAGTGTTAATTGCATATTTAAATTGTGTAATAAATAGGAACAAGGAAGATTAGAGAATGCAGACAAAGCATAATGAAAAAGAGAAACTCACATTAATAAAGATTTTTTTTAAAAAAAGAAAATAATATGTAACAGAAGAGCCATGCAAAGATTTCAAGCCACTCAACAAAGTATGAGAAGACATAGATTACGAGTCATAAGAACAATTCAAAAGCAAAATGTGAAATCAAAACATATTTCTGATATAGGAAGAATTAAATGGGACTGTATTAGACATATTTTTAGCAGAGGTGATAATAATAGTCAACTAATACCTTGAATTGAATCCACGATGATTATAAAAGACCTAAAAAGAAACAACATGTGAGAAATACGGATGAAATAACGTTTGTTGAAATGACAAAGAAAAAGTAACTAGAAATTTAGAGAAACTGGATTAAACTTGGAGAGACTATGGTTCTACAATAATTCAGTAATGATTGAAAATAATGATAACATATGGTTTAAAAATTACAGGAAAAAAGTTTATACAGGTAATGGTAAGTATAATAGAAATGTATTTTTTAAAATTATTTATTAGATTCAGAATGGGTTTAATAATAGATTTATGTAATTGTAAATCTAAATTCTGTTGCTTCCAGAGTCAACAAAAGTTTCAATGTGTATTAGTTAGTATCAAAAACTAAAAATAAATTTTAAAAGCACAATAAATTCTAAAAGTCATCAATATTTAGACATTACGAAACATAAGTCACTTTGTTGGCAAAAATATCGTAAATTCAAACAATATTTAGATTCAAGTAATATATATATATATATATATATATATATATATATATATATATATATATATATATATATATATATATATATATTGGAAAACTAAAGGAGTGAAGGTAAATGGAGAGTATTTAAGTCATTTAGATTTCGCAGATGATGTAGTTGTTTTTGCAAATAATGCTTCAGAGCTGCAGGAAATGTTGCAGGAGTTAGCAGATGAAAGTAGGAAAGTAGGACTAAAGATAAATGTTAAAAAGACTAAACTAATGTTTAATCGATTTGCTCAAAATATGAAAAAAAAGATTGATTATGAAGAATTAGAAGTTAACATTTACAAATACCTTGGTCAGATTATTAATACAGATGGAAACATAATGGAGGAAATTAATCATATAATTAAACTTGGTTGAAGTGCTTTTGGTAGAAATAACTTGATACTAAAAGGAAATATGCCTATGTGTTTGAAAAGGAAGGTTTTTAACAAATATGTTTTACCAGTTCTTACGTATAGATCTGAGACTTGGACACTTAATAGAAGAGCAATACAGAGACTTCAGACCACTCAAAGGAGTATGGAGAGATGTATGTTGGGAGTAACAAGAAGAGATCGAAAATGCAATGTATGGGTAAGAGAACAAACAGGTGTTACTGACCTTATTGAAAAAGTTGAAAGATTGAAATGGATTTGGGATGGACGTATTTCTAGAAAAGATGATAATAATCTATTCAGAAGCAAAACAATCTCCACAAATATGCTGTTAAAAATAATTTATCAGTATGTATAAAGAAAAAAAGAATTAAGTAAATGTTGTGAATGGAATTTATAAAAGAATTATTAATATTTTTTAAACTTATCAGAAATTTACAATCGATTTATTAATAATTTGTAAACTCAGCACATGATTGGTAACATATTTTTGAGAAAAAACAAACAAACAAATACTTAGATACCCTGAAAATGGATAATTTAAAAAAAGGTACTGGCAAGCTTCTGGCGAAACAATTTTATATAAGTACCAATTTCTATCATCATCATCAACCATTATCAATCCACTGCAGGATGAAGGTCTCTCGAAATTTAATCCATCTTCTCCAATCTTTAGCTTCTCTTCTGCACAACACACCTGCACATTTTCTTATTTCATCCATCCATCTCACATGTGGTCTCTTTCTGAGTCTTTTACAATCTCTTTGATTGATAATGATGAATTAGAAGAAGTTAACAGTTACAAATACCTTGGTCAGATTATTAATACAGATGGAAACATAATGGGAGAAATTAATCATAGAATTAAACTTGGTTGGAGTGCTTTTGGTAGAAATAACTTGATACTTAAAAGAAATATGCCTATGTGTTTGAAAAGGAAGGTTTTTAACAAATGTGTTTTACCAGTTCTTACTTATGGATCTGAGACTTGGACACTTAATAGAAGAGCAATACAGAGACTTCAGACCACTCAAAGAAGTATGGAGAGATGTATGTTGGGAGTAACAAGAAAAGATCGAAAACGCAATGTATGGGTAAGAGAACAAATGGGTGTTACTGACTTCATTGAAAAAATTAAAAGATTGAAGTGGAGTTGAGCTGGACATATTGCTAGAAGAGATGAAAATAGATGGACAATTGAAATTTTAAACTGGATTCCAAGAGATTGTAAAAGACCCAGAAAGAGACCACATGTGAGATGGATGGATGAAATAAGAAAATGTGCAGGGGTGATGTGGAGAAGAGAAGCTGAAGATCGGAGAAGATGAATTAAATTTGGAGAGACCTTCATCCAGCAGTGGATTGATAATGGTTGATAATGATGATGACTTCAGGAATAAATGTATTTTTTGGAAATGTTATAAGAATTATTTTTAGATAGCAGCATACTCAGTTATGTAATCACATTGATAACACCTACAATGACTTTATGGTATGTACTCCTCTTTAATTTATTTTATTTAAGATACATTCCCTGTTTTGAATTTGGAAGTCAGAATAATCCAACATGTAGGGCAAAGTAATGTAGTTTAGTTGTATTTTGATATCAACAAAATTATTCATTAAGTACAATTTTTATAGTTACTGAGTGAAAACATAATTATTATACTCAATATTTTACATTTGTTTACTTTGTCTAGTGTCAAAAATTGAACCAGTTTTACTTGTAGTACATTTTAAATAATGTTCAAAAGATAATGAATAATTATGAAAATCTTTTTTTAATTGGAATTGCTATACATCACACACATACATATTCATTTAATACAAAACTAACCTTATCAAGTCCAGTTTGTGTTCGATTCCGTGCACCATTTAATTCTATTCTTTTCATAGTAATTAATTTTGAAAAAATTCTCAGCATTTCTAAATAGCCAGTAGGTGTAACATAATTATGACGTGATAACTCATGTAAAAAAAGACTTGAGTTCATGGATACTGATTCATGGATTTTCTGACATATTGCAACCTAAAAATAACAGATTTTACATTAGTTTAACAAAAATGATAGTTCAGTTAGCAAACATTTCTAATAGCATTTTTTAATTCAGACATATTAGTTTAAAGCATCCAATCTTTTTTTTTTTTTTAGTAATTTAGCATTAATAATCAAAACAATATTAATGCCAAAATAAATTTTATTTACAAATGTATTAAACAACAGTACAAATTTTATTTTTAAATGGGGTAAATGCATTAAAATATTATACTGATAACAAGTATTTATTAAATAAAACTTACTAATCCATCCATAGTAGACTTATCAACAGTAAGATCAGGAATATCAGTAAGATAATTAACTGCCACAGACTGTAATGCTTGCGAAGGCCACTCATTAAACCAATCAATGGTACTGCAATTCACTAAAGCTGGAAATTGCCGCAAACGCGCTCTAAATACTTCACCTATAGGGCTAAATAAAAACAGAAAAGGAAAACATTTATTATTTATATAAACTGCTAATGTTATTGTAAAAGCTAAAATCTTAACTAAGAAAATAAGCACACATCACAAGATGAATGAGAATTGTTAGATTAAAGCGATTCTCAACTAAAAAGTTTTTAGAATTATAACAAAAATACAATTTTTACATTACTATACTCTAGAATGCCTCTCAATAACTCTTAAAACAATTCACTAAACTGCTAATGTTATTGTAAAAGATAAAATCTTAACTAAGAAAATAAACACATATCACAAGATGAATGAGAATTGCTAGATTAAAGCGATTCTCAACTAAAAAGTTTTTAGAATTATAATAAAAATACAATTTTTACATTACTATACTCTAGAATGCCTCTCAATAACTCTTAAAACAATTTACTAAACTGCTAATGTTATTGTAAAAGATAAAATCTTAACTAAGAAAATAAGCACACATCATAAGATGAATGAGAATTGCTAGATTAAAGCGATTCTCAACTAAAAAGTTTTTAGAATTATAATAAAAATCCAATTTTAACATTACTATACTCTAGAATGCCTCTCAATAACTCTTAAAACAATTCACTAAACTGCTAATAAAAAGATAAAATCTTAACTAAGAAAATAAGCACACATCACAAGATGAATGAGAATTGCTAGATTAAAGCGATTCTCAACTAAAAAGTTTTTAGAATTATAATAAAAATACAATTTTTACATTACTATACTCTAGAATGCCTCTCAATAACTCTTAAAACAATTCACTAAACTGCTAATGTTATTGTAAAAGATAAAATTTTAACTAAGAAAATAAGCACACATTACAAGATGAATGAGAATTGCTAGATTAAAGTGATTCTCAACTAAAAAGTTTTTAGAATTATAATAAAAATACAATTTTTACATTACTATACTCTAGAATGCCTCTCAATAACTCTTAAAACAATTCACTAAACTGCTAATGTTATTGTAAAAGATAAAATCTTAACTAAGAAAATAAGCACACATCACAAGATGAATGAGAATTGCTAGATTAAAGCGATTCTCAACTAAAAAGTTTTTAGAATTATAATAAAAATACAATTTTTACATTACTATACTCTAGAATGTCTCTCAATAACTGTTAAAACAATTTACTAAACTGCTAATGTTATTGTAAAAGATAAAATCTTAACTAAGAAAATAAGCACACATCATAAGATGAATGAGAATTGCTAGATTAAAGCGATTCTCAACTAAAAAGTTTTTAGAATTATAATAAAAATACAATTTTTATGTTACTATACTCTAGAATGCCTCTCAATAACTCTTAAAACAATTCACTAAACTGCTAATGTTATTGTAAAAGATAAAATCTTGACTAAGAAAATAAGCACACATCACAAGATGAATGAGAATTGCTAGATTAAAGTGATTCTCAACTAAAAAGTTTTTAGAATTATAATAAAAATACAATTTATACATTACTATACTCTAGAATGCCTCTCAATAACTCTTAAAACAATTCACTCTAAATTTCAAGTTTACTGACCCACATTTTAATACAAAAAATTAAAGCATTAAATGTGACTGTTTTGATATGATAATATAATTTAAAAAATCATTACAGTAAGAGTTCATTACATAACAGTTCATTACATAACAGTTTGTTGTCTTCACAACAAATGATCACATCATTAGATCCTTAAGATGTCTAACCTCAACAGGATTAACCATAAATATTTCTTTCCTCTTTAAGCTTTTGTTTAAAACCAATTGAATTTCAACTTTCTACTCATCACTCATATTATTAGATTGAATAGATGAAATTGTATCAAAAACTATATTTTTTGAATAAAAAGCAACAAAATCAGGACTTTTATCAAGAATCTCTAATTCTCTATCATTTAACTTAATATCAGAAAGTTTAATAGAAACCTTACTCTCCAAACAATTCTTTTAATTTTCTTTCATACTCCCTACAATAGAAATTTGACCTATTTTTTCTAAACTGCCTTATGAGAATAATTTTTCTATTAATAAAGTTGTTAATCTTTCTGATATTAAGCTAAATGATAGAGAATTGGTCAAGTATTGTTAGCCAAGAGGTCAGTGCAGCGGGCTTGCAAGCAAGCAGTTGGTTTCAGATGGTTGCTGCGGATTCACCTCCCGACCAATGCTATGACATATGGAAAAAAATGATAAAGAATTAAAGATTCTTGCTATAGTTCCTAATTTTGTTCCTTTTCATTCAAAAAATATAGTTTTTGATATAATTTTGTCTATTGAATTTAGTAATGTGAGTGATGAACAGGAAATTGGCATTCAATTCATTTTAAACAAAAGCTTAAAAAGGAAAGAAATATTTATTATACATGGGCATTGTACATATACTTAGTTTTATAATCTAATTTAGATCACTTTTTTCTTTTTGTGCTAGTCAGGTCAATCAAGTACTGGAAGCATTTAAAACACTTCTTTTGTTGATATTCTACTCAGTTTTGATGAGATGGTGCTCAGGAATAAATATCATTACAAACATCCACAGTTGGAGTATTTGCTTAGTACAACTATCTGGAAATGCGACTATGGGTCATATATTTTTTATCATCTTGGTCTGAGCATTGGTATGGCTAATATATAAAAATAGTAATTACATTAGTACCTCAGGTTGAATACTAAATATAAGTGTCAATTTAATTAGGGTCATGTTAGTGTTATTAGCATGTTTCTGTTATAACATACATGTTTATGTGCATATACAAAATATATACATAACAGCTAAATATGGAAATCAATTAGTTATTGCATTTATAGTTTATGATATATATATATGTTAAGTTTAGATATATACACATCCACCTGAATTTATACACATATATAAAATCAGATAGAATGAATATGATAAAAGAAATTCTGGAATAAACATTACGATATTCAAAATATATAAAAAAAAATAATTAATAGCTATAGCCAGCTTGTGGCATGTTTGACATCCTGAGACGCATTTTACAATTAAAATTTCAAAAGAAATTCTTACTAAAGTCTTACAATATTAATGTTCCCAGATGAGCGACTAATATTTTATAATTTATGTATATTAAATATAATATACTGTTTGTTTATATAATAATCCTCTTTGATTTTTCTTTTCTTCAAAAGAAATAATTTCCATTACAAATAATTTAATGTCCTGCAAATACAGATTTTAGTCTATCTACAAAATATAATTAATTAATCTGCAATGAATGGTTGGAATGAAATAACGAAAAAGACATTTAATTATTACTCAATGTTAAAGAATTGTTTTCAAAACTAAAATTAACTGAAATATGTAAGATTGTTTTAAAAAATACATTTGTAATGAAGCATTTAAAAAATGGCTTGAATTTAACAATAATTATTATGTTTGTAAATAATTTTAAATAAGACTAATATGAAATATTATAAAAAAAGTTGCAATTTTTACATAATGAACAAATTTCTCAGCGGATTGATATTTTTTTTTTTTTTTTAGAAAAGAATGTAATATAATAAATTTAATCGATATATTTTGGATTTTCATTTGTCTTGTATAATGGAATATATATATATTTAGAGGATTTATTAAAAATATAAAATAAAAGTTACTGTACCTATAGCAAGTACTTATTAAATGCTTGATGTTTGCGAGGAGGTGGTATCTAAAATACATTCATTTATGTTCTTTGAAATAAAGCATTTTTTTTCTTTTATACCCCATCAGAAGTAATGTCAAGATGCTGAATAGCTATTAATAACTTAAACTGTTGAAGACAGGGAGATGGAGCAGTACTCCATCACAGAACTTATTCTAATTGATTAACTCAGCTGATAACCAAAGTCTTTGGTTCGTATTTATACTCAAGATCTAAATATGTATTTAGCTCTACTTAATTCAATGTAATTACATACTGTTTACAATGTACATTACAGATTCAATGTCAAATAAATTTCCTTTTGAAGAAAAAAAAACATGGAAAATTATGTTTACATTATAAAAATAAATATAGAGAAATAATTTGCCAGCAAACTAAAAAAAAAACAATATTTACATTATTGGATAAAAGAGTATGATATGAAATACAGTGAATGAATACTACAAATAACTATGCTCAATTATATCTCTTTTATTGATGTTTAACACATTTTTTTTAAAGTAATGTTTTGGGCTGTTTATATTTATGTCTTTGGATATGTGGTGCCTAAGCACCATAATAATGTAAACATCAACAAATTTCCTTTTAAAGTACATATTTCAATATGATCCCAAAAAGTTCTGCAGTGAACTTCTGGTGATCACTTCTTGACTCATTTTTTTCAACTATTTCCATCAGTTCATCTATATTTCTTATAAAAAATAGCATATCTTCTACAAATGTCAAATGATTCTCCTTCTAATTATTTCATTTTAATTCCTATATTATTAATTCATTTAGAATAGTTAGTTTTCCACTTTAAATATTTGTTCTAAAATCTCACCAAATAACTATGTGGAAATAGATCTACCTGTCTAATGCTTCTTTCTATTAATCCAATTTTAATTTTGTTGAAATATCATTGTAAATTTGTCTAATAATTTCAATATAAAACCATAATCAAAATAATATATAGTACCTTGATTTACTCATGGTATCTCTATACTATTTGATTCAAAGCTCGAAGATGGTTCATTAAAAATCATTTTTAAAGTCTAAAGTGTGCTTGATTCATGAACTGATTTTCATTTGGAGTCTAGATAATTCTATTTTGAATAATAATTTGAATATTTTATAAATTTCAAAAATTAAAATAATAGGTATAAATGCATTTACCAATATCTTGTAAAGATGTCTCATAAGTGACACTATCATTAGACAGGAGAGATTGTGTTTAGAATTTTATTACATGAATATCTAAAATGTAGTATAATTGTAGAGATTTAATCATTTTTGCAAAAAAATTATCTGGACCTGAACATTTATTGTTTTTAGACTCTCAAAACATAATCAATATCACTTTCTACTAATCTGAAATACAGCACTTTGATATAACTGTTATAGAGTTCCCATAGTGAATTATAAAGTTTGATAGATTTAGCTTTACCAAATTATAATTTGTGATTAGTGACTTTTAATACATAAATTCAACTTTTTGGCAAGTATATATTTTAAGATTTCTTTAATGGCCATATTTCCCTCAAGAATTTTAGGTTCTCAATACTTCTTTTTACAGATGGTTTCTAATATTTGTCTACATCAATTCAACGAATTTAGAAAATGAAGTTAGTCTGACATCATAAAATCATTTTTTCATAAAACTACTTCTTTGTTCTGTTATAATTTTAATATTGTGAGATAACTCCATGTTGTCATTACATATTTTGCAATTCGCTAATTTAAACAATCGTATCCAATTCATTATATAAAGATCATACTTTAAACTGTTAATTAGAATGTAATTATTTTACAAATAATGCTTCAGAGTTTCACTAAATGTTATAAAAACTGTCAGATGAAAGCAAAAATAATGTTCAGTGGGTTTTCAAATATATATATATATATATAATCAAGAAGTCATATGTCACATGATCTAATTTAATAAAGCTTGTGTTTACAAATGTTATATATACGGCTTAAAAATAAACTCTAAACAAGATTTGTTAAATATCCCCAACCTCAGACCAGTTTCTGATACTGGCATTCTCAGTGAGGTGCTAGGATATTCAATCATTAGATTGATATAACATTTGTAAACACAAGTTTTATTAAATTAGGTCATGTGACATCTGACTTGATTTTTTTTTGTAATTTTATTTTTTGCTATGATGACTTTGGTGCTTTTATATTGCTAAAGCTATTAATATATGGTGTATCTAAACTTAGTTCAGTCCCATATGGCTATTTAAGTTAGATAGCTAGATTGAATAACATATGGATGTCTGAAAATTTCACAGTTTCTACTGAATAGTTATACATTAGATAAAATGCTGGACTTGTCCTGATATTTTTAATTTAATTATTGAATATCCTAGCACCTTACCGAGGATGCGAGTAGAAAAAACTGGTCTGATGTTGGAAGTATTCAACAAAGCTTGTTAAGAGTTTGTTTTGATATATATATATATATATATATATATATATAAATATATATATATATATATATAAAGAGATTGCCTTGACAACAGTTTGAAATTGTTGATAGTTATTGATATTGGAATTGTCTAAGTGTTGACTAGCTTTTAATATATATATATAAATTGATAATGGTGAATTAGAAACAAATGAACACCTACATTATTAAATTATAATAAAATATAATAATAATAACAATAATAGAATAAACATGGATGGAATACTTTTGTCAATATTTTTATATTAATAGAAAATGCAAGTGTAATAGGATTTTTAAAAGTAAGCTTCACATTTATGGACATGAGACTTCAGACAACACAGGGAAATACTGATACTAAATTTAGGTTATCAAAATAAAATTAAAAACAAAATTCCTGGGTGAAAATACAAACAACTGCTAATGTTATTATTGAAAGATTTAAAAGGTGCAAGAGAGCTGGGCTTAATATATTTCTAAATAAGAAAAAAAATGGACTGGTTCCTAAGAGATTGCAATACAACTTATAAGAGATTACATATATGATGAATATATGAAACAAGAAAGATTTTGTGGAGATATAGTTCAGAGATGTTATGGATAAAACATCTAGAATAATAAAGGTATTGTTTGTCTTTTGCTTTATGGTTTTTATTTAAGAAGAATTCATTATTTAATAGACAGTGAGATCAGGAAAAGTTTGTAAATTTTGAATTTGCTAGTTGTTTTATTATTTTATTCTATTCTGATTATATTAATATGAACTATATTCAAGATATAGTTTAGTCCATTTTAAGTGTAGAGTGTTCTCTACTATTCAGAAAAAATATTATTTAGTAGTATAATATTAGATGGTGTTATACATATGTGATTCATCATCATCATCATCAACCATTATCAATCCACTGCAGGATGAAGGTCTCTCCAAGTTTAATCCATCTTCTCCGATCTTTAGCTTCTCTTTTCCACAACACTCCTGCACATTTTCTTATTTCATCCATCCATCTCACATGTGGTCTCTTTCTGGGTCTTTTACAATCTCTTGGAATCCAGTTTAAAATTTCAATTGTCCATCTATTATCATTTCTTCTAGCAATATGTCCAGCCCAACTCCATTTCAATCTTTTAATTTTTTCAATAAGGTCAGTAACACCTGTTTGTTGTCTTACCCATACATTGCATTTTCGATCTCTTCTTGTTACTCCCAACATACATCTCTCCATACTCCTTTGAGTGGTCTGAAGTCTCTGTATTGCTCTTCTATTAAGTGTCCAAGTCTCAGATCCATAAGTAAGAACTGGTAAAACACATTTGTTAAAAACCATCCTTTTCAAACACATAGGCATATTTCCTTTTAGTATCAAGTTATTTCTACCAAAAGGACTCCAACTAAGTTTAATTCTATGATTAATTTCCTCCATTATGTTTCCATCTGTATTAATAATCTGACCAAGGTATTTGTAACTGTTAACTTCTTCTAATTCTTCATAATCAATCTTTATTTTCATATTTTGAGCAAATCGATTAAACATTACTTTAGTCTTTTTAACATTTATCTTTAGTCCTACTTTTCTACTTTCATCTGATAACTCCTGCAACATTTCCTGCAGTTCTGAAGCATTATTTGCAAAAACAACTACATCATCTGCAAAATCTAAATGACTTAAATACTCTCCATTTACTTTCATTCCTTTAGTTTCCCATTTTAATCCACAAAATACTTCTTGCAGCACTGCTGTAAAAAGTTTTGGTGATATGGAGTCACCTTATCTTACACCTTTCTCAATGTTGATTTTTCCAGTATCATTATGTAATCTAATTGTTGCTGTTGCATTTTTATAAATATTCTTTAAAATATGACAATAACCTGGATCTATACCTTGATGATCCAATGCTTTAATCACTGAAGAAATATGTATATAATCGAATGCCTTTTCATAATCTACAAATCCAAAACATAATAACTCATATTCACAATAAATCATTCACAAACATACCATAAAACTTGTATACTTTTTTTTCATGTAAAACTTGATCTATAATATTAATCAATTCTTTTCTTTTTATTGAACCATAGAATTCTGCAATATACAATGTAAATAATTCATCATCATCACCCAAAACAATATTATCAACCTTTTTAACAAAATCAAATGAAGATCCAATTGTATAATCACCAAAACAAAATTCATCTTGCAAAAACTTAAAAAAAAACAAATAAACCAAAACGACTGCATGATAATCCATACATCCTCCATAATTCAACATGTGTTTAGTAGGTAATTTTTCTTTATGCACCTTTAAATTTCCAAAAATCCTTGGCATAATTGCAGCTGATGGATAAAGAGATATATACAACTTCCTATCAAACATTTTCTTTAAATATGGCTTAAGTATGGTATTAATATACTTTAATCTTACTGTATCAATAGAATAAGTATATCAATTTAAATTTAAATTTTTCAATTTACTGATAAACTTTTTCTATATACAAACCTTTATACATCGGAGATAATTTTCCATATTTATCTTCTTTAATACATGTAATATTATTTATTATATAATAAATGTTTCCTTATTAAATTAATTCGCTTATACCACAAATCGTCCCATATATCATTAGAAATATTCAACAAAAGTATTTTAAAAATCACCTTCACCCGAGCATGATACATCTCACAAGCGCTTTCTATTCCTGCAATAACCTCCATTTTATAGTTTTTAATAGAGCCTCAAACAAACTTTAATTCTTTATCCAAAACTGAAACGTCCATCAAATACAAAAGCTTATCACTTAACTTCACTATATTAGATTCCTTTTCCTTAAAATCAATCGTTTGCAGAAACTGTTTTTTATACAAAAAATAAAACTTTTTGTTAGATTTCCATATTAATACCCGGTATAAAAATTCCGTATAAGGATCAAAATTATTTTTAAAAACCAGCCAATTTTCAAATTTATTATCACAAATAAGTTTTTCTAATTACAGTCTTATATTTTTCCATTAATTTTAAATTTTTTTTTAGTGTCATAGCATTGGCCGGGACGCGAACCCGCAACCCAGGCAACTGACTGCTAGTGCAAGGCAGTCGCGCTGACCTCTCAACCATCAATGCAAGACTAATTTTGACAGCATGAATTTATTACTTCGGTTATAATTAAATGTTTAACATTATTAATTACTACGTTACGTCCATTAATTATACCATTAATTTTTACGCAACAAAAGTTTGGATAAACATTACTGCTTTGACAAAGTTTAAAAAATTCCATCCTCTGATTATATATATATAATCATTTTTGCATATTTGTTTGAAATGTATTGTTAGGTAATATTTTAAAATCAAATTAATAACCAGATAAGTTTGGGTTTAAATGGTAATAGTAATGATAACATATATCATTTCAATAATTTTTTTTTTGTTATATTCAATGATAAATACAAAAAAGATTAATATTTTTAATAAATGCACGTAAGGTCTTACTATTGCTCATATAAGAAATACCATTTTAATATAAACTGTATAGCTAAAAGATCAAAAACTTTTTACAGAGTTCACTAATGGATAAAAACTTTTTAACAGCTTTATAAAAGAAATACTAAGAATATTATTTACAGGCTAAGTAAACAGGCAAAAACTCTCCATACAGTAGGGCCACCCAGTGCCAACCAGAGTACTGCTGTTCACTGACGAAGGCCACAAGCCAGAAACAAGTCTGGGGATATTGGATGATAGGCACTAGATGGGATTTTATGCACAAGCCTTCTGGAATCCAATGATTACTCTGGTTGGCACAGGGTGGCACTACTATATGGAGAGTTTTTGCCTGTCTAATAACAGTTATGTGCTAGCATAAGAGATAGTGGTCAAGTAATGTTTACAGGCTAAGTAGTTATCAGATATTAAACTTCTTAGTGGTTTTACCTTTTTTGTTTTATCAACTAATCTATAAAAGTAATTGTGTTGATTATAATATGTGTAACAAAAATGCAACATTTATTTGAACCCTCAAATTCAAGAATGTGATAAATATTTATCACTATGTCATAAAGCCACTTATTTTAAGTTTATATGGTATATAAAATATAAAATCACTTTTAAGTTGTGCATTATGAGACAGAAATATTTTGGTCAGTCCTGATAAAAACATTAAAATATATTATGCTAACTGTTTATACTTCTATATAGAAGGTAGTAAAATATAATCATGCTTGTACTTCTGTTATATAGACTGTAATAAAATGTAATGAGCTCACTTACAAGCAACCATGAGAAACTTATTATTTGTATAAATTAAATTCAGTTTAGTGTTTTCTAGAATTTGTGGCATTCTCATATTCATAGCAAGATGATCTTACTATGACTATGTGTGCCGGACGAAAGCTTTTAATTTCATCTATCAATCTATTCTGAAACAGAGGGCGCCACCAGACCACTACGTGTCTGGAAAATTTGTTTACTGTGATCAGAATAGATGATGATGATGGTTTGTGCCGACTAGACTCAGGGAGAAACAAGAGATCTTAAATTGTTTAGACAATTGAGACAAAAGCACAAAGACAAATGTCAGCCAAATTAAGTTTAAACATATTTCATAAATTTTATTATGAGAAAATAAATTATTAAATATAAGTTTATGACACAAGAGATGGGGGTTACTCAGGCATGTACCAGACATACTAAAGGCAAAGCTATGACAGACTGACTGATCTTCTAATAAACAAATGTAAAAGGGAGGAAGCAAATTTCATTCAGCAGAGGATTCACCTAAACATTGGTTTTCACTTTCAGATATTTAAACCCTATGCCCCTGAAATAGATCAAAGAATCCAGCGCTGATGAGCTGTTCAAGATCTAAAAATTGGTCAGACCTTCAATGTCCTTATATCGGTATGAGCTGCACCTATTACTACATTTAAAATAATGGTGATTGATCCACCTCAAGAACAACCGACAAACATGACTGAAATGAAGAAACAATTAAAACTGATGAATCCCAGCCAAACAATTGGTGAAAATTACTTTAAAATTAATAATTAAAGATCCCACTAAGGGACAAGTAAATAATTAGAAAAACAGTTACGTCTGCCCAGAATTTAAAGAAAATAAACTTACAAACAAATTCTGAGTACACGCTCTGACAACTTTAAAGCACACATAATAAATACAAAAATAAATCTATCGGAGAGTGCACGTGAGTACGAAATATCAAAAGTTTAAATACTCTAGCAGAACGAAAGTATTGCTCACCTGTAGTTTAAGAAAGGATAAATTTTATCTTCCTGCTGATGACTTATAAAATTACAAAGAAAAACACAATTCTAATTTCTGCCTTTAGAGATATTAGAAATGAAATCTCCACCTGCGAAAATCAGACAATAAAGTCGTCAGCCAAAAGAGTTTTGGAGGTTTAGCAAGAGGGCAAACATGGAGTATAAAATTAATTATTGAATACTAAATAATTACAGGTAAGCATAAAAAAATATATATACAAGTCTGCTAAAGCATTTACAAAAGCGAGGCCTAAAATATAAAACTCATTTGTCACTCTCCAATAAACAAAACTGAAAGCAAATTGGAAGCTTAAAACTAAGATTCCAAGACACACTATAAAATATTGGAAAACACAGCAAATATTAAATAGGAGGCTATATTGTTTTAAGAATACATATTTATGATTAGATTGAGCGGAGATTTAATGAGAATTAATTTACCCTGGGAAGAATAAAAAGAAAATAGTTACCTTTTGGTAAAAGCAATGTTCACGTAGAGTGCGCACTTTTACTTAAGTTCATTTTCAGGTCTTTAGACCATGGCAAGGTAGATGTAACAAGGTTCCGGATTCTTTTAGGTGTTTAAGGCATTACTGGAGCAAACTTGGAAGTCAGGGATCCATCTTTTGTTGAATTAGCAAGCCATCCGGGTGGTGACAACACGTATAGAATTTTTCATCTTGTGGCAAGCAGAAGTATTTAATAACAGCTCTTGTCCTTTAAGAATTTAAATTTCCACGCTGATATAAACTTTTACTTTAGAAACAGCTTGTCTATTTACGAATAATGAATGAATTGACCTTCAAATTTTCGAGGCTATTTATACGTTGCTCCATTTCTCGCGAAACACTTTCCTTGTTGTTCAATTTCTTCACCTTAGGCAGGGCAAATATTAATCTCCCGCTCAATCTATCTAGGAATTCTACCCAGGGATTATTGAAATGAAAACAACTACATAAAAATCAAATCTCCGCTATCAAAATTGTTTACAATAATTAAAATAAAAGCAACAGGAATGCAATTAGATAGCCAGCTTGTTTTTAAATCAAATGGATTTAAAAACAGGCGGTATATGAAAACTATTTTAAAATAAATCGATAAATATTTTTAAAAAATCCATTTTACATATAAACGTGTGTATACTTGGATACACACATTCTTTTTAAATAATATTGCAAATTTAAACACTATGTTTAATTAAAATTAAAAGCTTAATAAATTTCTTTTTTTTTTGTTTAATAACAACACCATTGAACCAGATTTCAATCAGGTTCATATGAGAACACCATATGTTTTCAAAAGTGCTAAGTTGTATTGGTTTTGCCATGAATATGAGACTGCCATAAGTTCTCAAAGTCATAAACCATATTTTATTTATAGATACAACAAACTTCTCTATTGTTGTATATAAGCTCACTTATCACATTTATTAAAATATATTACATAACAGGCTTTCCAGTCATTGACTAGTAAAGTCTTTAGCCACTTTCATAATTATAGTCTTTTATCTATAAGCAGCTAGATACTTATATAATAACAAAGAATCACATATTTGTTAAATCAGCTTATTCCAGCTACATGAGTAAAACCTTAATCTATTTTAAGACCTAAAACATTTATGCAAATTTTTCATAATCTGTACTCAAATCTCAGCTCATAAATGAAACCATTGAATGATCTAATTACTATATCACAAGGCCTTTCTTACATTAATTAAGCATATTTTTAACAAATAATGAATGATAAGTCTGATAACAAATCTTTTATTACTACTCCTCATTAGCAAACTGTTATAAAAGTTATTTTCTTTATAGTGATAATGTAAATCAGGGGTCCCCAACCATATGCCTGTGGACACCATGGTGCCTGCAAACTATTTTGCATGTGCCCACCACTATCCGAACATGGTAAAAAATTATTTATCTGATACAAATAAATTTAATTTTTAAAATTTCTTATAAATTATTTATTATATTGTAATCAAGTGTTAAAATTTTATTTTTGAAATATTTTTTTGTACATTTTGTGTATTATTAACAATATCCAAACATAAATTTACATGTGATGTGATGTACTGTGACTTCTCCTTAAACGGAGTCAGGAATCTCTCAGCAGCTATGCCCAGAGAGAGGGTGCCCGCCACCTGGCGAGTATTATAGAATGTGCTCTTAACCCTTAAACCGCTAATTATATTATTGGTTGTATGAGGTAAAAATCAAATCTTTTAATTGGTCAACTCACAAACTGTAGACAAAGCCTATTGTTAAAACATATTCGCCTATAATATTAAATTCAACTCAGATACGTTTATAAAAAGTATATTACTAATTTTTCAGGTTATGAAAGAGAATGAAAGTTCTTTCAAAAATAAATTGCTATTTATTTATTATAAAATATATTCAATTTCAGCAAATATAAAGCGAATGTCTAAACAAAAAAGTGCTGATGCAAACGCTTTTTTTCAATGTTACGTTAAGGAAAAGTAAAGATTTCTTTTTGCTAAATCTTAAATATTTTTACTAAAATCTTTAATATTTTTCAAAAATAATTTTGTTTTTTTTAGTTTATTTTTTAAAAATTATTTTAATTTCTCAAATTATACTTTTTTAAATACTTAAATCACATTCGAAATGAAAATCTCAGCGTTTTTCTTTATTTTCTTTGATCAGGCGGTTTCTTTGTTCTTTCCAGCCAATCAGAATGTCTTTTTCGGCTGAGAGCCGGCTGACAGCCAATCACTGACAAAGTTCTTTCTTTGTTTAGTTTAAAATGCGTTTTTTTTTGATTTTTTACTTGTAAAATAATTTGGAAGAGGGCACTATCTTACAGAACTTTTAAATACCTAATCAATACCTGTCAAACGAATATTCTAACATAAGAACTAGCAGAGTTAGAGTGATGTCAGATGTTGACGAGAGGCCTCATAAGAGGCGGGAAAAGGGTTAAGTGCAAAAAGGTGGGAACACTAATGTAAATGCTAATTTGCCTTTTGCATTACTGTTATTAATATTTTGGATATTTATTGTCACAAAATATGACAAAATGATTAAATTTTTATGTGCAATTTGAAATGCATGTATATTAAAATTATGTGAAGACATAAAAATTATAATAAATAAAGTAATAGAAAAAATCGAATATTAATTAAATAAAATATTTAATCTAAATATTGTAACAGAAAATAATTATGGAAATGAAAAAGTAAAATCAGATAATGGAGAAAATTCAATTAGTATCAGCTAACTAGTAAGTAATGTTATCATAAAGATTGAATTGCTAAAATTTCACCTGGATCTCATAAACCATAATTATTTTTTCAGAAACCAAAAGAGCAAAAAAATATAAAAAGACTGGAACAAAAGGAGTGCCTTTTTCTTCTATCTTCATTATTTGGGTCAACTGGGATTGCATTGGGGAGAAGCAGAATGAGAAAATAGCAGGGGACATCTTATTACCCAGGATCTAGACTCTGGGAGATACCCAAGCTGACTAGGATTAAAACAGATCATCCCAATCTTATTATAATTTTAATATGCCTTAAGGGCCTGCATGATTAAAAGTCTTCAATAATAATGGATTGTCTTATGTTTGTTATTTAATTATTGAGTATGTATTAAGTGAAAAGGACTTAAATTCCAAAGCAATGGAGCAGGGATTTATGTAATTAAGAAGTGTGTGAACTCATAATAATATTTTATCTTGGCATATTTATATATCCTACTATTCATTTATATTGTAAATTATATTAAAGTGTGTAAAAAATTGAGTCAAAAATCACATTTACCTTTATTATTTCAAAATTAAATAGATTACAAATAAAAGGTTTTGTTCCATTTAAAAAGTAAAATTAAAATATAATCTGATAATCTGGACCAACGGATGAGTGCTTGTTTATCATGAAATACATATATTGGTGATTATTTATCTTTTTCTACATGTGTGTGGTCATGTATCTGTTGTATGAGATAGTGTGGATAGTTGAAGGGTGCTTGAAAGTCTGAGTTCAAATCCCCTCTATTTAAAATTAAAATAGTAATTTTCTATATGAATTTCGTAAAACTTTAAAATAATAGTATATTATTCCTAAATCCCTGATTCCAGAGTTGTTTAGATTTTATAAAATCATTCTGATTGTAAACCAAAGTTTGCCGAAAAATTTAATAGATATTAATTACATTATTTGTAATTGTCGTAATATACTGAAACGATTTTCAGATACACATATTTATTTTATTAATATCAATATATCATTTTAAAGTATATAATAAGCTTATATTTAAATCAGCATAAAATAATCAAAAGAATGCTTAATAATGTCGTCAAAATAAGAAATTTTCGAATTAAAAAATGATTAGATTAATGGTAGTTAACCTGTATATATAAAAAGTAAATAAAAAAAACATTTTGTTTATATCATTATGTTATTTAAATATTAAAATAAAATAACATTATTTTTTTTATTTATATATCAAGCATTAATGCTATTTACATAAAACATCTTTTTGTGGTTCTTGTATAAAAGAAAAATATCGATTTTTACTTTTTATGAAAAAGAGATTTTATTTTAAATAATAAAAAGTAAATATTACTTTTGTAATTTGGTATTTAAATATTTAAATATATAGACATTGTGTTTTTTAAAATAACTTCTTGCAGCTTTTTTTTTCTTATCTGTATATATAATCATTGAAAATATATACATTTTTAAAACAGCTTTGTTATACTAAGTACAAAAAGAAATATTGATTAATTATGTCTAAAGCAATGTTGACACAATAGAGTCATAATTAGAGCAAATAATTAAGATATTTTCATTGGCTGCAAAATATAATGAGCAGAAAAATTCTTTAACACAAAATAAATACATTTTAAATACTATTGGCATACAAAACTAAAGTTAATGAATGCTATACTTCAATTTTATAAAGATTAGATCTAAATCTGAAATTTCACAATTTTGGAATATGTGCAAGTGTAGTTAAGAAAAAAGTGATGGTCACCAATGCAATGATTAAATAAAATTTCATTTGCACTTTCTTTTGACACCATTATTCATTCACTAAAAATATTATTAAGAGCTTTTAGTTAAGTAATATAAACTTTGTTTTGATATATTTGACATTTCATAAATGAAATTTCATCCATTGTAAAATATATTGTTAAGAAAAATGTATATTGTTAATAGAAAAATATCTAACTTTCAGAAAAGTTTTAAAGTTTATTTTTATAAAACATTCATAAATAGTTTAATCATTTATCATTAATTATCATCATTTAATCTTTTCTTAGAAACAACTGCAAGTCATTGTTCATGCATTCAAGTTGCTCTAAAACCATTAATTTTTACATTATCGTAACAAATTTATGATCGTTTTAAAGCTTAAAATGTAAAGTAAGATGCTACCCTCTCTAGAATTATTTTATAAATAAAAAATTAATAATATTGAAATTTGAAGCTACAACAATAGGAGAAAGCAGGCTTCCTTAGATGCTGATTGGTTCTCATTTCAAACAAAAGAAGAGTGCCTGTCAAAAATTTTCACTACTCCAACTTCTTTGTTTGATTTTTTTAGTGTCTTTTAGAATTTTTTTACATATTGTAAATTATTTTGATAAAATATGCTGAAAATATAATTATTTTAGAAAACTAGTTTAGATTTTAGTAAAAATTCTTTACTTTTACATGAACATAAATTGAAAAGAAAATTAGTGCTTGTCAAGAATTTTCACTGCCCCAGGTCTTTATTTCATTTTCAAATAAAAATGAATGTTTTAGAGCTTTTATTTGGTATTATTTTACATATTATAAATTATTTTGATAAAATATGCTGAAATATAATTATTTTAGGAAAAAATAGTAAGATTTTAGTAAAAAATTATTTACTTTTACATGAATGTAAATTGAAAAATAAATCAATGATGTACAGAGAATTTTCTAATAGGTTACAAACATTTTTTAAGTTCATTGCTATAAAATATTTTTATAATTATAATTATAAATTTATTTTTGAAAAAAACATTTATTCACTTTCATATTTTGGGATTTCTCCCTATCAAAACAATATTAGCATGCCAATTGATACAATGAAGTTTTATGCAGTATATTATTGAAAGGCTAAAGTTAAAGTTTGCCTTTACACACCATTTTAGGAAAAAGAAAACCACTTTCAGAAAGTATATACCACTACCAACAAAACACAAAATAACAAAATCAGCAAGTCAATAAATTTTTGATAATCATGATAAAGTACTTTCCCCTGGGCTTTGCTCAGTCAACTTGTATCTCATAAAAACAGTGGATTGCAACACTATCTGAACCTTTGCATAATTTTGTTTAGAGAGGGAAATGATATGAAACAACTGTGAATTAATAATTAAAAAAAATATTTCCAAAAATAAACCAATCACCAATTGAACATATAAATAAACAACACTTTAATGAGATAAACAAAACAATAAAAGAAAAATCAATAAGTAAAATAAATTAATTACACTTGGAACTCCCCTCCTATTTGCTTAATATAAATATCCTAAATAATGTGGTCTGAGTTTTACTTACACACTGGTTAAAACATTTTGATAAATAAATAAAAAAATAAATTGCATAAAGGTAAAATCAATAGTCATTAATTCTTTTAAAGCATTGTCTAAACCCATACAACCATTCCCCTTTCTTTTTAACACATTATCTATGTGCATTAATTATATATGCAAACATATACATAAATTTAAAAAATCTAAATAAATGTAACAGCAAAACATCTGTTTCAAAGTGTTCAACATCAGAAGTTAGCATCTGTGGTTACATGGTGATGGCACAGAAGAAGGTGGGGCAGTATACTGTAGTGGGGAGTATTCCATTTTTAAGTTAATAATCAATTTAAGCATTTTTATTTTTACTCAGCTTTATATAAATATCTTTCCCCCCCTTTTTTTACTCACTGAAACAACAAATCATCAACAAATGACATAATTTTTCCAGTGAGTTTAATTTATAGCCACGTTCAGCTCTGCTTTCTTTTCACAAATTTCTTTGCTGCTTAAAGACCAGCATATCCTTTTAATTCTTCAGATGGATTTTCAAACATAGCCTTAATAAAACAGCCCTGGTAATCTCATGTGAACAGAGAACATCAGTAAGATGGTCTTCATATAACCATAGTCCAACACCTTACAATATAAGAACTTCACAGCAGGAATCAGATAGCAGGCTAAAACGTAGCCAAAGACTAAAAAACCAAGACAAGATCCCCCAGCAACTGCTGAACACCTCTAATAGCCTACACAGAACAATACAAATTGAATACCCCTCTTATTATTACATGTATTACCTCCAATTTTTTGATAATTGATCATGACACAATTGATATAGCTTTTCATACCTTTTATCTCTCACTTCTATCTTTCATCCCACTACCCAGAGTCTTTTAATTCATCAAGAAGTTTCATTATATATAATTTTTGATTTCAATACAATGGAAATATTTTTTTCTCTCTTTTCCATCTGTTGCAAAAGGTTCAAAACAAAAACTACTTTGAGATAGAACAAATATTTGGATTTTTTCCACCACTATTTGTATCAGAGTATTTTATTTTAAAAAATATATATATAATGCATAGGATGATTATTTTTATACACTTGTAAAATTTAAAATTGACCATACAGTAATAACCTGCATTCTTTTTAACTTATTAACAGAAAAACAAATGATAAACATTAAAAATTTGTAGAATATTTACAATTACAGTGACTATCTCCCTTTTTATATTCTTGCATATAAACAATTTACAAACACATATTAGGAAAATTTGCAATAATAATGATAAAATAATTATAAATCATAATTTTACTAATCGTTATTCTCTATATTACAAAATATGAATATATACTTATAAGTAAGAGTAGCTTTAATCAGCATCACCTTGTGCATGGCATCTCTAACAGTGCCTGTCACAATATACAATATTTGATTCAATAAGAAATATTCATGTTATTCTATTTATGTCAGTGGTTTGTTTATTTATTTAATTATTATTTAATATGTATTCTGGGTTTGGACTCAGATTCTTGAATTATCTATAGCTGAAGCAATTAGCTAGGGACCATAAGCGTTAGACAAATTCATGCTAATCTTGATCTTTTCTAAAATGATGAACATATTTTGAATACAAATGATGGAAAACAATAATGCATATATACATACAGATTCAAAAAATTAACAGAAGAGAAAATAGATTCTTGGGGTACTTTTTTAAACTTCGAAGTTTTTTTACCAAGAAGCTTTAGATTGGAAGCACTTTATCTTGAAATTTGACAATGAACCAATAAGCATCCCATGATCACCATCTCTACTCTGTTTGGCACAGAGTGCCACTACTGTTTGGATAGTTTTGCCTTCTTTATAAATTTTATAATGATAAATTGTTAAAAATATATTGTAGTCATAAATCTTATAAGTTTACATTAAATGTTTCTAGCAACAGATTTATTGAAACAATTATAGGTTTATTGAAACAATTATCATCATTTTTGTGAGAACATAATCATTATTATTTATTTTGTTTTATAAATTTTTTTGAAGATATCTCCACTCCCACGTATTAATTTAATGTTTTGTCTTCATTATCGAGAACTAGAATTTAGTGCATAGTTCCAGTTTTAAATAATTATAAATCATAATTTTTACTAATCGTTATTCTCTATATTACAAAATATATTAATTATATACTTATAAGTAAGAGTGGCTTTAATCAGCATCACCTTTGTGCATGGCATCTCTAACAGTGCCTGTGCCAGTATACAATATTTGATTCAATAAGAAATATTCATGTTATTCTATTTATTGTCAGTGGTTTGTTTATTTATTTAATTATTATTTAATATGTATTCTGGGTTTGGACTCAGATTCTTGAATTATCTATAGTTAATGCAATTAGCTTCAGGGACCATAAGCCGTTAGACAAATCCATGCTAATCTTGATCTTTTCTAAAATGATGAACATATTTTGAATACAAATGATGGAAAACAATAATGCATATATACATACAGATTCAAAAAATTAACAGAAGAGAAAATAGATTCTTGGGGTACTTTTTTAAACTTCGAGAAGTTTTTTTACCAAGAAGCTTTAGAATTTGAAGCACCCTCTCTTTGAAATTTGACAATGAACCAATAAGCATCACATGAATTTCACCATCTCTACTCTGTTTGGCACAGGGTGCCACTACTGTTTGGATAGTTTTGCCTTCTTTATAAATTTTATAATGATGAATTGTTAAAAATATATTGTAGTCATAAATCTTATAAAGTTTACATTAAATGTTTCTAGCTTAACAGATTTATTGAAACAATTATAGGTTTATTGAAACAATTATCATCATTTTTGTGAGAACATAATCATTATTATTTATTTTGTTTTATAAATTTTTTTGAGATATCTCCACTCCCACGTATTAATTTAATGTTTTGTCTCCATTACCGAGAACTAGAATTTATTGCATAGTTCCGGTTTTAAAGTCTAATATCATTGTTGACTGGGTTGAAAAAACCAGTACTATACTCTTTTGCTGTTATTGGTTACTCATAATTACATAAGATGGCTGTAAGGTACAGAAAAAAGAAGTGCTCTAGATACATATGAGTAAATGTCTATAAAATTGATATAGCCTGATTTTGCATATATCTATAATATATTATTAACATAATCTTCTTATTTGGAATATAGGTGATATTTTAACTAGATCTAATAGTTCTAGAACTTAATATAATAATAATAATAAAAGAATGAATTCTTTGACTACTTATATATTGAAAGCCATTAAGTTTTATGGTTTGTATAAGCATTTCATTTATTATAAATTACTTAAATAAGAAATTGAAATTCTCAATTATTTCTTCTTCTTTTAAGAATGTCAGCTTTAACGGCTGTACAAGATTGCTCACAGTTGTTGTACTTTTCCTTCCAACAAATAAATATCAAAAAAAGTAACACGTAAAAATTCAATTCCTAAGGCATGGAAATAAACAGTATATAAAATAGATATGCACTATCATTTATTTATTTAAAAAAAACAACAACTAATAAAAAGCTGAAGTGATAGTTTGTTTATTAATTTAAATTGATAACATCCAAAAGCTAATCATAATAAATACAATTGTGTAATTTCCTTTTGGTCAATACTCTCTCTATATAAATCATTAAAAACAGTCAACCCATATATAAATCCAATATCAATAACAATAAACAATTTTAAACTGTTGTTAAGGCAACCTCCTTTTAACAATATTCTTACAAACAATACATCAATCTGTTTATATATTTTTTATTTCGTGAACATTAATGTTCAAGAATGGAGAGAACTTGATTTATCTCTATATTTCACAAAATAAAAATTACAAGATGTACAGAAACAGAGCATAAAGTTCTATGTGCATAATAAATTGGAACTTCAATTTATTTATGGATATAATTATAGGGGATTTGAACTCAGACTTTTAGGCACCCTTTAACTATCCACACTATTTCATATGACTGATACACATAATCACACACACGTGTGGTTATGTGTATTAGGCTATATGAGATAGTGTGGATAGTTGAAGGATTATTGAAAGTCTGAGTTCAAATCCTCTTTACTAACAATTAAACTCCATGTTTTGTGAAGAGTGCCTGGTTTTCAAATATTTATACATATAATAAATATTTAGCTTGTTAGTGAAATACAAAAACCATTATTATAACTAAAAAGACTTTATAATATTCTTCTAATAAAATGCATTCACTGATTCTTCTTTTAGACTGTTTATGTGTACAGCCAAAATTTAAA